>CM051261.1:39690879-40290879 GCA_027921565.1 Artemia sinica | reverse complement strand
GTCAATTTTCTTGATTTTCAAGCCAATATATTTCCCTTTCTGTTCAAGCCAAGGGACAGAAAGTTTCCTATACAGGGGTTTCGGACAAGGCGGTTCTAATGGTGTACTTTTTGTTTTTATCTGACTCCTTTTTTAGGAACTATGGGTTTTTATATTTCTTAACATTGGACGTGATCGTCTCTTACTAGGTTGCTAGCTACCGCTGCAACCCGGATTGTTAATTACAAAAGGTTTCTATATACAGCAGTTTCCTTTAAAATGAGCCATTACACAGCTCTTTATTATGACCACGAACTGTTTGATTTAATACTTAAAGTACTATGGGTTCAGTTCGTTCCTTATTGTTATCTTTAATGTAAAAATTCGATGATCGAGCCATTATGTAACCCGGATTAAAAAATTATTATCATATCTTAAATGTAACTTTTATTTTATAAGTCATCGATAGTCTAATGGTAAGTATGCCCACTTTTTACTTGGGAGAAGGGGGTTCGATTCCCCGTCGGGAAGAACTTTTAATATGTTGAATTAAAAGCACTATCTTTTCAATTTAAAATTTAAAATAGAAACTTGTTTATTTACATTCTAGCTAAAATAATGAAGATAATATGAATGAACCACAGTGTTCAGTTTCTTTGGACTTGAGTTCGTTTTTTAACTATAAATGCAAACAGGAAAAAGCCTACGGCTTTTTCTTCTTTTAAATAGTAAGATACGAAACTCAAACAATCAAGTAGCTAATTAAGTCCAATGTATGGAATGGTTTGTTATTTCAGTGATCGTCTTTTAATGTAAAAAAATATAAATACTGTAATCTTAACTATAGTGAAGTTACGTATGCAAGTTAGTATAGGGAAGAGTTTGATCTTTATTATATCTTCTTTGAAATAGTAAGAGACTAGCCTCAAACAATCAAAAAGCTAACTAAATCAAATGTATGTAATGGGTTTTTATTCCAATGATCGTCTTTTAATGGAAAATTTGAATATATTGACCATAAATATAACTGTACTAGCCTATACTATAGTTATAAAATAAAGTATAGGCAAGAGGTCGTTCCTTATTATAGCCGCTGCAACCCAGATACCGCTGCAATCTGGATAGCTTGCAGCTATCCCTGGAACCAAGATATATTAGTTACTATGGGTGAGAGATCGCTCTTTACTGTAATACTACTTTTAATTAATATTTCAGTTACTATGAGCAAGTGTTCGTTCTTTATTATAACAGGAGACAAAAAGCAAAACTAATTTTAGAATTTTCATGTATTTTTGTTGTTTAAATTAAAAAATTACTATTACTGATTAGGCATCATAAATATTTTTGCAGTTTACATAATAATTTTAGCGATTAAGCCAAAAAAGAAAATTTTGGTTCCAGGAGTTTCGGTTACTATTGAGACAAGTAGCTATTATTACTATAGAGTTCATTACATGGACTGTTTTATTGCTTCAAAATTCAAATATCTTTGAAAAGACTGCAGTATGAAAATACATCAAAAATGCAATTTTTTTGACAAAATTGATTCTACTTTAAAAAGTATTTTATTTTTAAATACAAAAGTGACTAGATGTTGCAATTTCCTTTAAAATGAGCTATTATACAGCTCTCTATGATTTTCCAGTGCCCTGCTAGCTGAGCAGAAAGAAAAAGCGGAAAGAAAAAAATATCCCGTTTGTGGAGAATAACGTGGTAAGTCAATTTTCTTGATTTTCAAGCCAATATATTTTCTTTGTTATTCAAGCCAAAGGGAGGTAAGTTTCCTTTATAGAGGATTCGGACAAGGCGGTTCTAATGGTGTACTTTTTGTTTTGATCTGACTCTTTTTTTAGGAGTTGGGGGTTTTATATTTCTTGACATTGGAGGTGATCGTCTCTTACTAGGTTGCTAGCTACCGCTGCAACCCGGATTATAATAATAATTAATTTTGTTAATTACAAAAGGTTTCTATATACAGCAATTTCCTTTAAAATGAGCCATTACACAGCTCTTTACTATGACAACGAACCGTTTGATATAATACTTAAGTTACTATGGGTTAAACTTCGTTCCTTATTGTAATAAATTAAAAAACCACAGAAAATCAGGCAACTAAGCTATTCAATTACATGCTGTTGTTTGTTATTTACTAATTTTCAGATCGATCCTTTATGTATATACTACTTTTAATTAATATTTCAGTTACTATGAGCAAGTGTTCGTTCTTTATTATAACAGGAGACAAAAAGCAAAACTAATTTTAGAATTTTCATGTATTTTTGTTGTTTAAATTAAAAAATTACTATTACTGATTAGGCATCATAAATATTTTTGCAGTTTACATAATAATTTTAGCGATTAAGCCAAAAAAGAAAATTTTGGTTCCAGGAGTTTCGGTTACTATTGAGACAAGTAGCTATTATTACTATAGAGTTCATTACATGGACTGTTTTATTGCTTCAAAATTCAAATATCTTTGAAAAGACTGCAGTATGAAAATACATCAAAAATGCAATTTTTTTGACAAAATTGATTCTACTTTAAAAAGTATTTTATTTTTAAATACAAAAGTGACTAGATGTTGCAATTTCCTTTAAAATGAGCTATTATACAGCTCTCTATGATTTTCCAGTGCCCAGCTAGCTGAGCAGAAAGAAAAAGCGGAAAGAAAAAAATATCCCGTTTGTGGAGAATAACGTGGTAAAAGTCAATTTTCTTGATTTTCAAGCCAATATATTTTCTTTGTTATTCAAGCCAAAGGGAGGTAAGTTTCCTTTATAGAGGATTCGGACAAGGCGGTTCTAATGGTGTACTTTTTGTTTTGATCTGACTCTTTTTTTAGGAGTTGGGGGGTTTTATATTTCTTGACATTGGAGGTGATCGTCTCTTACTAGGTTGCTAGCTACCGCTGCAACCCGGATTATGTATTCATGAATGAGACCATTTACAGTTTTGACGTTTCTTATATAGTAATTATGACGTCACTGCATCAAAAATACAGTTTTTATTGGAAAAATTTATTCTCTTTTAGAAATAATTTATTTTAGTTACTATAGATTTTTAACCCAATTAATTTCCTTTAAAATGAGCTATTGAACAACCCTCTACGATGTTCCAGTGCCAAGCTATCTCTGGATACAAAAGAAAAAAAAAAGAAAAAAATATCCCGTTTGGGGAGAATAACGTGGTTAAAGTCAATTTTCTTGATTTTCAAGCCAATATATTTCCCTTGCTGTTCAAGCCAAGGGACAGAAAGTTTCCTATACAGGGGTTTCGGACAAGGCGGTTCTAATGGTGTACTTTTTGTTTTGATCTGACTCCTTTTTTAGGAGCTATGGGTTTTTATATTTCTTAACATTGGACGTGATCGTCTCTTACTAGGTTGCTAGCTACCGCTGCAACCCGGATGTCAATGGACACGTGTCGTAACTTTTGTCCATTTCCCATCTTCAATGTTCGATAAAGTCCTAAGTGACGTCAAGAGAAGTTCCTAAAATAAAACAGTTTTACTTAAATTAGCCTCTTAACTACATTTCACTAAAAGTAATCACGATTTTGTAAGCCGAGCAACGAATTTGCTTTTTGATCCACGTTTTTAAAGGAGCTTCTTATTCTTGTGGTTGCGACAGTAATAATCTAGCTAAGACCGAACGTGGGTTCGGTTCTTAACTTGCATCATGGTTCTTAACATCGTAACTTAAACCTATTTTAATTAGCAATTAAAATCGCAAATTGAAAAGAGTATGAAGAAAAACCTCTGATTGTCGTCAATTTAGTAACGTTAGCATCTATTATAATGCCCAGCTAGCTGAGAAAAAAAAATGGAAAAGAAGATGCCGTCGATGCAGAATATAGTAGATCAGGCCATTTTTCTTGTTTTTCAAGCCGACAGATTTTCTTTGTTGCTCAAGCCAAGAGACTGAAAGTTTCCTATTATAGGAGTCTCGGACAAGGCGATTCTAATAGTGTACTTTGTGTTTCGATCTGATACTATTTTCAAGGAGTTACGGGTTATTGTATTTCTTAATATGGGATTTACTAGGTTGCTAGCTACCACTGCAACCTGAATTTTGTTTCTTTGGAATAGTAAGAGACGAACATCAAAGAATCAGCCAGCTAACTAAGTCCAATATATGCAATGGTTTGTTCTTCTATTGATCGTCTTTTAATATATTTCTTCAAAAAGTGAATCCTCTTGCTTATGACGACCACTTGTGTCAACAATAATGATTTCAAATCCTTCTCTTTTAAAGGTTTCAACACCATCAGATGCAATTACAACTGGATCACTCTCTGTATAACTACCATAAAACGGAATTTTAGCCTTTGTAGCATTCTGCTTAATTTGGTCATAGGCACCGGCTCTGAAAGTATCAGCACAGACCAAACAAGTCTTCCAGTTTCGTTTCATGTAATAATAGGCGAGTTTTGTACACGTTGTTGTCTTTCCTGACCCTTGAAGACCCACAAACATAATCACGTTTGCTTTTCCTTTGGCTGGTTTATATTCTGGTACACCAGGATCAACTAGCTTTAGCAACTCCCTAAAAACGGCCATTTGAATCATCCGTTGCTTGTTGAGACCAGCAACTTGATCATCAAAAGATATTGCACTTTTGACATTTTCTCTGAGTTGCAGAACTTGTCTAATATAAACATCAGCTTCAATTAGGGCAGTTGCTATTTCTTTCAATAAACCATCTAATACTTCTTTACTGATTGTTGTTGCAGAATTGAGAGATTTCAAGGCTGAACTGATTTTTCTTCCTAGATCTGCTAACACCATTTTGTTTTAATTTTAGCCAACTCAACTTTCTTCTTCTAATTCACAGCACTCTTCTTCTTCTGAGAAGAAGATTGAAACTGAAGATCGTTCTTTAATGTAAATTTAATTAAAAAATAAAAATTATTGATCATACACCATAAATATTTTTGCACTTTGCAGATAACTAAAATTATTTCATTTAAAATTTTCAGGAATTATTCTAGTCTCTGTAGACAAATAAGATTTTTTTTTCAAGGAATCGAGCAGCTAACTAAGTCCAATATATGCAATGGTATGTTCTTTGAATGATCGTCTTTTAATGTAATTACTGTACTCTCTACCATGTTCCAGTGCCAAGCTATCTGTGTAATTACTAACCTATAATATAATTAAGTGGCGTATAAAATTTAGTATAGGCAAGAGGTCGTTCTTTATTATAAAATGCAACCCGGATCTTACTATAAAGTTCGTTACCATGAACTGTTTGATTACAAACAGGAAAAAGCCCTTGGCTTTTTCTTAATTGAAATAGTAAGAGACGACCTGGCTACAACCTACGATTATGACATCACTGATCAATCTGTAGCAAGACTATGATTAAGTAGAACCCTCCTTCATATTAGTCTAATGGTGCGCTTTGTAGTTCAATTACTATAGGCTATAGTTCGCTCTTTACTATAACTACCGCTGCAACCCGGATTACAATTTTAGTTAATGACTTCGTGGTGCCAGTGGCTAGCACGATCGACCGTTAACCGAACAGTTGGTGGTTCAAGGCCACTCGGGGTTGATCTCTTATAGTTCCCAATTACAGTATCGATCCTTTATGCTATTTCAATCAATTGGCTTGGGTTCGAATCCCGGTGTGGGAATTATTTTTAAAACAAAATCAGGTGAAATTAATTAGCTAATTTGACAAGACATAGGTAACTAAAGGCAAGAGATCGTTCTTTACTATAAAAGAAAAAAATATCCCGTTTGGGGAGAATAACGTGGTTAAAGTCAATTTTCTTGATTTTCAAGCCAATATATTTCCCTTGCTGTTCAAGCCAAGGGACAGAAAGTTTCCTATACAGGGATTTCGGACAAGGCGGTTCTAATGGTGTACTTTTTGTTTTGATCTGACTCCTGTGTTAGGAACTATGGGTTTTCATATTTCTTAACATTGGACGTGATCGTCTCTTACTAGGTTGCTAGCTACCGCTGCAACCCGGATGCTAGCTACCGCTGCAACCCGGACTACTAACCTATACTATAATTAAGTGGCGTATAAAATTTAGTATAGGCAAGAGGTCTTTCTTTATTATAAAATCTTGTTTCTGTTACTATGGGCTAAGGTTCGTTCTTTACTGTAAAAATCGTCTCTTACTAGATCAATTTCCGTACGGGAAATTTTTACTTATGATGATTTCTTAAGGAACATAATTAAAATTTCTTAATGTAATAAAAATAATTTGTTTTAATTACAAAAGGTTTTTTAACCCAATTAATTTCATTTAAAATGAGCCATTGAAAAACTCTCTACGATGTTTCAGTGCCATGCTATCTGTTGAATTACTAACCTATACTATAATTAAGTGGCGTATAAAATTTAGTATAGGCAAGAGGT
The DNA here is from genome assembly GCA_027921565.1 of Artemia sinica. Taxonomy (NCBI): domain Eukaryota; kingdom Metazoa; phylum Arthropoda; class Branchiopoda; order Anostraca; family Artemiidae; genus Artemia; species Artemia sinica. The sequence goes on along the minus strand of CM051261.1, from coordinate 40,284,526 downwards.
CGTTCTTTATTATAATGTTTGAAATACTGCAGTGTGAAAAGACATCAAAAATGCAGTTTTTGGTGGAAAAATTTATTCTCTTTTAGAAATAATTTATTTTAGTTACAAAAGGTTTTTAACCCAATTAATTTCCTTTAAAATGAGCTACTGAACAACTCTCTACGATGTTCCAGTGCAAAGCTAGCTGTGGAAAAGAAAGAAAAGAGAAAAAAATATCCCGTTTGTGGAGAATAACGTGGTAAAAGTCAATTTGCTTGATTTTCAAGCCAATATATTTTCTTTGTTATTCAAGCCAAAGGGCGGTAAGTTTCCTTTATAGAGGTTTCGGACAAGGCGGTTCTAATGGTGTACTTTTTGTTTTGATCTTACTCTTCTGTTAGAAACTATGGGTTTTTATATTTCTTAACATTGGACGTGATCGTCTCTTACTAGGTTGCTAGCTACCGCTGCAACCCGGATACTCTTACTAGGTTGCTAGCTACCGCTGCAACCCGGATAATTTAACAAGACATAGGTTGCTAAGGGCAAGACTTCGTTCCTTACTATAACAAAATTACTTAATAAATCAAATATCTTTGAGAAGATTGCAATATAAAAAGAAAATTGATAAAAGTATCATGTGTAACATATTGTCAATTTTTAAACTTTTATTAATGACGTCATAGTCCAAGTGGCAAGCACGATCGACCTTTAACCGAAAGGATGGTGGTTCAAGCCAACCGGGATCATTTTCTTTAATTTGTCATTCGGCTATTAATAAAATCATATAATTACTACATTATTAATTAGTATAGATTTATTTAGTATAGGAAAGAGCTCGTTCTTTATTATAAAAATATAAACTGTTTGACAACCAATATTATGTAAACCCTGATTACAAACAGGAAAAAGCCTACGGCTTTTTCTTCTTTGAAGTAGTAAGAGACGACTCTCAAAGAATCAGGCAGAAAATTAAGTCCAATGTGTGCAATTGTTTATTCTTGTAATGATCGTCTTTTAAAATAATATTATAAAATTACAAAAGGTTTTTAACCCCATTAATTTCCTTGAAAATGAGCCATTAAACAACTCTCTACGATGTTCCAGTGCCAGTCTATCTGTATAATTACTAGCCTATACTATAATTAAGTGGCGTATAAAATTTAGTATAGGCAAAAGGTCGTTCTTTATTATAATTTTCGCTGAAACATAGTTTCTGCTAACAGAGAGGAATTGCCCCCACCCCACCCCCCTTCCCCCCTGGCACCTGTTGCGTTGTATTTATTCAAAGCATTTCTCCGAATGAAGTGAGGTCAGGCAACCACAGAACCACTTCTTACTTGGATTTTTTTGCCATAATCTTAGTTGCAGCGGTTGCTGCAACCTAGAAAAAGACGATATTAAGGCAGAGTAAGTATTTTGGCTTAACAATGATCTTAAAATAGATCAGGACCAAGCAGAAACATTGCTCATAGTAATCAAAAATTAAAGACGTAAGAAAAAATCAAGGAAAGTAAGTCAAGTAAGAAAAATTGCAATTAGAAGCTGGTTCAGGTTTCGATATAATACTAATTAATAGTACTAATTTGATGTGCCATTTTGACTGGTGGCTTAACATTTCAAGTTTGTAACCTAATCCGTGAAAAAATTAATAAACGTAAATGGCTTCAGAAGACCAGGCTAAACAAAGATAAAACAAGTAAAGTATCAGAGCCGAGCCATCGAAATATCTACTGTAGGTCAAACAGCATTGGATCTACTAAAAAAATTAAATAAAAGCAGGAATAGTTATGAATACATTAAAAAGATGCTAGAAGATCATAAAAGACTTGTACAAAAAATAGTTTATTGTGGCTTGGTGGACAAATACAAAGAATTTATATTCTGCAGAGTAGAAAGAGCAGGACGCACATAATTTCAGAATAGTGATTTTAGGATGGGTAGAGAAGTTAAAACTAGGGAAAGAAATAATCAAAAGTCTGATTATACAGTTTTTAACTATAAAGAATATGTTAAGAAATCAATTCTTCAAATTCAGGTTCAGCCAAATCCATATGTTAACAACAGGAAAGGGACCTATGAGCAAATATGGTCTTCGAAGTTGGCCCTTGGAGCTCTTTATGGTTTGAAGAAAACACGCTATGGTTGTCATAATCAAAGGGCTTTGGTGCATGAAGATTTGAGATAATAGGCAGGTAGATGTAGCACTTTTGTTTGAAATTACAGCTGCCACTGCAACCTGGATACCGCTACAATCTGGATAGCTTGTAGCAACCCCTGGAACCACCAGGCGGTTTCGGACAAGGCGGTTCTAATAAGTTACTATGGGCGAGAGATCTTTTTTTACTGTACTATGTATCATGGATTGTCCTTTACTAGGTTTCAGCTTTATCTGATGATCAAGCCTTTATGGACTATTCAGTCTAAACAAAACTTCTCTTAATGACTACTACACGAGATCTTCTTGACTGACACCAGTTATGATAACTTTATCGATCCCTTATGTAAAAACTGGTAAACTACCCAAAAATTTTAAAATTAGTTTTATCTTTTGTTAGGTTTTTGTTTATCGTTCTTTACTATAATAATTGACAAATACTATATATGATGAACTATATCGGTCCTTTATGTAATTTTTTCTTTTCAAAATACTATCTCTGTTGTCTGTGTAGTACTGTTTTTTTTAACTTGCATGTAGCTTGCTTTGATCTAACGATTATGTAATTCATGAATGAGACATTTACATCTTTGTCGTTCTTAAATAATAATGAGCCATTGAACAACTCTCTACGATGTTCCAGTGCCAAGCTATCTCTGGATACAAAAGAAAAATAGAAAAAAAATATCCCGTTTAGGCAGAATGTTGTAGTAGCTGCCACTTTTCTTGATTTTCAAGCCAATATATTTCCCTTGCTGTTCAAGCCAAAGGACAGAAAGTTTACTATACAGGGGTTTCGGACAAGGCGGTCCTAATGGTGTACTTTTGAGTTTGATCTGACTCCTTTTTTAGGAACTATTGGTTTTTATATTTCTTAACATTGGACGTGATCGTCTCTTACTAGGTTGCTAGCTACCGCTGCAACCCGGATAGGAAAGAGTTCGTTCTTTATTATAAATTTGTTATTCAAGCCAAAGGGCGGTAAGTTTCCTTTATGGAGGATTTGGACAAGGCGGTTCTAATGGTGTACTTTTTGTTTTGATCTGACTCTTTTTTTAGGAGCTACGGGTTTTTATATTTCTTAACATTGGAGGTGATCGTCTCTTACTAGGTTGCTAGCTACCGCTGCAACCCGGATTCGGCCTTATTATAATTGGTATTGTGAAATAATAATATGCATATGGTTCTTAAATCATACTTCTTTATGGTCTCATATGGTCTAGTGGCTAGGATAGATAACTTTCACTTAATAGGCCCGGGTTCGATTCCCGGTGTGGGAAAATTTTTAACTTTATAATCTTCGAACATTCGAACCTTTTATAATTAGAATGATGTATATATAAATACATTAATTGGATATTTTAATATATCCTATATGGTCTAGAGGTTGGGATAGTTCTCACCCAGTAGGCTTGAGTTCAATTTCTGTATGGGAAATTTTTACTTATGATGATTTCTTAAGGAACATATAAAATTTCTTAATGTAATAAAATAATTGTTTTAATTACAAAAAGTTTCTAACCCCATTAATTTTCTTCAAAATGAGCCATTGAACAACTCTCTACAATGTTTCAGTGCCATGGTATCTGTTGAATTACTAACCTATACTATAATTAAGTAGCGTATAAAATTTAGTATAGGTAAGAGGTCGTTCTTTATTATATGCAACCCGGATTGCTAGCTACCGCTGCAACCGGAAAATACGATGAAATAATAATATGCATATGGTTCTTAAATCATGCTCTTTTATAGTCCCATATGGTGTAGCGGATAGGATAGCTGGCTTTGATCTAGAAGGCCCGGGTTCGATTCCCGGTATTGGAAAATTCTTAACTCTATAATCTTCGAACATTAGAAGCTCTAAACCTTTTATAATTTATAATGAACCACATCGATCCCTTATGTAATGTAACTACACCTGGAACCACCATATATCAGTTAGTATGGGAGAGAGATCGTTCTTTATTACTTTAAATGCCCAGCTAGCTGAGGAGAAAGAAAAAGCTTTCAGTTAACATGGGCTAGGTGTCTTTCTTTATTGTAATTTCAGTTAACAAATATTTTTTTGTTACCCCCCCCCCAAATTACTGCATTTTACATAATAATGGATAATAATACAAAAACCTTTTTGACAAATACCATTTATGATGAACTATATCGGTCCTTTATAAAACATCAATAGAACCATATCACTACTATATCATTTACTATAATTAAGTTGAGTGTGTAATTTAGTATAGGCAAGAGTTCGTTCTTTATTATAATTATTATAAAAACAAAACTAATTTTAAAATTTTCAGGTATTTATCTTGTTTGAATTACAAAATTAGTATTATTGGTTAGACACCATAAATATTTTTGCAGTTTAAATAATAAGTTTAGTGATTCTGGACTGAAAACTAAAATAATTGCAATTATGAGACAATAATATGGAGATATGTACTTTACGGGTTACAGGATACAATAATAAATTTGAACTGAGATGAAAAAAAAATTTCTTCCAGGAGACAAAAAGCAAAACTAATTTTAGAATTTTCATGTATTTTTGTTGTTTAAATTAAAAAATTACTATTACTGATTAGGCATCATAAATATTTTTGCAGTTTACATAATAATTTTAGCGATTAAGCCAAAAAAGAAAATTTTGGTTCCAGGAGTTTCGGTTACTATTGAGACAAGTAGCTATTATTACTATAGAGTTCATTACATGGACTGTTTTATTGCTTCAAAATTCAAATATCTTTGAAAAGACTGCAGTATGAAAATACATCAAAAATGCAATTTTTTTGACAAAATTGATTCTACTTTAAAAAGTATTTTATTTTTAAATACAAAAGTGACTAGATGTTGCAATTTCCTTTAAAATGAGCTATTATACAGCTCTCTATGATTTTCCAGTGCCCAGCTAGCTGAGCAGAAAGAAAAAGCGGAAAGAAAAAAATATCCCGTTTGTGGAGAATAACGTGGTAAAAGTCAATTTTCTTGATTTTCAAGCCAATATATTTTCTTTGTTATTCAAGCCAAAGGGAGGTAAGTTTCCTTTATAGAGGATTCGGACAAGGCGGTTCTAATGGTGTACTTTTTGTTTTGATCTGACTCTTTTTTTAGGAGTTGGGGGGTTTTATATTTCTTGACATTGGAGGTGATCGTCTCTTACTAGGTTGCTAGCTACCGCTGCAACCCGGATGGTAAACGATTATGTTTGAAAGACTGCAGTGTGAAAAGACATCGAAAATGCAGTTTTTGGTGGAAAAATTTATTCTCTTTTAGAAATAATTTATTTTAGTTACAAAAGGTTTTTAACCCAATTAATTTCCTTTAAAATGAGCTATTGAACAACCCTCTACGATGTTCCAGTGCCAAGCTATCTCTGGAAACAAAGAAAAAAAAAAGAAAAAAATATCCCGTTTAGGAAGAATGTTGTAGTAGCTGCCACTTTTCTTGATTTTCAAGTCAATATATTTCCCTTTCTGTTCAAGCCAAGGGACAGAAAGTTTCCTATACAGGGGTTTCGGACAAGGCGGTTCTAACGGTGTACTTTTTGTTTTGATCTGACTCCTCTGTTAGGAACTAAGGGTTTTCATATTTCTTAACATTGGACGTGATCGTCTCTTACTAGGTTGCTAGCTACCGCTGCAACCCGGATGATCTGACTCTATTTTTAGGAGTTTCGGGTTTTTATATTTCTTAGCATTGGACTGATTGTCTCTTACTAGGTTGCTAGCTACTGCTGCAACCCAAATTCACATATATATTCATTTATGTGAGGCAGCCTGGCCGAGTGGTCTAAGGCACTGGTGTTAACCACCAGTCTCTTCGGAGGCGTGGGTTCAAATATTACCGCTGGTATACGATTATGTTTGAAAGACTGCAGTGTGAAAAGACATCAAAAATGCAGTTTTTGGTGGAAAAATTTATTCTCTTTTAGAAATAATTTATTTTAGTTACTATAGATTTTTAACCCAATTAATTTCCTTTAAAATGAGCCATTGAACAACTCTCTACGATGTTCCAGTGCCAAGCTATCTGTGGAAAAGAAAGAAAAAAATATCCCGTTTAGGCAGAATGTTGTAGTAGCTTCCACTTTTCTTGATCTTCAAGCCAATATATTTCCCTTGCTGTTCAAGCCAAGGGACAGAAAGTTTACTATACAGGGGTTTCGGACAAGACGGTTCTAATGGTGTACTTTTTGTTTTGATCTGACTCCATTGTTATGAACTATGGGTTTTTATATTTCTTAACATTGGACGTGATCGTCTCTTACTAGGTTGCTAGCTACCGCTGCAACTCGGATACTAACCCCATTAATTTCCTTTAAAATGAGCCATTGAACAACTCTCTACGATGTTCTAATGCCATGCTATCTGTTGAATTACTAACCTAAACTAGAATTAAGTGGCGTATAGAATTCTGTATAGGCAAGAGGTCGTTCTTTATTATACTAGTCTAAATTAAAAGATTAAAACTATTGTTCAGACACCATAAATATTTTTGCAGTTTATAACTTTAGCGATTCTGAACTAAAAACGAAAATAAAATAAAAATTAATTTTTTCAATTTTTACGTCACGTCGCTCATTAAGTCATATATGGTTATTAGTACACAATAGGTTTTAGATATTACGTCATGTCACTTATTACGTCATATATGGTTATTAGTAGATAATTGGTAAAATATTCGTTCTTTATTATAATTAGAAATAATTTATTTTAGTTACTATAGATTTTTAACCCAATTAATTTCCTTTAAAATGAGCTAAAAAACAACCCTCTACGATGTTCCAGTGCCAAGCTATTTCTGGATACAAAAGAAAAGAGAAAAAAAAGAAAAAAATATCCCGTTTAGGCAGAATGTTGTAGTAGCTGCCACTTTTCTTGATTTTCAAGCCAATATATTTCCCTTGCTGTTCAAGCCAAGGGACAGAAAGTTTCCTATACAGGGGTTTCGGACAAGGCGGTTCTAATGGTGTACTTTTTGTTTTGATCTGACTCCTCTGTTAGGAACTATGGGTTTTTATATTTTTAACATTGGACGTGATCGTCTCTTACTAGGTTGCTAGCTACCGCTGCAACCCGGATAACCTGGTTACAAACAGGAAAAAGCCTACGGCTTTTTCTTCTTTGAAATAGTAAGAGACGAACCTCAAACAATCAAGTAGATAACTAAGTCAAATGTTTCCAGTGGTTTGTTATTCCAATGATCGTATTTTATTGTAATAATTAACAAATAATATTTATGATGAACTTATCGGTCCTTTATATAATCATTGATCAACCTTTAATATGAAATATGTTTAAAATTAGCCGTTGAACAACTCTCTACGATTTTCCAGTGCCAAGCTATCTGTGGAATTACTAATCGTTCTTTATTATAATGTCAAAAGTAAGGTTGCAATTCGACGATTTTGTTTTGGCCTTATTATAATTGGTATGGTGAAATAATAATATGCATATTGTTCTTAAATCATTCTTCTTTATGGTCCCATTTGGTCTAGTGGCTAGGATAGTTAACTTTTACTTAGGAGGACGGGGTTCGATTCCCGGTGTGGGAAAATTTTTAACTCTATAATCTTCGAACATTCGAACCTTTTATAATTTATAATGATGTATAATATAAATACTGTAATCTTCACTATAGTGAAGTTGCCTATGCAAGTTGGTATAGGGAAGAGTTCGATCTTTATTATATACTATGGGCTAAGGTTCGTTCTTTACTGTAACTTTAATGTAAATCTTATAATCGTCCAATGATCGTCTTTTAGTGTAAATTAGCCACCAGTCTCTTCAGAGGCGTGGGTTCAATTCTTACCGCTGGTATACGATTATGTTTGAAAGACTGCAGTGTGAAAAGACATCAAAATGCAGTTTTTGGTGGAAAAATTTATTCTCTTTTAGAAATAATTTATTTTAGTTACTATAGATTTTTAACCCAATTAATTTCCTTTAATATGAGCTATTGAACAACCCTCTACGATGTTCCAGTGCCAAGCTATCTCTGGATACAAAAAAAGAAAAAAAAAAGAAAAAAAGAAAAAAATATCCCGTTTAGGCAGAATGTTGTAGTAGCTGCCACTTTTCTTGATTTTCAAGCCAATATATTTCCCTTGCTGTTCAAGCCAAGGGACGGAAATTTTACTATGCAGGGGTTTCGGACAAGGCGGTTCTAATCTGACTCTTTTTTTTAGGAGTTAGGGGTTTTTATATTTCTTAACATTGGAATTGATCGTCACTTACTAGGTTGCTAGCTACCGCTGCAACCCGGATACTGTGAATCAGTTACCACTTGGGTTTTCTTTTATGCTATATCATTACAAACAGGAAAAAGCCTACGGCTTTTTCTTCTTTGAAATAGTAAGAGACGAAAAACCTCAAGTAACTACCCCTGGAACCACCATTTATCAGTTACTATGGATGAGAGATCGTTCTTTACTGTAGCAACCCGGATAACCTATACTATAATTAAGTGGCGTATAATATTTAGCATAGGTAAGAGTTCGTTCTTTATTATAATATTGGGTTTTTATTCCAATGACCGTCTTTTAGTGGAAAATTTTAATATATTGACCTTAAAAATAATAACTGTACTAGCCTATACTATAGTTAAGTGGCCTATAAAATTTAGTATAGGCAAGAGGTCGTTCTTTATTATAATATGGACGAGAGATCGTTCTTTACTGTAATGAAAAACATTGCTTTTCCTTCGCTGTTGATAGGTATGCTTGAATATATATTTTTATTGCTGCTACATAAACTGCAATTGCTCCTTCCAAAATTAATATACGAATTTTCTAAGAATTACACCTCCGTATATTCACTGTGTTGTCGAACATTTTCCGTTGCATCCATAAACTGTTCCGCAGTTGCCAATCCATACCTTGGAAGCTTTTCGTTAAACTGACAACATTTCTTTTGGATATTAATATGAAGCTTTGCCAAAGAATTTCTAGCCGACTTTTCAACAGCATCCGCTCTTTCAAAGAGAATTTTAATCTGTAATTTTGAATACTTTTCGTGATCCCGATAAAACATGCGTAAAATGTTTCTCAATTTACAAAGATCAGCCTGCATTTTTGCCATCTTCTTGTATTTCTGAATGTAATTTTTCCCTTTGTCCTTTTGCGTTCTTCGGTACAACCTCGCAGAGAATTTAATTTTTTCATTATAGATTTTGTCACCCCAGTAACGCTCCTTGATCTTTTGTTTGGCTGTGTCAATTTTTACTTCTCGATACACCTGGACGGTTGAATACCTTTGCTTTTGGTTTTTCTTATATTTGATGCGGTAATCTTCATCATTGTGATAACTCTCCTTGAACTTTTGTTTGGCTGTGTCAATTTTTACTTCTCGATACACCTGGACGGTTGAATACCTTTGCTTTTGGTTTTTCTTATATTTGATGCGGTAATCTTCATCATTGTGATAACTCTCCTTGAACTTTTGTTTGGCTGTCACAATTTTTGCATGTCTATAATCTTCATCATTGTGATAACACTTCTTGCTGTTTTGTTTTGCTCTCTCAATTTTCACTTTTCGATACGCCTGGTCGGTTGAATACCTTTGCTTTTCTCTTTTCAAGATACTATCTCTGTTGTTTGTGTAGTACTGTTTTTTCAAATTGCGTATAGCTTGCTTCGATCTAACCATTATTCTAATCAAGAATGAGAGAATTTACATCTTAGTCGTTCTTAAGTAGTAATTTTGCTCTCTCAATTATTGCTTCTCGACACGCCTGGTCGGTTGAATACCTTTGTTTTACTCTCTCAATTATTACTTCTCGTAACGCCTGATCGGTTGAATACCTTTGTTTTGCTCTCTCAATTTTTACTTCTCGATGCGCCTGGTCGGTTGAATATTTTTGCTTTTCTCTTTTCAAGATACTATCTCTGTTGTTTGTGTAGTACTGTTTTTTCAAATTGCGTATAGCTTGCTTCGATCTAACCATTATTCTAATCAAGACTGAGAGAATTTACATCTTTGTCGTTCTTAAGTAGTAATTATGACGTCACGGCTTAATGATTTTATTGACGTCATGGCGCAAAGATATTATTTCATGACGTCATCAGAAACAACAATATAATTTCGTGTTTTTCTATTCACGTCATAGCTCTAATATAAAGCTATGACGACATTCATTATTTATCTAGTAGGGTTTCAGACAAGGTAGTTCTAATGATGTACTTTCGTTTTGATCTTACTCTATTTTTAGGAGTTTTGTTATATTTCTTAGCATGGGACTGATCGTCTCTTACTAGGTTGCTAGCTACTGCTGCAACCCAAATTCACATATATATTTATTTATGAGAGGCAGCCTGGCCGAGTGGTCCAAGACACTGGTGTTAGCCACCAGTCTCTTCGGAGGCGTGGGTTCAAATCTTACCGCTGGTATACGATTATGTTTGAAAGACTGCAGTGTGAAAAGACATCAAAAATGCAGTTTTTGGTGGAAAAATTTATTCTCTTTTAGAAATAATTTATTTTAGTTACTATAGATTTTTAACCCAATTAATTTCCTTTAAAATGAGCTATTGAACAACCCTCTACGATGTTCCAGTGCCAAGCTATCTGTGGAAAAGAAAAAAAAGAAAAGATAAAAAAATATCCCGTTTGGGGAGAATAACGTGGTTAAAGTCAATTTTCTTGATTTTCAAGCCAATATATTTCCCTTGCTGTTCAAGCCAAGGGACAGAAAGTTTCCTATACAGGGTTTTCGGACAAGGCGGTTCTAATGGTGTACTTTTTGTTTTGACCTGACTCCTTTGTTAGGAACTATGGGTTTTTATATTTCTTAAGATTGGACGTGATCGTCTCTTACTAGGTTGCTAGCTACCGCTGCAACCCGGAAAAAGGTTTTTAACCCCATTAATTTTTTTTAAAATGAACCATTGAACAACTCTCTACGATGTTCCAGTCCCAAGCTATCTGTTGAATTTCTAACCTATACTATAATTAAGTGGTGTATAAAATTTAGTATAGGCAAAAGGTCGTTCTTTATTAAATTGATCTTTTGTCTAGCCTGATCAATTCTTGCTTTCTCTGTAATCTTTATCATTATCATACCGTTCCTTGCTCTTTTGTCTAGCCTGCTCAATTGTTGCTTCTCTGTAATCTTCAGCATTACCATACCGTTCCTTGATCTTTTGTTTGGCTGTCTCAATTTTTGCATGTCTATAATCTTCATCATTGTGATAACACATCTTGCTGTTTTGTTTTGCTCTCTCAATTATTACTTCTCGATACGCCTGGTCGGTTGAATACCTTTGCTTTTTTTTCAAGTTACTATCTCTGTTGTTTGTGTAGTACTGTTTTTTCAACTTGCGTATAGCTTGCTTTGATCTAACCATTATCTAATCAAGAATGAGAGAATTTACATCTTTGTCGTTCTTAAGTAGTAATTATGACGTCACGGCGTAATGATTTTATTGACGTCATGGCGCAATGGTATTATTTCAAGACGTCTTCAGAAACAACAATATATTTCGTGTTTTTCTATTCACGTCATAGCTCTAATATAAAACTATGATGCCATTCATTATTTATCTAGTAGGGTTTCAGACAAGGTAGTTCTAATGATATACTTTTGTTTTGATCTGACTCTATTCTTAGGAGTTTTGGGTTTTTATATTTCTTAGCATTGGACTGATCGTCTCTTACTAGGTTGCTAGCTACTGCTGCAACCCAAATTCACATATATATTTATTTATGAGAGGCAGCCTGGCCGAGTGGTCCAAGGCACTGGTGTTAGCCACCAGTCTCTTCGGAGGCGTGGGTTCAAATCTTACCGCTGGTATGCGATTATGTTTGAAAGACTGCAGTGTGAAAAGACATCGAAAATGCAATTTTTGGTGGAAAAATTTATTATCTTTTAGAAATAATTTATTTTAGTTACTATAGATTTTTAACCCAATTAATTTCCTTTAAAATGAGCTATTGAACAACCCTCTACGATGTTCCAGTGCAAAGCTATCTCTGGATACAAAAGAAAAAAAGAAAAAAAAAGAAAAAAATATCCCGTTTAGGCAGAATGTTGTAGTAGCTGCCACTTTTCTTGATTTTCAAGCCAATATATTTCCCTTGCTGTTCAAGCCAAGGGACAGAAAGTTTCCTATACAGGGGTTTCGGACAAGGCGGTTCTAATGGTGTACTTTTTGTTTTGATCTGACTCCTCTGTTAGGAACTATGGGTTTTTATATTTCTTAACATTGGACGTGATCGTCTCTTACTAGGTTGCTAGCTACCGCTGCAACCCAGATTGCAGCTACAGCTGTAATTATGATACTATAACAACATCACACACATACACACCTTTCAGTTACTTTAGGCTACAGTTCGTTCTTTATTGTAATTACAAACAGGAAAAAGCCTACGGCTTTTTCTTCTTTGGAATAGTAAGAGACGATCCTTAAATAATCAGACAGCTAACTAGGTTAATAATTTGTTCTTTAACATAAACTTCATTAATCGGATACTTTAATATATCCTATATGGTGTAGAGGTCGGGATAGCTCTCACCCAGGTGGCTTGAGTTCAATTTCCGTATGGGAAATTTTTACTTATGATGATTTCTTAAGGAACTTAATTAAAATCTCTTAATTTAATAAAAATATTTTGTTTTAATTACAGAAGGTTTTTAACCCCATTAATTTCCTTTAAAATGAGCCATTGAATAACTCTCTACGATGTTCCAGTGCGAAGCTATCTGTTGAATTACTAACCTATACTATAATTAAGTGGTTTATAAAATTTAGTATAGGCAATAGGTCGTTCTTTATTATAAAAATACAAACAGGAAAAAACCTACGGCTTTTTCTTCTTTTAAATAGTAAGAGACGAAACTCAAAAAATCAAGAAGCTAACTAAGTCCAATGTATGGAATGGTTTGTTATTTCAGTGATTTACTAACCTATACTATAGTTAAGTGGCCTATATAATTTAGTATAGGCAAGAGGTCTTTCTTTATTATAACTTGCTCTTTTGTCTAGCTTGCTCAATTGTTGCTGCTCAATTGTTGCTTCTCTATAAAGTTTATCATTGTGATAACGCTCCTGCAGCAGAAGAGCTGCAGCAGCTTCTCATTGCTGACAAAGTCGAACCATCGTAGACCTTCGATCCTCCTCAGGCTCTTCGACTGAAAGACATCAATTGTCATGAGGGTTGTGGCTGAAGCTTGCCACGTCTCAGCTCCATAGAGCATCACAGAGCCGACGAGGGCATTGAAAATCCGCAGCTTCGTTGTAAGACTGATGTTCGGTTTTCGCCAGAGGTGACGGTTCAGTCTGCCCATGGCAGAAGACGCTTTGGATATTCTCGCTTGTAGTTCAGAAAGAAGCGAGCCATCTGAAGAAATTATGGAGCCCAGGTAGGTGAACCTTTGGACAACTTCGATGCTAGTGGTGCTATCCAGGCTAACTGAAGGATTGGCAGCAGCAGCAGGCAAAATGAGCAATTGAACAACTCTCTACAATGTTCCAGTGCCAAGTTATCAGTGGAAAAGAAAGAAAAAAAGAAAAAAATATCCCGTTTAGGTAGAATGTTGTAGTAGCTGCAACTTTACTTGATTTTCAAGCCAATATATTTCCCTTGCTGTTCAAGCGGTTCTAATGGTGTACTTTTTGTTTTGATCTGACTCTTTTTTTTAGGAGTTATGGGTTTTTATATTTCTTAACATTGGACGTCATCGTCTCTTACTAGGTTGCTAGCTACCGCTGCAACCCGGATGCTATCTACCGCTGCAACCCGGATTTACTAACCTATACTATAGTTAAGTGGCCTATATAATTTAGTATAGGAAAGAGGTTGTTCTTTATTATAAATCCAGTGCAAAGCTATCTCTGGAAAACAAGAAAGAAAAAAAAATATCCCGTATAGGCAGAATGTTGTAGTAGCTGCCACTTTTCTTGATTTTCAAGCCAATATATTTCCCATGCTGTTGAAGCCAAAGGACAGAAAGTTTCCTATACAGGGGTTTCGGACAAGGCGGTTCTAATGGTGTACTTTTTGTTTTGATCTGACTCCTTTTTTAGGAACTATGGGTTTTTATATTTCTTAACATTGGACGTGATCGTCTCTTACTAGGTTGCTAGCTACCGCTGCAACCCGGAAAAAGGGCTTATTCTAACAATTGGAAAAGGTCATACAAACACTTGAAAAAAATCTATCTTTAGAGGGTAAACAACAACAGGAAAATACCGCAAAATAATTCAGAAACTTTTTCAAGTTACCAGCAAAGATGCTGTAAAATTTTTAATTCTGTTGATTTCATGCATGTTAATTCTCTTAATTAGTAGCTACCGTAGCAACCCAGATTTACTTCGTTACAGCTCAGGCTGCAAAAGTGATTATTTTTAAGGTTTATGCTACTAAGAGATAGAGTTTCTTCTGATTATAAGTGTCAAAAATTAAGTTTTTTAATTTAGCATTTCGGTCACTATCGGCTAGAGATCGTTCTTTACTATGATTTTTGCCATCTTCTTGTATTTCTGAATGTAATTTTTCCCTTTGTCCTTATGCGTTGTTCGGTACAACCTCGCAGAGAATTTAATTTTTTCATTATAGCTTTTGTCACCCCAGTATCTACCCATTATTCTGGTAGCAAATTTTTTCTTATGTTTGTTTCGGTAATCTTCATCATTACCATACCGTTCCTTGATCTTTTGTTTGGCTGTCTCATTTTTTGCATGTCTATAATCTTCATCATTGTGATAACACATCTTGCTGTTTTCTTTTGCTCTCTCAATTATTACTTCTCGATACGCCTGGTCGGTTGAATACCTTTGTTTTGCTCTCTCAATTATTACTTCTCGATACACCTGGTCGGTTGAATACCTTTGCTTTTTTCTTTTCAAGTTACTATCTCTGTTGTTTGTGTAGTACTCTTTTTTCAACTTGCGTATAGCCTGCTTTGATCTAACCATTATTCTAATCAAGAATGAGAGAATTTTCAGTTTTGACTTTCCTTATATACTAATTATGACGTCACGGCGTATGACGTTATGTATTCATGAATGAGACCATTTACAGTTTTGACGTTTCTTATATAGTAATTATGACGTCACTGCATCAAAAATACAGTTTTTATTGGAAAAATTTATTCTCTTTTAGAAATAATTTATTTTAGTTACTATAGATTTTTAGCCCAATTAATTTCCTTTAAAATGAGCTATTGAACAACCCTCTACGATGTTCCAGTGCCAAGCTATCTCTGGATACAAAAAAAGAAAAAAAAAATATCCCGTTTGGGAAGACTAACGTGGTTAAAGTCAATTTTCTTGATTTTCAAGCCAATATATTTCCCTTGCTGTTCAAGCCAAGGGACAGAAAGTTTTCTATACAGGGGTTTCGGACAAGGCGGTTCTAATGGTGTACTTTTTGTTTTGATCTGACTCCTTTTTTAGGAGCTATGGGTTTTTATATTTCTTAACATTGGACGTGATCGTCTCTTACTAGGTTGCTAGCTACCGCTGCAACCCGGATGGTGTTAGCCACCAGTCTCTTTGGAGGCATGGGTTCAAATCTTACCGCTGGTATACGATTATGATTTATGTACAAAAATCGAAAATCTTTGAAAGATTGCTGTATGAAAAGACATCAAAAATGCAGTTTTTAATTGAAAAATTTATAGATACGAAGCCGGATCTATAATTTTAATTTTTGATTTTAAGTTTTTAATTCAACATATATGATAATCTATGTCGGTCCTTTATGTACTCTTAATTGTACCTTACTGTATTACAAACAGGAAAAATCCTATGGCTTTTTCTTAGTTGGAATAGTAAGAGACGACCTGGCTACAACCTACGCTTATGACATCACTGATCTATCTTTAATATTGATTATAATCTTATTTTAGTTACTATGTGCTGGAGGTTCGTTCTTTACTGTAATTGTTTTAGGAGTTATGGGTTTTTATATTTCTTAAAATTGGACGTGATCATTTCCTACTAGGTTGCTAGCTACCGCTGCAACCCGGATCATTTAAGTAAAACATAAATCATTTAAAAGTAGGGCCATTGAAAGCCGCATGTCGCAGTGAATAGCGTGTTCAAATTCCACTCCGAAGGCTGGAGGTTCAAATCCTGCCAGAGGGAATTTTTACACATTTATCTATTTAAAGTCTAAACAAAACTTCTATTAGTTAGTACTAGATTAGATTCTCTTGATTGACATCGATCCTTTATGTATCTTTGAAAAGACTGCAGTATGAAAAGACATCAAAAATGCAGTTTTTAATTGAAACATTTATTCTCTCTTGGAAATAATTTATTTTAGTTACAAAAGATTTTTAACCCAATTAATTTCCTTTAAAATGAGGCATTGAACAACTTTCTACGATGTTCCAGTGCCAAGCTATCTGTAGAAAAGGAAAAAAAAATATCCCGTTTAGGTAGAATGTTGTAGTAGCTGCCACTTTTCTTGATTTTCAAGCCAATATATTTCCCTTGCTGTTTAAGCCAAGGGACAGAAAGTTTCCTATACAGGAGTTTCGGAAAAGGCGGTTCTAATGGTGTACTTTTTGTTTTGACCTGACTCCTTTGTTAGGAACTATGGGTTTTTATATTTCTTAACATTGGACGTGATCGTCTCTTACTAGGTTGCTAGCTACCGCTGCAACCCGGAGGTTGCTAGCTACCTCTGCAACCCGGATTATATGCCCCAAGGGCATAACTTAAAACCCTTACCCTGAGGGTTGTGGGGGAGTGTCCTCCTCAAAAACCTATTTTCTATATGGAAATCAATTACGCTGAACAATATGGCTATCTCAAAATTTTGATTCGATGTTTTTGGGGGAATGATGGGCGTAGGGGGGGGGGCGAGTTGCCCTTAGCACTTAAGACTTTGAATCCTGTGCTCCGAGTTCGAATCCCGGTGGACGGTTCTTATGAAATGTAGCTTACGAATGCTACCATTTAGGTCTCTGCCGTTATTCTTTCTTTTCAAAATTAAATTAGTTACTATCGCCTAGAGTTAGTTCTTTACCATATCGTAAGAATTTGTTTCATAATAAAAATTAATTTTGTTAATTACAAAAGGTTTCTATATACAGCAGTTTCCTTTAAAATGAGCCATTAAACAGCTCTTTATTATGACACCGAACCGTTTGATTTAATAATTAAGTTACTATGGGTTCAGTTCGTTTCTTATTGTAACTCGCAAAAAATCAGGCATCTAACTAAGTCCAATGTATGCAATGGTTTGTTCTTCTAATGATCGTCTTTTACTATGGGCTAAGGTTTTTTCTTTACTGTAAATATTTTTTAGGAGTTATGGGTTTTTATATATCTCAACATTGGACGTGATCGTCTCTTAATAGGTTGCTAGGTACCTCTGCAACCCGGATGATGTGAAATTACAAACAGGAAAAAGCATATGGCTTTTTCTTGATTGGAATAGTAAGAGACGACCTGGCTACAAACTTTGATTATGGCATCATTGATCAATCTTTATCATGAAATGTTCTTTGCTGTAATGGTTTGTTCTTTACTAGGTATCAGCCGTCTCTACAGACATGATACTGATGGAAATTACATAATCCCTATTTATGTTTCATTTAAAATGGGCTAGGTGTCGTTCTTTATTGTAATATCATAAAACAATTAATTAGCTTTCTACACGTATCTCATATGGTCTAGTGGCTTAGGATAGTTGTCTCTCAACCAATTAGCTTGGGTTCGAATCCCGGTGTGGGAATTATTTTGAAAACAAAATCAGGGGAAATTAATTACATAATTTGACATAGGTAACTAAGGGCAAGAGTTTGTTTTTTATTATAACTATATCTACTAGCAAACAAGTCAAATACATGCGATGATTTGATCTTCTAATGATCGTCTTTTAATATAAACTATTACTGATTAGGCATCATGAATATTTTTACAGTTTACATAATAACTTTAGCGATTATGCCAAAAAAAGAAAATTTTGGTTCCAGGAGTTTCGGTTGCTATTGAGACAAGTAGATATTATTACTATAGAGTTCATTACCATGAACTGTTTGATTGCTTCAAAATTCAAATATCTTTGAAAAGACTGCAGTATGAAATACATCAAAAATGCAATTT
This sequence comes from Artemia sinica, assembly GCA_027921565.1. Taxonomy (NCBI): domain Eukaryota; kingdom Metazoa; phylum Arthropoda; class Branchiopoda; order Anostraca; family Artemiidae; genus Artemia; species Artemia sinica. Next base: position 40,266,335 of record CM051261.1, on the reverse strand, counting down.
TTTTGACAAAATTGATTCTACTTTAAAAAATATTTTATTTTTAATTACAAAAGGCACTAGATGTAGCAATTTTCTTTAAAATGAGCTATTATACAGCTCTCTATGATTTTCCAGTGCCCAGCTAGCTGAGGAGAAAGAAAAAGCGGAAAGAAAAAAATATCCCGTTTGTGTAGAATAACGTGGTTACAGTCAATTTTCTTGATTTTCAAGCCAATATATTTTCTTTGTTATTCAAGCCAAAGAGCGGTAAGTTTCCTTTATAAGGGTTTAAGACAAGGCGGTTCTAATGGTGTACTTTTTGTTTTGATTTGACTCTTTTTTTAGGAGTTAGGGGGTTTTATATTTCTTAACATTGGATGTGATCGTCTCTTACTAGGTTGCTGGCTACCGCTGCAACCCGGACTATCTAGGCTCTAAGGCTTTATCGTCTATGGCTTTACAATCCACTGTCAAATGTGTTTCTCTTTCAATTTCCAAGGTATAGAAGGCTGACTAGACGCAAAAAATGAGAAAAAGCAGCGTTGCTCCGAAACAGAATCAACATTTACGGGACAGAGTGGGATATAAACTATGGACTAAAGTTCGTTCTTTAATGTAAAAATATAAAACTATGATGACATTCATTATTTATCTAGTAGGGTTTCAGACAAGGTAATTCTAATGATGTACTTTTGTTTTGATCTGACTCTATTTTTAGGAGTTTTGTTATATTTCTTAGCATTGGACTGATCATCTCTTACTAGGTTGCTAGCTACTGCTGCAACCCAAATTCACATATATATTTATTTATGAGAGGCAGCCTGGCCGAGTGGTCCAAGGCACTGGTGTTAGCCACCAGTCTCTTCGGAGGCGTAGGTTCAAATCTTACCGCTGGTATACGATTATGTTTGAAAGACTGGAGTGTGAAAAGACATCGAAAATGCAGTTTTTGGTGGAAAAATTTATTCTCTTTTAGAAATAATTTATTTTAGTTACAAAAGGTTTTTAACCCAATTAATTTACTTTAAAATGAGCTATTGAACAACCCTCTACGATGTTCCAGTGCCAAGCTATCTGTGGAAAAGAAAAAAAAGAAAAAAGAAAAAAATATCCCGTTTGGGGAGAATAACGTGGTTAAAGTCAATTTTCTTGATTTTCAAGCCAATATATTTCCCTTGCTGTTCAAGCCAAGGGACAGAAAGTTTCCTATACAGGGGTTTCGGACAAGGCGGTTCTAATGGTGTACTTTTTGTTTTGATCTGACTCCTTTGTTAGGAACTATGGGTTTTTATATTTCTTAACATTGGACGTGATCGTCTCTTACTAGGTTGCTAGCTACCGCTGCAACCCGGATAAAAATTCGATGATCGAGCCTTTATGTAACCCGGATTAAAAATTATTATCATATCTTATATGTAACTTTTATTTTATAAGTCTTCGATAGTCTAATGGTAAGTATGCCCACTTGTTATCTGGGAGAAGGGGGTTCGATTCCCCGTCGGGGAGAACTTTTAATATGTTGAATTAAAAGCACTATCTTTTCAATTTAAAATTTAAAAAAGAAACTTGTTTATTTACATTCTAGCTAAAATAATGAAGATAATATGAATGAACCACAGTGTCCAGTTTCTTTGGACTTGAGTTCGTTTTTTAACTATAAATACAAACAGGAAAAAGCCTACGGCTTTTTCTTCTTTTAAATAGTAAGAGACGAAACTCAAACAATCAAGTAGCTAACTAAGTCCAATGTATGGAATGGTTTGTTATTTCAGTGATCGTCTTTTAATGTAAACAAGTGGCTAACCAATTCTAATGTATGCAATGGTGTGGTTTTCCAATTATAGTCTTTATATCTTTTCAACACATTGTAAACAGTAACCTTTGAGTACTGTAAGCCTCATCTATATAATGGTTCCTAATAACACTTCAGTTACTATGGACTGAACATCGTTCTTTAATGTAAATTTTTTGTTTTTTTTACCAGGGGTGTTTTTATCGACCCAGTGGTCCTAGAATGTTGCGAGAGGGTTCATTCAAGCGTAAATTAAAAGTTATAGTGCCATTTTTAATCAAACACCAATTTTTTTTAAATATTGCTTTTTACAAAAAACTGCATTTTGAGGTTTTTTCATATTGCAGTCTTTTCAAAGACGGCTTTATTTAAAATAGTTTAAAAGATTTTTGTCAACTGTTAGATTTATTTTACGGTTTGTGACAAAATCTGAAATCAAATTGACAAGACTATAAATATTACCTAACATTACCATTTTCTTGGTTCTGCTTAAATATAGACACCTTCGTTTCCCTTGAGATATTTTAATAGTTTCATACTAAAATTTTGAAAACTGTAATATTTCAGTTACTACGGGCTAGAGTTCGTTCTTTATTATAAACATCAAAAATGCAGTTTTCTTACAAAATTGATTCTACTTTGAAAACTATTTTATTTTTAATTACAATAGGCACTAGATGTAGCAATTTCCTTTAAAATGAGCTATTATACAGCTCTCTATGATTTTCCAGTGCCCAGCTAGCTGAGGAGAAAGAAAAAGCGGAAAAAAATATGCCGTTTGTGGAGAATATCGTGGTTAAAGTCAATTTTCTTGATTTTCAAGCCAATATATTTTCTTTGTCATTCAAGCCAAAGGACGGTAAGTTTGCTATATAGGAGTTTTAGACAAGGCGGTTCTAATAGTGTACTTCTTGTTTTGATTTTAATCTTTTTTGCAGGAGTTATGGGTTACTTTAGTTTTTACTATGGGGCGTGATCGGGTTGCTAGCTACCGCTGCAACCCGGATACTAACTTTTACCTTAGTTAAGTGGCCTATAAAATTTAGTATAGGCAAGAGGTCGTTCTTTATTATAATTTCAAAAATAATTTGTTTTAATTACAAAAGATTTTTAACCCCGTTAATTTTCTTTAAAATGAGCCATTGAACAACTCTCTACTATGTTCCAGTGCCAAGCTATCTGTGGAATTACTAACCTATACTATAATTAAGCGGCGTATAAAATTTAGTATAGGCAAGAGGTCGTTCTTTATTATATAATTTCCATGTCAGATCTAGTTTTAGAGCATTTTTCAATAGTTGTCTCGTACTTTTCAGGACAGTTTGTTCTACTACACAGAGAATTTTTTGCAAAATATTCAGTAGAACTAAAAGAACTGTTTAAAACACAGTTAGAAATGCTTTTTTCTTGAGTCGGTGTTCCAGGAATTTGTTCTAAATCATTAGTCTTACAAAACACATTTACTAATAACCCTAACAGGCTCGTTTTCGCCTTAATTGAAAAACATTGCTTTTCCTTCGCTGTTGATAGGTATGCTTGTATATATATTTTTATTGCTGCTACACAAACTGCAATTGCTCCTTCCAAAATTAATATACGAATTTTCTAAGAAGTACGCCTCCGTATATTCACTGTGTTGTCGAACATTTTCCATTGCATCTATAAACTGTTCCGCAGTTGCCAATCCATACCTTGGAAGCTTTTCGTTAAACTGACAACATTTCTTTTGGATATTACTATGAAGCTTTGCCAAAGAATTTCTAGTCGACTTTTCAATAGCATCCGCTGTTTCAAAGAGAATTTTAATCTGTAATTTTGAATACTTTTCGTGATCCCGATAAAAACATGCGTAAAATGTTTCTCAATTTACAAAGATCAGCCTGCATTTTTGCCATCTTCTTGTATTTCTGAATGTAATTTTTCCCTTTGTCCTTATGCGTTCTTCGGTACAACCTCGCAGAGAATTTAATTTTTTCATTATAGATTTTGTCACCCCAGTAACGCTCCTTGATCTTTTGTTTTTCTGTCTCAATTTTTACTTCTCGATACACCTGGACGGTTGAATACCTTTGCTTTTGGTTTTTCTTATATTTGATGCGGTAATCTTCATCATTGTGATAACTCTCCTTGAACTTTTGTTTGGCTGTCTCAATTTTTACTTCTCGATACACCTGGACGGTTGAATACCTTTGCTTTTGGTTTTTCTTATATTTGATGCGGTAATCTTCATCATTGTGATAACTCTCCTTGAACTTTTGTTTGGCTGTCTCAATTTTTGCATGTCTATAATCTTCATCATTGTGATAACACATCTTGCTGTTTGTTTGATTACTTCTCGATACGCCTGGTTGGTTGAATACCTTTGCTTTTTTCTTTTCAAGATACTATCTCTGTTGTTTGTGTAGTACTGTTTTTTCAATTTGCGTGCAGCTTGCTTGATTGAAACCATTATGTAATTATGAATGTGAACATTTACAGTTATGACGCTTCTTATATAATAATCTTTGGACCTGAGTTCGTTTTTTAACTATAAATACATACAGGAAAAAGCCTGTGGCTTTTTCTTCTTTTAAATAGTAAGAGACGAAACTCAAACAATCAAGTAGCTAACTAGGTCCAATGTATGGAATGGTTTGTTATTTCAGTGATCGTCTTTTAATGTAAAAAACTCAAACAATCAAGTAGCTAACTAAGTCCAATGTATGGAATGGTTTGTTGTTTCAGTGATCGTCTCTTAATGTAAAAAAAATATATATATACTGTAATCTTAACTATAGTAAAGTTGCGTATGCAAGTTAGTATAGGGAAGAGTTTGATCTTTATTATACTGGAAACAAAGAAAAGAGAAAAAAATATCCCGTTAAGGCGGAATGTTGTAGTAGCTGCCACTTTTCTTGATTTTTTAGTACTGATTTTTTAACTTGCGTGTAGCTTGCTTTGATCTAACCATTATGTATTCATGAATGAGACCATTTACAGTTTTGACGTTTCTTATATAATAATTATGACGTCACTGCATCAAAAATGCAGTTTTTGGTGGAAAAATTTATTCTCTTTTAGAAATAATTTATTTTAGTTACTATAGATTTTTAACCCAATTAATTTCCTTTAAAATGCGCTATTGAACAACCCTTTACGATGTTCCAGTGCCAAGCTATCTGTGGAAAAGAAAAAAGAAAAAAAAAAGAAAAAAATATCCCGTTTGGGGAGAATAACGAGGTAAAAGTCTATTTCTTGATTTTCAAGCCAATATATTTTCTTTGTTATTCAAGCCAAAGGGCGGTAAGTTTCCTTTATGGAGGATTTGGACAAGGCGGTTCTAATGGTGTACTTTTTGTTTTGATCTGACTCTTTTTTTAGGAGCTACGGGTTTTTATATTTCTTAACATTGGAGGTGATCGTCTCTTACTAGGTTGCTAGCTACCGCTGCAACCCGGATTAAGTGGCGTATAAAATTTAGTATAGGCAAGAAGCCGTTCTTTATTATAATTTTTTTCTATCTAGGCTCTAAGGCTTTATCGTCTATGGCTTTACAATCCACTGTCAAATGTGTTTCTCTTTCAATTTCCAAGGTATAGAAGGCTGACTAGACGCAAAAAATGAGAAAAAGCAGCGTTGCTCCGAAACAGAATCAACATTTACGGGACAGAGTGGGATATAAACTATGGACTAAAGTTCGTTCTTTAATGTAAAAATATAAAACTATGATGACATTCATTATTTATCTAGTAGGGTTTCAGACAAGGTAATTCTAATGATGTACTTTTGTTTTGATCTGACTCTATTTTTAGGAGTTTTGTTATATTTCTTAGCATTGGACTGATCATCTCTTACTAGGTTGCTAGCTACTGCTGCAACCCAAATTCACATATATATTTATTTATGAGAGGCAGCCTGGCCGGGTGGTCCAAGGCACTGGTGTTAGCCACCAGTCTCTTCGGAGGCGTGGGTTCAAATCTTACCGCTGGTATACGATTATGTTTGAAAGACTGGAGTGTGAAAAGACATCGAAAATGCAGTTTTTGGTGGAAAAATTTATTCTCTTTTAGAAATAATTTATTTTAGTTACAAAAGGTTTTTAACCCAATTAATTTACTTTAAAATGAGCTATTGAACAACCCTCTACGATGTTCCAGTGCCAAGCTATCTGTGGAAAAGAAAAAAAAAGAAAAAAGAAAAAAATATCCCGTTTGGGGAGAATAACGTGGTTAAAGTCAATTTTCTTGATTTTCAAGCCAATATATTTCCCTTGCTGTTCAAGCCAAGGGACAGAAAGTCTCCTATACAGGGGTTTCGGACAAGGCGGTTCTAATGGTGTACTTTTTGTTTTGATCTGACTCCTTTGTTAGGAACTATGGGTTTTTATATTTCTTAACATTGGACGTGATCGTCTCTTACTAGGTTGCTAGCTACCGCTGCAACCCGGATTAACATGGGCTAGGTGTCGTTCTTTATTGTAATAATAGTGTACTTTTTGTTTTGATCTGACTCCTTTTTTAGGAACTATGGGTTTTTACATTTCTTAACATTGGACTTGATCGTCTCTTACTAGGTTGCTAGCTACCGCTACAACCCGGATACACACGGGAAAAAGCCTACGGCTTTTTCTTCTTTTAAACAGTAAGAGACGAGTCTCAAATAATCAAGTAGCTAGCTAATTCCAAAGGTATGCAATTTTTGTTATTCCAATGATCGTTTTTTATTGTAATCTTTTCAAGATACTATCTCTGTTGTTTGTGTAGTACTGTTTTTTCAACTTGCGTGCGACTTGCTTGATTGAAACCATTATGTAATTATGAATGAGAACATTTTCATCTTTGTAGTTCTTAAGTAGTAATTATGACGTCACAGCGTAATGATTTTGTTGACGTCATAGAGCAATGATATTATTTCATGACGTCTTCAGAAACAACAATATAATTTCATGTTTTTCTATTCACGTCATAGTTCTAATATAAAACTATGATGACATTCATTATTTATCTAGTAGGGTTTCAGACAAGGTAATTCTAATGATGTACTTTTGTTTTGATCTGACTCTATTTTTAGGAGTTTTGTTATATTTCTTAGCATTGGACTGATCATCTCTTACTAGGTTGCTAGCTACTGCTGCAACCCAAATTCACATGTATATTTATTTATGAGAGGCAGCCTGGCCGAGTGGTCCAAGGCACTGGTGTTAGCCACCAGTCTCTTCGGAGGCGTGGGTTCAAATCTTACCGCTGGTATACGATTATGTTTGAAAGACTGCAGTGTGAAAAGACATCGAAAATGCAGTTTTTGGTGGAAAAATTTATTCTCTTTTAGAAATAATTTATTTTAGTTACAAAAGGTTTTTAACCCAATTAATTTACTTTAAAATGAGCTATTGAACAACCCTCTACGATGTTCCAGTGCCAAGCTATCTGTGGAAAAGAAAAAAAAAAGAAAAAAGAAAAAAATATCCCGTTTGGGGAGAATAACGTGGTTAAAGTCAATTTTCTTGATTTTCAAGCCAATATATTTCCCTTTTCAAGCCAAGGGACAGAAAGTTTCCTATACAGGGGTTTCGGACAAGGCGGTTCTAATGGTGTACTTTTTGTTTTGATCTGACTCCTTTGTTAGGAACTATGGGTTTTTATATTTCTTAACATTGGACGTGACCGTCTCTTACTAGGTTGCTAGCTACCGCTGCTCGTCTCTTACTAGGCTGCTAGCTACCGCTGCAACCCGGATTAATATATTGACTTTAAATATAACTGTACTAGCCTATACTATAGTTAAGTGGCCTATTAAATTTAGAATAGGCAAGAGGTCGTTCTTTATTATAAACTTTAGCGATTCTGAACTAAAAACGAAAATAAAATAAAAATTAATTTTTTCAATTTTTACGTCACGTTGCTCATTAAGTCATAACCCTATTGTGTACTATTATTAGTACACAATAGGTTCTAGATATTACGTCATGTCACTTATTACGTCATATATGGTTATTAGTGGATAATCGGTAAAATATTCGTTCTATATGGTTATTAGTGGATAATCGGTAAATTATTCGTTCTTTATTATAATTATACTGGAAACAAAGAAAAGAGAAAAAAAATATCCCGTTTAGGCAGAATGTTGCAGTAGCTGCCACTTTTCTTGATTTTTTAGTACTGATTTTTAACTTGCGTGCAGCTTGCTTTGATCTAACCATTATGTATTCATGAATGAGACCTTTTGCAGTTTTGACGTTTCTTATATAGTAATTATGACGTCACTGCATCAAAAATACAGTTTTTATTGAAAAAATTTATTCTCTTTTAAAAATAATTTATTTTAGTTACTATAGATTTTTAACCCAATTAATTTCCTTTAAAATGAGCTATTGAACAACCCTCTACGATGTTCCAGTGCCAAGCTATCTCTGGAGACAAAAGAAAAAAAAAGAAAAAAAGAAAAAAATATCCCGTTTGGGGAGAATAACGTGGTAAAAGTCTATTTTCTTGATTTTCAAGCCAATATATTTTCTTTGTTATTCAAGCCAAAGGGCGGTAAGTTTCCTTTATGGAGGATTTGGACAAGGCGGTTCTAATGGTGTACTTTTTGTTTTGATCTGACTCTTTTTTTAGGAGCTACGGGTTTTTATATTTCTTAACATTGGAGGTGATCGTCTCTTACTAGGTTGCTAGCTACCGCTGCAACCCGGAAAAGATTAAAATTATTGCTCAGATATCATAAATATTTTTGCAGTTTACATAATAACTTTAGCGATTCTAAACTGAAAAATAAGATATATTAAAAAATGGAATTTTTTGGTCTGAAACTACATAGTCAATCCCACATCGGGTAGTTAGAACCTAACCAAAAATAAAACTAATTTTAACATTTTAAGGTATTTTTCTAGCTTGTATTGAAATATTCAAACTACTGCTCAGATACCATGGATATTTTTGCAGTTTACACAAGCTAATAAGAATATTAATTTATATAATTTATAAAGAATATAAATTAATATAGGTAAGAGGTCGTTCTTTATTATATTTTCTTATGTTTGTTTCGGTAATCTTCATCATTATCATACCGTTCTCTGCTCTTTTGTCTAGCCTGCTCAATTCTTGCTTCTCTGTAATGTTCATCATTACCATACCGTTCTTTTGCTCTCTCAATTATTACTTCTCGATACGCCTGGTCGGTTGAATACCTTTTTTTTGCTCTCTCAATTATTACTTCTCGATACACCTGGTCGGTTGAATACCTTTGCTTTTTTCTTTTCAAGTTACTATCTCTGTTGTTTGTGTAGTACTCTTTCTTCAACTTGCGTATAGCCTGCTTTGATCTAACCATTATTCTAATCAAGAATGAGAGAATTTTCAGTTTTGACTTTCCTTATATACTAATTATGACGTCACTCTATTCACGTCATAGCTCTAATATAAAACTATGATGATCTTATATAGTAATTATGACGTCACTGCATCAAAAATACAGTTTTTATTGGAAAAATTTATTCTCTTTTAGAAATAATTTATTTTAGTTACTATAGATTTTTAACCCAATTAATTTCCTTTAAAATGAGCTATTGAACAACCCTCTACGATGTTCCAGTGCCAAGCTATCTCTGGATACAAAAAAAAAAAGAAAAAAATATCCCTTTTGACGAGAATAACGTGGTTAAAGTCAATTTTCTTGATTTTCAAGCCAGTATATTTCCATTGCTGTTCAAGCCAAGGGACAGAAAGTTTCCTATACAGGGGTTTCGGACAAGGCGGTTCTAATGGTGTACTTTTTGTTTTGATCTGACTCCTTTTTTAGGAGCTATGGGTTTTTATATTTCTTAACATTGGACGTGATCGTCTCTTACTAGGTTGCTAGCTACCGCTGCAACCCGGACTATACTATAATTAAGTGGCGTATAAAATTTAGTATAGGCAAGAGGTCGTTCTTTAAAAATAACAATGTATATAAGGAATCCTTTTATTACTTCAGTTACTAGGGATACAGTTCGTTCCTTAATGAAATCCCACTATACAAGTTTGTATAGGCAAGAGTTCGTTCTTTATTTTAATATACAGGGTTTTCGGAAAAGGCGGTTCTAATGGTGTACTTTTTGTTTTGATCTGACTCCTTTGCTAGGAACTATGGGTTTTTATATTCTTAACATTGGACGTGATCGTCTCTTACTAGGTTGCTAGCTACCGCTGCAACCCGGATTTAAAATGATCCATAGCTGCCACTTTTCTTGATTTTCAAGCCAATATATTTCCCTTGCTGTTCAAGCCAAGGGACAGAAAGTTTACTATACAGGGGTTTCGGACAAGGCGGTTCTAATGGTGTACTTTTGAATTTGATCTGACTCCTTTTTAGAACTATGGGTTTTTATATTTCTTAACATTGGACGTGATCGTCTCTTACTAGGTTGCTAGCTACCGCTGCAACCCGGATCACTGTGAATATATAGAGACATAATTGTCCTTTACTTAGTTTCAGCTTAAATTCGATGATCGAGCCTTTATGTAAATTTAATAAAAATAATTTGTTTTAATTACAAAAGGTTTTTAACCCCATTAATTTCCTTTAAAATGAGTCATTGAACAACTCTCTACGATGTTCCAGTGCCATGCTATCTGTTGAATTACTAACCTATACTATAATTAAGTGGCGTATAAAATTTAGTATAGGCAAGAGGTCGTTCTTTATTATATTATATTTCTTAACATTGGACGTGATCGTCTCTTACTAGGTTGCTAGCTACCGCTGCAACCCGGAAAATACAAACAGGAAAAAGCCTACGACTTTTTCTTCTTTTAAATAGTAAGAGACGAAACTCAAACAATCAAGTAGCTAACTAAGTCCAATGTATGGAATGGTTTGTTATTTCAGTGATCGTCTTTTAATGTAAAAAAAAATATATATACTGTAATCTTAACTATAGTAAAGTTGCGTATGCAAGTTAGTATAGGGAAGAGTTTGATCTTTATTATACTGGAAACAAAGAAAAGAGAAAAAAATATCCCGTTAAGGCGGAATGTTGTAGTAGCTGCCACTTTTCTTGATTTTTTAGTACTGATTTTTTAACTTGCGTGTAGCTTGCTTTGATCTAACCATTATGTATTCATGAATGAGACCATTTACAGTTTTGACGTTTCTTATATAATAATTATGACGTCACTGCATCAAAAATGCAGTTTTTGGTGGAAAAATTTATTCTCTTTTAGAAATAATTTATTTTAGTTACTATAGATTTTTAACCCAATTAATTTCCTTTAAAATGCACTATTGAACAACCCTTTACGATGTTCCAGTGCCAAGCTATCTGTGGAAAAGAAAAAAGAAAAAAAAAAAGAAAAAAATATCCCGTTTGGGGAGAATAACGTGGTAAAAGTCTATTTTCTTGATTTTCAAGCCAATATATTTTCTTTGTTATTCAAGCCAAAGGGCGGTAAGTTTCCTTTATGGAGGATTTGGACAAGGCGGTTCTAATGGTGTACTTTTTGTTTTGATCTGACTCTTTTTTTAGGAGCTACGGGTTTTTATATTTCTTAACATTGGAGGTGATCGTCTCTTACTAGGTTGCTAGCTACCGCTGCAACCCGGATTTCTGAATGTAATTTTTCCCTTTGTCCTTATGCGTTCTTCGGTACAACCTCGCAGAGAATTTAATTTTTTAATTATAGCTTTTGTCACCCCAGTATCTACCCATTATTCTGGTAGCAACTTTTTTCTTATATATTTTTCGGTAATCTTCATCATTGTGATAACGCTCCTTGATCTTTTGTCTAGCCTGCTCAATTGTTGCTTCTCTATAAAGTTTATCATTTTGATAACGCTCCTTTATGTTTTGTTTGGCTGTCTCAATTTTCGCATGTCTATAATCTTCATCATTGTGATAACGCTGCTTGATGTTTTGTTTGGCTGTCTCAATTTTCGCATGTCTATAATCTTCATCATTGTGATAACGCTCCTTGATCTTTTGTTTGGCTGTCTCAATTTTCGCATGTCTATAATCTTCATCATTGTGATAACACATCTTGCTGTTTTGTTTTGCACTCTCAATTATTACTTCTCGATACGCCTGGTCGGTTGAATACCTTTGCTTTTTTCTTTTCGAGATACTATCTCTGTTTTTTTGTAGTACTGTTTTTTTAACTTGCGTGTAGCTTGCTTTGATCTAACCATTATGTATTCATGAATGAGGCCATTTACAGTTTTGACGTTTCTTATATAGAATATTTCATGACGTCATGGCGCAATGGTATTATTATAGCTCTAATATAAAACTATGATGACATTCATTATTTATCTAGTAGGGTTTCAGACAAGGTAGTTCTAATGATGTACTTTTGTTTTGATCTGACTCTATTTTTAGGAGTTTTGGGTTTTTATATTTCTTAGCATTGGACTGATCGTCTCTTACTAGGTTGCTAGCTACTGCTGCAACCCAAATTCACATATATATTTATTTATTTATGAGAGGCAGCCTGGCCGAGTGGTCCAAGGCACTGGTGTTAGCCACCAGTCTCTTCGGAGGCGTGGGTTCAAATCTTACCGCTGGTATACGATTATGTTTGAAAGACTACAGTGTGAAAAGACATCAAAAATGCAGTTTTTGGTGGAAAAATTTATTCTCTTTTAGATATAATTTATTTTAGTTACTATAGATTTTTAACCCAACTAATTTCCTTTAAAATGAGCCATTGAACAACTATCTACGATGTTCCAGTGCCAAGCTATCTTTGGAAACAAAAGAAAAAAAAATATCCCGTTTAGGCAGAATGTTGTAGTAGCTGCCTCTTTTCTTGATTCTCAAGCCAATATATTTCCCTTGCTGTTCAAGCCAAGAGACAGAAAGTTTACTATACAGGGGTTTCGGACAAGGCGGTTCCAATGGTGTACTTTTGTTTTGATCTGACTTCTTTTGTAGGAACTATGGGTTTTTATATTTCTTAACATTGGACGTGATCGTATCTTACTAGGTTGCTAGCTACCGGTGCAAAGCCAGATTTTTTAGAATTTCAAGCCAACATATTTTCTCTGTTTTTCAAGCCAAAGGACGGTAAGTTTGCTATATAGAAGTTTTGGACAAGGTGGTTCTAATAGTGTACTTCTTGTTTTGAGCTGAATCTTTTTTCAGGATTTATGGGTTACTTTAGTTTTTACTATGGGGCGTGATCGTCTCTTACTAGGTTGCTAGCTCATGCTGCAACCCGGATACCGCTGCAAACTGGATCTTACTAGGATGCTAGCTACCACTGCAACCCGGAAACCTCACTGTATTACAAACAGGAAAAAGCCTTTGGCTTTTCCTTAATTGGAATAGTAAGAGACTTTCTGGCTACAACCGATTATGACATCATTGACCAATCTTTAACCTGAAATTATAATATTATTTTAGTTACTATGGGCTGGAAGTTCTTTCTTTACTGTAACTTTAATATAAATTAATGTAGGCAAGAGGTCGTTCTTTATTATACTACCGCTGCAACCCGTATTTTCGTAAGAAAAGCTGATTCTATTTTAAAGATAATTTGTTTTAATTAAAAAAAAAATTTAACCCCATTAATTTCCTTTCAAATGAGAAATTGAACAACTCTCTATGATGTTCCAGTGCCAAGCTATCTGTGAAATTACTAACCTATACTATAATTAAGTGGCGTATAAAATTTAGTATAGGCAAGAGGTCGTTCTTTATTATAATTTTCAAAATTAAATTAGTTACTATCGCCTAGAGTTAGTTCTTTACCATATCGTAAGAATTTGTTTTATAAGAAATGAGCCATTACACAGCTCTTTATTATGAGCACGAACCGTTTGATTTAATACTTAAGTTACTATGGGTTACAGTTCGTTCCTTATTGTAAAAACTGCACCTGCTCCTTCCAAAATTAATATACAAATTTTCTAAGAAATACGCCTCTGTATATTCACTGTGTTGTCGAACATTTTCCATTGTATCTATAAACTGTTCCGCAGTTGCCAGTCCATACCTTGGAAGCTTTTCATTAAACTGACAACATTTCTTTTGGATATTACTATGAAGCTTTGCCAAAGCATTTCTAGCCGACTTTTCAACAGCATCCACTCTTTCAAAGAGAATTTTAATCTGTAATTTTGAATACTTTTCGTGATCCCGATAAAACATGCGTAAAATGTTTCTCAATTTACAAATATCAGCCTGCATTTTTGCCATCTTCTTGTATTTCTGAATGTAATTTTTCCCTTTGTCCTTATGCGTTCTTCGGTACAACCTCGCAGAGAATTTAATTTTTTCATTATAGCTTTTGTCATCCCAGTATCTACCCATTATTCTGGTAGCAACTTTTTTCTTATGTTTGTTTCGGTAATCTATATCGTTATCATACCGTTCCTTACTCTTTTGTTTGGCTGTCTCAATTTTTGCATGTCTATAAACTACATCATTATAATAACGCTGTTTGTCACTATCACTTATTACTTCTCGATACGCCTGGTTGGTTGAATACCTTTGCTTTTTTCTTTTCAAGATGCTATCTCTGTTTTTTTGGTAGTACTGTTTTTTTTAACTTGCGTGTAGCTTGCTTGATTGAAACCATTATGTAACCATTAGTTGAATGTTTTTATGTCACTTATCAAATATCAAGAACCTAACAAAAAATCAAACTAATTTTTAAATTTTCAGGTATTTTTCTAGTCTAAATTAAAAGATTAAAACTATTGTTCAGACACCATAAATATTTTTGCAGTTTATAACTTTAGCGATTCTGAACTAAAAACAAAAATAAAATAAAAATTAATTTTTTCAATTTTTACGTCACGTCGCTAATTAAGTCATATATGGTTATTAGTACACAATAGGTTTTAGATGTTACGTCATGTCACTTATTAGATCATATATGGTTATTAGTAGATAATCGGTAAAATATTCGTTCTTTATTATAACCAGTTGGCTTGAGTTCAATTTCCGTATGGGAAATTTTTACTTATGATGATTTCTTAAGGAATATAATTAAAATTTCTTATTGTAATAAAAATAATTTGTTTTAATTACAAAAGGTTTTTAAAAATTTCCATTAATTTCCTTTAAAATGAGCCATTTAACAACTCTCTACGATGATAAAAAAAAGATGCAGTTTAGGCAGAATGCTGTAGTAGCTGCCACTTTTCTTGATTTTCAAGCCAATATATTTCCCTTGCTGTTCAAGCCAAGGGACAGAAAGTTTCCTATACAGGTATTTCGAACAAGGCGATTCTAATGGTGTACTTTTTGTTCTGATCTGACTCTTTTTTTACGAGTTATGGTTTTTTATATTTCTTAACATTGGACGTGATCGTCTCTTACTAGGTTGCTAACTACCGCTGCAACCCGGATACTGATGAAAAATACATAATCCCTATTTATGTTTCAGTTAACATGGGCTAGGTGACGTTCTTTATTTAAAAAATGAAAATTTTGGTTCCAGGAGTTTCGGTTACTATTGAGACAAGTAGCTATTGTTACTATAGAGTTCATTACCATGAACTGTTTGATTGTTTCAAAATTCAAATATCTTTGAAAAGACTGCAGCATTAAAATACATCAAAAATGCAATTTTTTTTGACAAAATTGATTCTCCTTTAAAAAGTATTTTATTTTTAATTACAAAAGGCACTAGATGTAGCAATTTCCTTTAAAATGAGCTATTATACAGCTCTCTATGATTTTCCAGTGCCCAGCTAGCTGAGGAGGAAAAAAAGGCGGAAAGAAAAAAATATCCCGTTTGTGGAGAATAACGTGGTAAAAGTCAATTTTCTTGATTTTCAAGCCAATATATTTTCTTTGTTATTCAAGCCAAAGGGCGGTAAGTTTTCCTTTATAGGGAATTCGGACAAGGCGGTTCTAATGGTGTACTTTTTGTTT
Organism: Artemia sinica; assembly: GCA_027921565.1. Taxonomy (NCBI): domain Eukaryota; kingdom Metazoa; phylum Arthropoda; class Branchiopoda; order Anostraca; family Artemiidae; genus Artemia; species Artemia sinica. Next base: position 40,250,727 of record CM051261.1, on the reverse strand, counting down.
TGATCTGACTCTTTTTTTCGGAGTTGGGGGGTTTTATATTTCTTAACATTGGAGGTGATCGTCTCTTACTAGGTTGCTAGCTACCGCTGCAACCGGATTTTAACTCTATAATCTTCGAACATTATAATTTACATTATAATTTCGAACCTTTTATAATTTATAATGAACCGCATCAATCTTTTATGTAAACTTAACAGGCCCGGGTTCAATTCCCGGTGTGTGAAAATTTTTAACTCTATAATCTTCAAATATTTGAACCTTTTATAATTTATAATGATGTATAATATAAATACTGTAATCTTAACTATAGTGAAGTTGCCTATGCAAGTTAGTATAGGGAAGAGTTCGATCTTTATTATAATTTCCTATAAAGGGGTTTTGGACAAGGCGGTTCTAATGGTGTACTTTTTGTTTTGACCTGACTCCTTTTTTAGGAGCTATGGGTTTTTATATTTCTTAATATTGGACGTGATCGTCTCTTACTAGGTTGCTAGCTACCGCTGCAACCCGGATTCTCAGGAGTTATGGGTTACTTTAGTTTTTACTATGATCGCCTCTTACTAGTTACTAGCTACCGCTGCAACCCGGATTATATAAAAAAAACTTAATTGACAAATACCATTTATGATGAACTATATCGGTCCTTTATGTAAGTTGCTAGCTACCGCTGCAACCCAGATAATAAACTGATTACAAAATTATCTTATCGAAAGATAAACTTGTATAAATATTGAATTCACTTATCACGTCTTATAGGATGTAATTCTAATAATAATTACTTAATGAGATCCTCAAGACTGGCACAAGTTATGATGAACTATATCGATCTTTTATGTAATTTTGATCTGAATCTTTTTTTAGGAGTTATGGGTTTTTTATATTTCTTAACAATGGACATTTCTTAACATCGTACCGCGGCAACCCGGATGATCGCCTCTTACTAGGTTGCTAGATACCGCTGCAATCCGGACTAGCAACCATTGCAGCCTGGATATCCGTTGAAACTTAAATACTCCCCATCTATAATGAACTATATCGATCCAATATGTATGTCTTATATTATCTTGTCAAAATATAACTGCATATTAATATTGCATTCACTTTTTAGTTCATATATGGTTAATACCTACGATTATGAAGATATGTCATATTGTTAATTTATCGAACCTACCCGGGGTCGATTTCTTTTAGTTTGTAATTTAGCTATCAATAAAACCATGATACCGACAATACTTAAAAAATTCCAATTTACAGTATCGATCCCTTACGTATGATCTCCTAGTGATCTTCTTTTAATATAACTTCAGTTAATATGGGCTAAAGTTCGTTCTTTAATGTAACTATAGGCAACAATTCGTTCTTTAATATAATTAGGTTTCTGCCGTAATTCTTTCTTTTCAAAATTAAATTAGTTACTATCGCCTAGCGTTAGTTCATTGCCGTATCGTAACAATTTTTTTACAATAATAATTAATTTTGTTAATTACAAAAGATTTCTATATACAGCAGTTTCCTTTACAATGAGCCATTACACAGGTCTTTATTATACTTAAGTTTCTATGGGTTCAGTTCGTTCCTAATTGTAATGATCGCCTCTTACTAGGTTGCTAGCTACCACTGCAACCCGGATTACAATGATCGTCTTTTAATGTAAAAAGTTTCCTATACAGGGGTTTCGGACAAGGCGGTTCTAATGGTGTACTTTTTGTTTTGATCTGACTCCTCTGTTAGGAACTATGGGTTTTTATATTTCTTAAAATTGGACGTGATCGTCTCTTACTAGGTTGCTAGCTACCGCTGCAACCCGGATCGTTCTTTATTATAATGGACGTGATCGTCTCTTACTAGGTTGCTAGCTACCGCTGCTACCCGGATGGGTCCAAATCTTACCGCTGGTATACAATTATGATTTATGTAAAAAAATCAAATATCTTTGAAAGACTGCAGCATGAAAAGACTTCAAAAATGCAGTTTTTGGTGGAAAAATTTATTCTATTTTAGAAATAATTTATTTTAGTTACTAAGGATTTTTAATCCAATTAATTTCCTTTAAAATGAGCTATTGAACAACTCTCTACGATGTTCCAGTGCCAAGCTATCTGTGGAAAAGAAGAAAAGAGAAAAAAAAAATATGCCGTTTGTGGAGAATAACGTGGTTAAAGTCAATTTTCTTGATGTTCAAGCCAATATATTTCCCTTGCTGTTCATGCCAAATGACAGAAATTTTCTTATAAAGGGGTTTCGGACAAGGCGGTTCTAATGGTGTACTTTTTGTTTTGATCTGACTCCTTTGTTAGGAACTATGGGTTTTTATATTTCTTAAAATTGGACGTGATCGTCTCTTACTAGGTTGCTAGCTACCGCTGCAACCCGGATACACCTGGAACCACCATATATCAGTTAGTATGGGAGAGAGATCGTTCTTTACTGTAAATATTTTCTAATTTGAAATCAACTACGCTGAACAAAATGGCTATCTCAAAATTTTGATTAGATGTGTTTGAGGGAATAATGGGCGTGGGGGGGGGGGGGGGTACTAGTTGCCCTCTAATAACTTTCGACTATTAAAAAGGGCACTAGCCCTTTGAATTTCTAATTGAATGAGCCTTTTTGAAGTTTGTACGACAACGCCTTCTATAAAAACCTTATTTGCCCCCAGGGCATAACTTAAAACCCTTTCCCTGAGGGTTGTGGGGGATTGGGTTTCAAAATTATATTTTCTATCTGCAAATTAACTACGCTGAATAAAATGGCTATCTCAAAATTTTGATTGGATATGCTTGGGGGAATGATGGGCGTGGGGGAGCTAGTTGCCCTCCAGTCACTTTCGACTATTAAAAAGGGACTAGCCCTTTGAATTTCCAATCGAATGAGCCTTTTTTGAAGTTTCTATGACAACGCCTTCTATAAAAACCTTATATGCCCCCAGGGCATAACTTAAAACCCTTGCCCTGAGGGTTGTGGGGGAGTGTCCTCTTCAAAAACTTATTTTCTATGTGAAAATCAACTACGTTGAACAAAATGACTATCTCTAAATTTTGATTGGATGTGTTTGGGGAAATGATAGGCATGGGGAGGGGGGTAGTTGCCCTCCAATCACTTTCGACTATCAAAAAGGGCTCTAGTCCTTTGAATTTCCAATCGAATGAGCCTGTTTTGACGTTTCTACAACAACCCCTTCTATAAAAACCTTATAGGCCCCCAGGGCATAACTTAAAACCCTTGCCCTGATGGTTATGGGGGAGTGTTCTCCTCAAAAACATATTTTCTATCTGGAAATCAACTGCGCTGAACAAAATGGCTATCTCAAAATTTTGATTGGATGTGTTAGGGGGAATGATGGGCGTGGGGGGAGGGGGGCTAGTTGCCCTCCAATCATTGTCGACTATCAAAAAGGGCACTAGAACTCTCGATTTCCAATCGAATGAGCCCCCTTTGAAGTTTCTACGAAGACCCCTTCTGTATAAAGTGCCTCTGGGGAAAAAAAAATAATAATCATAAAACATTGGAGCCGTATGGCCTTTACTATAACACAACGCTACAGCGTTGCCTCTGATAACGACTTTAAATATAACTTTACTAGCCAATACTACAGTTAAGTGTCCTATAAAATTTAGTATAGGCAAGATGTCGTTCTTTATTATAACTAGCTACTGCTGCAACCCGGATCCACATATATAGTTATGAGAGGCAGCGTGGCCGAGTGGTCCAAAGCGCTGGTGTTAGCCACCAGTCTCTTCGGAGGCGTGGATTCAAATCTTACTGCTGGTATACGATTATGATTTATGTACAAAAATCAAATATCTTTGAAAAGACTGCAGTATGAAAAGACATCAAAAATGCAGTTTTTAGTGGAAAACCCAATTAATTTGCTTTAAAATGAGCCATTGAACAACTCTCTACGATGTTCCAGTGCCGAGCTATCTGTGGAAAACATGAAAGCAAAAAAACAAAAAAGAAAAAAATATGCCGTTTAGGCAGAATGTTGTAGTAGCTGCCACTTCTCTTGATTTTCATGCCAATATGTTTCCCCTGCTGTTCAAGCCAAGCGACAGAAATATACTTCTTTAGGCTCTTGTATATACTTGTATATACTTCTTGTATATACTTCTTTAGGCTCTCATTTATATTTTCCTAAGAAATTTGCATGGCTTTTTCACGTTAAACTTTTCGCCTGGTGGAAAAACTCCTGCATTTTGATGTGTGTGACATGTAAAACCAGCTGAGCATCAAAATGATTGGTGCATGCGTTTGACTCTAGGTCTTTGCTGTACCCTAGAAACCTTTTAAAACTTAGATCTTCACTATACCCTAGGGGTACGTAAATCAAAAGTTCAAAATGGCAGTAACTAAATTTAAAGTTAAACAAAATTAATGAAAAAATAGTCTATCTCAGTGAGTTACTTTTGAATATATCTTTTAATATATCTTCTATAGGTGCTTATAAAATAAAACTGTATTTTTCAAGTGACTTTCACATGCAGAAAAAAAAATGTGCATTTCAGATTTATTTTGCGTTGTATATAATAAGCACAATTACAAAACCCCCTTTTCCAAAGCACGTACTTGACTGTTTCGTACAAAGCAAGTTATAACAGATAGTTTGTCTTTGGTAGAGTCGACGAAGATGGTTACAAGAGGAAGGAATGGCGAAGAGTTACTGAAAAAATTCAGACGATCAGATTTTATTTTCTCTAGCGTTAACTGTTAATTTGTAGCGAAAGAAGGATATATTTATGGTACAAATCTTTCATGTTTGGACAGTTTGGTTAATTTGATATCCATGATCAGCAATTATGCCAATCGATCTTCTAGATAGATTACAGCATTGATTGTTTCGACCTGGTCGACGTTTTCTGTGCTTCATAGGGGGATTATAAGTTGGAATCATATAGATAAAATTATTAAAAATAAAAGTGATATTTCTGTGTTTAAGAGTGCAATTAAAGAAATCCTTTTTAGTAAGTATGAATTTTAGTTCTTTTGATTGTTTTTCTTTTTTTGGGGGGGGGAGGAGGGGTGTGCAAATAAATAATTGAGTAGCTTATTATGACCTCTCGGGTATGATCTTAACAGTACTAATATAAAACTATGATATTCGTTCTTTATTATAATAAAATTAAAAATTTAGAAAGAAACTCGCTTTAGTTACCTCCTAGCGAAAATAATGAAGATTATATGAATGAACAACAGCATTCAGTTCCTTTGGGCTTGAGTTTCGATCTTTACTATAAATAACTAAATCAAATGTATGTAATGGGTTTTTATTCCAATGGTCGTCTTTTAATGGAAAATTTTAATATATTGGCCTTAAATATAACTGTACTAGCCTACACTATAGTTAAGTGGCCTATTAAATTTAGTAGAGGCAAGAGGTCGTTCTTTATTATAAATTCTCAAAGAATCAGGCAGCTAACTAAGTCCAATATAAGCAATTGTTTGTTCTTCTATTGATCATCTTTTAATTTGGCGTTTCTTACTAGGTTGCTAGCTACCACTTAAACCCGTATTATGTAATAGGTTACTAGCTACCGCTGCAACCTAGATATTTTTATTTCTGCTACTATGGGCTAAGGTTCGTTCTTTCATGTAAAACTTGCAAAACATTTTTTAAGTCTGATGAAGATTTAACTAAAGGTTGCAAGTCGACGATTTTGTTTTGGCCTTATTATAATAGGTATGGTGAAATAATAATATGCATATGGCTCTTAAATCATACTTCTGTATGGTCCCATATGGTTTACTGGCTAGGATAGTTAACTTTCACTTAACAGGCCCGGGTTCGATTCCCGGTGTGGGAAAATTTTTAGCTCTATAATCTTCGAACATTTGAACCTTTTATAATTTATAATGATGTATAATATACATACTGTAATCTTAACTATCGTGGAGTTTCCTATGCAATTTAGTATAGGGAAGAGTTCGATCTTTATTATAACAGTGGCTTAGAATAGTTGGCTTTCAACCAATTAGCTTGGGTTCGAATCCCGGTGTGGGAATTATTTTTAAACAAAATCCGGTGAAATTAATTAGCTAATTTGACAAGAAATAGGTAACTAAGGGCAGGAGTTCTTTCTTTATTATAATTCTCAAAAACATATTTTCTATCTGTAAATCAACTACGCTGACAAAATGGCTATCTAAAAATTTTGATTGGATGTGTTTGGGGGAATGATGGGCATGGGGGGGGGGGGCTAGTTGCCCTCCAATCACTTTCGACAATTAAAAAGGCACTAGAACTCAATTTCCAATCGAATGGGCCACTTTTGAAGTTTTTACGACGAACCTTCCATATGAAGTGCCCTTCTCTAAAGGAAAAAAATAATACATAGTACATTGTACCAACATCGTTCTTTTATACCCTCAGGACATAACTTAAAACCCTTGCCCCGAGGGTTGTGGGGGAGTATCCTCCTCAAAAACTTATTTTCTATCTGGAAATCAACTACGCTGAACGAAAGGGTTATCCCAAAATTTTGATTGGATATGTTTGGGGGAACGAAGGGCTTAAGGGGGGGGGGGGGGCTAGTTCCCCTCCAATCATTTTCGACTATTAAAAAGAGCACTAGCCACTCCAATTTCCAATCAAATGAGCTCTTTTCGAAGTTTCTAAGACAACTTCTTTGATAGGAATTTCCTATCGAATGAGCCTGTTTTGAAGTTTCTATGACAATGCCTTCTATAGAAAACCTTATATGCCCCCAGGGCATAACTTAAAACCCTTGCCCTGAGGGTTGTGGGGGAGTGTCCTTCTCAAAAACATATTTTCTATCTGGAAATCAACTACGCTGTACAAAAAGGCTATCTCAAAATGTTGATTGGATGTGTTTGGGGGAATGATGAGCGTGAGGGGGGGGGGGCTAGTTGCCCTCCAATCTCTTTCGACTATTAAAAAGGGTACTAGCCCTTTGAACTTCCTATCGAATGAGCCTGTTTTGAAGTTTCTATGACAACGCCTTCTATAAAAAAAACCTTATATGCCCACAGGGCATAACTTAAAACCCATGCCCTGAGGGTTGTGGGGGAGTGTCCTTTTCAAAAACATATATTCTATCTGGAAATCAACTACGCTGAACAAAATAGCTATCTCAAAATTTTGATTAGATGTGTTTGGGGGAATGATGGGCGTGGGGGGGGGGCTAGTTGCCCTCCAATTACTTTCGACTATTAAAAAGGGTACTAGCCCTTTGAATTTCCAATCAAATGAGCCCGTTTTGAAGTTTCTACGACAACGCTTTCTATAAAAACATTATATGCCCCCAGGGCATAACTTGAAACCCTTGCCCTGAGGGCTGTGGGGGAGTGTCCTCCTCAAGAACATATTTTCTATCTGGAAATCAACTATGCTGAACAAAATAGCTATCTCAAAATTTTGATTGGATGTGTTTGGGGGAATGATGGGCGGGGGGGGGCTAGTTGCCCTCCAATCACTTTCAACCATTAAAAAGGGCACTAGCCACTCAAATTACCAATCGAATGAGCCCTTTTCAAAGTTTCTACGACAACTCCTTCGATACGAAATTCCCGGGTATAGAGAAAAATAGAACACATTGTGCCCACATCGTTCTTTACTTAGGCATTGCTAGCGTGCTGCCTATGATCCTAGTCTTTCTGATGCTTCACCAACAATCATTCTTGTATATGATTAACATTGGACGTGATCGTCTCTTACTAGGTTGCTAGCTACCGCTGCAACCCGGATTACTATGGGCTGGAAGTTCGTTCTTTACTGTAATACACACAGGAAAAAGCCTACGGCTTTTTCTTCTTTTAAATAGTAAGAGACGATTCTCAAATAATCAAGTAGCTAGCTAATTCCAAAGGTATGCAATTTTTTGTTATTCCAATGATCGTTTTTTATTGTAACTAGGTTTCAGCCATCTCTACAGCCATGATACTATTGGAAATTACATAATCCCTATTTATGTTTCAGTTAACATGGGCAAGGTGTCGTTCTTTATTGTAATTCTGCCATCTTCTTGTATTTCTGAATGTAATTTTTCCCTTTGTCCTTATGCGTTCTTCGGTACAACCTCGCAGAGAATTTAATTTTTTCATTATAGCTTTTGTCACCCCTGTATCTACCCATTATTCTGGTAGCAACTTTTTTCTTATGTTTGTTTCGGTAATCTTCATCATTATCATACCGTTCCCTGCTCTTTTGTCTAGCCTGCTCAATTGTTGCTTCTCTATAAAGTTTATCATTGTGATAACGCTCCTTGATCTTTTGTCTAGCCTGCTCAATTCTTGCTTCTCTGTAATGTTCATCATTACCATACCGTTCCTTGATCTTTTGTTTGGCTGTCTCAATTTTTGCATGTCTATAATCTTTATCATTGTGATAACGTTCCCTGCTCTTTTGTCTAGCCTGCTCAATTGTTGCTTCTCTATAAAGTTTATCATTGTGATAACGCTCCTTGATCTTTTGTTTAGCCTGCTCAATTCTTGCTTCTCTGTAATGTTCATCATTACCATACCGTTCCTTGATCTTTTGTTTGGCTGTCTCAATTTTTGCATGTCTATAATCTTCATCATTGTGATAACACATCTTGCTGTTTTCTTTTGCTCTCTCAATTATTACTTCTCGATACGCCTGGTCGGTTGAATACCTTTGTTTTGCTCTCTCAATTTTTACTTCTCGATACGCCTGATCGGTTGAATACCTTTGCTTTTCTCTTTTCAAGATACTAGCTCTGTTGTTTGTGTAGTACTCTTTCTTCAAATTGCGTATAGCTTGCTTCGATCTAACCATTATTCTAATCAAGAATGAGAGAATTTTCAGTTTTGACTTTCCTTATATACTAATTATGACGTCACTCTATTCACGTCATAGCTCTAATATAAAACTATGATGACGTTCATTATTTATCTAGTAGGGTTTCAGACAAGGTATTTCTAATGATGTACTTTTGTTTTGATCTGACTCTATTTTTAGGAGTTTTGGGTTTTTATATTTCTTAGCATTGGACTGATCGTCTCTTACTAGGTTGCTAGCTACTGCTGCAACCCAAATTCACATATATATTTATTTATGAGAGGCAGCCTGGCCGAGTGGTCCAAGGCAACTGGTGTTAGCCACCAGTCTCTTCAGAGGCGTGGGTTCAATTCTTACCGCTGGTATACGATTATGTTTGAAAGACTGCAGTGTGAAAAGACATCAAAAATGCAGTTTTTGGTGGAAAAATTTATTCTCTTTTAGAAATAATTTATTTTAGTTACTATAGATTTTTAACCCAATTAATTTCCTTTAAAATGCGCTATTGAACAACCCTTTACGATGTTCCAGTGCCAAGCTATCTGTGGAAAAGAAAAAAGAAAAAAAAAGAAAAAAAAAGAAAAAAATATCCCGTTTAGGCAGAATGTTGTAGTAGCTGCCACTTTTCTTGATTTTCAAGCCAATATATTTCCCTTGCTGTTCAAGCCAAGGGACAGAAAGTTTACTATACAGGGGTTTCGGACAAGGCGGTTCTAATGGTGTACTTTTTGTTTTGATCTGACTCTTTTTTTAAGAACTATGGGTTTTTATATTTCTTAACATTGGACGTGATCGTCTCTTACTAGGTTGCTAGCTACCGCTGCAACCCGGAAAACAGGAAAAAGCCTACGGTATTTTCTTCTTTTAAATAGTAAGAGACAATACTCAAAAAATCAAGTAGCTAACTAAGTCTAATGTATGGAATGGTTTGTTATAATAGTGATCGTCTTTTAATGTAATATATGATTACAAACAGGAAAAAGCCTACGGCTTTTTCTTCTTTGGAATAGTAAGAGACGACCTGGCTACAAACTATGATTATGGCATCAATGATCAATCTTTAACATGAAATGTTCTTTTTTGTAATGGTTTGTTCTTTACTAGGTTTCAGAAACCTCTGCAGCCATGATACTGATGGAAATTACATAATCCCTATCTATGCTTCAGTTAACATAGGCTAAGTGTCATTCTTTACTGTAATATCTGTGGAAGAAAAAAAGAAAAAAAAAGACGCCATTTAGGCAGAATGCTGTAGTGGCTGCCACTTTTCTTGATTTTCAAGCCAATATTTTTCCCTTGCTTTTCAAGCCAAGGGACAGAAAGTTTCCCATATACGGTTTTAAGACAAGGAGGCTCTAATCTGTACTTTTTGTTTTGATGTGACTCTTTTTTTATGAGTTACGGGTTTTTATATTTCTTAACATTGGATGTGATCTTCTCTTACTAGGTTGCTAGCTACCGCTGCAACCTGGATTAAAATTAAATGTTACCCCGTATGACGTCACATATACGACAAACCTCTTTTTCTTTCCCTTGTTGTGTCAGTTACTATGAGATAGACTCCGGTCCCTTTTGTAATTCTTTAATGAAATATTATAAAATATAAACCTGATTACAAACAGGAAAAAGCCTACGGATTTTTCTTCTTTGAAATAGTAAGAGACGAACCTCAATCAATCAAGTAGCTAACTAAGTTCAATATAAGCGATGGTTTGTTATTCCAATGATCGTCTTTTAATGTAATATTATCTCAACTTTTAGTTACTATGTGCCGTAGTTTTTTGTTTACTAGGTTTCAGATATTTCTGATAAAACTTACATAGTCCCCATTTATAATGAACTATGTAGATCCTTTATGTAACTATATCGAAGTGCCTTTTATAATAACTTTATATTCGTTCTTTATTATAATTTTTAGGAGCTATGGGTTTTTTTATTTCTTAACATTGGACATGATCGTCTCTTGCTAGGATAAAAACGATTTATTTTAATTAGAAGAAGTTTTAACCCCATGAATTTCCTTTAAAATGAGCCATTGAACAATTCTCTACGATATTCCAGTACCAATCTATCTGTTGAATTACTAACCTATACTATAAATAAGTGGCGTATAAAATTTAGTATAGGCAAGAGGTCGTTCTTTATTATAATACTAGGTTGCTAGCTACTGCTGCAACCCGGATCAAATAACATGGGTTAGAGGTCGTTCTTTACTATAACAATTAGCTAATTTGACAAGACATAGTAGGTAACTAAGGGCGAGAGTTCTTTCTTTACTATAACAACCAGGATGACGTCAGTTACAACTTGGAATTCGTTTTATGCTATATCATTACAAACAGGAAAAGGCCTACGGCTTTTTCTTCTTTGAAATAGTAAGAGACGAACCATAAGTAACTACCCCTGGAACCACCATATATCAGCTACTATGCATGAGCGATCGTTCTTTACTGTAAATTATCATAAACGTTATCGATCCTTTATGTAACAAATCTTACGCTGGTATACGATTATGTTTGAAATCCTGCAGTGTGAAAAGACATCAAAAATGCAGTTTTTGGTGGAAAAATTTATTCTCCTTTAGAAATAATTTATTTTAGTTACTATAGATTTTTAACCCAGTTAATTTCCTTTAAAATGAGCTATTGAACAACCCTCTACGAGGTTCCAGTGCCAAGCTATCTCTGGATACAAAAGAAAAAAATATCCCGTTTAGGCAGAATGTTGTAGTAGCTGCCACTTTTCTTGATTTTCAAGCCAATATATTTCCCTTGCTGTTCAAGCCAAGGGACAGAAATTTTCCTATACAGGGGTTTCGGACAAGGCGGTTCTAATGGTGTACTTTTTGTTTTGATCTGACTCCTTTGTTAGGAACTATGGGTTTTTATATTTCTTAACATTGGACGTGATCGTCTCTTACTAGGTTGCTAGCTACCGCTGCTACCCGGATCAGTCCTTTATGTAAACTTTACTAACCTATACTATAGTTAAGTGGTCTATAAAATTTAGCATAGGCAAGAGGTCGCTCTTTATTATAATATAGGTCATAAATACCGCTGTCTCCGATTGTACAGTCATATATCAGTTACTATGGGCGAGAGATCGTTCTTTACTGTAAAACAAAAAAAAAAATATGCCGTTTGTGGAGAATAACGTGGTTAAAGTCAATTTTCTTGATTTTCAAGCCAATATATTTCCCTTGCTGTTCAAGCCAAATGACAGAAAGTTTCCTATACAGGGGTTTCGGACAAGGCGGTTCTAATGGTGTACTTTTTGTTTTGATCTGGCTCCTTTTTTAGGAACTATGGGTTTTTATATATCTTAACATTGGACGTGATCGTCTCTTACTAGGTTGCTAGCTACCGCTGCAACCCGGATTAAAAAATTATGATCATATCTTATATGTAACTTTTATTTTATAAGTCTTCGATAGTCTAATGGTAAGCATGTCCACTTGTTACCTGGGAGTAGGGGGTTCGATTCCCCGTCGGGGAGAACTTTTAATATGTTGAATTAAAAGCACTATCTTTTCAATTTAAAATTTAAAAAAGAAACTTGTTTATTTAAATTCTAGCTAAAATAATGAAGATAATATGATCAGGGTTCAGTTTCTTTGGACTTGAGTTCGTTTTTTAACTATAAATACAGACAGGAAAAAGCCTACGGCTTTTTCTTCTTTTAAATAGTAAGAGACGAAACTCAAACAATCAAGTAGCTAACTAAGTCCAATGTATGGAATGGTTTTTTATTTCAGTGATCGTCTTTTAATGTAAATTTACTAACCTATACTATAGTTAAGTGGCCTATATAATTTAGTATAGGCAAGAGGTCGTTCTTTATTATAATTCCTTATATACTAATTATGACGTCACTCTATTCACGTCATAGCTCTAATATAAAACTATGATGACGTTCATTATTTATCTAGTAGGGTTTCAGACAAGGTATTTCTAATGATGTACTTTTGTTTTGATCTGACTCTATTTTTAGGAGTTTTGGGTTTTTATATTTCTTAGCATTGGACTGATCGTCTATTACTAGGTGCTAGCTACTGCTGCAACCCAAATTCACATATATATTTATTTATGAGAGGCAGCCTGGCCGAGTGGTCCAAGGCACTGGTGTTAGCCACCAGTCTCTTCAGAGGCGTGGGTTCAATTCTTACCGCTGGTATACGATTATGTTTGAAAGACTGCAGTGTGAAAAGACATCAAAAATGCAGTTTTTGGTGGAAAAATTTATTCTCTTTTAGAAATAATTTATTTTAGTTACTATAGATTTTTAACCCAATTAATTTCCTTTAAAATGTGCTATTGAACAACCCTTTACGATGTTCCAGTGCCAAGCTATCTGTGGAAAAGAAAAAGAAAAAAAAAAAGAAAAAAATATCCCGTTTAGGCAGAATGTTGTAGTAGCTGCCACTTTTCTTGATTTTCAAGCCAATATATTTCCCTTGCTGTTCAAGCTAAGGGACAGAAAGTTTACTATACAGGGATTTCGGACAAGGCGGTTCTAATGGTGTACTTTTGAATTTGATCTGACTCCTTTTTTAGGAACTATGGGTTTTTATATTTCTTAACATTGGACGTGATCGTCTCTTACTAGGTTGCTAGCTACCGCTGCAACCCGGATTCGTTAAACTGACAACATTTCTTTTGGATATTACTATGAAGCTTTGCCAAAGAATTTCTAGCCGACTTTTCAACAGCATCCACTTTTTCAAAGAGAATTTTAATCTGTAATTTTGAATACTTTTCGTGATCCCGATAAAACATGCGTAAAATGTTTCTCAATTTACAAAGATCAGCCTGCATTTTTGCCATCTTCTTGTATTTCTGAATGTAATTTTTCCCTTTGTCCTTATGCGTTCTTCGGTACAACCTCGCAGAGAATTTAATTTTTTCATTATAGATTTTGTCACCCCAGTAACGCTCCTTGATCTTTTGTTTGGCTGTCTCAATTTTTACTTCTCGATACACATGGACGGTTGAATACCTTTGCTTTTGGTTTTTCTTATATTTGATGCGGTAATCTTCATCATTGTGGTAACTCTCCTTGAACTTTTGTTTGGCTGTCTCAATTTTTGCATGTCTATAATCTTCATTTATTGTGATAACAAATCTTGCTGTTTTGTTTGATTACTTCTCGATACGCCTGGTCGGTTGAATACCTTTGCTTTTTTTTTCAAGATACTATCTCTGTTGTTTGTGTAGTACTGTTTTTTCAACTTGCGTGCAGCTTGCTTGATTGAAACCATTATGTAATTATGAATGAGAACATTTACTGTTCTGACGCTTCTTATATAGTAATTTTGACGTCACGGCGTAATGATTTTATTTCATGATGACGTCATAGCGCAATGATATTATTTCATGACGTCTTCAGAAACAACAATATAATATCGTGTTTTTCTATTCACGTCATAGCTCTAATATAAAAACTATGACGACATTCAATATTTATCTAGTAGGGTTTCAGACAAGGTAATTCTAATGATGTACTTTTGTTTTGATTTGACTGTATTTTTAGGAGTTTTGTTATATTTCTTAGCATTGGAAGATCGTCTCTTACTAGATTGCTAGCTACTGCTGCAACCCAGATTCATATATATAGTTATTTATGAGAGGCAACCTGGCCGAGTGGTCCAAGGCACTGGTGTTAGCCACCAGTCTCTTCGGAGGCGTGGGTTCAAATCTTACCGCAGTCCAATATAAGCAATGGTTTGTTCTTCTAATGATCATCTTTTAATTTGGCATTTCTTACTAGGTTGCTAACTACCACTGCAACCCGGATTATGTAATTAATAGGTTGCTAGCTACCGCTGCAACCTAGATATTCGTATTTATGCTAATATGGGCTAAGGTTCATTCTTTACTGTAAAAACAATCAAGTAGCTAACTAAATCAAATTTATGTATTGGGTTTTTATTCCAATGACCGTCTTTTAGTGGAAAATTTTAATATATTGGCCTTAAATATAATAACTGTACTAGCCTATGCTATAGTTAAGCGGCCTATAAAATTTAGTATAGGAAAGAGGTCGTTCTTTATTATAATGCAGTATGAAAATAGTTCAAAAATGCAATTTTTTTACATAATTCATTCTACTTTAAAAAATATTTTATTTTTAATTACAAAAAGGCACTAGATCTAGAGATTTCCTTTAAAATGAGCCATTAAACAACTCTCTACGATGTTCCAGTGCCAAGTTATCTCTGGAAGAGAAAGAAAGAAAAAAATATCCCGTTTGTGGAGAATAACGTGGTTAAGGTCAATTTTCTTGATTTCAAGCCAATATATTTCCTTTGCTGTTCAAGCCAAATAAAAGAAAGTTTCCTTTATTGGGGTTTCGGACGAAGCGGTTCTATTGGTGTAATTTTTTCTTTATCGGACCTTTTTTTAGGAGTTGCTGGGTTTTATATTTTGATCAGCTCTTACTAGGCTGCTAGCTACCGCTGCAACCCGTATTTGTTTTGATCTGACTCCTTTTTTAGGAACTATGGGTTTTTATATTTCTTAACATTAGACTTGATCGTCTCTTACTAGGTTCCTAGCTATCGCTGCAACCCGGATTAATGTAAATCAGTTTCTTTGTGCTTGAGTTCATTTTTTTACTGTAAATACAAACAGGAAAAAGCCTATGGCTTTTTTTTTCTTTTAAATTGTAAGAGACGAAACTCAAACAATCAAGTAGCTAACTAAGTCCAATGTATGGAATGGTTCGTTATTTCAATGATCGTCTTTTAATGTAAATTTTAATTACAAAAGGCACTAGATGTTGCAATGTCCTTTAAAATGAGCTATTATACAGCTCTCTATGATTTTCCAGTGCCCAGGTAGCTGAGGAGGAAAATCAAGCGGAAAGAAAAAAATATCCCGTTTGTGGAGAATAACGTGGTAAAAGTCAATTTTCTTGATTTTCAAGCCAATATATTTTCTTTGTTATTCAAGCCAAAGGGCAGTAAGTTTCCTTTATAGAGGTTTCGGACAAGGCAGTTCTAATGGTGTACTTTTTGTTTTGATCTGACTCTTTTTTTAGGAGTTGGGGGGTTTTATATTTCTTAACATTGGAGGTGATCGTCTCTTACTAGGTTGCTAGCTACCGCTGCAACCCGGATGCTAGCTACCGCTGCAACCCGGATCTTAATGTAATAAAAATAATTTATTTTAATTACAAGAAGTTTTTAACCCCAATAATTTTGCTTTAAAATGAGCCATTGAACAACTCTCTACGATGTCCCAGTGCCAAACTATCTGTTGAATTACTAACCTATACTATAATTAAGTGGCGTATAAAATTTAGTATAGGCAAAAGGTCGTTCTTTATTATAAAACTTTTCAGTTAGTAAGGCCTGAAGTTCATTCTTTATTATAAAATAAATTACAAACAGGAAAAAGCCTACGGCTTTTTCTTCTTTGGAATAGTAAGAGACGAGCCTCAAATAATCAGGCAGCTAACTAGGTTTATAATTTGTTCTTTAACATAAACTTCATTAATCGGATATTTTAATATATGCGATATGGTCTAGAGGTTGGGCTAGCTCTAACCCAGTGGCTTGAGTTCAATTTCCGTATGAGAAATTTTTACTTGTGATGATTTCTTAAGGAACATAATTAAAATTCCTTAATGTAATAAAAATAATTTGTTTTAATTACAAAAGGTTTTTAACCCCATTAATTTCCTTTAAAATGAGCCATTGAACAACTCTCTACAATGTTCAAGTGCCATGCTATCTGTTGAATTACTAACCTATACTATAATTAAGTGGTGTATAAAATTTAGTATAGGCAAGAGGTCGTCCTTTATTATACCCTTAAATTTTAGTATAGAAAACTTATTTTCTTTACTATAAAATAATCCCACCTGTCGCAGGGCAATTCATCCGCAAGAATTGCTTGTTAGCTCACTAGCCAATGCGCTACAGCAACTATTGGTACGAAAGTAATTATAGGTTTGATGATGTGTCTGGACATTCCTCGCGCAGTCACATAGTCAGGCTTCCTAAATTTAGTACAAAAAATCAAAATTATTTGTTGGGGATGTAAAGTACATAGAACTATATTGGTCAGCTTCTGAGGCGAAACACAATCCATATTAACCAAAAGTTGAAATACGTGCTTTGAAAATTTCAAACAGTTCGTGGTAATGAACTGTATAGTAAAAGAAAACTCGTCTCAATAGTAATCGAAATTCTAAAAAACGGAATTTTGATACCAATAAATAAATCGGATTATCAAAAGAATCGGATTATTATGCTGATTTAAAAATATGTAAGTTTCATCAAGTTTAGTTATACCCATCAAAAGTTATGAGCCTGAGAAAACTTACCTTATTTTCAAAAATAGGGGAAAATACCCCTTAAAGGTCATAGAATGTTAATGAAAATCACACCATCAGATTCAGCGTATCAGAAAACCTTACTGTAGAAGTTTCAAGCTCTTATCTGCAAAAATATGGAATTCTGTATTTTTGTCAGAAGAAAGATCACGGATGCGTGTTTATTTGTTTCTTCTTTATACCAGGGGTGATTGTATCGACCCAGTGGTCCTAGAATATTAAGGGAGGGCTCATTCAAAACGAAAATTAAAAGTTATAGTGCCTTCTTTAATCAAAAGACCAATTTTTTTTTAAAATATCACTTTTTACAAAAAACTGCATTTTTTTTATGTTTTTCATACTGCAGTATTTTCAAAGATATTTGATTTTTGAAGAACTTAAACAGTTCGTGGTAATGAACTGTATAATAATCAAACAGTTCGTGGTAACGAACTTTATAGTAAGAGCCACTCGTCTCAATAGTAACCGAAACTCTAAATAGTAACTGAAACATTAAAAGACGATCATTGGAAAAACCAACCATTGCATACATTGGACTTAGTTAGCTAATTGACTGTCTGATTATTATGGGCTAAAGTTCGTTCTTTAATGTAATCAAGAAAATTCAAATTGCCCCCCGACTGCAGTGTATTTTAGGCAGAAGTATATGGTATTACAAAGACCTTAGAATTTACTGAAGAATGTGAAGAAGAAAATTTTTTAATATGTTCCTATTCAAAGACCGCTATTCAAGCTATTACAAATACTAACATCATGCCAAAACCAAGTAGAGAAGTCATAAAGTACTATATGCGGCAACGGAGAAGAAGATTTTCCTTCAGCAGATTCCCGCTCACCCTGGAATCATAAGGAAATATATTGCAGACACATATGCTAAGTCTGCAGTTGAAGTTGGAATTAGTTTGAATAAATTGGACACCCCTCAAGAATGTATGATGCTCTGGAAAATAATTCAAGAACTGAACCAATAAGGCTTTCTATCAGAGATTAAACTGGAAATTTTTTTGTTACTAAAATCCGATTCTTTTGATGTATCTATTGGTATTAAAATTCCGTTTTTCAAAGTTTCGGTTACTTACTATACTGTTCTTTACCACGAGCTTTTTGATTGTTTCAAAAATCAAATATCTTTGAAAAGACGGCAGTATGAAAAGACATCAAAAATGCAGTTTCTTTTTGTAAAAAGTAATTCTATTTATAATTTTTTTTTTGATTAAAAAAGGCACTAGGAATTTTAATTTCCGTTTGAATGAGCCCTCTCGCGACATTCTAGGACTACTGGGTTGATAAGATCACCCCCTGGGAAAAGAAAAAACAAACAAACAAATAAACACGCATCCGTGATCTTTCTTCTGGCAAAAAAATCCAAATTCCACATTTTTGCATATATGAGCTTGAAACCTCTACAGTAAGGTTTTCTGATACGCTGAAACTGGTAGTGTGATTTTCATCAAGGTTCTATTACTTTTAAGGGGTGTTTTTCCCTTTTTTCGAAAATTGGACAAATTTTATCAGGCTTTTAACTTTTGACGAGTAAGACTAAACTTGATGAAACTTAAATATTTAAAATCAGCATAAAAATCCAATTATTTTGATGTATCTATTGATATTAAAATTCCGTTTTTTCGAGTTTTGGCTACTATTGAGACGAGTTGCTCTTACTATACAGTTCGTTATCACGAACTGTGTGAAAATGTCCTCATAATGTTTGTACTGCGATGATGTCTTTAAAAACAATTATCATATTATCTGCACTGGTGTCATGTTAATACAATGTGGACTGGTGTCATCTTACGAAATTAATTTGATGTATCTATTGATATTAAATTTTCGTTTTTTAGGGTTTCGGTTACTATTGAGACGAGTCGCTCTTACTATACAGTTGTTACCACGAACTGTTTGATATCCAATGAAATTTACATAGTCTTCATTTATAATGAACTGTATCGATCCTTTATGTATCCCATTTACAGTATCGACGCTATATGTAACTAGCCAATATATTTCCCTTGCTGTTCAAGCCAAGAAACAGAAATTTTTCTATATTCGGGTTTCAGACAAGGTGGTTCTAATGGTGTACTTTTTGTTTTGACCTGACTCTATTTTAGGTGTTATGGTTTATTATATTTTATAACATGGGAAATGATCGTCTCTTACTAGGTTGCTAGCTACTGCCGCAACCCGGATGATCTGCTCTGATCTGACTTGCTATCGGTCTGATCTGATTTGTTCTCGGCCTGATCTGATCTGGTCTTTGTTTGATGTCAAATTATAAACAGGAAAAAGCCTATGGCTTTTTTTATTTGGAATAGTAAGAGACAACCTGGCTACAACTTACGACTATGCCTTCATTGATCAATGTTTAACATGAAATATGCATTTTTGCGTGAAAAAATTGATTCTGTTTTAAAAATAATTTGTTTTAATTTCAAATATTTTTAACCCCATAAATTTTCTTTATAATGAGCCATTGAACAACCCTCTGCAATGTACCAGTGCCAAGCTATCTGTGGAAAAGAAAAAAGAAGAAAATAAAGACACTGTTTAGGCAGAATGCTTTAGTAGCTGCCACTTTTCTTATTTTCAAGCCAATATTGCTGTTCAAGCCAAGGGACAGAAAGTTTCCTATTTAGGGGTTTAGGACAAGGCGGTTCTAATTGTGTACTTTTTGTTTTGACCTGACTCTATTTGAAGAGCTATGGGTTATTATATTTCTTAGCATTGGACGTGATCATCTCGTACTAGATTGCTAGCTGCCGCTGCAACCCGGATTACAAACAGGAAAAAGCCTATGGCCTTTTCTTCTTTGGAATAGTTAGAGATGATCCTGAAAGTATCAGACACTAACTAAGTCCATAATTTGTTCTTTAACATAAACTTCATTAATCAGATATTTAAATATATCCTAGATTATCTAGTGGTTGGGATAGCTGGCTCTCACCCAGTTGGCTCAAGTTCGAATCTCCCTATAGAAAATTTTTACTTTGATGATTTCTTAAGAAGTATAATTAAAACAATAAATTATATAATGATTCCTTTTATTACTTCAGTTACTATGTTCGTTCCAGTTCGTTCCTTAATGTAATTTGAATAGACTGCAGTATGAAAAGACATCAAAAATGCAGTTTTTAGCGGAAAAATTTATTCTCTTTTAGAAATAATTTATTTTAGTTACAAATGATTTTTAACCCAATTAATTTCCTTTAAAATGAGCCATTGAAAAACTCTCTACGATGTTCCAGTGCCAAGCTATCTGTGGAAAAGAAAGAAGAAAAAAGAAAAAAATATACCGTTTGTGGAGAATAACGTGGTTAAAGTAAATTTTCTTGATTTTCAAGGCAATATATTTTCTTTGTTATTCAAGCCAAAGGACGGTAAGTTTCCTATATAGGGGTTTCGGACAAGGCGGTTCTAATGGTGTAATTTTTGTTTTGATCTGACTTTTTTTTTGGGAATTTGGGGTTTTTATATTTCTTAACATTGGACGTGATCGTCTCTTAATAGGTTGCTAGCTACCGCTGCAACCCGGATGGTGAAAAATACCAAATCCCACTTTTTCGAAGATATTAGCTTGGAACCTATACAGTAAGGTTCTCTGAAACACTGAATCTGATAGGGTGATTTTCGTTAAGATTCTATGACTTTTAGGGGGCGTTTTCCCTTTTTTTTGAAAATAAGGCAAATATTCTCAGGCTCGTAAATTTTAATGGGTATTGATAAAGCTTATATATTTAAAATCAGCGTAAAATTTTGATTCTTTTGATGTATCTATTTGGATCAAAGTTCCGTTTCTTAGAGTTGGTTCGTTTTCGAATCCCGGTAGAACAATTATTTTTTAAAACAGAAATTGATTAGCTAATTTGATAAGACATAGGTTACTAAGGGCAAGAGTTCGTTCCTTACTATAACTATCTGTGGAAAAGAAACAAAAAAAAAACATGCCGTTTGTGGAGAACAACGTGGTTAAAATCAATTTTCTTGATTTTCAAGCCAATATATTTCCCTTGCTGTTCAAGCCAAGGGATAGAAAGTTTCTTATACAGGTATTTCAGACAAGGCAGTTCTAATGGTGTACTTTTTGTTCTGATCTGACTCTTTTTTAGGAGTTATGGGTTTTTATATTTCTTAACATTGGACGTGATCGTCTCTTACTAGGTTGCTAGCTACTGCTGCAACCCAGGTTAAAAAATTATTATCATATCTTATATGTAACTTTTATCTTATAAGTCTTCGATAGTCTAATGGTAAGCATGCCCACTTGTTACCTGGGAGAAGAGGGTTCGATTCCCCGTCGTGGAGAACCTTTAATATGTTGAATTAAAAGCACTATCTTTTCAATTTAAAATTTAAAAAAGAAACTTGTTATTTACATTCTAGCTAAAATAATGAAGATAATATGAATGAACCACAGGGTTCAGTTTCTTTGGACTTGAGTTTGTTTTTTAACTATAAATACAAACAGGAAAAAGCCTACGGCTTTTTCTTCTTTTAAATAGTAAGAGACGAAACTCAAACAATCAAGTAGCTAACTAAGTCCAATGTATGCAATAATTTTTTATTCCAACGATCGTCTTTTAATGTAAAAAATAATCGTCTTTCCAATGTATGGAATGGTTTGTTATTTCAGTGATCGTCTTTTAATGTAAATCCTTTAAAATGAGCCATTGAACAACTATCTACGGTGTTCCAGTGCCAAGCTATCTCTGGATACAAAAGAAAAAAAAGAGAGAAAGAAAAATATCCCGTTTAGGCAGAATGTTGTAGTAGCTGCCACTTTTCTTGATTTTCAAGCCAATATATTTCCCTTGCTGTTCAAGCCAAGGGACAGAAAGTTTACTATACAGGGGTTTCGGACAAGGCGGTTCTAATGGTGTACTTTTTGTTTTGATCTGACTCCTTTGTTAGGAGCTATGGGTTTTTATATTTCTTAACATTGGACGTGATCGTCTCTTACTAGGTTGCTAGCTACCGCTGCAACCCGGATTTACTAACCTATACTATAGTTAAGTGGCCTATATAATTTAGTATAGGCAAGAGGTCGTTCTTTATTATAACACTTTTAGAAATAATTTATTTTAGTTACTATAGATTTTTAACCCAATTAATTTCCTTTAAAATGAGCCATTGAACAACTCTCTACGATGTTCCAGTGCCAAGCTATCTGTTGAATTACTAACCTATACTATAATTAAGTGGCGTATGAAATTTAGTATAGGCAAGAGGTCGTTCTTTATTATAAACTATCTGTTGAATTACTAACATATACTATAATTAAGTGGCGTATAAAATTTAGTATAGGCAAGAGGTCGTTCTTTATTATAAACAAAAAATAAATTAGTTATTATGGCCTAGAGTTAGTTCTTTACCATAATCAAGTAGCTAAATGAGTCCGATGTATGCAATGGTTTGTTATTCAAATGATCGTGTTTTAATGTAATGATCTGACTCTTTTTTTAGGAGGTATGGGTTATTTTCGTTTTTACTGTGGGGCTTGATCATGTAATGGGAAATCTTATACATCACTGTGAATATATGGAGGCATAATTGTCCTTTACTTAGTTTCAGCTTAAATTCGATGATCGAGCCTTTATGTAATATACTAACTACATCCAGCGACTATGAAGTCATTGATCAATATTGTATCTACAAAATTAAGTTTTTCGTAAAAAATAATTAATTTAAAAAAATTAATTACAAATAGCACTAGATCTAGAGATTTCCTTTAAAATGAGCTATTGAACAACTCTCTACGATATTCCAGTGCCAAGCTATCTTTGGAAACAAAAGAAAAAAAAAATTCCCGTTTGTGGAGAATAACGTGGTTAAAGTCAATTTTCTTGATTTTCAAGCCAATATATTTTCTTTGTTATTCAAGTCAAAGGGCGGTAAATTTCCTTTATACGGGGTTCGGATAAGGCGGTCCTAATGGTGTATTTTTTGTTTTGATCTGACTCTTTTTTTAGGAGTTAGGGGTTTTTATTTTTCTTAACATTGGACGTGATCGTCTCTTACTAGGTTGCTAGCTACCGCTGCAACCCGGATTAGTATAGGCAAGAGTTCGTTCTTTATTATAACTAGCCTCAAATAATCAAGTAGCGAACTAAATCCAATGTATGTAATTGGTTTTTATTTCAATGATCGTCTTTTAATGGAAAATTTTAATACATTGACCTTAAGTATAACTGTACTAGACTATACTATACATAAGTGGCCTATAAAAATTTAGTATAGGCAAGAGGTCGTTCTTTACTGTAGCAGTGTGAAAAGACATCAAAAATGCAGTTTTTGGTGGAAAAATTTATTCTCTTTTAGAAAAAATTTATTTTAGTTACTATAGATTTTTAACCCAATTAATTTCCTTTAAAATGAGCTATTGAACAACCCTCTACGATGTTCCAGTGCCAAGCTATCTGTGGAAAAGAAAAAAAAAAGAAAAGAGAAAAAAAATATCCCGTTTGGGGAGAATAACGTGGTTAAAGTCAATTTTCTTGATTTTCAAGCCAATATATTTCCCTTGCTGTTCAAGCCAAGGGACAGAAAGTTTCCTATACAGGGGTTTCGGACAAGGGGGTTCTAATGGTGTACTTTTTGTTTTGATCTGACTCCTTTGTTAGGAACTATGGGTTTTTATATTTCTTAACATTGGACGTGATCGTCTCTTACTAGGTTGCTAGCTACCGCTGCAACCCGGATATTTTAGTTACTATAGATTTTTAACCCAATTAATTTCCTTTAAAATGAGCTATTGAACAACTATCTACGATGTTCCAGTGCCAAGCTATCTCTGGATACAAAAAAAGAAAAGAGAAAAAAATATCCCGTTTGGGGAGAATAGCGTGGTTAAAGTCAATTTTCTTGATTTTCAAGCCAATATATTTCCCTTGCTGTTCAAGCCAAGGGACAGAAAGTTTCCTATACAGGGGTTTAGGACAAGGCGGTTCTAATGGTGTACTTTTTGTTTTGATCTGACTCCTTTGTTAGGAACTATGGGTTTTTATATTTCTTAACATTGGACGTGATCGTCTCTTACTAGGTTGCTAGCTACCGCTGCAACCCGGATATTTTAGTTACTATAGATTTTTAACCCAATTAATTTCCTTTAAAATGAGCTATTGAACAACTATCTACGATGTTCCAGTGCCAAGCTATCTCTGGATACAAAAAAAGAAAAGAGAAAAAAATATCCCGTTTGGGGAGAATAGCGTGGTTAAAGTCAATTTTCTTGATTTTCAAGCCAATATATTTCCCTTGCTGTTCAAGCCAAGGGACAGAAAGTTCTCTATACAGGGGTTTAGGACAAGGCGGTTCTAATGGTGTACTTTTTGTTTTGATCTGACTCCTTTGTTAGGAACTATGGGTTTTTATATTTCTTAACATTGGACGTGATCGTCTCTTACTAGGTTGCTAGCTACCGCTACAACCCGGAAACAGGAAAAAGCCTACGGCTTTTTCTTCTTTGAAATAGTAAGAGACTAGCCTCAAACAATCAAGTAGCTAACTAAATCAAATGTATGTATTGGGGTTTTATTCCAATGATCGTCTTTTAGTGGAAAATTTTAATATATTGACCTTAAATATAATAACTGTACTAGCCTATACTATAGTTAAGTGGCCTATAAAATTTGGTATAGGAAAGAGGTCATTCTTTATTATAATTTCTGGTGATGATGTACACAATTATCCTACTCGTCATGCTAGAGATATACGGACACCTCAAGTTACTAGTACTAGATCGCTATTTTCAATACGTCATGTGGGGCCAGTTGTCTGGAATAATTTGCCTGTTTCTTTAAAAAGTTCAGCAAATCTATGTGAATTCTGTCGGGCCCTTAAAACCCTTTGTCTCCATAGGTATGATTTTGTATGAATTTGTTTAAAGGGTGGTATAGTTGAGTCACTCTCAGGTTTGCCCGGAACCCGTTTTTCCCGTTTTTTCCTATATATTTTTATTTTGTTATTTTTTTTTTGTTTTGTTTTTTATTATTTATGGGATGGCGGTGGGAAGTTTTGGAGTATGTGAAGTATTGATTTTTGGTTATTGCGACCAGGAGCTGAGTGAGTGTAAGATTTTCATTTTTTCTTCTTTTTTTTCTTTTTCTTTCTTTCTTCTTTTTCTCTTTTTTTTTTGTATGTTATTATAAGTGTTAATTTTAAGAGGGTAAATACTTCCGAACAAGCGTTAGCTTATGGAAGGTCATTTGTTTTTTTGTGTTGTGTTGTTTTTGGAATAAACCCTTATCTTATCTTATCTTAATTACAAAAGATTTTTAACCCCATTAATTTCCTTTAAAATGAGCCGTTGAACAACTCTCTACGATGTTGCAGTGCCATGCTATATGTTGAATTACTAACCTATACTATAATTGAGTGGCGTATAAAATTTAGTATAGGCAAGAGGTCGTTCTTTATTATAAAATGCCTTTTTAAATCATATAGAATAACCAACCCAAAAATTACGTTTTGCAATTGGTTTGATGAATAAAACAAAGAACTATTCGAATTTTTAAAACAAAAGTTTTCCAATCAAAGTAAACTGACAAGAGAAAAAGGTACTTGTTAAGAATCCAGTGAACAAGCAGGAAAGACTGCATCAAAATGTCAAAGATGCTAAGCCTATATGAAAAACAGGTTTTCGCTGCATAGGGAGGTATTGTTCACTCCATGACAAAGACTTAAAATTTTGTTTTTTCGGGTTGAAGGGGCAAAAAAAGGTACTTAGGTTAGGTTACGCATTTAATATAGCTATGATTTACCCCCACCCCACCTCCATAATGTGCAAATATATAGCCCAAATTCGTTTCTGAACTATTATATTTTCATCCTAGTTTGTTTCATGTCATTAGTATTAACGAAACTTCGCTTATCGCGTGTTTACTGGATTCTAAGCAAGTAATGAGAAAAAATAAGCCTATATAAGGGTTCAAAAAAGCTACAAACAAAAAAGTCAACCCCAGAGTGAACAGACATTACAATGAATAAACAAAGAAAATAACATCCAAATTAAACAGGAACAAACCATATATGGAGAGAATTTCCCACTAAATCAGTCACTTTTGGGTTACACAGACCCAGAAGATATTTTCAATTAGTAACATTTTCGTTTTTTTTCTTCTTTATATGCCCAATTAGACAAGGAAGTTTATACAGGGAGAAAGTAAAACTTTTAAAAAATACGACAATACAGGCGAATTATACAAAATGCAGGATATCCAACCATCCATAATAATAGGCGGTAAGTGAAGAGCTGCCTTTGTTAACAGAGATGATTTGTTAGCAGAGATGATTCATGATGATTTCTTAAGGAACATAATTAAAATTTCTTAATGTAATAAAAATAATTTGTTTAAATTACAAAAAGTTTTTAACCCCATTAATTTCCTTTAAAATGAACCATTGAACAACTCTCTACGATGTTCCAGTGCCACGCTATCTGTTGAATTACTAACCTATACTATATTTAAGTGGCGTATAAAATTTAGTATAGGCAAAAGGTCGTTCTTTATTATAATCATTGATATAAAAAATTAAGTTTTTCGTAAAAAATAATTAATTAAAAAAAAATCAAGTGCAAAAGGCGCTATATCTAGAGATTTCCTTTAAAATGAGCCATTGAACAACTCTCTACGATGTTCCAGTGCCAAGCTATCTCTGGAAACAAATGAAAGAAAGAAAAAAATATCCCGTTTGTGGAGAATAACTTGGTTAAAGTCAATTTTCTTGATTTTCAAGCCAATATATTTTCTTTGTTATTCAAGCCAAAGTGCGGTAAGTTTCCTTTATAGGGGTTTCGGACAAGGCGTTTCTAATGGTGTACTTTTTGTTTTGATCTGATTATTTTTTTAGGAGTTAGGGGTTTTTATATTTCATAACATTGGACGTGATCGTTTCTTACTAGGTTGCTAGCTACCGCTGCAACCCGGATGTAACTACACCTGGAACCGCCATATATCAGTTAGTATGGGAGAGAGATTGTTCTTTACTGTAATTGTGATAACACATCTTGCTGTTTTGTTTGATTACTTCTCGATATGCCTGGTCGGTTGAATACCTTTGCTTTTTTCTTTTCAAGATACTATCTCTGTTGTTTGTGTAGTACTGTTTTTTCAATTTGCGTGCAGCTTGCTTGATTGAAACCATTATGTAATTATGAATGTGAACATTTACAGTCCTGACGCTTCTTATATAGTAATTATGACGTCACAGCGTAATGATTTTATTGACGTCATAGCGCAATGATATTATTTCATGACGTCTTCAGAAACAACAATATAATTTTGTGTTTTTCTATTCACGTCATAGCTCTAATATAAAACTATGACGACATTCAATATTTATCTAGTAGGGTTTCAGACAAGGTAATTCTAATGATGTACTTTTGTTTTGATCTGACTCTATTTTTAGGAGTTTTGTTATATTTCTTAGCATTGGACTGATCGTCTCTTACTAGATTGCTAGCTACTGCTGCAACCCGGATTCACATATATATTATTTATGAGAGGCAACCTGGCCGAGTGGTCCAAGGCACTGGTGTTAGCCACCAGTCTCTTCGGAGGCTTGGGTTCAAATCTTACCGCTGGTATACGATTATGTTTGAAAGACTGCAGTGTGAAAAGACATCGAAAATGCAGTTTTTGGTGGAAAAATTTATTCTCTTTTAGAAATAATTTATTTTAGTTACAAAAGGTTTTTAACCCAAATAATTTCCTTTAAAATGAGCTATTGAACAACCCTCTACAATGTTCCAGTGCCAAGCTATCTCTGGAAACAAAGAAAAAAAAAAAGAAAAAAAATATCCCGTTTAGGAAGAATGTTGTAGTAGCTGCCACTTTTCTTGATTTTCAAGCCAATATATTTCCCTTTCTGTTCAAGCCAAGGGACAGAAAGTTTCCTATACAGGGGTTTCGGACAAGGCGGTTCTAATGGTGTACTTTTTGTTTTGATCTGACTCCTTTTTTAGGAACTATGGGTTTTTATATTTCTTAACATTGGACGTGATCGTCTCTTACTAGGTTGCTAGCTACCGCTGCAACCCGGATGTGTCTATAAGTATGTGAAAGTGTATGTCTGTCTGTATGTGTTTGTGTATGTGTGTATGTATAAGTATGTGTATTTGTGCGTGTATTGGTGTGTCTATTTGTGTGTATCTGTGTGTGTGTGTGTGTATGTGTCTGTGTATGTATGTGTGTATGTGTATATATGTGTGTGTATGTGTGTGTTTATGTGTATGTAGGTGTGTGTATGTGTGTGCATGTGTGTATGTGCCTATGTATGTGTGTGTGTTTGTTTGTTTGTATGTGTCTGTCTCTGCTTGTGTATGTATGTGTGTATGTGTGTGTGTATGTGTGTATATATTTTTGTGTATCTCTGTTTGTAGCTGTGTTTGTATATGTGTTTGTTTGTGTGTCTGTGTGTATGTGTGTCTGTGTGTATCTGTTTGTGTATGGCTGTGTGTGTGTATATCTGTGTTTGTATGTGCGTGTGTGTATCTGTGTGTGTGTGTCCTTGCGTGTATTTGTCTATGTTTGTGAGTGTGTGTATCTGTGTGTGTGTATGTGTGTGAATGTGCGACTGTATTTGTGTGTTTATATCTCTGTGTGTTTATAAAAATTATGAATGTGAACATTTACAGTTCTGACGCTTCTTATATAGTAATTATCACGTCACAGCGTAATGATTTTATTGACGTCATAGCGCACTGATATTATTTCATGACGTCTTCAGAAACAACAATATAATTTCGTGTTTTTCTATTCACGTCATAGCTCTAATATAAAACTATGACGACATTCAATATTTATCTAGTAGGGTTACAGACAAGGTAATTCTAATGATGTACTTTTGTTTTGATCTGACTCTATTTTTAGGAGTTTTGTTATATTTCTTAGCATTGGACTGATCGTCTCTTACTAGATTGCTAGCTACTGCTGCAACCCAGATTCACATATATAGTTATTTATGAGAGGCAACCTGGCCGAGTGGTCCAAGGCACTGGTGTTAGCCACCAGTCTCTTCGGAGGCGTGGGTTCAAATCTTACCACTGGTATACGATTATGTTTGAAAGACTGCAGTGTGAAAAGACATCGAAAATGCAGTTTTTGGTGGAAAAATTTATTCTCTTTTAGAAATAATTTATTTTAGTTACAATAGGTTTTTAACCCAATTAATTTCCTTTAAAATGAGCTATTGAACAACCCTCTACGACGTTCCAGTGCCAAGCTATCTCTGGAAACAAAGAAAAAAGAAAAAAAAGAAAAAAATATCCCGTTTAGGAAGAATGTTGTAGTAGCTGCCACTTTTCTTGATTTTCAAGCCAATATATTTCCCTTGCTGTTCAAGCCAAGGGACAGAAAGTTTCCTATACAGGGGTTTCGGACAAGGCGGTTCTAATGGTGTACTTTTTGTTTTGATCTGACTCCTTTTTTAGGAACTATGGGTTTTTATATTTCTTAACATTGGACGTGATTGTCTCTTACTAGGTTGCTAGCTACCGCTGCAACCCGGATGAAGATAATATGAATGAACCACAGTGTTCAGTTTCTTTGGACTTGAGTTCGGTTTTTAACTATAAATACAAACAGGAAAAAGCCTACGACTTTTTCTTCTTTTAAATAGTAAGAGACGAAACTCAAACAATCAAGTAGCTAACTAAGTCCAATGTATGGAATGGTTTATTATTTCAGTGATCGTCTTTTAATGTAAAAAAAAATATATATACTGTAATCTTAACTATAGTAAAGTTGCGTATGCAAGTTAGTATAGGGAAGAGTTTGATCTTTATTATACTGGAAACAAAGAAAAGAGAAAAAAATATCCCGTTAAGGCAGAATGTTGTAGTAGCTGCCACTTTTCTTGATTTTTTAGTACTGATTTTTTAACTTGCGTGTAGCTTGCTTTGATCTAACCATTATGTATTCATGAATGAGACCATTTACAGTTTTGACGTTTCTTATATAGTAATTATGACGTCACTGCATCAAAAATACAGTTTTTATTGGAAAAATTTATTCTCTTTTAGAAATAATTTATTTTAGTTACAAAAGGTTTTTAACCCAGTTAATTTCCTTTAAAATGAGCTATTGAACAACCCTCTACGATGTTCCAGTGCCAAGCTATCTGTGGAAAAGAAAAAGAAAAAAAAAGAAAAAAATATCCCGTTTGGGGAGAATAACGTGGTAAAAGTCTATTTTCTTGATTTTCAAGCCAATATATTTTCTTTGTTATTCAAGCCAAAGGGCGGTAAGTTGCCTTTATGGAGGATTTGGACAAGGCGGTTCTAATGGTGTACTTTTTGTTTTGATCTGACTCTTTTTTTAGGAGCTACGGGTTTTTATATTTCTTAACATTGGAGGTGATCGTCTCTTACTAGGTTGCTAGCTACCGCTGCAACCCGGAAACAGTCCGCAACATATGACCGACGCTATTACACATGTAAGAGAATTCTTGCAATTGGAAGCTGTGAAAAAGAAACTGTTTGTCAAGACGAACCTTAGTATGTCTGCTAAGAAGCCTTGATTTAAAATATTCTGCATTCCTAATCCGAAATGGTCTTGCCTTGTCACGCAAGCCATATTTGCCTTTCGGGAAAAGATTTGGAAACACTTTTAGATCAAGTTCTTCCTGAAATAAGTCTTCGCTCTCACCTTTTAGCTTCTTGATTTGAAATTGGTCAGTACCAAGACCTTTCATCTGCTTAAAATCTTCAATGAAGTCTTTTGGAACCGCTGAATTGAGAGGCTGGACAAAAAAATGTTCAACCAATGTAGATTTTGCACTTTCTGTCAGTTTCTGAAGGATTGCAGCTTCCGGTATTTCAGGTAAATTATCAACACCAACCGCTTTTTCAGCAAGACGTGCTTCAAGTATTTTATTTAAATCTTCTAGGGTGTATGCACGTATTGTTGTATAGAGACGGTGGTTCTCTCTTAACCACAACAGTGCTTCATGGACTTTTCTCAGATCTATTAGTGCAGTCCAAACATTCTTGTTGTAAGTAGGCTGACCATTGACAATGACTACAAAACTATCAATGTTAAGAAGTTTTTCAGGCTGAATATCTGCATTTGCTTGCACATCAACAGGTAGATATACTATTCTCCCCTTAAGAGCGTCAACAAGTTCTGTTCTAGGTCTCTTCAATGCAGTTACCTGCCCTAATCTGACGATCGTAAGACAAGGCATTACAAATCGAATCATTGCCATTTCAAAATTATTTAAACACTTTATACATTCCGGTGTACAGTCTATATGAAGGTTATTTAATACTGATCGGATATTCTCCTGACTTTTCAACATTTTCCCAGCACAGTAATCACAGACAGAGAATGAATCTATGACATTCTCTTTCCAACCTGTACAATGAATTAGCTGTTCTCTGTCGTCTTTGGGTATGTCCTGTTGTAGGTGTTCTAAAATCGTGGCCATCATTACATCAAAACCTTTCTTATTTGGAAGGGATCTTAGACTCTTCAATTGGTATTTTGTCTTTATCTGCTCGCAACTGTCACAATGCATTGTGGGGTATACATCCCTGATGTAAGCTACCGTATCAAGGCTCTCACAAAATAATTTTATTATTGTATTTTCGTCCATAGAAACTCTAATATTGCTATCACCGTAGATGAAGTCTTGACTATTTTTACGACAGAGTCTACTTGACACTTCTTCTATATAATGACTTAGTTCCTTGTACGAGCCCTCGACTTTTAGTAGATTAATATGTTGTATAATCTTACATTTTGATACTGCCTTATATACGCTATTAATGAAACAGTTCAAGACAGGAAAATGTGGAGCTAGTGCCCTTAGAGAACGCAAATAGCTCTGACATCCCTCATTTGGGCTACAGTATAACTAATGCCCATGCTTTCTTGTGTCCCTGTAGTTGATTTCACAATAATCCAAGCCGCCAAGGTAGAAATTAACCACTTTGTC
Source organism: Artemia sinica (assembly GCA_027921565.1). NCBI lineage: Eukaryota > Metazoa > Arthropoda > Branchiopoda > Anostraca > Artemiidae > Artemia > Artemia sinica. The sequence continues at coordinate 40,218,704 of CM051261.1, read as the reverse complement.
AGTTGAAAATTTTAATGCTATATTATTTTCAAGGATATCAAAAACAATTTGACATAATTCAATATCCGTCGGATAGAGCTTGCAGATATCAGGGTGACATTGCCAAGTAACCTGCTGCCCAATTTTTGGTTTTGAATGTTTACTCAGATTGTTATAGGTGACTTCAGCCATCATAATTTCCTTGTCAGATCTAGATTCAGAGCATTTTTCAATAGTTGTCTCGTACTTTTCAGGACAGTTTGTTCTACTACACAGAGAATTTTTTGCCAAATATTCAGTAGAACCAAAAGAACTGTTTAAAATACAGTTAGAAATGCTCTGTCGTAATAATAGTCAAGACTTCATTTACGGTGATAGCAATATTAGAGTTTCTATGGACGAAAATACAATAATAAAATTATTTTGTGAGAGCCTTGATACGGTAGCTTACATCAGGGATGTATACCCCACAATGCATTGTGACAGTTGCGAGCAGATAAAGACAAAATACCAATTGAAGAGTCTAAGATCCCTTCCAAATAAGAAAGGTTTTGATGTAATGATGGCCACGATTTTAGAACACCTACAACAGGACATACCCAAAGACGACAGAGAACAGCTAATTCATTGTACAGGTTGGAAAGAGAATGTCATAGATTCATTCTCTGTCTGTGATTACTGTGCTGGGAAAATGTTGAAAAGTCAGGAGAATATCCGATCAGTATTAAATAACCTTCATATAGACTGTACACCGGAATGTATAAAGTGTTTAAATAATTTTGAAATGGCAATGATTCGATTTGTAATGCCTTGTCTTACGATCGTCAGATTAGGGCAGGTAACTGCATTGAAGAGACCTAGAACAGAACTTGTTGACGCTCTTAAGGGGAGAATAGTATATCTACCTGTTGATGTGCAAGCAAATGCAGATATTCAGCCTGAAAAACTTCTTAACATTGATAGTTTTGTAGTCATTGTCAATGGTCAGCCTACTTACAACAAGAATGTTTGGACTGCACTAATAGATCTGAGAAAAGTCCATGAAGCACTGTTGTGGTTAAGAGAGAACCACCGTCTCTATAAAACAATACGTGCATACAGCCTAGAAGATTTAAATAAAATACTTGAAGCACGTCTTGCTGAAAAAGCGGTTGGTGTTGATAATTTACCTGAAATACCGGAAGCTGCAATCCTTCAGAAACTGACAGAAAGTGCAAAATCTACATTGGTTGAACATTTTTTTGTCCAGCCTCTCAATTCAGCGGTTCCAAAAGACTTCATTGAAGATTTTAAGCAGATGAAAGGTCTTGGTACTGACCAATTTCAAATCAAGAAGCTAAAAGGTGAGAGCGAAGACTTATTTCAGGAAGAACTTGATCTAAAAGTCTTTCCAAATCTTTTCCCGAAAGGCAAATATGGCTTGCGTGACAAGGCAAGACCATTTCGGATTAGGAATGCAGAATATTTTAAATCAAGGCTTCTTAGCAGACATACTAAGTTTCGTCTTGACAAACAGTTTCTTTTTCACAGCTTCCAATTGCAAGAATTCTCTTACATGTGTAATAGCGTCGGTCATATGTTGCGGACTGTTTCCGGGTTGCAGCGGTAGCTAGCAACCTAGTAAGAGACGATCACCTCCAATGTTAAGAAATATAAAAACCCGTAGCTCCTAAAAAAAGAGTCAGATCAAAACAAAAAGTACACCATTAGAACCGCCTTGTCCAAATCCTCCATAAAGGAAACTTACCGCCCTTTGGCTTGAATAACAAAGAAAATATATTGGCTTGAAAATCAAGAAAATAGACTTTTACCACGTTATTCTCCCCAAACGGGATATTTTTTTCTTTTTTTTTCTTTTTCTTTTCTACAGATAGCTTGGCACTGGAACATCGTAGAGGGTTGTTCAATAGAGCTATGGGTTTTTATATTTCTTAAAATTGGACATGATCGTCTCTTACTAGGTTGCTAGCTACCACTGCAACCCGGATTGCTAGCTACCGCTGCAACCCGGATCTTACTAGGTTGATAGCTACCGCTGCAACCCGAATTAACATTGGACTGATCGTCTGTTACTAGGTTACTAGCTACCGCTGCAACCCAGATTCTTTGCTATATGATTACAAACAGGAAAAAGCCTACGGCTTTTCTTCTTTGAAATAGTAAGAGACGAACCTCAAACAATCAAGCAGCTAGCTAAGTTCAAAGTATGCAATGGTTTGTTATTCCAATGATCGTCTCTTAATATAATCCATTTGTCCTTATGCGTTCTTCGGTACAACCTCGCAGAGAATTTAATTTTTTCATTATAGCTTTTGTCACCCCAGTATCTACCCATTATTCTGGTAGCAACTTTTTTCTTATATATTTTTCGGTAATCTTCATCATTGTGATAACGCTCCTTGATCTTTTGTTTGGATGTCTCAATTTTCGCATGTCTATAATCTTCATCATTGTGATAACACATCTTGCTGTTTTGTTTGATTACTTCTCGATACGCCTGGGCGGTTGAATACCTTTGCTTTTTTGTTTTCGAGATACTATCTCTGTTTTTTTTGTAGTACTGTTTTTTCAACTTGCGTGTAGCTTGCTTTGATCTAACCATTATGTATTCATGAATGAGACCATTTACAGTTTTGACGTTTTTTATATAGTAATTATGACCTCACGGCGTAATGATTTTATTTCATGACGTCTTCAGAAACAACCATATAATTTCGTGTTTTCTATTCACGTCATAGCTCCAATATAAGACTATGATGACATTCATTATTTATCTAGTAGGGTTTCAGACAAGGTAGTTCTAATGATGTACTTTTGTTTTGATCAGACTCTATTTTTAGGAGTTTTGGGTTTTTATATTTCTTAGCATTGGACTGATCGTCTCTTACTAGGTTCCTAGCTACTGCTGCAACCCAAATTCACAGATATATTTATTTATGAGAGGCAGCCTGGCCGAGTTGTCCAAGGCACTAGTGTTAGCCACCAGTCTCTTCGGAGGCGTGGGTTCAAGTCTTACCGCTGGTATTTATTATGTTTGAAAGACTGCAGTGTGAAAAGACATCAAAAATGCAGTTTTTGATGGAAAAATTTATTCTCTTTTAGAAATAATTTATTTTAGTTACTATAGATTTTTAACCCAATTAATTTTCTTAAAATGAGCCATTGAACAACTATCTACGATGTTCCAGTGCCAAGCTATCTCTGGAAACAAAGAAAAAAAAATATCCCGTTTAGGCAGAATGTTGTAGTAGCTGCCAGTTTTCTTGATTTTCAAGCCAATATATTTCCCTTGCTGTTCAAGCCAAGGGACAGAAAGTTTACTATACAGGGGTTTCGGACAAGCCTGTCCTAATGGTGTACTTTTTGTTTTGATCTGACCCCTTTGTTAGGAACTATGGGTTTTTATATTTCTTAACATTGGACGTGATCGTCTCTTACTAGGTTGCTAGCTACGGCTGCAACCCGGTTCAGGCCAAATGATAGAAAGTTTTCTCTACAGGGGTTTCAGGCATGGCGGTTCTAATGGTGTACTATTTGTTTTGATCTGACTTTTTTTAGGAGTTATGGGTTTTTATATTTCTTAACATTGGACGTGATCGTCTCTTACTAGGTTGCTAGCTACCGCTGCAACCCTGAAATATCTTGTGAATAGATCTTTTCAGTTAAAATGGGGTAGAGGTCGTTCTTTACTATAATAATAAAGGCCAAACCACAACCCTTAGTAAAGTTTCTAGTTACTATGCCATGGTTTGTTCTTTACTTGTTTCAGCTATCTCTACAACCATGATACCGACGAAACTTATATAATTCCCAGTTTTAACGAACTAAATCAAGCTTTTATGTAATTATTTATTTTAATATTTTTTTGTTAATATATACTACTAGAGGCTAGAGTTTGTTCCTTATTATAATTTTATTTTCTTAATATTGGACGTGATCGTCTCCTACTAGGTTGCTAGCTACCGCTGCAACCCGGATTACTACTACTGCAACCACGATATGTCATATAGTTACTCTGTATTTTAATTCATACGGGTTAGAGGTCGTTCTTTATTGTAATATTATATATATAATGATTCCTTTTATTGCTTCAGTTACAAAGGTTTGTTCCTTAAAGTAAAAACTTGATGAAACTTATATTTTTAAAATCAGCATACAATCCGATTCTTTTGATGTACCTATTGATATTAAAATTTCGTTTTTTAGAGTTTCGGTTACTATTAAGACTAGTCGCTCTTACTATACAGTTCGTTACCACTAACTATTTGATCCTAAATAAGGGTTTTTGACAAGGTAATTCTTATAGTACACTTTGTGTTTTGATCTGACTATATTTTTAGGAGTTATGGGCTATGGTATTTCTTAGTATGGGACGTGATCGTCTCTTACGAGGTTGCTAGCTACCGCTGCAACCCGGATACCAGCGTCCAGTTCTATATGTAAACTTGTCAAAAAACAAATGTGTTGCATCATCATGCTTATGATGATTTATTAAAATATTTCATGCTTATTAAGATCCGTTCTAATATTTCAGTTACTATTGGCTAGAGCCCATTCTCTAAATATGTCTTGTTGAGTATACATATAGAACTGAAAACTGATTATGATAAAATAGTCTTATCTATACTCTAATTTTAAACGATTCAATTAAAAATTGTCAAAGATTTTCATCAGAATACGTTTATCAAAATCTATTTATCGGTATATACACAGATTTGTGGAAAAATCAAACCAATGAATACCTTACTACAGCACAATGGATGAAAGTGTGCCTCATGATTGGAGGTTTGAGGGTTCAAATCCGCCTGTAGTAAGGGATTATTGAAGGAATTATTGAATTATTGAAAAACTAATTCCTAAATTTTCAGTTTTTTTCTGGTTTGAATTAAAAAATAGAAATTATTGTTCAGACACCGTAAATATTTTTGCACTTTGCAGCTAAATAAAATTTTTTTTTTTAATTTTCAGGAATTATTCTAGTTTCAGTTGACAAATAAGATTTTTTTTTCAAGGAATCGAGCAGCTAACTAAGTCCAATATATACAATGGTATGTTCTTCGAATGATCTTTTTTAATTAGGTTCCTAGCTACCGCTGCAAACCAGAACTATTAAAAAAAATATTTTATCTTTAATTACAGAAGAAACTAGATGTAGCAAGTTTTACTATTGAGACGAGTCGCTCTTACTATACAACATACAGTTCGTTATCACGAACTGTTTGCTTTGATGTATCTATTGCTACCAAAATTTCGTTCTTTAGAGTTTCGGTTACTGTTGAGACAAGTAGCTATTATTACTATAGAATTCATTACCATGAACTGTTTGATTGCTTCAAAATTCAAATATCTTTGAAAAGACTGCAGTATGAAAACACATCAAAAATGCAATTTTTTGACAAAATTGATTCTACTTTAAAAAGTATTTTATTTTTAATTACAAAAGTGAATAGATGTTGCAATTTCCTTTAAAATGAGCTATTATACAGCTCTCTATGATTTTTCAGTGCCCAGATAGCCGAGGAGAAATAAAAACGGAAAGAAAAAAATATCCCGTTTGTGGAGAATAACGTGGTTAAAGTCAATTTTCTTGATTTTCAAGCCAATATATTTTCTTTGTTATTCAAGCCAAAGGGCGGTAAGTTTCCTTTATTAGGGTTTCGGACAAGGTGGTTCTAATGGTGTACTTTTTGTTTTGATCTGACTCTTTTTTTAGGAGTTAGATGTTTTTATATTTCTTAACATTGGACGGGATCGTCTCTTACTATTATAACACAACATTATTTTGAACAACCTCCAGATATTTGCCAGAATTATTCCAAGTGTCTTCTTGTTTATCTCCAAAAGGACTTGGGTTGGTGGCAGAGCTATTTTGAGTTGTACGTCCACCACCTGTCCAGTCAACTTCCATCGGTTCTTCTTCTTGTGCTCTTGTGGTATTTTCCTTATTCAGGGTTGTGCTAGCAAAAAGTGTTGTTGAGCGTGTCTTATTCATAATGTCTTAGATGCTTTTTAAAGCAATTAATAATTTACAGGAAATCGCAAGCTTTGTATAAAAAAATGACGTCATAATTTTCCCCTGACTATGATGTTTATAGGAGAAATGACGTTACTGCTTTATAATTAAAATGACGTCACAGTGACACTACTGCCATAATGTATGGAAAAGAATATTACAGACTGAAGACTCCAAAATATACCTATAAGCTACTAACGTCAATAAACCTATAATGAATGTTAATCTAAGAAAGGAACGTTTAAACAACTAGGCCATAATAAAAACTGATAATACTTTCAATAAATTTGATAATCTATTTAGAGTCAGCAACTCAACTACATCCATTCAGTTACGTTGCGTTAAGACATAGTTGAGTTATGTTTTTTATTAGTACCAGGCTCTTTCATATAGAGTCAGATCTAAGTTTTTCTCAGATATGGTAGGGGGGGGGGAATATTTCGCACCCTGCCCTGATAAATTATTAAGATTTTGTCTCCCCTGACAAATTATTATAGAACAATTGTATCTTACTAGGTCGCTAGCTACCACAGACTTATGATTTGACTTCAACTCTCGGGGGAGGTTTTTTCTAACTTGTAGCTTACTTACACTGCCATGTAGGTTTATGACGTAATACCCTCTTTGCAAAATCAAATTAATCAATATGGTAATTACTAGCTATCGCTGTAATCTGGATTACAAACAGGAAAAAGCTTATGGCTTTTTCTTAGTTGGAATAGTAAGAGACAAACCTTAGTGTGGCACTATACTCCAGACAAGTAAACTTTTCAAAAGATGCTTGCATTATCTAAACTCTTATTTGCTATGTGCCGTGGTTTGTCATTTACTAGGCTTCAGCTATGTCCGATGATCGAACCTTTATGTAATTTTAATGTAACCATTGAACAACTCTCTACGATGTTCCAGTGCCAAGCTATCAGTGGTATTACTAACATATGCTAAAATTAAGTGGCGCATAAAATTTAGTATACGCAAGAGGTCGTTCTTTATTATAATTTTTAACCCCATTAATTTACTTTAAAATGAGCCATTGAACAACTCTCTACGATGTTCCAGTGCCAAGCTATCTGTGGAATTACTAACCTATACTATAATTAAGTGACGTATAAAATTTAGTATACGCAAGAGGTCGTTCTTTATTATAATTAATCTGTAATTTTGAATACTTTTCGTGATCCTGGTTAAACATGCGTAAAATATTTCTCAATTTACGAAGATCAGCCTGCATTTTTGCCATCTTCTTGTATTTCTGAATGTAATTTTTCCCTTTGTCCTTATGCGTTCTTCGGTACAACCTCTCTGAGAATTTAATTTTTTCATTATAGCTTTTGTCACCCCAGTAACGCTCCTTGATGTTTTGTTTGGCTGTCACAATTTTTACTTCTCGATACACCTGGTCGGTTGAATACCTTTGCTTTTCTTTTTTCTTATATTTGATTCGGTAATCTTTATCATTGTGATAACGCTCCTTGATCTTTTGTTTGGCTGTCTCAATTTTTGCATGTCTATAATCTTCATCATTGTGATAACACATCTCGCTGTTTTGTTTGATTACTTCTCGATAAGCCTGGTCGGTTGAATACCTTTGCTTTTTTCTTTTCGAGATACTATCCCTGTTTTTTTTGTAGTACTGTTTTTTTAACTTGCGTGTAGCTTGCTTTGATCTAACCATTATGTATTCATGTATGAGACCATTTACAGTTTTGACGTTTCTTATATAGTAATTACAACGTCACGGCGTAATGATTTTATTTCATGACGTCATGGCGCAATGGTATTATTTCATGACGTCTTTAGAAACAACAATATAATTTCGTGTTTTTCTATTCACTTCATAGCTCTAATATAAAACTATGATGACATTTATTATTTATCTACTAGGGTTTCAGACAAGTTAGTTCTAAGAATGTACTTTTGTTTTGATTTGACTCTATTTTTAGGAGTTTTGTTACATTTCTTAGCATTGGACTGATCGTCTCTTACTAGGTTGCTAGCTACTGCTACAACCCAAATTCACATATATATTTATGAGAGGCAGCCTGGCCGAGTGGTCCAAGGCACTGGTGCTAGCCACCAGTCTCTTCGGAGGCGTGGGTTCAAATCTTACCGCTGGTATTATGTTTGAAAGACTGCAGTGTGAAAAGACATCAAATATGCAGTTTTTGGTGGAAAAATTTATTCTCTTTTAGAAATAATTTATTTTAGTTACTATAGATTTTTAACCCAATTAATTTCTTTAAAATGAGATATTGAACAACTCTCTACGGTGTTCCAGCGCCAAGCTATCTCTGGAAACAAAGAAAAAAGAAAAAAATATCCCGTTTAGGCAGAATGTTGTAGTAGCTGCCACTTTTCTTGATTTTCAAGCCAATATATTTCCCTTGCTGTTCAAGCCAAGGGACAGAAATTTTACTATACAGGGTTTTCGGATAAGGCAGTTCTAATGGTGTACTTTTTATTTTGATCTGACTCTTTTTTTAGGAGTTAGGAGTTTTTATATTTCTTAGCATTGGACGTGATCGTCTCTTACTAGGTTTCTAGCTACCGCTGCAACCCGGATTACTAGGTTGCTAGCTACCGTTGCAACCCGGATGCAACCCAAATTCAAATATATATATTTATGAGAGGCAGATTGGCCGAGTGGTCCAAGGCGCTGGTGTTAGCCACCAGTCTCTTCTGAGGCGGGGGTTCAAATCTTACCGCTGGAATACGATTATGATTTATGTTCAAAAATCAAATATCTTTGAAAGACTGCAGTATGAAAAGACGTCAAAAATACGGTTTTTAATTTAAAAATTTATTCTCTCTTAGAAATAATTTATTTTAGTTACAGAAGATTTTTAACCCAATTAATTTCCTTTAAAATAAGCCATTGAACAACTTTCTACGATGTTCCAGTGCAAAGCTATCTCTGGAAAACAAGAAAGAAAAAAAGAGAAAGAAAAAAATATGCTGTTTGGGGAGAATAACGTGGTTAAAGTCAATTTTCTTGATTTTCAAGCCAATATATTTCCCTTGGTGTTCAAGCCAAGTGACAGAAAGTTTCCTATACAGGGGTTTCGGACAAGGCGGTTCTAATGTTGTACTTTTTGTTTTGATCTGACTCCCTTTTTAGGAACTTTGGGTTTTTATATTTCTTAACATTGGAAATGATCGTGTCTTACTAGGTTGCTAGCTACCGCTGCAACCCGGATTTCTCACTTAAAAGTTTTCAAGCGACTCAAAGCACTACTTAACTCATTTTAAAGGTAGAACTCTTTCTAATTGATTACAAACAGGAAAAAGCCTACGGCTTTTTCTTCTTTTAAATAGTAAGAGACTAGCCTCAAACAATCAAGTAGCCAACTAAATCAAATGTATGTATTGGGTTTTTATTCCAATGACCGCCTTTTAGTGGAAAATTTTAATATATTGACCTTAAATATAGCTGTACTAGCCTATACTATAATTAAGTGGCCTATAAAATTTAGTATAGGCAAGAGGTCGTTCTTTATTATAAAAATCTTATACATCACTGTGAATATATGGAGGCATAATTGTCCTTTACTTAGTTTCTGCTTAAATTCGATGATCGAGCCTTTTATGTACTAACTACATCCAACGACTATGACGTCATTGATCAATATTGTATATAAAAAATTAAGTTTTTCGTAAAAAATAATTAATTAAAAAAAAAATTAAGTACAAATAGTACTAGATCTAGAGATTTCCTTTAAAATGAGCCATTGAACCACTCTCTACGATTTTCCAGTGCTAAGCTATCAGTGGAAGAGAAAGAAAGAAAAAAATATGCCGTTTAGGCAGAATGTTGTAGTAACCGCCACTTTTCTTGATTTTCAAGCCAATATATTTCCCTTGCTGTTCAAGCCAAATAACAGAAAGTTTACTACACAGGGGTTTCGGACAAGGAGGTTCTAATGGTGTACTTTTTGCTTTGATCAGACTTTTTTTTAGGAGTTATGGGTTTTTATATTTCTTAACATTGGACGTGATCGTCTCTTGTTAGGTTGCTAGCTACCGCTGCAACCCGGATTAAATTTGTAAACTGCAAACATGTTTACAGTATCAGAGTAACAGTCTTAGTGTTTCAATTCAAACTAGAAAAACTTCTGTTTTGCTCTGTCATATTTCATTTTCTTAAATTCTGGATCACAAGACGTCTTAATAGCAATACTTACGCATGCTCGAGATTTATTGGGTTCGGTGGCATTTTTATCTCTTTTAAACAAACTTTTCTGATATTTCAGGATGTTAGCTTTATTTTTTGTGTAGTAAAGTTTTTTAAAAGTAGAAATTTGGATTGCTCTATTAGGACTTTGAATTCTGCGATCTGAATTCAAATCTCGGTAGACGGTTTTTATGAATTATAGCTTACTTATACTAACATTTCGGTTTCTGCCGTAATTCTTTCTTTTCAAAATAAAATTAGTTGCTATGGCCTAGAATTAGTTCTTTACCATATCGTAAAAATTTATTTTATTATAATATTTATTTTTGTTAATTACGAAAGGTTTCTATATACTGCAGTTTCCTTTAAAATAAGTCATTACTCAGGTCTTTATTATGACCATGAACTGTTTGATTTAATACTTCAGTTACTATGGGTTACAGTTTGTTCCTTATTGTAATTTTTTTAGGATTTATGGGTTTTTATATTTCTTAAACAGTGGACGTGATCGTCTCTTATTAGGTTTTCTAGCTACCACTGCAACCCGTATACTTTTAAGGACATATGATTACAAACAGGAAAAAGCCTAGGGCTTTTTCTTCTTTGAAATAGTAAGAGCCAAACCTCGAACAATCAAGTGGCTAATTTGTTTGAACGAACCTAAAATAATTAAGTAGCTAACTAGGCCCAAAGTATGCAATGGTTTTTATTCCACTGATCGTCTTTTAATGCAATTAATCTAAGCCTGGACTATAGATCGATCTTTAATGTAAACAACCGGAAATTTTTTATTGAAATGATAGTCCTTTAATGTAACCATTGAACAACTCTCTACGATGATCCAGTGCCAAGCTATCTGTGGAATTACAAACCTATACTATAATTAAGTGGCGTATAAAATTTAGTATAGACAAAATGTCGTTCTTTATTATACACTCTTAAAAATAATTTATTTTAGTTAAAAAAGATTTTTAACCCAATTAATATCCTTTAAAGTGAGCCATTGAACAACTCTCTACGATGTTCCAGTGCAACGCTATCTATGGAAAAGAAAACAGAAAAAAGAAAAAAAGAAAAATGAAAAAAATATGCCGTTTAGGCAGAATGTTGTAATAGCTGCCACAGCTGCCACTCATACTAGGTTGCTAGCTACCGCTGCAACCCGGATTTCTTGATTTTCAAGCCAATATATTTCCCTTGCTGTTCAAGCCGAGGGACAGAAAGTTTCCTATACAGGGGTTTCGAACAAGGCGGTTCTAATGGTGTACATTTTGTTTTGATCTGACTCCTCTGTTAGGAACTATGGGTTTTATATTTCTTAACATTGGACGTGATCGTCTCTTACTAGGTTGCAAGCTACCGCTGCAACCCGGATTTTGATCTGACTCCTTTTTTAGGAGCTATGGGTATTTACTTTTCTTAACATTGGATGTGATCGTCTTTCACTAGGTTGCTAGCTACGCTGCAACCCAGATCATATCGTAACAATTTATTTTATTATAATAATTATTTTTGTTAATTACAAAAGGTTTCTATATACAGCAGTCTCCTTTAAAATAAGTCATTACTCAGGTCTTTATTATGACCATGAACTGTTTGATTTAATACTTCAGTTACTATGGGTTACAGTTCGTTCCTTATTGTAAATTTTTTTTTTAGAATTTATGGGTTTTTATATTTCTTAACATTGGACGTGATCGTCTCTTATTAGGTTCGCTAGCTACCGCTGCAACCCGTATACTTTTAAGGACATATGATTAAAAATAGGAAATAGCCTACGGCTTTTTCTTCTTTGAAATAGTAAGAGCCGAACCTCGAACAATCAAGTGGCTAATTTCTTTGAACAAACCTAAAAAAATTAAGTAGGTAACTAATCCCAATGTATGCAATGGTTTTTATTCCAGTGATCGTTTTTTAATGCAATTAATTTAAAACTGGACTATAGATCGCTCTTTAATGTAAAACATTGGACGTGATCGTCTCTTACTTTGTTGCTAGCAACCGCAGCAACCCGGATTTACAAAACCTATCCTATAAATAAGTGGCCTATAAAATTTAGTATAGGCAAGAAGTCATTCTTTATTATAAACATCACTCCAGTATGACTGCAGCATAAAAAGAAATCAAAAATGCAGTTTTTAGTGGAAAAATTTATTCTCTTTTATAAATAATTTATTTTAGTTACAAAAGATTTTTAACCCAATTAATTTCCTTTAAAATGAGCCATTGAACAACACTCTACGATGTTCCAGTGCCAGAAAGAAAAAAAAGATGTCGTTTAGGCAGAATGTTGTGGTAGCCGCCACTTTTCTTGATTTTCAAGCCAATATATTTCCCTTGCTGTTCAAGCCAAATGACAGAAAGTTTGTGGGTTTCGGACAAGGCGGTTCTAATGGTGAACTTTTGATTGATCTGACTTTTTTTTAGGAGTTATGGGTTTTTACATTTCTTAACATTAGAAGTGATCGTCTCTTACTAGGTTGCTAGCTACCGCTGCAACCCGGATCACTAATCAATCTTAAAAATTAATTATAATCTTATTTTAGTTAATATGGGCTGGAAGTTCTTTCTTTACTGTAATGGCGTATAAAATTTAGTATAGGCAAGAGGTCGTTCTTTATTATAACTTAATGTAAAAACTGAAAAATAAGATATATAAGAAAATTTAATTTTTTGTCTGAAAATACATATTAAATCCCACGTCGGGAAATTAGAACCTAACCAAAACCAAACTAATTTTAAAATTTTAAGGTATTTTTCTAGCTTTAATTGAAAGATACCTTGAATGTAATGGGAAATATTAGACATCACTGTGGAATTATGGAGGCATAATTGTCCTTTACTTAGCTTCAGCTTTATTTGATGATCGAGCCTTTATGTACTAACTACATCCAACGACTATGACATCATTGATCAATATTGTACATAAAAAATTAAGTTTTTCGTAAGAAATTGATTCTATTTAAAACAAAATTAAGTACAAATGTCACTAGATCTGGAGATTTCCTTTAAAACGAGACATTGAACAACTCTCTGTGATTTTCCAGGGCCAAGGCATCTGTGAAAAAGAAGAAAGAAAAAAAGATGCCTTTTGTGGAGAATAACGTGGTTAAAGTTAATTTTCTTGATTTTCAAGCCAATATATTTTCTTTGTTATTCCAGCCAAAGGACGGTAAGTTTGCTATATAGAAATTTTGCACAAGGCGGTTCTAATAGTGTACTACTAGGTTGTTAGCTACCGCTGCAACCCGGATAAACCTTGATTACAAACAGGAAAAAGCCTACGGCTTTTTCTTCTTTGAAATAGTAAGAGACGAACCTCAAACAATCAAGTAGCTATCTAAGTCCAATGTATGCAATGGTCTTTATTCCAATGATCGTCTCTTACTAGGTTGCTAGCTACTTCTGCAACCCAAATTCACATATATATTTATTTATGAGAGGCAGTCTGGCCGAGGGGTCCAAGGCACTGGTGTTATCCACCAGTCTCTTCGGAGGCGTGGGTTCAAATCTTACCGCTGGTATACGATTATGTTTGACAGACTGCAGTGTGAAAAGACATCAAAAATGCAGTTTTTGGTGGAAAAATTTATTCTCTACTAGAAATAATTTATTTTAGTTACAATAGATTTTTAACCCAATTAATTTCCTTTAAAATGAGCCATTGAACAACTATCTACGATGTTCCAGTGCCAAGCTATCTCTGGATACAAAAGAAAAAAAGAGAAAAAAAAATATGCCGTTTGTGGAGAATCCTGTAGTAGCTGCCACTTTTCTTGATTTTCAAGCAAATATATTTCCCTTGCTGTTCAAGCCAAGGGACAGAAAGTTTACTATACAGGGGTTTCAGACAAGGCGGTTCTAATGGTGTACTTTTTGTTTTGATCTGACTCCCTTTTTAGGAGAAATGGGTTTTTATATTTCTTAACATTATACGTGATCGTCTCTTACTAGGTTGCTAGCTACCGCTGCAATGCGGATGTACAAAAATCAAATATCTTTGAAAAGACTGCAGCATGAAAAGACATCAAAAATGCAGTTTTTGGTGGAAAAATTTATTCTCTTTTAGAAATAATTTATTTTAGTTACTATAGATTTTTAACCCAATTAATTTCCTTTAAAATGAGCCATTGAACAACTATCTACGATGTTCCAATACCAAGCTATCTCTGGAAACAAAGAAAAAAAAATATCCCGTTTAGGCAGAATTTTGTAGTAGTTGCCACTTTTCTTGATTTTCAAGCCAATATATTTCCCTTGCTGTTCAAGCCAAGGGACAGAAAGTTTACTATACATGGGTTTTGGACAAGGCGGTTCTAATGGTGTGCTTTTTGTTTTGATCTGACTCCTTTGTTAGGAACTATGGGTTTTTATATTTCTTAACATTGGACGTGATCGTCTGTTACTAGGTTGCTAGCTACCGCTGCAACCCGGATTGCTAGCTACCGCTGCAACCCGGACAAATGATCTAACCATTATTTATTCATGAATGAGACCATTTACAGTTTTGACGTTTCTTATATAGTAATTATGGGCGTAACGATTTTATTTCATGACGTCATGGCATAATGGTATTATTTCATGACGTCTTCAGAAATAACAATATAATTTCGTGTTTTTCTATTCACGTCATAGCTCTAATATAAAACTATGATGACATTCATTATTTATCTAGTAGGGTTTCAGACAAGATAGTTCTAACGATGTACTTTTGTTTGATCTGACTCTATTTTTCGGAGTTTTGGGTTTTTATGTTTCTTAGCATTGGACTGATCGTCTCTTACTAGGTTACTAGCTACTGCTGCAACCCAAATTCACATATATATTTATTTATGAGAGGCAGCCTGGCCGAGTGGTCCAAGGCACTGGTGTTACCCACCAGTCTCTTCGGAAGCGTGGGTTCAAATCTTACCGCTGGTATTATGTTTGAAAGACTGCAGTGTGAAAAGACATCAAAAATGGAGTATGCCATGGTTTGTTCTTTACTTGTTTAAGCTATCTCTACAACCATGATACCGACGAAACTTATATAATTCCCAGTTTTAACGAACTAAATCAAGCTTTTATGTAATTATTTATTTTAATATTTTTTTGTTAATATATACTACTATAGGCTAGAGTTTGTTCCTTATTGTAATTTCATTTTCTTAACATTGGACGTTATCGTCTCTTACTAGGTTGCTAGCTACCGCTGCAACCCGGATTACTACTACTGCAACCACGATATGTCATATAGTTACTCTGTATTTTAATTCATACGGGTTAGAGGTCGTTTTTATTGTAAATATACTTCCCTTGCTGTTCAAGCAAAGGGACAGAAAGTTTACTATACAGGGGTTTCGGACAAGGCGGTTCTAATGGTGTACTTTTTGTTTTGATCTGACTCCTTTGTTAGGAACTATAGGTTTTTATATTTCGTAACATTGGACGTGATCGTCTCTTACTAGGTTGCTAGCTACCGCTGCAACCCGGATTACTAGGTTGCTAGCTACCGCTGCAACCCGGATGCAACCCAAATTCAAATATATATAGTTATGAGAGGCAGATTGGCCGAGTGGTCCATGGCGCTGGTGCCACCAGTCTCTTCTGAGGCGTGGGTTCAAATCTTACCGCTGGAATACGATTATGATTTATGTACAAAAATCAAATATCTTTGAAAGACTGCAGTATGAAAAGACATCAAAAATACAGTTTTTAATTTAAAAATTTATTCTCTCTTAGAAATAATTTATTTTAGTTACAAAAGATTTTTAACCCAATTAATTTCCTTTAAAATAAGCCATTGAACAACTTTCTAGGATGTCCAGTGCAAAGCTATCTCTGGAAAACAAGAAAGAAAAAAAGAGAAAGAAAAAAATATGCCGTTTGTGGAGAATAACGTGGTTAAAGTCAATTTTCTTGATTTTCAAGCCAATATATTTCCCTTGGTGTCCAAGCCAAGTGACATAAAGTTTTCTATACAGGGGTTTCGGACAAGGCGGTTCTAATGTTGTACTTTTTGTTTTGATCTGATTCCTTTTTTAGGAACTATGGGTTTTTATATTTCTTAACATTGGAAGTGATCGTCTCTTACTAGGTTGCTAGCTACCGCTGCAACCCGGATTTCTCACTTAAAAGTTTTCAAGCGACTCAAAGCACTACGTAGCTCATTTTAAAGGTAGAACTCTTTCTAATTGATTACAAACAGGAAAAAGCCTACGGCTTTTTCTTCTTTGAAATAGTAAGAGACTAGCCTCAAACAATCAAGTAGCTAACTAAATCAAATGTATGTATTCGGTTTTTATTCCAATGACCGTCTTTTAGTGGAAAATTTTAATATATTGACCTTAAATATAACTGTACTAGCCTATACTATAGTTAAGTGGCCTATAAAATTCAGTATAGGCAAGAGGTCGTTCTTTATTATAATGTACAAAAATCAAAAATTTTTGAAAAGACTGCAGCATGAAACGACATCGAAAAAGCAGTTTTTGGTGGAAAAATTTATTTTCTTTTAGAAATAATTTATTTTAGTTACTATAGATTTTTAACCCAATTAATTTCCTTTAAAATGAGCCATTGAACAACTATCTACGATGTTCCAGTGCCAAGCTATCTCTGAAAACAAAGAAAAAAAATATCCCGTTTAGGCAGAATGTTGTAGTAGCTGCCACTTTTCTTGATTTTCAAGCCAATATATTTCCCTTGGTGTTCAAGCCAAGGGACAGAAAGTTTACTATACAGGGTTTTCGGACAAGGCGGTTCTAATGGTGTACTTTTTGTTTTGATCTAACTCCTTTGTTAGGAACTATGGGTTTTTATATATCTTAACATTGGACGTGATTGTCTCTTACTAGGTTGCTAGCTACCGCTGCAACCCGGATTAAAAAAGAAAGAATGTTCATTTCCATTGGGCTTGAGTTCACTCTTTGCTATACATTTGTCCCATTTATAATGAAATCATTTAAATACCCATTTAGAATGTAACTGTATCATGGTATACCACGACAAAACTCTACTGAAATATTCCAACTCTTGTTTTTCAACGAAAGAAATTCAAAATGAACTTTGAAAAGTTAAGAGAATGTAACTGCGACATGGTAAACCACGACAATACACTACTGAAATATTCCAACTCTTGCATTTCAATGAAAGAAATTCAAATGAACTTTGAAAAATCAAGAGAATGAAAGTGTGACAGGGTAAACCACGACAAAACACTACTGAATTATTCCAACTCTTGCATTTCAACGAAAGAAATCCAAAATGAACTTTGAAAAATCAAGAGAATGTAGCTGTGAAGGTAAACCACGATAAAACACTACTGAAATAATCCAACTCTCGCATTTCAATGAAAGAAATCAAAATGAACTTTGAAAAATCAAGAGAATGTAACTGTGACACGATAAACCACAACAAAACACTACTGAAATATTCCAACTCTTGCATTTCAACGAAAGAAATTCAAAATGAACTTTGAAAAATCACGAGAATGTAACTGTGACAAGGTAAACCACGACAAATCACTACTGAGATGTTCCAACCTATGCATTTCAATGAAAGAAATTCAAAATGAACTTTGAAAAATCAAGAGAATGTAACTGTGACAAGGTAAACCACAACAAAACACTACTGAAATATTCCAACTCTTGCATTTCAACGAATGAAATTCAAAATAAACTTTGAAAAATCAAGAAAATGTAACTGCAACAAGGTAAACTACAACAAAACACTACTGAAATATTCCAACTCTTGCATTTCAATGAAAGAAATCCGCAATGAACGTTGAAAATCAAGAGAATGTAACTGCAACAAGGTAAACCATGACAAAACACTACTGAAATAATCCAACTCTTGCATTTCCATGAAAGAAATCCACAATGAAGTTTGAAAATCAAGAGAATGTAACTGTGACAAGGTAAACCACGACAAAACACTACTGAAACAATCCAACTCTTGCATTTCAATGAAAGAAATTCAAAATGAACTTTGAAAAATCAAGCAAATGTAACTTTGACAAGGTAAACCACAACAAAACACTACTGAAATATTCCAACTCATGCATTTCAACGATAGAAATTCGAAAATGAACATTGCAAAATTAAGAGAATGTAACTGTGACAAGGTAAATCATGACAAAACACTACTGAAATATTCCAACTCATGCATTTCAACGAAAGAAATCAAAATGAACTTTGAAAATCAAGAGAATGTAACTGTGACAAGGTAAATCATGACAAAAAACTACTGAAATATTCCAACTCTTGCATTTCAACGAAAGAAATCCAAAATGAACTTTGAAAAATCAAGAGAATTTAACTGTGAAATGGTAAACCACTACAAAACACTACTGAAATAATCCAACTCTTGCATTTCAATGAAAGAAACCCAAAATGAACTTTGAAAAATCAAGAGAATTTAACTGTGAAATGGTAAACCACTACAAAACACTACTGAAATAATCCAACTCTTGCATTTCAATGAAAGAAATTCAAAATGAACTTTAAAAATTAAGAGAATGTAACTGTGACAAGGTAAAACACAACAAAACACTACTGAAATATTCCAACTAATGCATTTCAACGATAGAAATTCGAAAATGAACATTGAAAAACTAAGAGAATGTAACTGTGACAAGGTAAATCATGACAAAACACTACTGAAATATTCCAACTCTTGCATTTCAACGTAAGAAATCCAAAATGAACTTTGAAAAATCAAGAGAATTTAACTGTGAAATGGTAAACCACTTCAAAACACTACTGAAATAATCCAACTCTTGCATTTCAATGAAAGAAATTCAAAATGAACTTTGAAAAATTAAGAGAATGTAACTGTGACAAGGTAAACCACAACAAAACACTACTGAAATATTCCAACTCATGCATTTCAACGATAGAAATTCGAAAATGAACATTGAAAAACTAAGAGAATGTAACTGTGACAAGGTAAATCATGACAAAACACTACTGAAATATTCCAACTCTTGCATTTCAACGTAAGAAATCCAAAATGAACTTTGAAAAATCAAGAGAATTTAACTGTGAAATGGTAAACCACTACAAAACACTACTGAAATAATCCAACTCTTGCATTTCAATGAAAGAAATTCAAATGAACTTTGAAAAATCAAGAGAATGAAAGTGTGACAGGGTAAACCACGACAAAACACTACTGAATTATTCCAACTCTTGCATTTCAACCAAAGAAATCCAAAATGAACTTTGAAAAATCAAGAGAATGTAGCTGTGACAAGGTAAACCACGATAAAACACTACTGAAATAATCCAACTCTTGCATTTCAATGAAAAAAACAAAATGAACTTTGAAAAATCAAGAGAATGTAACTGTGACACGATAAACCACAACAAAACACTACTGAAATATTCCAACTCTTGCATTTCAACAAAAGAATTCGAAAATTAACTTTGAAAAATCAAGAGAATGTAACTGTGATAAGGTAAACCACGACAAAACACTAGTGAAATGTTCCAACTCTTGCATTTGAACGAAAGAATTCGAAAATGAACTTTGAAAAATTAAGAGAATGTAACTGCGACATGGTAAACCACAACAAAACACTACTGAAATATTCCAACTCTTGCATTTCACGAAAGATATTCAAAATGAACTTTGAGAAATCAAGAGAATGTAACTGTGACATGGTAAACCACGACAAAACACTACTGAAATATTCCAACTCTTGCATTTCAACGAAAGAAATCCAAAATTAACTTTGAAAAATCAAGAGAATGTAACTGTGACAAGGTAAGGCACAACAAAACATTACTGAAATATTCCAACTCTGGCATTTCAACGAAAGAAATTCAAAATGAACTTTGAAAAATCAAGAAAATGTAACTGTAACGAGGTAAACCACGACAAAACACTACTGAAATATTCCAACCCTTGCATTTCAATGAAAGAAATCCAAAATGAACTTTGAAAAATCAAGAGGATGTAGGTGTGACATGGTAAACCACGACAAAACACTACTGAAATATTCCAACTCTTACACCTCAATGAAAGAAATCCAAAAAGAACTTTGAAAAATCAAGAGGATGTAAGTGTGACATGGTAAACCACGACAAAACACTACTGAAATATTCCAACTCTTGCATTTCAACGAAAGAAATCCAAAATAAACTTTGAAAAATCAAGAGAATGTAACTGTAACAAGGTAAAGCTCAACAAAACACATTTCAACGAAGGAAATTCAAAATGAACTTTGAAAAATCAAGAAAATGTAACTGTGACAAGGTAGGCCAGAACAAAACACTACTGAAATATTCCAACTCTTGCATTTCAACGATAGAAATTCAAAATGAACTTTGAAAAATTAAGAGAATGTAACTGTGACAAGGTAAATCATGACAAAACACTACTGAAATATTCCAACTCGTGCATTTCAACGAAAGAATTCAAAACTGAACTTTGAAAAATTAAGAGAATGTAACTGTGAAATGGTAAACCATGACAAAACACTACTGAAATAATCCAACTCTTGCATTTCAATGAAAGAAATTCAAAATGAACTTTGAAAAATTAAGAGAATATAACAAGACATGGTAAACCATGACAAAACACTACTGAAATATTCCAACTCTTGCATTTCAACGAAAGAAATTCAAAATGAACTTTGAAAAATTAAGAGAATGTAACTGTGACAAGGTAAACCACGACGAAACACTGCTGAAATAATCCAACTCTTACATTTCAACGAAAGAAATCGAAAATGAACTTTGAAAAATCAAGAGAATATAACTGTGAAATGGTAAATCATGACAAAACACTACTGAAATAATCCAACTCTTGCATTTCAATGAAAGAAATTAAAAAGAACTTTGAAAAATCAAGAGAATGTAACTGTATCATGGTAAACCACGACAAAACACTACTGAAATATTTAACTCTTGTTTTTCAACGAAAGAAATTCAAAATGAACTTTGAGAAATTAAGAGAATGTAACTGCGACATGGTAAACCACGACAATACACTACTGAAATAATCCAACTCTTGCATTTCAATGAAAGAAATTCAAATGAACTTTGAAAAATCAAGAGAATGAAAGTGTGACAGGGTAAACCACGACAAAACACTACTGAAATATTCCAGCTCTTGCATTTCAACGAAAGAAATCCAAAATGAACTTTGAAAAATCAAGAGAATGTAGTTGTGACAAGGTAAACCACGACAAAACACTACTGAAATAATCCAACTCTTGCATTTCAATGAAAAAAATCAAAATGATCTTTGAAAAATCAAGAGAATGTAACTGTGACACGATAAACCACAACAAAACACTACTGAAATATTCCAACTCTTGCATTTCAACGAAAGAAATTCAAAATGAACTTTGAAAAATCACTAGAATGTAACTGTGACAAGGTAAACCACGACAAAACACTACTGAAATGTTCCAACTCATGCATTTCAATGAAAAAAAAATCAAAATGAACTTTGAAAAATCAAGAGAATGTAGTTGTGACAAGGTAAACCACGACAAAACACTACTGAAATAATCCAACTCTTGCATTTCAATGAAAAAAATCAAAATGAACTGAGAAAAATAAAGAAAATGTAACTGTGACAAGGTAAACTACAACAAAACACTACTGAAATATTCCAACTCTTGCATTTCAATGAAAGAAATCCGCAATGAACGTTGAAAATCAAGAGAATGTAACTGCGACAAGGTAAACCATGACAAAACACTACTGAAATAATCCAACTCTTGCATTTCAATGAAAGAAATCCACAATGAACTTTTAAAATCAAGAGAATGTAACTGTGACAAGGTAAACCACGACAAAACACTACTGAAATAGTCCAACTCTTGCATTTCAATAAAAGAAATTCAAAATGAACTTTGAAAAATCAAGAAAATGTAACTGTGACAAGGTAAACCACAACAAAACACTACTGAAATATTCCAACTCATGCATTTCAACGATAGAAATTCAAAATGAACATTGAAAAATTAAGAGAATGTAACTATGACAAGGTAAATCATGACAAAACACTACTGAAATATTCCAACTCTTGCATTTCAACGAAAGAAATCCAAAATGAACTTTGAAAGATCAAGAGAATGTAACTGTGAAATGGTAAACCATGACAAAACACTACTGAAATAATCCAACTCTTGCATTTCAATGAAAGAAATTCAAAATGAACTTTGAAAAATTAAGAGAATATAACAAGACATGGTAAACCATGACAAAACACTACTGAAATATTCCAACTCTTGCATTTCAACGAAAGAAATTCAAAATGAACATTGAAAAATTAAGAGAATGTAACTGTGACAAGGTAAACCACGACGAAACACTGCTGAAATAATCCAACTCTTACATTTCAAAGAAAGAAATCGAAAATGAACTTTGAAAAATCAAGAGAATATAACTGTGAAATGGTAAATCATGACAAAACACTACTGAAATAATCCAACTCTTGCATTTCAATGAAAGAAACTAAAAAGAACTTTGAAAAATCAAGAGAATGTAACTGTATCATGGTAAACCACGACAAAACACTACTGAAATATCTAACTCTTGTTTTTCAACGAAAGAAATTCAAAATGAACTTTGAAAAATTAAGAGAATGTAACTGCGACATGGTAAACCACGACAATACACTACTGAAATAATCCAACTCTTGCATTTCAATGAAAGAAATTCAAATGAACTTTGAAAAATCAAGAGAATGAAAGTGTGACAGGGTAAACCACGACAAAACACTACTGAAATATTCCAGCTCTTGCATTTCAACGAAAGAAATCCAAAATGAACTTTGAAAAATCAAGAGAATGTAGTTGTGACAAGGTAAACCACGACAAAACACTACTGAAATAATCCAACTCTTGCATT
The DNA here is from genome assembly GCA_027921565.1 of Artemia sinica. Lineage (NCBI taxonomy): Eukaryota > Metazoa > Arthropoda > Branchiopoda > Anostraca > Artemiidae > Artemia > Artemia sinica. The sequence goes on along the minus strand of CM051261.1, from coordinate 40,195,693 downwards.
TCAATGAAAAAAATCAAAATGATCTTTGAAAAATCAAGAGAATGTAACTGTGACACGATAAACCACAACAAAACACTACTGAAATATTCCAACTCTTGCATTTCAACGAAAGAAATTCAAAATGAACTTTGAAAAATCACTAGAATGTAACTGTGACAAGGTAAACCACGACAAAACACTACTGAAATGTTCCAACTCATGCATTTCAATGAAAAAAAATCAAAATGAACTTTGAAAAATCAAGAAAATGTAGTTGTGACAAGGTAAACCACGATAAAACACTACTGAAATAATCCAACTCTTGCATTTCAATGAAAAAAATCAAAATAAACTGAGAAAAATCAAGAAAATGTAACTGTGACAAGGTAAACTACAACAAAACACTACTGAAATATTCCAACTCTTGCATTTCAATGAAAGAAATTCGCAATGGACGTTGAAAATCAAGAGAATGTAACTGCGACAAGGTAAACCATGACAAAACACTACTGAAATAATCCAACTCTTGCATTTCAATGAAAGAAATCCACAATGAACTTTTAAAATCAAGAGAATGTAACTGTGACAAGGTAAACCACGACAAAACACTACTGAAATAGTCCAACTCTTGCATTTCAATAAAAGAAATTCAAAATGAACTTTGAAAAATCAAGAAAATGTAACTGTGACAAGGTAAACCACAACAAAACACTACTGAAATATTCCAACTCATGCATTTCAACGATAGAAATTCAAAATGAACATTGAAAAATTAAGAGAATGTAACTATGACAAGGTAAATCATGACAAAACACTACTGAAATATTCCAACTCTTGCATTTCAACGAAAGAAATCCAAAATGGACTTTGAAAGATCAAGAGAATGTAACTGTGACATGGTAAACCACGACAAAACACAACTGAAATAATCCAACTCTTGCATTTCAATGAAAGAAATTCAAAATGAACTTTGAAAAATTAAGAGAATGTAACTGCGACATGGTAAACCACGACAATACACTACTAAAATAACCCAACTCTTGCCTTTCAATGAAAGAAATTCAAATGAACTTTGAAAAATCAAGAGAATGAAAGTGTGACAGGGTAAACAACGACAAAACACTACTGAATTATTCCAACTCTTGCATTTCAACGAAAGAAAATCCAAAATGAACTTTGAAAAATCAAGAGAAAGTAGCTGTGACAAGGTAAATCACGATAAAACACTACTGAAATAATCCAACTCTTGCATTTCAATGAAAAAATTCAAAATGAACTTTGAAAAATCAAGAGAATGTAACTGTGACACGATAAACCACAACACAACACTACTGAAATATTCCAATTCTTGCATTTCAACGAAAGAATTTGAAATGAACTTTGAAAAATCAAGAGAATGTAACCGTGACAAGGTAAACCACGACAAAACACTACTGAAATGTTCCAACTCATGCATTTCAATGAAAGAAATTCAAATGAACTTTGAAAAATTAAGAGAATTCAACTGCGACATGGTAAACCACAACAAAACACTACTGAAATATTCCAACTCTTGCATTTCAACGAATGAAATTCAAAATGAACTTTGAAAAATTAAGAGAATGTAACTGTGACAAGGTAAACCACGACGAAACACTACTGAAATATTCCAAATCTTGCATTTCAATGAAAGAAATCTGCAATGAACTTTGAAAATCAAGAGAATGTAACTGCGACAAGGTAAACCATGACAAAACACTATTGAAATAATCCAACTCTTGCATTTCAATGAAAGAAATCCACAATGAATTTTGAAAATCAAGAGAATGTAACTGTGACAAGGTAAACCATGACAAAACACTACTGAAATATTCCAACTCTTGCATTTCAACGAAAGACATCCAAAATGAACTTTGAAAAATCAAGAGAATGTAACTCTGACATGGTAAACCATGACAAAACACTAATGTTGTGAGGGGGGTCAAAAGTTGGGGGGTGGGACCCTTTTGTGTCCCACTATGCGCAAAATAAAAAATATTAAAAAATGGTGGCTCAGGGGCCTTTGGGAGCCCAGGGGACCTTTGGGGACCGGGGGCTTCCTTTGGGGTTGGGGTAGGGGGATCGGAGTCCTTTGGGGCTGGGGTAGGGGGATCGGAGCCTTTTGGGATTGGGTTAGGGGATCTCACAACACTGTTCAAATAGAACTTGTGTATTATAACGACCACAGAGTTTCACCCTCAAATCCTCTTCTAAAACATCTTCTAAAATCATCTTTTAAAATGTCTCTAACTGTTTCGCCGAAATAATTCCCTAAAATGTCTACAATGGTTTCACCCAAATAACCCCTAAACGTAACTGCGTGTTCCTTTTGTTTTTTGACATCCCTGCGCTGTCACATTTGAAATTACTAGGAAACCCTTTCCCGCGTTAATCTCTTCATCTCTAAGATCAAAACATTCGCCCGGAAACAATTCTCCTGGAAGAACTCTAAAGACATTAATAAGCTTTGCCCGGAGACAATTCTCCTTGGAAATACATCAAAGACATTATTAAACTTTGCCCGGAAACAATTCTCGGAAACGTATTTTCCCTGGGGATTCCATGCCCATATTTGGTGTGGGATTGGGACTGACAGCACAGGTCATCTCCCTAGGGACTCTATGCCCATATTTGCTGTGCTCTCGGGACCTTTACCCCCCTTTCTACTGATTAGCGCTCACCATTTGCGTTGTGCTTGTCCGGCACTAGTCGCTCAGCTCTAGTTAGTTTTTCAGTTCGGTTTATCGTTGTCAATGGTGCCTGAGTCCTTCCTTTGCGGAACGGTAACTTCGATTCTTAAACGCGGAAGAGACCCTTTTGATTGTAGTTCATATAGGCCCATCACTGTTGCTTGCAATATTAGTAAGGTTTTTGAATATGTTTTGCTCCCCTATATTATTGAACGAACTGTGAAAGAATCTAACCAATTTGGATTTCAACCTCGTATTGGGTGTCAACATGTGCATAAGGTTTTAGCTTCAACTCTTTATGATGCCCAGTCTAAAGGTTATGAATTACATATTTGCGCTTTTGATTTATCTAAAGCCTTCGATAGTATTTGCCATGCACAAATGTGGCACTCTTTGTAAGAGTTTGGAGTGAACTCTTCTGTCATATATGTACTTAAACTTTGGTATAGTAATTCGTTTCTTTGTTTAAAATCTGGTACAGGGTACTGCGGTAATATACCAGTTTAATCTGGAGTACGACAGGGTGGGGTGCTATCACTTTATCTATTTAATGCTTGCATTCAAAATGTGTTATTAGGAATCAAGCCTTCGTATTTTTATAATTTATCTGATGTGTCTTATATTGCGTATGCGGACGACCTGCTAGTTTTAAGCCGAACCAAGTCTATTTTGGCATTATCAGTACAACGTATTTCTATGATGTTTCGGGATGTTGGTCTGTTTTTGAATTTTGATAAATGCGAAAATTTAGTTTTCAATCCAAAATCATCTGCTCATAATTTGTCCTGTGGATCCTCAGTAATTCGCAATGTTCCGAGTTTAGGATGGTTAGGAATTAGTATTTGTTCTACACTCACTTTTTTGCGACTTCAAGTTCTGAGAGATGTTAAAGAAAAGTTGAAGATCGGATATGCGAAAATTGTACCTAACCGTGGAAAAAATTCACGCAGAGCTTTAGCTAAAATTTATTCCACATATTGTGACCCTTCTGTCTTCTTATTAAGTGGAATGTATTTGTTATTGAATAAGAATGATTTGGGCCAGATCCGTATCGCTTATTTTAGATATTGCAAATTTTTATTGTACCTTCCCACTTCATATCGTAATACACGTATTATTGAGAAGCATGGTGCTACGGACATTATCCAATCGTTTGAATTGCTCAGTAATAATTTGACAAGAAACGCCATTTTGTGCCTAGGCAAAAACTATAATATTATCCGTGTGTTTTTGTCAGTGACTATGGTTTAAGTTATCTTTGTTTCTGTGTATTTGATTGATTATTTTTCCTTTTTAGTGTTCTTTATTCCGCTTGTTTTGTATAAAAGTGGGTTATAAATAAATTATTTTTTTTATTATTATTATTTAATCAAACAAAAAACAACACTAGTTTAAAAATTTTCAGGCATTTTTCTAATTTAAATTAAAATATTAAAATTATTGCTAAGACACCATAAATATTTTTGCAGTTTACAGAACAAATATACAGATTCTGAACTGGAACTAAAATAAAATTAATTTGGATGTTTTTTCAATGGAAATATAGCAAAACCTTATAAAGATGCTCACTTTAGGAGATTAATTCAAAGGCAATTATAACTTTGAACCGAGAGCTGAAATTAAATCATTTTATTTAAAATTTTCACCAATTATTTAAGTTTCCATTGAAATCAGATTTCATGTTAAAACCTTGAGAAAATTGTTGCATTCTATACAACTATAGCTATGCTTTTTGCAATGTTAAAAGTCCTCTTTTGGTCTTTGTATGGAAGATGATGTTTATAGCACTTGCTACTCGAGTGCTATACAAAAATGTAGTTTTTCTACAAGTAGGTTGCTAGCTACCGCTGCAACCCGGATTAGTGCCCTTGTAAAATTACGTTTTTTTGTTATTGGACCTTTAACTTTTGCCTTGGCTTGTCTTTTGTGATTATGAAAATCGTACCGCCGAACCTTTGTTTTTTAACAGAGGCTGATGCAGTATCCAGCTCTTGGCTAACGTCCTTATAAAGTCTAATGTCGTTATTTATAGCTATTTCACTGCTTGGAGCTTTTATAAGATGTTGAATATCAAATTTGGCCTCTGTTTGTCTTTTGTCATTGTCAAACACATGTTACAGAAACTTACCTTTTTTTTAACAAAGGCATGGTAAGCATTGATGCCCTTATCCATGTCAAAATCCCTAACCCAATTATCATAACTATCATTTTCTATTTTTGGCACGTTTTGACTCCGCTGTCTCTTATTTATATTATAGCACCATTTTTCTTTCTTCTTCATTTTGGATTTTCATTACTTCATACAATTTGCCAATACTCTTTACTTTAGCTCTCCTTATTGATCTAGATTTACATGACGGTTCAGGTTGTAGATTTTTTAATTGTTCTGGTGGTGGGACAAAAACTTCTTTTACTTCCAACAAATTATCTTTTATGAAACCTATAGATTTTTTTTTGGGGGGGGGGGTCTTGTCTCCTTTGACAGTCAAGGTTGTTGATTCTCACCCGTTGTGAGTTTCATTTGTTCGGGGCGTTCTCTTGGTCTTATAACGTTTGATAATTCAGATGGGTCCAAAGAACCATCATTTTAATTCTCAAAGATATTTGAGAAAGTCCATTTTATTCAAGCAAGTCAAATTTCTCACATTGATTTCTACTAAGCCTCAAACTTTTAGTTTTTTTTAATGGTTTTTGAATTTTTGTAGTCCCTTGTCAAAATACATAGAAATATTTTTGCAATTACCTGTTTTTTGTTGTTTAAGCAATTTAATGTAAACTTTTCATGCATGAAAGTTTTCAATTTTTCCACATAAGTGTGACAACGTCATTACAGTACTGCAATGATTTATAGAAAAATGACGTCACTGATAGGAATCTTCTTTCCCAAAATTAAGGCTCTTAACGAATTTTCTCAAGTTTCTGACTTATCTAGATCTATTTTTTTTCAAGAATATCCCAGGATACCAATTATAAGGATTATTTTAATGTTTCGCACGTCCTAATTCTCGTTTTTGCATATCTTCTAACCGCCCGTGTCTTTGCTCTTCATTTTCATTTTTGACTTGCTCATGTTTTCGGTGTCGCTTGACTTCTAATCGCGTGTGTCTTTGCTCTTCATTTTAATTTTGACACGTTTTGATACTCGCTGTTGCATTTCTTCTAAACGCATTTTTCTTTCTTCTTCATTTTGGATTTTGACTACTTCAGACAATTAGCAATGCCCTTTGCTTTAGCTGCCCGCATTGGTCGTCCAGGTTGTTGACTTTTACCCATTGTAAATTTATTATGTTCAGGCCGTTCTCCCGGTCCTATCACGTATTAATGTAAATACTCTAGACTGACATCAGTCAATGGGTTACTTTAGTTTTTACTATGGGGCGTGATCGTCTCTTACAATGTTGCTAGCTACCGCTGCAACTCGGATAATACATTGACTTTAAATATAACTGTACAAGCCTATACTATAGTCAAGTGGCCTATACAGATTAGCATAGGAAATAGTTCGTTATTTATTATAAAACTCTCTACGATGTTCCACTGCCAAGCTATTTTTGGAATTACTAACCTACACTATAATTAAGTGGCGTATAAAATTTACTATAGGCAAGAGGTCGTTCTTTATTATAACTTCAGAAATAAAAAAATAATGTCGTGTTTTTCTATTCACGTCATAGCTCTCATAAAACTATGACGACATTCATTATTTGTCTAGTAGGGCTTGAGACAAGGTGGTTCTGTTTGATGTACTTTTGTTTCGATCTGAATCTATTTTTAGGAGTTCTGGCTTTTTATATTAATTAGTATTGGACTGGTCGTCTCTTAGTAGGTTAATAGCTACTGCTGCAACCCGGATTCACATATATAGTTATGACAAGCAGTGTGGTCGAGTGGTTCCAAGGTGCTGGTGTTAGCCACCAGTCTCTTCGGAGGCGTGGGTTCAAATCTTACCGCTGGTATACGATTATGATTTATGTACAAAAATCAAATATCTTTGAAAAGACTGCAGTGTGAAAAGACATCAAAAATGCAGTTTTTAGTGGAAAAAGTTATTATCTTTTAGAAATAATTAATTTTAGTTACAAAATATTTTTAATCCAAATAATTTCCTTTAAATCGAGCCATTGGACAACTCTCTACAATGTTCCAGTGCCAAGCTATGTGTGGAAAAGAAAAAAAGAGAAAAAAATTATCCCGTTTAAGCAGAATGTTGTAGTAGCTGCCACTTTTCTTGATTTTCAAGCCAATATATTTCCCTTGCTGTTCAAGCCAAGGGACAGAAATTTTCCTATATAAGGGTTTCGGACAAGGCAGTTCTGATGGTGTACTTTTTGTTTTGATCCTACTCCTTTTTTAGGAGCTGTGGGTTTTTATATTTTTTAACATCGGACATGGTCGTCTCTTACTAGGTTGATAACTACCGCTGCAACAAGAATATATAATAATGTATCAGTTTTCAGTTCTATATGTATTAAAATGAGCCATTAAACAGCTCTCTACGATGTTCCAGTGCCAAGCTACCTGTGGAATTACTAACTTATACTATAATTAAGTGGTGTCGTTCTTTATTATAACAAATGACATAAAGTTTCCTAAACAGGGGTTTCGGACAAGGCGGTTCTAATGGTGTACTTTTTGTTTTGATCTGACTCCTTTTTTAGGAGCTACGGGTTTTTATATTTCTTAACATTGGACGTGATCGTCTCTTACTACGTTGCTAGCTACCGCTGCAACCCGGATTTTGATCTGAATCTTTTTTTAGGAGTTATGGGTTTTTATATTTCTTAAGATTGGACGTGATCGTCTCTTACTAGGTTGCTAGCTACCACTGCAACCCAGACTAGGTTTCAGCCATATCTACAGCCATCATACTGATGGAAATTACATAATCCCTATTTAAGTTTCAGCTAACATGCGCTAGGTGTCGTTCTTTATTGTAATTATATTTCTTAACATTGGACGTGATCGTCTCTTACTAGGTTGCTAGCTACCGCTGCAACCCGGATCATTAGCAAGAAAACTCACACTCTGTGTTCTAAACAACCTGATTAAAAACAGGAAAAAGCCTACGGCTTTTTCTCCTTTGAAATAGTAAGAGAAGAACCTAAAACAATCAAGTAGCTAAACAAAGTTTGTTATTCCAATGATCGTCCTTTAATGTAATTTTGTTTTGATCGGACTCCTTTTTTAGGAGCTATGGATTTTTATATTTCTTAACATTGGACGTGATCGTCTCTTACTAGGTTGCTAGCTACCGCTGCAACCCGGAAAAAATGGTGTACTTTTTGTTTTGATCTGACTCCTTTTTTAGGAGTTATGGGTTTTTATATTTCTTAACATTGGACGTGATCGTCTCTTACTAGGTTGCTAGCTACCGTTACAACCCGGACTATACTACTTCAGTTACTATGGACTAAAGTTCGTTCTTTAATGTATTACTAGGTTGCTAGCTACCGCTGCAACCCGGATTCTATATGTAAACTTGATAAAAGACAAGTGTGTTGCATCATCATGCTTATGATGATTTATTAAAATATTTCATGCTTATTAAGATTATTATAACAACCCGGATAATAAACTGATTACAAACAAGAAAAAGCCTACGGCTTTTTCTTCTTTGAAATAGTAAGAGACGAACCTCAAATCATCAAGTAGCTAACTAATTCCAATGTATGCAATTGTTTGTTATTCCAATGATCGTCTTTTAATGTAAAATATTGGACGTGATCGTCTCTTACTAGGTTGCTAGCTACCACTGCAACCCGGATAATTAGCCACCAGTCACTTCGGAGGAGTGGGTTCAAATCCTACCGCTGGTATACGATTATAATTTATGTACAAAAATCAAATATCTTTGAAAAGACTGCAGTATGAAAAGACATCAAAAATGCAGTTTTTAATTGAAAAATTTATTCTCTCTTAGAAATAATTTATTGTAGTTACAAAAGATTTTTAACCCAATTAATTTCCTTTAAAATGAACCATTGAACAACTCTCTACGATTTTCCAGTGCCAAGCTATCTGTGGAAAACAAGAAAGAAAAAAAAATATCCCGTTTAGGCAGAATGTTGTAGTAGCTGCCACTTTTCTTGATTTTCAAGCCAATATATTTCCCTTGCTGTTCAAGCCAAGGGATAGAAAGTTTTCTATGCAGGGGTTTCGGGCAAGGCGGTTCTAATGGTGTACTTTTTGTTTTGATCTGACTCCTTTTTTTAGGAACTATGGGTTTTTATATTTCTTAACATTGGACGTGGTCGTCTCTTACTAGGTTGCTAGCTACCGCTGCAACCCGGATAACCTATACTATAATTAAGTGGCGCATAAAATTTAGTATAGGCAAGAGGTCGTTCTTTATTGTAATCAAACCTTCTGTTGCTCACTGATCACCCCCTGTCACATTTTTGGTGAGTGGCTCCCTGACTATTAATACAGGGGTTTCGGACAAGGCGGTTCTAATGGTGTACTTTTGAATTTGATCTGACTCCTTTGTTAGGAACTATGGGTTTTTATATTTCTTAACATTGGACGTGATCGTCTCTTACTAGGTTGCTAGCTACCGCTGCAACCTGGAAAAACTAGCAAAACATTTTTTAAGCCTGATGAAGATTTAACTAATGTGTCAAATGTAAGGTTGCAAGTCGACGATTTTGTTTTGGCCTTATTATAATTAGTATGGTGAAATAATAATATGCATATGGCTCTTAAATCATACTTCTTTATGGTTCCATATGGTCTAGTGGCTAGGATAGTTAACTTTCACTTAACAGGCTCGGGTTCGATTCCCGGTGTGGGAAAATTTTTAACTCTATAATCTTCGAACATTTGAACCTTTTATAATTTATAATGATGTATAATATAAATACTGTAATCTTAACTATAGTGAAGTTGCGTATGCAAGTTAGTATAGGGAAGAGTTAGATCTTTATTATAAATTCTATTTTAAAAATAATTTGTTTTAATTATTAAAGGCTTTTAACCCCATTAATTTCCTTTAAAATGAGCCATTAAACAACTCTCTACGATGTTTCAGTGCCAAGCTATATGTGGAATTACTAACCTATACTATAATTAAGTGGCGTATAAAATATAGTATAGGCAAGAGGTCGTTCTTTATTATAATTTTTAAATCTTCTAGGGTGTATGCATGTATTGTTTTATAGAGACTGTTGTTCTCTCTTAACCACAACAGTGCTTCATGGACTTTTCTCAGATCTATTAGTGCAGTCCAAACATTCTTGTTGTAAGTAGGCTGACCATTGACAATGACTACAAAACTATCAATGTTAAGAAGTTTTTCAGGCTGAATATCTGCATTTGCTTGCACATCAACAGGTAGATATACTATTCTCCCCTTAAGAGCGTCAACAAGTTCTGTTCTAGGTCTCTTCAATGCAGTTACTTGCCCTAATCTGACGATCGTAAGACAAGGCATTACAAATCGAATCATTGCCATTTCAAAATTATTTAAACACTTTATACATTCCGGTGTACAGTCTATATGAAGGTTATTTAATACTGATCGGACATTCTCCTGACTTTTCAACATTTTCCCAGCACAGTAATCACAGACAAAGAATGAATCTATGACATCCTCTTTCCAACCTGTACATTGAATTAGTTCTTCTCTGTCATCTTTGGGTATGTCCTGTTGTAGGTGTTCTAAAATCGTGGCCATCATTACATCAAAACCTTTCTTATTTGAAAGGGATCTTAGACTCTTCAATTGGTATTTTGTCTTTATCTGCTCACAACTGTCACAATGCATTGTGGGGTATACATCCCTAATGTTAGCTACCTTATCAAGGCTCTCACCAAATAATTTTATTATTGTATTTTCATCCACAGAAACTCTAATATTGCCATCACCGTAAATGAAGTCTTGACTATTATTACGACAGAGTCTACTTGACACTTCTTCTATGTGATGACTTAGTTCCTTGTACGAGCCCTCGACTTTTAGTAGATTAATATGTTGTATAATCTTACATTTTGATACTGCCTTATATACGCTATTAATGAAACAGTTCAAGACAGGAAAATGTGGAGCTAGTGCCCTTAGAGAACGCAAATAGCTCTGACATCCCTCATTTGGGCTACAGTATAACGAATGCCCATGCTTTCTTGTGTCCCTGTAATTGATTTCACAATAATCCAAGCCGCCAAGGTAGAAATTAACCACTTTGTCAGTTGAAAATTTTAATGCTATATTGTTTTCAAGGATATCAAAAAGAATTTGACATAATTCAATATCCGTCGGATAGAGCTTGCAGATATCAGGGTGACATTGCCAAGTAACCTGCTGCCCAATTTTTGGTTTTGAATTTTTACTCAGATTGTTATAGGTGACTTCAGCCATCATAATTTCCTTGTCAGATCTAGTTTTAGAGCATTTTTCAATAGTTGTCTCGTACTTTTCAGGACAGTGTGTTCTACTACACAGAGAATTTTTTGCCAAATATTCAGTAGAACTAAACGAACTGTTTAAAACACAGTTAGAAATGCTTTTTTCTTGAGTCGGTGTTCCAGGAATTTGTTCTAAATCATTAGTCTTACAAACACATTTACTAATAACCCTAACAGGCTCGTTTTCGCCATAATTGAAAAACATTGCTTTTCCTTCGCTGTTGATAGGTATGCTTGTATATATATTTTTATTGCTGCTACATAAACTGCAATTGCTCCTTCCAAAATTAATATACGAATTTTCTAAGAAGTACGCCTCCGTATATTCACTGTGTTGTCGAACATTTTCCATTGCATCTATAAACTGTTCCGCAGTTGCCAATCCATACCTTGGAAGCTTTTCGTTAAACTGACAACATTTCTTTTGGATATTGCCATGAAGCTTTGCCAAAGCATTTCTAGCCGACTTTTCAACAGCATCCGCTCTTTCAAAGAGAATTTTAATCTGTAATTTCGAATACTTTTCGTGATCCCGATAAAACATGCGTAAAATGTTTCTCAATTTACAAAGATCAGCCTGCATTTTTGCCATCTTCTTGTATTTCTGAATGTAATTTTTCCCTTTGTCCTTATGCGTTCTTCGGTACAACCTCGCAGAGAATTTAATTTTTTCATTATAGCTTTTGTCACCCCAGTATCTACCCATTATTCTGGTAGCAACTTTTTTCTTATGTTTGTTTCGGTAATCTATATCGTTATCATACCGTTCCTTGCTCTTTTGTTTCGCTGTCTCAATTTTCCCTTCTCGATACCCCTGATCCGTAAGATACCTCTGTTTTGCTCTGTCATATTTCATTTTCTTAAATCCTGGATCACAAGACATCTTAGTAGCAATCCTTACGCGTGCTCGAGCTTTATTGCGTTTGGTGGCATTTTTATCTCTTTTAAATAAACTTTTCTTATATTTCAGGATGTTAGCTTTATTTTTTGTGTAGTAAAGTTTTCTATTAGTAGAAATTTGGATTGTTCTATTTTGATATTGTTTTTGGTTATTCTTTCTTTTTTTCCACTCGCGTGAGACCATATTTTTTCAAGATTTAAAATTATTAAGCACACAAAATCCCGTGTCGAGTATCTAAAACCTAGCATAAAACAAAACTAATTTTAAAATTTTCAGGTATTTATCTTGTTTGAATTACAAAATTAGTATTATTGGTTAGACACCATAAATATTTTTGCAGTTTAAATAATAAGTTTAGTGATTCTGGACTGAAAACTAAAATAATTGCAATTATGAGACAATAATATGGAGATATGTACTTTACGGGTTACAGGATACAATAATAAATTTGAACTGAGATGAAAAAAAAATTTCTTCCAGGAGACAAAAAGCAAAACTAATTTTAGAATTTTCATGTATTTTTGTTGTTTAAATTAAAAAATTACTATTACTGATTAGGCATCATAAATATTTTTGCAGTTTACATAATAATTTTAGCGATTAAGCCAAAAAAGAAAATTTTGGTTCCAGGAGTTTCGGTTACTATTGAGACAAGTAGCTATTATTACTATAGAGTTCATTACATGGACTGTTTTATTGCTTCAAAATTCAAATATCTTTGAAAAGACTGCAGTATGAAAATACATCAAAAATGCAATTTTTTTGACAAAATTGATTCTACTTTAAAAAGTATTTTATTTTTAAATACAAAAGTGACTAGATGTTGCAATTTCCTTTAAAATGAGCTATTATACAGCTCTCTATGATTTTCCAGTGCCCAGCTAGCTGAGCAGAAAGAAAAAGCGGAAAGAAAAAAATATCCCGTTTGTGGAGAATAACGTGGTAAAAGTCAATTTTCTTGATTTTCAAGCCAATATATTTTCTTTGTTATTCAAGCCAAAGGGAGGTAAGTTTCCTTTATAGAGGATTCGGACAAGGCGGTTCTAATGGTGTACTTTTTGTTTTGATCTGACTCTTTTTTTAGGAGTTGGGGGGTTTTATATTTCTTGACATTGGAGGTGATCGTCTCTTACTAGGTTGCTAGCTACCGCTGCAACCCGGAAAAATCAAGATGAATCAGCATTTTCTTTTTGCAGAGTCATTCTTACTCTACACGCAGTAATTGACGTCACTAGCCCTTTCTTATTTGCAGCATTTGGAAATCATTTGTCAGGATGAGTCGACACTTTTTTTCTTGTTATTCTTGCTCAATTTCTAGGTGTCTTGTTTCTTACCATTGTTATATAAAAAAAAGGATTCCATAAAAATTATTTCAGTTTAGTCTTGAATATTGACTTATAGAGGATAGAGGATAGCAGACCTCTGAATGTAAGCTTTATTTCTCTTATTTTTCCATTGAAGTTGAAAATTGTAAGGCCCTGCACAGACATCAGTTTTATTTAAAAGTAATTTTTGAACGAAAATATAAAAAACATGTTTTCAAAATCTAGTATGAAATCCAATCTCTCCTTGATTGACACCACTGGCTTTATTTTTGTCCCTCCCTTTGTAGAAATTCAAATGGGGTTATGCCTGCCAATGATAATGTAGGCCTATAACTAGTTAGTTAAATCTCTTTTTGAGAGACTATTAAAAATCATTAAAAAGTATTAAAAATCATTAAAAAAAGGTTTAAAAGTTGTTGCCCTATCGCTATAAATAAAGCTTTACAAATGTTTTATCTTCTTCTAGCAAATACTGGTGACCATTTTAATGAATGTTTTGAAATTTTATACGACATGCTTCATCCATTAACTGGGATTCTAAATCAATTTGAACTTGAATATACGAATTTTCTAAGAAGTGCGCCTCCGTATATACACTGTGTTGTCGAACATTTTCCATTGCATCTATAAACTATTCCGCAGTTGCCAATCCATACCTTGGAAGCTTTTCATTAAACTGACAACATTTCTTTTGGATATTACTATGAACCTTTGCCAAAGCATTTCTAGCCGACTTTTCAACAGCATCCACTCTTTCAAAGAGAATTTTAATCTGTAATTTTGAATACTTTTCGTGATCCTGGTAAAACATGCGTAAAATGTTTCTCAATTCACGAAGATCAGCCTGCATTTTTGCCATCTTCTTGTATTTCTGAATGTAATTTTTCCCTTTGTCCTTATGCGTTCTTCGGTACAACCTCGCAGAGAATTTAATTTTTTCATTATAGCTTTTGTCACCCCAGTATCTACCCATTATTCTGGTAGCAACTTTTTTCTTATATATTTTTCGGTGATCTTCATCATTGTGATAACGCTCCTTGATCTTTTGTCTAGCCTGCTCAATTGTTGCTTCTCTATAATCTTCATCATTGTGATAACGCTCATTGATCTTTTGTTTGGATGACTCAATTTTCGCATGTCTATAATCTTCATCATTGTGATAACACATCTTGCTGTTTTGTTTGATTACTTCTCGATACGCCTGGTCGGTTGAATACCTTTGCTTTTTTCTTTTTGAGATACTATCTCTGCTTTTTTTGTAGTACTGTTTTTTTAACTTGCGTGTAGCTTGCTTTGATCTAACCATTATTTATTCATGAATGATACCATTTACAGTTTTGACGTTTCTTATATAGTAATTATGACGTCACGGCGTAATGATTTTATTTCATGACGTCATGGCGCAATGGTATTATTTCATGACGTCTTCAGAAACAACAATATAATTTCGTGTTTTTCTATTCACGTCATAGCTCTAATATAAAACTATGATGACATTCATTATTTATCTAGTAGGGTTTCAGACAAGGTAGTTCCAATGATGTACTTTTGTTTTGATCAGACTCTATTTTTAGGAGTTTTGGGTTTTTATATTTCTTAGCATTAGACTGATCGTCTCTTCCTAGGTTGCTAGCTACTGCTGCAACCCAAATTCACATATATATTTATTTATGAGAGGCAGCCTGGCCGAGTGGTCCAAGGCACTGGTGTTAGCCACCAGTCTCTTCGGAGGCGTGGGTTCAAATCTTACCGCTGTTATTTATTATGTTTGAAAGACTGAAGTGTGAAAAGACATCAAAAATGCAGTTTTTGGTGGAAAAATTTATTCTCTTTTAGAAATAATTTATTTTAGTTACTATAGATTTTTATACCCAATTAATTTCCTTTAAAATGAGCCATTGAACAACTATATACGGTGTTCCAGTGCCAAGCTATCTCTGGAAACAAAGAAAAAAAATATCCCGTTTAAGCAGAATGTTGTAGTAGCTTCCACTTTTCTTGATTTTCAAGCCAATATATTTCCCTTGCTGTTCAAGCCAAGGGACAGTAAGTTTACTATACAGGGGTTTCGGACAAGGCGGTTCTAATGGTGTACTTTTTGTTTTGATCTGAGTCCTTTGTTAGGAACTATGGGTTTTTATATTTCTTAACATTGGACGTGATCGTCTCTTACTAGGTTGCTAGCTACCGCTGCAACCCGGATTCTTTACTATAACAACCAGGATGACGTCATTTACAACTTGGGTTTCTGTTTATGCTATATCATTACAAACAGGAAAAAGCGTAGGGCTTTTTCTTCTTTGAAATAGTAAGAGACGATCCTCAAGCAATCAAGTAGCTATCTAAGTCCAATGTGTGCAGTGGTATGTTATTCCAATGATCGTATTTTAATGTAATTTTCTTGATTTTCAAGCCAATATATTTCCCTTGCTGTTCAAGCCAAGGGATTGAAAGTTTCCTATACAGGGGTTTCGGACAAGGCGGTTCTAATGGTGTACTTTTTGTTTAGATCTGACTCCTTTTTTTAGGAACTATGAGTTTTTATATTTCGTAACATTGGACGTGATCGTCTCTTACTAGGTTACTAGCTACCGCTGCAATCAGACTAGGTTGCTAGCTACCGCTGCAACCCGGATAATTGACAAACACAATTTATGATGAGCTATATTCGTCCTTTATATAACTACACCTGGAACCACCATATATCAGTTAGTATGGGAGAGAGATCGTTCTTTACTGTATGATGAGCTATATTCGTCTTTTATGTAACTACACCTGGAACCACCATATATCAGTTAGTATGGGAGAGAGATCGTTCTCTACTGTAATTTGTTTTGATCTGATTCCTTTTTTAGGAGCTATGGGTTTTTATATTTCTTAACATTGGACGTGATCGTCTCTTACTAGGTTGCTAGCTACCGCTGCAACCCAGATACCGCTGTAACCCTGATAAAAAACAGGAAAATATTACAAACAGGAAAAAGCCTACGGCTTTTGCTTCTTTGAAATAGTAAGAGACGAACCTCAAACGATCAAGTAGCTAACTAAGTCCAATGCATGCAATAACTTTTAATTCAGATGATCGTCTTTAATGTAACACATCAGATACTATGGGAGAGAGATCGTTCTTTAGTGTAAAATTGTTGATTCTCTGTAATCTTCATCATTGTGATAACGCTCCTTGATCTTTTGTCTAGCCTGCTCAATTGTTGCTTCTCTGTAATCTTTATCATTATCATACCGTTCCTTTCTCTTTTGTCTAGCCTGCTCAATTTTTACTTCTCGATACGCCTGGTCGGTTGAATACCTTTGCTTTTCCCTTTTCAAGATACTATCTCTGTTGTCTGTGTAGTACTGTTTTTTTAACTTGCGTGTAGCTTGCTTTGATCTAACCATTATGTAATTCATGAATGAGACCATTTACATCTTTTTCGTTCTTAAATAGTAATTATGACGTCATGGCGTAATGATGTTATTTCATGACGTCATGGCGTTATGATGTCATTTCATGACGTCTTCAGAAACAACAACATAATGTCGTGTTTTTCTATTCGCGTCATAGCTCTAACAAAACTATGACGACATTCATTATTTATCTAGTAGGGTTTCAGACAAGGTAGTTCTAATGATGTACTTTTGTTTTGATCTGACTCTATGTTTAGAAGTTCTGGGTTTTTATATTTCTTAGTATTGGACTGATCGTCTCTTACTAGGTTGCTAGCTACTGCTGCAACCCGGATTCACATATATAGTTATGAGAGGCAGCCTGGCCTTGTGGTCCAAGGCACTGGTGTTAGCCACCAGTCTCTTCGGAGGCGTGGGTCCAAATCTTACCGCTGGTATACAATTATGAATTATGTACAAAAATCAAACATCTTTGAAAAGCCTGCAGCATGAAAAGACATCAAAAATGCAGTTTTTGGTGGAAAAATTTATTCTCTTTTAGAAATAATTTATTTTAGTTACTAAAGATTTTTAAACCAATTAATTTCCTTTAAAATGAGCTATTGAACCACTCTCTACGATGTTCCAGTGCCAAGCTATCTGTGGAAAAGAAACAAAAAAAGAGAAAAAAAAATATGCCATTTGTGGAGAATAATTTTTAGGAGCTATGGTTTTTTTTTATTTCTTAGCATTGGACGTGATCTCTTACTAGGTTGCTAGCTACCGCTGCAACCCGGAAAAATATTATAAACAGGAAAAAGCCTACGGCTTTTTCTTCTTTGAAATAACAAGAGACGAACCTCAAACGATCAAGTAGCTAACTAAGTCCAATGCATGCAATAACTTTTAATTCCAATGATCGTCTTTTAATGTAACACATCAGTTACTATGGGAGAGAGATCGTTCTTTAGTGTAATTATTCTGGTAGTGACTTTTTTCTTATATATTTTTCGGTAATTTTCATCATTGTGATAACGCTCCTTGATCTTTTGTCTAGCCTGCTCAATTGTTGCTTCTCTATAATCTTCATCATTGTGATAACGCTCCTTGATATTTTGTTTGGATGTCTCAATTTTCGCATGCCTATAATCTTCATCATTGTGATAACACATCTTGCTGTTTTGTTTGATTACTTCTCGATACGCCTGGTCGGTTGAATACCTTTGCTTTTTTCTTTTCGAGATACTATCTCTGTTTTTTTTGTAGTACTGTTTTTTTAACTTGCGTGTAGCTTGCTTTGATCTAACCATTATTTATTCATGAATGAGACCATTTACAGTTTTGACGTTTCTTTTATAGTAATTATGACGTCATGGAGTAATGATTTTATTTCATGACGTCATGGCGCAATGTTATTATTTCATGACGTCTTCAGAAACAACAATATAATTTCGTGTTTTTCTACTCACGTCATAGCTCTAATATAAAACTATGACGACATTCATTATTTATCTAGTAGGGTTTCAGACAAGGTAGTTCTAGTGATGTACTTTTATTTTGATCAGACTCTATTTTTAGGAGTTTGAGGGTTTTATATTTCTTAACATTGGACGTGATCGTCTCTTACTAGGTTGCTAGCTACTGCTGCAACCCAAATTCACATATATATTTATTTATGAGAGGCAGCCTGGCCGAGCTGTCCAAGGCACTGGTGTTAGCCACCAGTCTCTTCGGAGGCGTGGGTTCAAATCTTACCGCTGGTAGTTATTATGTTTGAAAGACTGCAGTGTGAAAAGACATCAAAAATGCAGTTTTTGGTGGAAAAATTTATTCTCTTTTAGAAATAATTTATTTTAGTTACTATAGATTTTTAACCAAATTAATTTCCTTTAAAATGAGCCATTGAACAACTATATACTATGCTCCAGTGCCAAGCTATCCCTGGAAACAAAGAAAAAAAATATCCCGTTTAGGCAGAATGTTGTAGTAGCTGCTACTTTTCTTGATTTTCAAGAAAATTTGCTGTTCAAGCCAAGGGACAGAAAGTTTCCTATACAGGGGTTTCGGACAAGGCGGTTCTAATGGTGTACTTTTTGTTTTGATCTGACTCCTTTGTTAGGAACTATGGGTTTTTATATTTCTTAACATTGGACGTGATCGTCTCTTACTAGGTTGCTAGCTACCGCTGCAACCCGGATTAATGTACGAATTTTCTAAGAAGTACGCCTCCATATATTCACTGTGTTGTTGAATATTTTCATTGCATCTATAAACTGTTCCAGTGTTGCCAGTCCATACCTTGGAAGCTTTTAATTAAACTGACAACATTTCCTTTGGATATTACTATGAAGTTTTGCCAGAGCATTTCTAGCCGACTTTTTAACAGCATCCGCTCTTTCAAAGAGAATTTTAATCTGTAATTTTGAATACTTTTCGTGATCCCGGTTAAACATACTTAAAATGTTTCTCAATATACGAAGATCAGACTGCATTTTTGCCATTTTTGCATATTTCTTAACATTGGACGTGATCGTCTCTTACTAGGTTGCTAGCTACCGCTTCAATCCGGATTTAAAATCAAATATAACTTCCGTTGATTTTGAATTGAAGTTTTCAAGTATTTTGCAGTAGGTTGCATAGGTTGCATCAAGACATGGCTAATTGTAGACAGAGAAAAGCCAAGACAGATAGTCCAAGTAATTGAGAGGCAAATTTTTAAATGGCTGGGGCACGGGTAAATGGCAGGAGTATGCATGGTTTGTTTTATTGGACACATACTTGTTTGTTAGTTTTTGGAAAGGCATGCCTGCCTAGAGTCTCAGGTAGGCTGACCAAGAATTCAAAAATTGGCCTAAGACCGTTAGATTAGCTGTAATGAGAGACAAACAAGGCACGATTTGAAGCTATCAAATATTTTGCAGTAGGTTGCATAGGTTGCATCAAGACACGGCTAATTGTAGACAGAGAAAATCCAAGGCAGATAGTCCAAGTAATTGAGAGGCAAATGTTTAAATGGCGGGGGCACGGGTAAATGGCAGGAGTATGCATGGTTTCTCTTATTGGACACATACTTGTATGTTAGTTTTTGGAAAGGTATGCCTGCCTAGAGTCTTAGGTATGCTGACCAAGAAATCAAAAATTGACATAAGATCGTTAGATTGTCTGTAATGAGAGGCAAACAAGGCAAGTCCGCCTATGCAACCCGGAATAACATTTTTATTACGTCTTAGACACCATAAACTGAATGGTATATTTATATTAGAAATTGAAACGGTCCAGTGGGGATGGACTCGTCCTTCAACTAACAATGATTTTAGTTCAGAACACAAAGAGTTAACGATCGATCTTAAATGATAAAATCACAAACAGGAAAAAGCCTATGGCTTTTTCTTATTTGGAAAAGTAAGAGACGAACTTCGAAGAGTCAGGCAGCTAACTAAGTCTAATGTGTGCCATGGTTTGTTCTTTATTAGGTTTCAGCCATCTCTAAAGTCATAATACTGATAATCCATGATACATGATACTAATAATTCCTATTTACTTTTCAGTTAACATGGGCTAGATGTCGTTCTTTACTATAAATTTTAATTACAAAAGGTTTTAAACTCCATTATTTCGTTTAAAATGAGCCATTGAACAACTCACTACGATGTTCCAGTGCCAAGCTATCTGTGGTATTACTGACCTATACTATAGTTAAGTGGCGTATAAAATTTAGTATAGGCAAGAGGTCGTTCTTTATTATAAATATTCCATTGATCTTCTTTTAATGTAATATTATACAGTTTGCTACTAGGAACTGTTTGATTATAACTTGTAGCTTATTTATACTACCATGTAGGTTTCTGCGGAAATTTCTTCTTTTCAAAATTAAATTAGTTACTATGGCCTAGAATTCATTCTTTACCATAATGAACCATATCAGTCCTTTATATAAGCTTTACTAACCTATTCTATAGTTAAGTGGCCAATGCAATTTAGTATAGGCAAGAGGTCATTCTTTATTATACTTTGTAAATTGAGAAACATTTTACGAATGTTTTACTGGGATTACGAAAAATATTCAAAATTACAGATTAAATTCTCTCTGAAAGCGTGGATTTTGTTGAAAAGTCGGCTAGAAAGACTTTGGCAAAATTTCATAGTAATATCCAAAATAAATGTTTTATGTTTAATTAAAAGCTTCCAAAGTATAGACCAGCAACTGTGGAACAGTTTAGAGATGTAATGGAAATATTAGTCATCACTGTGAATATATGGAGGCATAATTGTGCTTTACTTAGTTTCAGCTTTATTCGATTATCGAGCCTTTAAATACTACATCCAACAACTATGATGTCAATGATCAATATTGTACCTAAGAAATGAAGTTTTCATACAAAATTAATTCTATTAAAAAAAAAATTACAAATGGCACTAGATCTAGAGATTTCTTTTAAAATGAGCCATTGAACAACACTACGATGTTCCAGTGCCAAGCTATTTGTGGAAAACAAAAAAAAATGTGCCGTTTCGGTAGAATGCTGTAGTAGCTGTCACTTTTCTTGATTTTCAAGCCAATATATTTCCCTTGCTGTTAAAGTCAAATGACAAAAAGTTTGCTATATAGGGATTTTGGACAAGGCAGTTCTAATGGTATACTTTTTGTTTTGATCTGACCTTTTTTTAGGAGTTATGGGTTTTTATATTTCTTAGCATTGGACGTGATCGTCTCTTACTAGGTTGTTAGCTAACGCTGCAACCCGGGTAATGGATAATTATATAAATTAAACCTAATTGACAAACACCATTTAAGATGAGCTATTGGTCCTTTAGGTAACATTTTCATTTCTGCTGTCGTCATTTTGTCATTGGTGATTATTATTGTCGCCTCTTTACTGAAATATCAACTGGTTTACAAACAGGAAAAATCCTATGGCTTTTTCTTAATTGGAATATTAAGAGACTACCTGGCTACAATCTACGATTATGACATCATTGATCAATCTTTAACATGAAATTATAATATTATTTAGTTACTATGGCTTAGAAGTTTGTTCTTTACCGTAATTATTCTCTCTTAGAAATAATTTATTTTAGTTACAAAACATTTTTAACCTAATTAATTTTCTTTAAAATGAGCCATTGAACAAATCTCTACGATGTTCCAGTGCCAAGCTATCTGTGGATAAGAAAAAAGAAAAAAAGAAAAAAAAATATCCCGTTTAGGCAGAATGTTGTAGTAGCTGCCACTTTTCTTGATTTTCAATCAAATATTTTTCCCTTGCTGTTCAAGGCAAAAGACAGAAAGTTTCCTATGCAGGGATTTCGGACTAGGTGGTTCTAATGGTGTACGTTTTGTTTCGATCTGACTCCTTTTTTAGGAGTTATGGGTTTTTATATTTCTTAACATTGGACGTGATCGTCTCTTACTAGGTTGCTAGCTACCACTGCAACCCGGATACCATGAACTGTTTGATTCATATAGCTAGCTACTGCTGCAACCCGGATGAAATGCTTAATGTATCGCTAGCTACCGCTGCAAACCAGGATGACATCCTTACTGTATTACAAACAGGAAAAATCCTACGGCTTTTTCTTAATTGGAATAATAAGAGACAAACTGGCTACAACCTTAGGTTATAGCCAACCTTAGGTGATCACTTTAGGTATATATAATATTAATATACCACAGGCTTCATTTTCTTTGGGCTTTATTTCGTTTTTTACTATATTATTACTAACTTTTTGTCTCCTTATGGGTTTTTTCTGTTCATTCTTTAGTTTAAACCATATCGATCCTTTATGTATCTATAAAATTTAGCATAGGCAAGAGGTCGTTCTTTACCCGGTTTGCAGCGGTAGCTAGCAATCCGGGTTGCAGCGGTAGCTAGCAACCTAGTAAGAGACGATCACGTCCAATGTTAAGAAATATAAAAACCCATAGCTCCTAAAAAAGGAGTCAGATCAAAACAAAAAGTACGCCATTAGAACCGCCTTACCCGAAACCCCTGTATAGTAAACTTTCTGTCCCTTGGCTTGAACAGCAAGGGAAATATATTGGCTTGAAAATCAAGAAAAGTGGCAGCTACTACAACATTCTGCCTAAATGGGATATTTTTTATTTTTATTTTCTTTGTTTCCAGAGATAGCTTGGCACTGGAACATCGTAGAGAGTTGTTCAGCAGCTCATTTTAAAGGAAATTAATTGGGTTACAAATCTATAGTAACTAAAATAAATTATTTCTAAAAGAGAATAAGTTTTTCTACCAAAAACTGCATTTTTGATGTCTTTTCACACTGCCGTCTTTCAAAAATAATCGTATACCAGCGGTAAGATTTGAACCCACGCCTCCGAAGAGACTGGTGGCTAACACCAGTGCCTTGGACCACTCGGCCAGGCTGCCTCTCATAAATATATATGTGAATTTGGGTTGCAGCAGTAGCTAGCAACCTAGTAAGAGACGATCAGTCCAATGCTAAGAAATATAAAAACCCAAAACTCCTAAAACTAGAGTCAGATCAAAACAAAAGTACATCATTAGAACTACCTTGTCTGAAACCCTACTAGATAAATAATGAATGTCATCATAGTTTTATATTAGAGCTGTGACGTGAATAGAAAAACACGAAATTATATTGTTGTTTCTGAAGACGTCATGAAATAATACCATTGCGCCATGACGTTTTGAAATAAAATCATTACGCCGTGACGTCATAATTACTATATAGGAAACGTCAAAACTGTAAATGGTCTCATTCATGAATACATAATGGTTAGATCAAAGCAAGCTACACGCTAGTTAAAAAAACAGTACTACAAAAAAAACAGAGATAGTATCTCGAAAAGAAAAAAGCAAAGGTATTGAACCGACCCTGCGTATCGAGATGTAATAATTGAGAGTGCAAAACAAAACAGCAAGATGTTTTATCACAATGATGAAGATTATAGACATGCGAAAATTGAGACAGCCAAACAAAAGTTCAAGGAGCGTTATCACAATGATGAAGATTATAGACATGCGAAAATTGAGAAAGCCAAACAAAACATCAAGGAGCGTTATCAAAATGATAAACTTTATAGAGAAGCAACAATTGAGCAGGCTAGACAAAAGATCAAGGAGCGTTATCAAAATGATAAACTTTATAGAGAAGCAACAATTGAGCAGGCTAGACAAAAGATCAAGGAGCGTTATCACAATGATGAAGATTACCGAAAAATATATAAGAAAAAAGTTGCTACCAGAATAATGGGTAGATACTGGGGTGACAAAAGCTATAATGAAAAAATTAAATTATCTGCGAGGTTGTACCGAAGAACGTATAAGGACAATTATAGTATATTACATTAAAAAACGATCATTGGAATAACAAATCATTGTATACATTCAATTTAGTTATCTACTTGATTCTTTGAAGTTCGTCTCTTTCTATTTCAAAGAAGATCCGGGTTGCAGTGGAAGCTAGCATATTTTCATGAATCAATTTTGTGAAAAAAAACTACATTTTTGATGTATTTTCATACTGCAGTCTTTTCAAAGATATTTGATTTTCGTTTTTTTCCGGGTTGCAGCTGTGGCTAGCAAACTAGTAAGAGACGATCACGTCTATTGTTAAGAAATATAAAAACCCATAACTCCTAAAAAATAAGAGTCAAATCAAAACAAAAAGTACACCATTAGAACCGCCTTGTTTGAAACCCCTGTATAGGAACAGCCTTGGCTTGAACAGCAAGGGAAATATATTGGCTTGAAAATCAAAAAAAGTGGCAGCTACTACATAATTCTGCCTAAACGGCATTTTGTTTTTTTTCTTTCTTTTTCTTTTTCACAGATAGCCTGGCACGGGAGCATCGTAGAGGGTTGTTCAATGGTTCCGGGTTGCAGCGGTAACTAGCAACCTAGTAAGAAACGATCACGTCCAATGTTAAGAAATATAAAAACCAATAACTTCTAAAAAAAGAGTCAGATCAAGAATATCCGGGTTGCAGCGGTAGCTAGTAACCTAGTAAGATACGATCACGCCCCGTAGCAAAAACTAAAGTAACCCATAAATACCAAAAAAAGATTCAGATCAAAACAAAAAGTACACTATTAAAACCGCCTTGTCCTAAATTTCTATAGAGCAAACTTAACATCCTTTGGCTTGAATAAAAACTAAAATATATTGGCTTGAAAATTAAGAAAATTGACTTTAACCACGATATTCTCCACAAACGGTATCTTTTTTTTCTTTCCGCTTTTTTTCCTCCTCAGCTAGCGTGGCGCTTGAAAATCATAGAAAGCTGTATAATGGCTCATTTTAAAGAAAATTGCTACATCTAGTCACTTTGGTAATTAAAAATAAAATAGTTTTTAAGTAGAATCAATTTTCTAAAAAAAACTGCATTTTGATGAATTTTCATACTGCAGTCTTTGAAAGATATTTGAAATTTGAAGCGATCAAACAGTTCATGGTAATGAACTCTATAGTAATAATAGCTACTTGTCTCAATAGTAACCGAAAGTCTAAGGAACGAACTTTGATACCAATAGATACATCAAAGCAAACAGTTCGTGATAACGAACTGTATGCGGGTTGCAGCGGTAGCTATCAACCTAGTAAGAGACGATCACGCCCCATAGTAAAAACTAATGTAACCCATAACTTCTGAAAAGATTCATATCAAAATAAAAAGTACACTATTAAAACCGCCTTGTCAAAAACTTCCATATAGCAAACTTACCGTCCAGTTAACATTAAACTATACACGTAATGGAATGATGTCTACACATATCAAGTGTGTATCTATCTATGCATTTGCAAATTTATATGTTTGTATGTTTGTATATTTGTACATTTATTCGCATATATATTTTTATGCAGGCTACAAATATATTGGCTTGAAAATCAAGAAAATTGACTTTCACCACGATATTCTCCACAAACGAACTCTTTTTTTCTTTCCGCTTTTTTTTACTCCTCGGCTAGTTGGGCACTGGAAAATCATTGAGAGCTGTATAAAGGCTCATTTTAAAGGAAATTGCTACATCTAGTCACTTTGGTAATTAAAATAAAATAGTTTTTAAGTAGAATCAATTTTCTAAAAAAACTGCATTTTTGATGTATATTCATACTGCAGTCTTTGAAAGATATTTGAATTTTGAAGAGATCAAACAGTTCATGGTAATGAACTCTATAGTAATAATAGCTACTTGTCTTAATAGTAACCGAAACTCTAAGGAACGAAACTTTGATACCAATAGATACATCAAAGCAAACAGTTCATGATAACGAACTGTATCCGGGTTGCAGCGGTAGCTATCAACCTAGTAAGGGACGATCACGCCCCATAGTAAAAACTAATGTAACCCATAACTTCTGAAAAGATTCCGATCAAAATAAAAAGTACACTATTAAAACCGCCTTGTCTAAAACTTCCATATAGCAAACCTACCGTCCTTTGGCTTGAATAACAAAGAAATATATTGGCTTGAAAATCAAGAAAATTGACTTTAACCACGATATTCTCAACAAACAGCCTCTTTTTTTCTTTCCGCTTTTTTTTACTCCTCGGCTAGTTGGGCACTGGAAAATCATAGAGCGCTGTATAAAGGCTCATTTTAAAGGAAATTGCTACATCTAGTCACTTTTGTAGTTAAAAATAAAATAGTTTTTAATTAGAATCAGTTTTCTCAGAAAAACTCAAATCCGGGTTGCAGCAGTAGCTAGCAACCTAGTAAGAGACGATCACGTCCAATATTATGAAATATAAAAACCCATAACTCCTAAGAAAAGAGTCAGATCAAAACAAAAAGTACACCATTAGAACCGCCATGTCTGAAACCCCTATATAGGAAACTTTCTGTTACTTGGCTTGAACAGCAAGGGTAATATATTGGCTTGAAAATCAAGAAAATTGACTTTAACCACGTTATTCTCCACAAACGGCATATTTTTTTCTTTCTCTTTTTTTTTCTTTCTTTCTTTTCCGCAGATAGCTTGGCACTGGAACATCGTAGAGAGTTGTTCAATGGCTCATTTTAAAGGAAATTAATTGGGTTAAAAATCTTTAGTAACTAAAATAAATTATTTCTAAAAGACAATACATTTTTCCACCAAAAACTGCATTTTTATGTCTTTTCATACTGCAGTATTTTCAAAGATATTTGATTTTTGTACATAAATCATAATCGTAAATACTAGTGGTAAGATTTAAACCCACGCCTCCGAAGAGACTGGTAACTAACGCCAGCGCCTTTGACCACTCGGCCACGCTGCCTCTCATAACTATATATATGAATCCGGGTTGCAGCAGTAGCTAGCAGCCTAGTAAGAGACGATCAGTCCAATGCTAAGAAATATAAAAACCCAGAACTCCTAAAAATAGAGTCAGATCAAAACAAAAGTACATCATTAGAACCACCATGTCTGAAACCCTACTAGATAAATAATGAATGTCGTCATAGTTTTATTAGAGCTATGACGTGAATAGAAAAAAAACGACATTATGTTGTTGTTTCTGAAGACGTCATGAAATAATATCATTACGCCATGACGTCATAAAATATCATTACGCCATGACGTCATAATTACTATATAGTCAGCGACAAAGATGTAAATGGTCTCATTCATGAATTTTAACATTAAAGGACGATCATTGGAATAACAAACCATTGCATACTTTGGACTTAGTTTAGCTACTTGATTGTTTTAGGTTCGTCTCTTACTATTTCAAAGAAGAAAAAGCCGTAGGCTTTTACCTGTTTGTAATCACGTTGTTTAGAACATTTACATTAAGGAACGAACTTTAACCAATAGTAACTGAAGTATTAAATCAAACAGTTCGTGGTCATAATACAGAGATGTCTAATGGCTCATTTTAAATGAAATTGCTGTATATAGAAACCTTTTGTAATTAACAAAAATAATTTTTTTATGAAATAGATTTTAAGGATATTGTAAAGAACTAACTCTGGGGCATAGTAACTAATTTAATTGTGAAAAGAAGGAATTACGGCAGTGCATACATTGGACCTATTGCAGCGGTAGCTATTGGACCTATTGCAGCGGTAGCTAGCAACCCAGTAAGAGACGATCATGTCCAATGTTAAGAAATATAAAAACCCATAGCTCCTAAAAAAGGAGTCAGATCAAAACAAAAAGTACACCATTAGAACCGCCTTATCCGAAACCCCTGTATAGTAAACTTTCTGTCCCTTGGCTTGAACAGCAAGGGAAATATATTGGCTTGAAAATCAAGAGAAGTGGCAGCTACTACAACATTCTGCCTAAACGGGATATTTTTCATTTTTTTTATTTTCTTTTGTTTCCAGATATAGCTTGGCACTGGAACATCGTAGAGAGTTGTTCAATAGCTCATTTTAAAGAAAATTAATTGGGTTACAAATCTATAGTAATTAAAATAAATTATTTCTAAAAGAGAATAAATTTTCTACCAAAAACTACATTTTTGATGTCTTTTCACACTGCAGTCTTTCAAACATTATCGTATACCAGCGATAAGATTTGAACCCACGCCTCCGAAGAGACTGGTGACTAACACCAGTGCCTTGGACCACTCGGCCAGGCTGCCTCTCATAAATATATATGTGAATTTGGGTTGCAGCAGTAGCTAGCAACCTAGTAAGTGACGATCAGTCCAATGCTAAGAAATATAAAAACCCAAAACTCCTAAAAATAGAGTCAGATCAAAACAAAAGTACATCATTAGAACTACCGTGTCTGAAACCCTACTAGATAAATAATGAATGTCATCATAGTTTTATATTAGAGCTATGACGTGAATAGAAAAACACGAAATTATATTGTTGTTTCTGATGACGTCATGAAATAATACCATTGCGTCATGACGTTTTAAAATAAAATCATTACGCCGTGACGTCATAATTACTATATAAGAAACGTCAAAACTGTAAATAGTCTCATTCATGAATACATAATGGTTAGATCAAATCAAGCTACACGCTAGTTAAAAAATAGTACTACAAAAAAAAACAGAGATAAATCTTACCGCTGGTATATGATTATGTTTGAAAGACTGCAGTGTGAAAAGACATCAAAAATGCAGTTTTTAGTGAAAAAATGTATTCTCTCTGAGAAATAATTTATTTTAGTTACAAAAGATTTTCAACCCTATTAATTTCCTTTAAAATAATCCATTGAACAACTCTCTACGATGTTCCAGTGCCAAGCTATCTGTGGAAAAGAAAAAAGGAAAGAAAAAAATATGCCGTTTAGGGAGAATGCTGTAGTAGCTGCCACTTTTCTTGATTTTCAAGCCAGTATATTTCCCTTGCTGTTCAAGCCAAGGGACAGAAAGTTTCCTATACAGGAGTTTCGGACAAGGCGGTTCTAATAGTGTACTTTTTTTTACATTGGACGTGATCGTCTTTTACTAGGTTGATAGCTACCACTGCAACCCGGATGATTTGTGTTGCGTCATCATGCATATAATGTCGTTCTTTTAATATAAATACCGCTGCATTCTGGATGTTCTTTACTGTAATAATAATTGAAAAACACCATTTATGATGAGCTTTATCGGTCCTTTATGTAACTAACAAAAAATAAAACTAATTTTTAAATTTTCAGATATTTTGTTAGTTTGAATGAAAAGATTAAAATTATTGCTCAGATATCATAATTTTTTTTGCAGTTTACATAATAACTTTAGCGATGATAAACTGAAAAATAAAATATAATAAAAATTGAATTTTTTGGTCTGAAAATACATAGTAAATCCCACATCGGGTAGTTAGAGCCTAACCAAAAATAAAACTAATTTTAACATTTTAAGGTATTTTTCTAGCTTAAATTGAAATATTCAAACTATTGCTCGAATACCATGGATATTTTTGCAGTTTACACAAGCTGCAAAGAACGCAAAGGCTGATCTTTGTAAATTGAGAAAAATTTTACGAATGTTTTACCGGGATTACGAAAAATATTCAAAATTAAAGATTAAAATTATCTCTGAAAGAATGGATTTTGTTGAAAAGTCAGCTAGAGATGCTTTCGCAAAACTTCATAGTAATATCCAAAAGAAATGTTGCATGTTTAGTGAAAATCTTCCAAGGTATGGACCGGCAACTGTGGAACAGTTTACAGATGTAATGGGAAATCGTATACATCACTGTGAATATGTGGAGGCATAATTGTTCTTTACTTAGTTTCAGCTTAAATTCGATGATCGAGCCTTTATGTACTAACTACATCCAACGACTATGACGTCATTGATCAATATTGTATATAAAAAATTAAGTTTTTCGTAAAAAATAATTAATTTGAAAAAAAAATAAGTACAAATAGCACTAGATCTAGAGATTTCCTTTAAAATGAGCTATTAAACAACTCTTTTCGATGTTCCAGTGCCAACCTATCTGTGGAAAAGAAGAAGAAGAAAGAAAAAAATATCCCGTTTGTGGAGAATAACGTGGTTAAAGTCAATTTTCTTGATTTTCAAGCCAATATATTTTCTTTGTTATTCAAGCCAAAGGGTGGTAAGTTTCCTTTATAGGGGTTTCGGAAAAGGCGGTTCTAATGGTGTACTTTTGTTTTTATCTGACTCTTTTTTTAGGAGTTAGGGTTTTTTATATTTCTTAACATTGGACGTGATCGTCTCTTACTAGGTTGCTAGCTACCGCTGCAACCCGGATTATATTTCTTAACATTGGACGTGATCGTCTCTTACTAGGTTACTAGCTACAGTTGCAACCCGGATGATAACAAACAGAAAAATATTACAAATATTAAAATATTTATTTGAAATAGTAAGAGACGAACCTCAAACGATCAAGTTCACGTTCAGCCGTCCTTTTATTTGGACTATGGACTGTGTTACGACATTTAACGTTAACTATGGTAGGATCAAAACTTGATCTTAGGGCCTTGGCTCGACGCATTGTCTTTGATTCCTGGTTAAATGATACACAATCATTGAGGGTTTAGCCCTGGGGATTATGGCTAAGATAACTTGGTTTAATTTCTTCTCTGACACTTTATTTTGGGGAAAGTTTTGCACGTGCAGTTTATATTTCCCGCAAAATTGATTATGATTGGTTCTTTATCTCATGGAGGATAGTTTGGTTTTGTGACATCTAATAATGATTGGATATGGTCACGACTTAAGCTTTGGATCGTGTTCAATATATTGTCTCTGATTTGGGGCTTAAGATGTAGAATTGACTCCAGGGTTATTCTTGGTTTGTCGATATTGTTTGGAATCGTGTTATCTGGTACTAGGCTTGGGTGACTTGGATTGTCATCAGGATATTGTCTTCAAGGGTTTCCTTGGTGAGTACTTGTCGGTGGTTGACGAATGATGATAGTAGATGCTACTGGGTTGTATCCGTCTTGCCTGCTGGTACACTAATAATTAATTTGCACTGAATACTCTGCTTCCTGGAATATAAATATCTGGGCAGAATCATATGCTCTTTATAATTACACAAGTTAAAACACATACAGAAATAATACACAATTTATACGATACTATATGGGGACTATTGTTTGAAATAATAGTCGTGATTAGCCGTACGAATAATATCAATTTTAATATGGGTACGGTTAAATTCAAAGATAAGACGAATAAAAGCAATCTTCATACTTTTACATGCATATTGCAGCAATACTAGGTTACTACGAGATAAGCTAGGTAATACTAAGAAAAATGATTATGTTTACGAAAAATAACACTACATAAGATTTTCAAGATTTGATGATTATATGTATACATGTACATATGTGCATTTGGCACATGTTCAATATTCAATACATTTTTAAATGTTATTCAACACTCATCTACTCTAGCATTTAATTTTCTATTATAAGACTACATGCGAGGTAGGTTACATGGTTTTTATGAGAGGTCTCGATTTACTATAAATTTTCAAATCTTTACTGTTTATGCGTGTCCATGTCGCTTAAGAAATATATCTTTGCAGCTGCATGGGTTTGCACAAAAAAAAGTGAAAATTTGGGACTGGACATGGCACGAATGAGGACCTCTACTCTCATTCGCTCGATCATGTCCTCCCTTACTTTTTTGCTTAAGGGTTATCAGGGAGTTCCGGGTTTAGATTTTGCATCTCACTCGGCTCGATGTGATCTGACTTTGCCCTTTTTCTACGTGTTATCATAATTCTTCCGTAATCTAGGTTCAATAAGATTCTTATAGCTAGAGAGATCATGAATACGAGTCCTACCGTCAGGAGGATATACCACCAAAAATTTGTTGAAAATAGTCCGTATCAACTTTCTACATACGTCAATCTGTGGTCTTCATTAGTAAATAGGGGAATTTGAGAGTCTAAGGCTTCTTTTATTTTTGTTAGTGGTAAGGTTCCCTTGACATTCTCTATTTTTGACCATATTGCGGTTTTCACTTCTTCGTTTTCAATATTAGGAACTGTATACGATAAATTGACTGGTTTGAAATTGACCACCTTGGGGCTTATTATATTCGTGCTGGTGGCTATCAGAGGTGTTTGTACCGTGGCTTCTTTGGTTACTAATCGACAACCTTGTTTTATTGTTATTGTTCCCACGTCTTGTAATAGTAGTTCAGTTCTGTAGCTTGGATCGATTCTTTCAGTGTTATTATAGCAAGAGATAGTCCCAACTGTTTCTTTTGGAACAGAAAATAGCCACAGGTCATTTCTAAGGTGAATAAATATTTCTCGTTTAGTACTGCCTACTAGTGCTTCGCATGAATTGGGAATTTCTTCTTGTTGAGTCTCTTTTAAAAATATATCTAACATACAAGATCCAGATTTAACGTTATAAATTGGCAGGATTAACTGAAATACTAGATTTTTGAATGCTACGCATTCCTTAAGGTTCTGTGGATTTTCTAAGGCATATTTTCTCCCATCTTGATCGACAAGTAAGTATTCCGCTTCGGGGGTGATAGTCATGAACGAATTAGTTCTACCTATGTTGGCTGGGAACGTAGAAATTTTATACAAGTCATATATGGATTGTTGATTTATTAATGGAATCGTTACTACTGCAAATAGTTGTTCGTTTATTTCTGTGATGTGAACCTTTAGCTTGGTGTAATAGTGTAATAAGTTTGCTACTTCTGGTTCTGTTGGTAGATGTAGTCCGAACGTTAAATGCGTTTTTATTTCATCCAAGATACTTTTTAGGCTCGAAGGATCCACCAGGTCATACGACAAGGTTCCTCCAGTAAGGGCAAATAATGCAAATTCAAATTTGCTGACGTCGGTTGCCAGGTTAAGTAATGACATTGTCACTATGTCTAGTGATACCATAGTAAGGCGTGAATCGGAAATCACACGATCTACTTCATTTTTCAAATAATTCATAATGTTTACTGTCTTTGATATTTTCTTCGAGATTGCCTCAATTTTGTCTCTCTGATAATTGGCTATACTGGCTTGTATTTTTTGGACATGTAAGGTCACGTTCATGGCGTTATTTAGTTTTCCTACGTTTTCCCTTAGGATATTTAGGTCTTCTTCAGTCGATAGCCCAAATAAGCGTGAGGCCAATTCTCCTACGATTGGTATTAGACTAGCTGATCTTCGGTATTTCCTTTTTCGAAAGAATACCTCGAAGATTCTTGTGGTACTTTGCTTTAATTTTTGTATTTCTGTATTGAATAACTCAAATAGTGCTTGCAGTCTTTGTCTATACAATATTAAGAAGGATTGGTGAATTGATACTCTTAGGGCATTTTTTTACCTAGTTCAGGTAATGGTTCAATATCTTCCCTTGCCGGCTCGTCGGCCATTGCTAATCTTGCACAAGTACGTTTACCGTCTATTATCCAATATTTCTTGTGTACGTAATCATTTTCTTCCTCTTTCTTATTTTTATTTTTCTTTTCTTCTGGTTGAATCGCTTGTGCTTTTATCGTTTGTATCTCGGTATGCCTTAATGGGATTCTTGCTCTTGGGCCTATAGTGAATACGCCAATCGGCTGGGTGCGGGTAAACGTGGGCCCTGTTGACCACTTCCATTTTGTAAGTATCGTTGGTCTTAGATAAGTTAGCATGGTCAAATTTCTAGGTGATTCCTTGCTAAGTGCGCTCATTTCCGGGACTGTGCTCGTCGTAGTTTCCGACATTGAAGATTGTATATCTCTTACTGGGGTCTCATATGTAGGCGTGGTTGTCTTGGTGTCTTTTCTTTTTCTTTCTGTAGGATTTTTATTCTTATCATCTTGTTGTGTATTTGAGAATTTTAATTCCTTTAGGTTAATAATTTGTCTGTAGTCCTTTTCCTTTGTGAGTTTTGATAATATTTGCTTCGTGACATTTTGTTCAGCATGATTTTGCCATAATTCCTTGAGAAAAGTCCATAGGCTCGGTAGTTCATTTAGCATTGCGTAATTTCCATCATAGAGTTTATTTCTCTTGGAAGTTGTCAAGAAGGAACCTTTGGTGTATTTTGTTGTAGTATATTCTTTTATAGATCCGTCCGCATTACTTGATTCTCTTTTCCTTCTGTTTTCTCTGTTGTTAGTTCCTAGAGCTTTATCGATTTCTGCCATTTTCTTTTCAAAGTCGTCTACTATGAATTTCGACTTTAGTTTAGGAAGAATGGGGGGTAGATTTCCTGTATTTTCCTTGTGGTGCATGTCTTTCGTGGTCTGCAAGCTTTTATCCGATTTTAAGAATTGGAATATAGAGTCCTTTAATTCATTGGTATTTTTCTCTAGTCTCATTACTTGTTGAAATAGGGTTTCAAACGGTTTGGGATCAAGTTTCATAAATATCTTCCAGGCATTGTGGCTTGCAAGTAACGAATTCTCATGTTTGAAAATTATTCCATGTTTTACGATATCTTGGGCTATAGTTTGGGCAACGTAGATTATCATGAAATTTGTTAGCCACATCCTTTTTTGCTGTTTCTGGAATTAATATTTCATTAAACATAATATAGTAAGATTTCTTATGATAGATAATCGAATGAGAATTTAGATTCCTATTATAGGGGATTTTCCCTTTTTTATCGGGGAAGTAAACAAGGTGGGGTTAAGATTCGTGGTCATACAATTTGTTGTTTTGCTTATGGTGAACGTACAGCTGACTTTTAGGCTGGGGGGGACAGATATTTGAATTGCTTTCACATAAGAATTTTTCTTTTAACGTAAAAGGTGCGTGGGTTGACTTAAATATTTCAATTGGGACAGTTTTTTTCTATTTTTTTTTATCCTCTTAAATATAATTACTTTTCTTTTCGCTTTATATATTACGCTTTTTGGATTATATAGATATTGTTTGTAGTATTTTATTTCTTGGAGGGGGTTATGTTTACCTTGATATTTTACACAGTTTGGATTTCCTTCAATTTTGTAAACTAATTTTTGCTTTCTACATTTGTCAAGAAGTAATAAATCTGTCTGACAAGGACCTTTAACGTACCAGTACAGAACTTTATATTGTTTTTGCAATTTTCTGATTTCATGTTGAATAAAGTGGAGGTACTTGCCCTTTCTGCCGTTATATTTTATTCCTAATTTGCCTCTCGCTGGTCGATATTTGGGTGTGTTTGCTAGATTTAGACTGAATTTATAGGATTCCACGTCAAATTTCCTTAAATCATGCTTGGTGTCCCATTTTTTCACGAAGACTTCTTCCCCTGATTTATTAACAATGATAATTGCCGCCGAGTATATGACATTTTCTTTGGCGTGCTTTATACATATGAACTCTGTATCGATAATTGCTTGGGCCATTGTTCTGAAATGAAAGGTAGTTTCTATTGATCTTTGTCTAGTTAAATTTTTTTCAAGATTAGTTATGATCATGGTACACTCTAGGTTGAGGTCAAACTACCTTTTCACCGGTATTTCCTCATACATCGGGTACTTATTCGTTCGACATAATTCGAGTCATCTAAAGCTCCATATTAATGAATATATATTTTGAATGGAAAACAAGGTAACTTCAGGTCGAAGTTGAAGTACTTTTTCACCAGTGCCACCTTGCATCTGGCTATTTGTGTATTCGAACGTAATTCGATTCCCTAAAGTTCCGTACTCTAGTTTAACGAGGTTGCGCTCGATTTATAGGCTTAAAAGTATAGAGACTTTCGAGGAACTACCTTTTATGTCAATATATTAATAATGTATTTAGATCTCGTTACATTCACTCTAACTCATAGTTATATAAATATTAATACAATACTGGTTTATAATACACTTTTTAAATTGTGATAATAATCGCTTTGCATAGTTATAGTACTTCAGGTAATATTAGAGGGTTCTTTTATTATTCATTTTAACGATATTATTTATATATACAGTTTCTTCCACTACTATTGGGATTTAATTTCAATATAGGTGCATCATCCGGCAGTGCTGCCTTTGAACTTGGAGATGTAAGCATATCGAGAAGTCGATAATTTTCCCATGACGAAACATTCGAGCTGAGAAACTTGAGTTCAAATATTACATTATTTTTTCCACTTTCAAGTATAATTAAGTACATTAAATACACTAATAACTGGTTTGGGAGGTGCAGGCCCTCCAGTGTGGCCATTATGTCATTCGTTCGCATATTTTGTCGAATGACTTACCGGCATAGCTGAGATAAGGATAATTGGTCATTTACTATTTTCACTATCGAAAAACTTAAGTTTACGTGTGATTGGCAGCAGCATAGTTGCTCACGCACGATTACGTCTAATCCAGGGAATATTTTTCTTCCAAAATTTTTGTCTTCTTTGAAGATATTCAGGGTTATTTTCTTTATGTCTTTATAGTCTTTTGGGGTAACTTGAAAAATGGCGGATCCCGTTGAAGGGCTTATTGGATTTAGATACGTGTTATTCACACAGTTAACATATAAGGCCTTAAGGAAGCTTTCACCTTTTAACATATATCCTCGGTCTATTAGTATGGAAAGAAATTTAATGGGCCAAACTGTAGTTATATTGTTATCATCTTGATCGTACCAAATATTGTCGGCGATATAATCAGACAATAAGCTATATTTTGTTTTTGGGACACTTTGTATTAAAATTCGGAAAGCCAGGTTGGCACTTAGTCTGGTGTGTTCGAGTGTTCTCGTCATTGCACCCGCACTAAAATTATAATGAACTAAGCTTGCTATTAATCTTAGGATCATTCTTAGTTCTAAGATCGTCCTTCGAGATTTCAGAAGATAATATAGTTTTGGACAGTCGAGATTTTCTACTGTTCTGATAAGTTCCTCTTCTTTTATTGAATTATCAACAAGTCCCCATTCTCTTAATGAATCATTAATGTTGTCTACACTATGTCTTTTCTTAAGGTTCCATGAGGTTACATTTTCTAGTCTATGATTATTTAATTGTTGATGGCTTGGGTATCTTATCATGGTTACTTTTTTTCTTTAATTTATTCTACTAGATTTTGGGTTAATATAAGCAACATACCGTATGGTTGCTTGTTTCGGCGTTTCCCTTAACCAGTGGTTGAAGGTTACTCACGTACCGTATCTGTAAATGTGTTCTTATATAAAATTTATCAGTAATTATGAAATAAATGATTACTCAATAGTAATATTTTTTCAAAATGGTTATAGTAGTTTAATGTATAATAATGATTATGAAATAATTAAAATAGTTACATAGTTGGCTACACGGTACGTTGCTTAGCGCTTTCAATTTGATGATTGTTCGTAATATGTAGCTGTTTACTTGGCCTTTCTAATTTATGGTATTTAATCTTCATTGGTATCCTTGGGTTCCTTTTCCTGTTTGAGTTGATCTTCGTAAGAAATACTTTGGCACGGTGCCTGAACACAAAAATAATCAGATCGCGTACCTGCACCCTGTCAACGTATTCCCCACGCATCGGAATTCCTTTCCATCTTCATTGCTTATTGCCGTATCGTTACTTGTGTCATCACATTTTCTTCTAATAGTAAGGGTTAGATAAGGTAATTCTTGCGGATCGCGCAATTAATTTTATTACTCTTTTTGGCATTCTTCTTTCTGTTCTAGTTGTACTTCGTAAGAGATACCTTCGCTCTGCACGTTTTTCGCAAATAATCAACAGGAAAAGCCTACAGAGTAAGAGTACTCCCCACGTATTGGACTTCTGTCCATCTTCATTTCAGATTCCCGTATGGTCACTTGTGCTATCACATCTTCTTCTAATGGAAGGAGTAATGAGGGGTAGTTTTTGCGGGTCACATTTTTATAGGGAGATTAGTTGATTTTTTCATGAGAGTCCCCAAGCCAAGTCTCATGACCAATGGGATAAAAGGCACCACAGGTCACAACAATTGACCAACGGGCCCCGATATTGTAGGGTCGTTTAATTTAACTGTAATTTATAGCTCCTTATTATTCATTGTTCACTTCCTAGTTGGGTAGTAGCTTCTCATAGGTAGCCTGAGATCAATCAGGAGGCAGAGGGATAGTATACACGACCTCCACCTGACCTCCCAAGGCTTTCCACCACTGAGGGTCCACCCATTTGTCACTTACTACCTTGTTGCGTAATCACTATTTTTATCCTTATAGTTGTTAATCGTAGAGAGCCAGGGCCAAATGGGAACGGATACGGGATGATAAACACCGTCTCCATTCCCCCGTGGCCACCGCTTCCCACGGTTAAGGGTCCGTTTGTTTAAGAAGTTTGACGAATAGGCAGTTGTAGTGCTTGCCAAGCAACGTCTTGTTGTGCAATCAAGTCTCGTATCCATGTAACTTTTTCTCAACAGAGGGTGAAAGTCAAGTGATTGCATGGTGGGACAATATACACCATGCCCATCCTTGGCTCTAACCTCCTATGCTTGGGGGTTCATCCGTTTTCACTATTGTATGTCGTATGGATATTTGAGTTATTCCTCCTATACCATTCTCAAAGTATTTCATGGGGTTGTTCGCTGACCATTATTTTATTTTGCTTTTATGAATTAGAATTGCCATTTATGTTGAGCTTTTATTAATTGCCGAGAATAAAAAAAAAATTGTTATTACCATCCGAAGTGTGAGGGGTACCACTACTGATTTTTAGTTAAAAGTATGTTTCACTTTATTTAAGAGGGTTTTCCGAGAAGTTTTAAAATAAAAAAAAAATTTCTCTCTTTTTTTATATTACCTTCCGAAGTGTGAGGGGCACCACTACTGATTTTTAGCTAAAAGTATCTTTTACATGGTTTGAGCGGGCTTTTGAGCTTAAGTAGTTAAGTAAAGGGTTGTATTATATTGTTCGTTAGCATATTTGAAGCAATGCGATAACTGATTTTCATTTATCCTTACATTTTGTTTAGCTTTGACTATTGCAACTAAAGTATCTATTCATTTATTTTCTTCAGCTTTGTACATGCTTAATTAACGGGAGCTAAGTGAGTTGAAGTGTAACTCATTTACTTTTAAGGTGTCAAATCATCCTTCTCCCGTGGCGGAGTTATCGCTAAGTGGCAGAGGCACTTATTATCAATTGTGGTATTATCTAAAAGTTTTGTAGTTTGTCGTAAGGCATATAAATTTAATTCCCTTGCGTTTCCTAAATGAAAACTAAAATATATTTACGTTTTGCAGTGAACTCATTGGCGGGTAGAAACCAGTTTAATTTAATTTGGATGTAACAATTCACCACAAGAGATAATTCTTTTGTTATAAAGTCATTGGAAATGCGACTGAAAATTATGGGAGTCAAATCGAAACGCGTTGTCTAAAACTTATTTGTTTTAAATTTTCTGAAAGCCAAATCACTAGATCGCCACATCAAAATCTGCCACATGGCAGGGGTATGATATTACCTAAAGTTTTACAGGAATATGTTTATGGGTTTGATGATTCTTTGAAGATTTCGTTTATTTGTCCACTTTAACCTTGCGGCGCCATACGTTGATGCCATGAAGGTGCCGCCCGAGAGTGCCGCGCGACTAAGGGGGGGCTCATAAATTTGATTAGAATATTACCTATGGTATCTGTAATTCTTTTTCTTTGGTATTCTATCGCGATAATCTTTACTAGGTTAGCCTTCTATAGGAGCTCGATTTAAGGAGAAAGTTCGAAAATTTAGCTTTATTCTATCTACCAATTTAGGTTTTTTTTTAAACATGTTTCTGAACAAAGAGCAAAAGTGCTTTATCGGTGTTGGAATCTATTAACATCCTCTGTTTTATGGCTTCAACTTTCGTTTGATTACATTAGAAATTACCCTTGAGTCATTCATACTTCGTATAAATGTACGTTTTTTATTTTATTAATTTTAGTTAAACACATATGCTCAATAGTGAATGCGTATTTTTGAACTCTTGAATACCGTGCTTTCGCAAAGCTTGACTTCCGTGAATAACATGTGGTTACTATGCTATATTTCTTATTGGGGGAGGATTAAGGACTATCAGGGACCTGAGGTCGTAACTGGTTCATAAGGTTAGTAAAATCTATTAAATATTGTCTTGTCATAAGTGCATTTATGAATCACGATAATTTTTTTTGGAATAATCTTCCTATTTTTACATCCATTGGTTAGTTAGTGATTAGTATTGGTTGCTAGTCCATATTTTGACAGGCCTATATTGGTTTAATTTTGACCAACTCGCCTTAGCGATATGTTGCGTGGTTTGCGTCTTTTATGAGAACCCATAGAAATTGAATTACATTTCTGAAGCAGAATATATCTGTTATTGTCAAATAGCCATTAGCCTAACTGCACATTGCCACTTTTTATAACGCCACAGTGAATTTATGATTGATTGACGCAAGGGTCATTTTTACGACACGCGCTATATGATTGTCCTTTAAATATTGTGCGAATTACGATACTTTAGGAATTATCTGATTGGTTTTATGCTTTACCCTTCTGGTAGGCTATTTTAGTAAATTATTTGTCTTTTACATATATAATATACGACTGATTGCTGGATCGTAAGCGAATAATTTTATTCGAGACTAGCTTCGCATTTGGTTTTACCGGTTGTGATTATCTTCCAATCACAGTTCAAAACCTCTCTAAAGTTAAGAAATTGTCTGACCTAGGAAAAAGTTTTTTTTTG
Source organism: Artemia sinica (assembly GCA_027921565.1). Lineage (NCBI taxonomy): Eukaryota > Metazoa > Arthropoda > Branchiopoda > Anostraca > Artemiidae > Artemia > Artemia sinica. The sequence continues at coordinate 40,155,042 of CM051261.1, read as the reverse complement.
TTATGCGAACGGACTATTAATTATAGGTATGCAATCAGCTCAGAGTACGCAACGGTAGACGGGTCAATTATTTTTCTTGTTAATAAAAAGATGAAAAGTGAAAGCAGCTTAACTCGTGGACATTATGCTTAGGTTATTCGACTATACTACCATAAATCTTAGTGGTTTCAACTACGTTTGGAATCATGGGTGTTAATTTATTATCGTATCAACGCTTTAGATAGGGTTACTCGAATTGCATTAGTAATTTTTAACATTGATCGAAATGGTATTTGCTTAGTAAAAATTGTGAAAAGGGAATTTATTTTTTCTTAGTGATTTGTAGGGTTTGTTTAAATAATTGAATTTATCTAAAGGCTCAGATGAACTTGTTTTTGGCTGGTAAAGGATGGTCTTCTCTTGATAACCCAATCTTCATACCACCACACATCTCATATGCGGATTAAATATTGACTATGTCACCAAGAGTAATTCACAATTTTACTTATAACTATTTTCAATTAGTTAACTTTTTGGCAAAATCTTCAGTTCATGTATTGACTTGAGTGTTTTGGAACAGATTTTTTTTCTTTTAGTAGGCATACATGGACAATTTTTTGAAAGATTAGTCAGGCCTGCTTCTGTTATTTAGATTAACAGAGACCCAATATATATGATTCGGTTAACTATTATATCCCTATATGCAGGTAAATCATGCCTCGCATTGTTACTACCCTTACATGTATATGTGTATATATATACATAAATGCTTGATCATTGCATTACCGCTAATTACCTGTTTTTGTAATTACCTGTTTCTCAGTTGGGTGATTAATGCAATAACAACTCGCACATATATTTTGTTTTGTGTTTTTTTTTTTAATTAGGGAAATACTATATTTTGGCTAGTAGAAATATAGTTAGTCTAGTATAACGAGTTTTCGGTCGATTTTTAGGTTATTCACTATATTTTATCGCTAAACTTTATATTCTATAAAATGCAACCACTTTACTGTATTAAATTAAACTTTTTTTAACGAGAAAGGGATTTTTACCTCTTTCTTTTGAGTTCAATTAATTCCCATGTTTGATATTCCTTAGTTTTCCGTATCTTCTGGTAATGGTGGTGTTTTGGGTATTCCTTGTGGTGCAGAGACTTCTGAGGGATCTTGGCCCGTAGTAACATTCTCTTGGGCGTCGGGGTACTGGGTCCTCATAATTATGTTATTATCCGTTGGAGGATCCTGTTGAATAGTTTCCACTTGAGGTTTTATATTATGGCGGGCTTGGTTTGGGATTACAAAATACATGGGTTGTGATGGTCCTTCATTGTAATTGTTAGCAAGAAGATTTTTCAAATGGGGACTGAGCGGTAGGTCAATTTCAACTGTAAAGTATGTTGCCACCATCTTTTCTAGGTTTGAACAGAAATCCTTTGTTTTTGTAATTCACCGGTGATTTCGTCATGATTTTCCTTCAGTTGTTTCTCTAAGCTGTCCTGTTGTAGTTTAATTATTTATTTTTGTGCTTTTAAGTGGTCGTATTTATGTTGTAAGTCTAAGATCTTTGCTCGTTGGGGTGCCAGGACTTCTTGTACTGCCATTGTCGCGGACAGAGCCGTACTGTTTCTATAATCTTGTACTTTTTTGCCGATTTCCTGCATTTTATCATATAATACTTGTAATTTGAGGATTTTGTCGGGAAAATTATATCCTTTAACAAGCGTGGCGTCGCTTATTGATTCCATTTCACTCTGGATTTTAGCGGTCTGTTCCTTAACTTACATAAACTGGGTCTCAATTAATTTATCCATTTGTTTAGTTACTAAGATCTCATTTAGTTTCTTGTTCATTTTTTCTTGGGATGCTTTAACTTCACTAAGAGATTTAAGTATGGTTTCTATCATATTCTCAATTTTTTATTTTTCTGTTATCAATTTTGCCGAGGCTTGTAGGAGTTTCGATCGTATTTGAAATAGCTGATCCATATTTGTTCTGTCTGTAACGGGGTTGCACTAGCTATTTTTCTTTTTGGAGGAGGGGTTGAACAATTCTTGTTCTTCTTCTATCTTCGGGGTATTTTTATCAAGCTGGAATTCAGTTTGTCTGGAAAAATTGACTATTAACTTCTTTCGACCTTTTATGGGTGGCTTTCATTGTAATGTCTTATTCATATACTCTTGTTTTTAAGGGTTTTTTTTCAAACTGCTCATTTCGATTTAATATTATTTTATGAGTTTTTTGGGGTACCTGGTCCCTAGGCGTATTTCCATTTATCTGGTTTTTTACTTATTCTGCCAGATTTTGTGGTAACTTCCTGTTCAGTTTCTGGTGTTTTATTCTTTTTGACTTTCCCATAGAGATTAGGTCAAATTTCTTGTACTGTTTTAATAGAAATTTTTAACCTTTTGCCTTGGCTTGTTTTGCAGGTGCGGTAGCCGAAGTCGGTTTTCGTTTTTGTGTGTCTTGGGGCTCATCGTCGGATTCAGTAGAACTAGTTCCTGAGGATTCATCATTAGTGCTTTCTGGGGTGGTCCTTTGTAATTTCGGAGTATCACCTGCCCTTGCTTCATATATCTCGTCTCCTCTGGAAGTGGAGGGTTTATTTTCCATTTCCTCGTGCTGAAGTCCTTTTTCGGGGGAGTTAAAAGATTCTTGGGAACTCTGGGAGGAGTCAAATATTTTTGGAGAATGTCTCCATTGCTTGAATGCCATATCTTCTGGGGGGTGGGGTATATTTTGCAGCATGGTCTGCTTCCAGGAGTGAGATTCCTTGGGCTTTACTTTGGATACCGTTATGTGGTGGTATTGTCCTAGATTTTCAACTTCAGGATGTTCCTGGGTCCAAGGCAAGGTACTTTGCCTTGTTTTTATTGGATATTTTTTAATGTCCATGGCTTCTCTCAAACTTTTTGTATTTCCTTTATTTGTATCCCTGGGTGGAGTCTTCCTTATTTTTGCACCCGGGGTTTCCACAGCTCTGTTTAATTCCTCCTCTAACGACAGGGGTCTTTCTATCGGGGTTGCTGGGGATACCATGTCATCAGGAAATCTTTTAGGGGGACATGGGGTCGAAATTCTATCGGGGAAAAATTGGGTTTTTGGGGACAGCTTATAATCTAATTCCTCTGAGGTTTCTGAAGATGAACTTTCTGGACCTTTTGGGGTTCTTGCTGGTATGGGTATTAAGGGTTTTCTTTTAGGGATGACTAGGTTTTTCATGGCCAAAAATTCTTCAAAATTTTCCTCATCGCTATAGTTTTCGAAATAGTTTTGTTTGAAATTGAAGGGTTTTAATTCGGCTAGTCTTGAATTAGGGAACTCATTTTCCACGTTTGATGAATCTGAAGATGAGGGTTTGGGCGCCCACCTAACTGGGTGCTCGGCTCCTTTTATATGGCTAACATGTGCCTTATATGTTCTTCCGTTGTCTGGGTTTATCATTTTAAAAGTAAAATCATTGTCGTATTTTTTGATTATTCTGTAGGGTCCCGAATATTTATTGGAAAGTTTTTTGCCTTCTAGCTTTGTCTCATTTTTTAGATATACAAAATCTCCTACTTTAAAAGTTATTTTTCCTTTGATTTTGGACTCGTTTCTCAACTCTTGATTCATCTTACATTTTTCTAACTCTTGTCTAACTATTTTATAGGTTTTTCTCATCCTTTTTATAAAATCTTGCTTATAGTCCTCGGTATTATTGTAATACTATCTTGATTCTATAATTTCTTGATAAGGTATTTTGAAATCGCGTCCGAAACAAAAGAAAAAAGGACTTTCTTTAGTTGTTTCCGAATATGCCGTATTAATTACATTGGTTAAGTAAGGGAGATATTGATCCCAATCGTTTCGATTGTTCTTTGTATAAATACTCAAGACAATGGAGAATATTTTGTTCCTATTTTCAATTTTTCCATTAGCTTGGGGATGGTAGGGAGAGGTTAATAATTTTCCGATTTTAAGGAAACTCATTAAATCTCTCGGTACTTTAGAAACGAAGTTAGTTCCGTTATCACTAATAACCTGGTGAGGAACACCAAATTTTAAAAATAGTTTTGCTAACGCTTTACTTGTGGCATATGCGCCTTGATTTTTCAATGCTTTGGCAAAAGTGAAGCCGGTAAAATGGTCTATTACTGAAAGAACGCAAGTATGACCTCTATTAGAAACGGGTAATCCTCCACTTGTTCCATATAAATCGAATGAGACGATGTCGAAAGGGAACCTTGCTACTGGCACTCTTCCCATCGGGGGATTAGGGTACGTTTGGGGATTTTTCCTTAAATTACACGCCTCACAGGTACTTATAAAATCCTTAAGTTTTGTTAACGCCGACGGTATATAAAAATAATTTTTTAACTTGTGAAAGGTTTTAGCTATTCCTAAATGTCCACCTATCTCAGAATGTAAGTACTCAAAGGCAGGTATTATTAAGCTTTGGGGTAGTACTGGGATTATTAAAGTTTGATTTCTATTTGTTTCGCCTGTTACTATCCTGCAAAGGATTTCTTCGTCCAAGTCATAATAAAAATTGTCTATTTCCCTTCTCAGGGCAAGGAACTTATCGGGGAGGTTATCAGAATTCACAAAATAATTAATGAGAGTCAGACACATTTTATCCTTAACTTGGTTTCTTTTAATGTTAGCTAGGGATAGGGGGCTATAAGTAATTTCGTTTTCTTCTGTTAGTATTTTAGGTTTTTTCTTCTTGTGTTTTCGTTTACTGGGATTAATGGCATTTATTTGTTTAGTTTCATTGTCTGAGGAGTTATTCTCGGGGTATATACTCAGGTAATCGCAGGGGACATTTTGTTTACCGGTCACATGTTCAAATTCGTAATCTAGATCTTGGATTTTCATTATCCATCTCGCTAAAATTCCAGTTGGATTTTTGAATGTGCTTAGGTACTGTAAGCTTTTATGGTCCGAGCGCAATTTAAATTTTCAACCTATTAAATAATGTCTAAATTTGTCTAAATGGTAAATTATAGATAGTAACTCCAAATTCGTTGCTGAATAACTTCTTTCGCCTTTGGTTAGGGTTCTGCTTGAATAGCATATGACTTTCTCTATATACCGATGGGGTTTCTGTAGGGGTTCGGGGTAGTTTTCCACGGGGATTAATTGGGAAAGGATTGCACCAATGCCTAGAGCTGAAGCATCGGTAGTAACCACAAATTGTCCCTTTTCGAAGTCTGGCAACGACAAAATTGGTTCAGAAGTAAGGGCTTTCTTGAGAGTGTCCAAGGAAGTTTGAGCTTCCTGCGACCAAGTAATATTTGGAAGATCCCTTTAGTTAGATCTGTTAGGGGTTTTGCGATTTGTGCGTAGCTGCGTATAAATTTCCTAAAATAACTGGTTAAACCAATGATTGCTCGCAATTGTTTCATAGTTTTCGGAGGTTTGAGATTTTCTACACATTTTATTTTCTCAGGGTCCGGTGATATTTGGCCTTGTGTCACTATCATTCCCAAGAATTTTATTTCGGATTGAAGTAAATTTATTTTTCAGGTCTACATTTTAAATTACCCTCTCTGAATTTTTCAAAACTTTGGCTAATGTGTTTAAATGGTCCTCTGGTGTTTCTCCCACACAATTCACATCATCCACAAAATGGATAATATTTTCTATACCTCGTAATAATTGTAACAGAGGTCTACATAATGCACTTGAGCTAGTTTTTAGTCCGAAGGGTACTCTCAAATATTCATAAGAACTACATTCCATCGTCGAAAAGGCCGTTTTATAAACATCTTTATCTGCTATCTTAACCTGGTGATAACCTTGCGTGAGGTCAAGAGATGTAAAAATTTTATTTTTGGTTGAAATGGAGTCTAGGATTTCATCAATTCGGGGCAGGGGAAATTTGTCGCTAACTACCTGCTTATTTAAGGCTCTATAGTCTACTACAAGCCTAAGGTCCTTGTTCTTTTTTGGCACTAGTATAACGGGGGCTGAATACGGGCTTATACTTGGCCGTATAATATTGTTTCTTTCTAATTCGCGGATTTTATTTTTCAACCAATCTTTGTAGGGATGAGGGATGCGATAGGGCTGTTTAGCTACTGGCAACCCTGTGGTTTGGATAGAATGTTCATAGAACGGTATCAATCCAATATCTTCTTCACATGTAGAAAAAATATCTCTAAAATTCCAGAGCAATTCACATTATTTTTCTTTTAATTGTGTATCCTCGATATGGTCTAATTTAAATTTTTCCAAAAATTGGGATCTTGTTAGTGGGTACCTATTCTTTGGATTACTGACACCAATACCATTAACTAATGTTTTTTGGAGTTTTTCCCACTTGTTTAGCTCGTGCTCAGAAATCACTTGTATTTCAACGAGGCATGTTCCCTTTTTTAATGTAATCGTATCGTTTTCATGTGTTAGTCAACCAAATAAAACCTTCTCCTTTCTCATATGAAATGATCTGTTCTTCACAAAACAGATTTTCTGGGATTTCTTTACACGGGGATGCAAACCAAATTTCGGAATTGTCATTTACGGGGGTGACCATTTGTGAGATCTGAACTCTTTGCATCGTTTTTGGGGGGATTTTTGTTTTACGCACTGCGAATCCATAGTATTTTTCTATTGAGTTAAGATTGGCGCTTTGTTGCGTCAAGTCTTCTGCTTTTGGGGTTAGTTGTAAGGGGACAGTACTTGGATTTATTATTTCATTCCATATTTCTGCTATTTTCTTTATTTCTGTTTGCCTATACTCTGGCATTTTCCCTATCTTTTCTTTTATTAACTCAATCCATTTGCAGCTTGTTTTTCTCCCACAGGACGAGAGATGGGGTACAAAAGACTTTATTCTATTCACTGTTGCTTCCCCTCTCTCCACGCGTTGGAGAATAGGATCGTATGGATACACGAGTCTGTTATTTGCTATATCTAATAACACTTTATTAGATTTTAAAAAATTAGCACCGATTATAGCCTCGTATGGGGAATTCTTGCATATTATGAAGTTCGTAGGGAAGACTTTATTATCTTTCGTCACATCTAGACGTATGGAGCCTATTGCTTCCAGTCTATGTCCCGTGACACTAGTTAAATTGGGAATATTAAAATTTTTCCGTCGCTTAATATATACTGGTAGTCTATTAAATACATTCGAGTTTATTATGTTAACTGACGCGCCAGAATCTATTAACGCTTTGAAACTAATGCTTGCAACACCAAAATCGTTTAATATAGGTAGTATGTCATTATTATCACTCAAAGAAGGTACAATTACTGGAAGGGACCTTTAAAAAATTCTGGCCTCCAGGGTCCCGGTTAATTTTTTTGGGGCCCAATTCGTTTCCCTGTGCACTAATTTGATAGGTTGGGGGTTGACATTGGGGTTCGGTGGGAATTTCACTTGCTAGGGAAGTTCCAAGTTGATTGACATTTGATTGTCTTGGTTGCCACGTATAATTGAGTGGGTTAGGATTTCTTGTGCCGACGGCTCGCGGCATTTGTTCATTTTGTATTGACGAAAAATTTCTTTCGTTTCCCGAAAAATTTCTTTCATTTCCCGTCGGGAAAAATATCCTCTGTTATCGCTCGTATTCCTGTTGAACCCAGTCGGATACACCGTCCGTGAATTAAATTGGTACATGTTTTGTCGCGTATTTGCGTTGGGGAACCGATAATTATTTTGTCGATTGGGGGAAGGATTTGGATAAGGTTGGGGAGGCGTATATTGGGAAGGATTCGCGTATCCAAATCCTTGCTGGTAGGGGTTGCGGAAAGATGGGAGACGCGGGGGGTTATTTCTATAACTTCCTGACCCATTGGCATTTGAGTTTGTTCTCCCGAACAAACGGTTATTAAAACTGGGGTTGCTAGTGTATATTTGTTTCTCGTACGGCATTCCTTGGCGATATGTCCTTGTTTATTACATGCATAGCATATAATTGGGGGGTTCTGTACGTAGTTTGTCGTATTCGTGGGTACGAAACGTACCATTCTTTGCCTCGTAGGGGTTGGAGATCTATTTTGGTTCGGTTTGGGTGAATTATCTCTCGAAAAAAATCCTGGGGAAATCCCTCGTGATCGTCCCGGAGTTGAATTTTCTACATTATTTATTCTTGACTTATTGTGATTTGCCACAATCGAGTCAATTTCAATCATTCTCTCAACTTCCTGAACTGATAGCGCTAATGTTTGAATATTTTTTGATATTAACATTCGGTACAGTTTGGGGCTCAATCCTTGCATGAAAGCATTAAGTAAAATTTTATCGTATAAAGGACCAGATTCTTTTCCGTATTTAGCTTCAATACATACCATTACTTTGTGTAGGTATTCCCTAACATTTTGTGTTTCGTCGAAACATACCGTACCATGCTTTAATTTGTGTGTTGAACTGGTTTCAACAAATCTTTCTCGGAACGGTTTTAGCAATTTTTCAATTGAGTTTATTGGGATGTTGTTATCTTCCCCTATTGTATTTTCTATTTGTTTTAGGAATGTTAATGCTTGCCCCTTAAGTCTCATTAATAACATGCCTACTAATGATTTTAAGTCCGTTTGAGTTACTTCTACGAATTGGTTTAATTGGATAATAAATTCATCTACATCTGAATCACCGTTATATGAGGGAAGGGATTTTGAAATTTCCACTGTTTTGGCAATGAGTTTTTGCTTTAACAATTGTTCGTTTTGATCTAACGACATTTTGTTTTTTTTGTTTTTTTAAAATAAATTAAAATTCGGTACTGGTTTTATTTTCTGATATAACTCAAATTTGACGCGTCTTAATTATATTTTTATTACTATTTTAAGGGGACTTAGGCCTAACGAAATATTGCACTTAAAAGCATGCACAAAATATTGCACTTCAAAGCATGCACAAGATATTGCACTTTCCCTATGCGTAATATTTCTCAATAATCTTTTTTGTAGAAAATTTTTGTCCTTGTGTTTTGCTCCTTTAAACCGACCGCGCCAATTCTAATGGGGGGGTTTTCGATAAAAAGATTTTTCTTTTAATTTAATGGGACGGTTTTCAGTAAACTGGTTCTTGTTCTTGTACCTTAAGTTAATTCCTTGTATAGGAGTTTTTCAGTTAATTATTTCTATGGGAAATTATCAATCAACTCTTAGTTGACGGTTCGCGAGTGGCTTACCTGAGTGGAGACGGAACTTCTTGTGTGGGGAGCTTAAACTAGCGGTTCAAATAGGGAGCTCTATTAGCGGCCATACTGAGTCGAAATCAGATCAAAAGGTTTCAGGTTCCCTTGAGAGCGAGTGGAGCCACAAGGACAAACTATCTTGAGTATTACTGGCATAGAGAGGATAAAATAAGAAAGTAATGTATTTATTTTTACTCACATAATCGTCACAGAGCTTGGTGGTAATATCAAAGACACATTGCAGTACAAGACACTAATACAAAATTGTCATCTGGGCGATACAACGCAAAAGTTAATTCACTGATAATAAGTTTTCTCAAAAGTTTATTCTAAATAGTCTGCAAATAAACTCACATAATACAATTCACAAGAAATTCATAGTAGTCTCTCCTAAGCTAGACTCCTGTAAGACTCCTCTAAGACTGGAAAAAGACTGGCGCAAAATTGCTAAGTTCTAGCTATCTACTCTTTCCAATTTCGCCAGAGGTTACGTTCGGGCGTTACTAACAAGTATATTTTACAGATTCTATTGGTTCTACTATATGGCCTATATTACTATTGGGTAGTGATATACCAATGGGCTACTTGGGGTTAATTAAGATTTATGACTTTTAGGATATCACTTTGGAATTTTTCAGAACAAACAAAGTTTTACACTGTAGCTTTTTGCTAGTGAGGTGTCACTTAGTTTCCGGAAGGTTTATAATTTATTTCTGTGAAAATTGTTAAAGGACAATACGATTTAATTACATTGAGATGTTTATTCTGATATCTTCAGAACAAACAAAGTTTTACACTGTAATTTTTTGCTAATTAGGTGTCACTTAGTTTCCAGAAGGCTTATAATTTATTTCTGTGAAAGTTGTTAAAGGACAATACGATTTAATTACATTGAGATACATAGTTCTAAACTTAGTTTTCAGAACAATGCAATTAAATTATACAAAAATATTCTGTATCTCGAGTGACTATTTTTTTTGTATAATAAGTTCTACCATCTCTTGATGGTGTGGTATTTCAAGCTCTTAAGGCTTAAATTACATTGTTAGTCGCTTGTTATACAAGATTTGGTAAAACAGATATTTATTGCATACATTGGCGACACAAAGGCGGATTTATTTATTAAATTTTCTGTGGGAAAGATTTTTACAATGTATTTCTGAATTAGATATATTTGTTTCACTATGTTAAATTGGACGCTTGAGTCTTGCTCGATCTGTAGGTTACTTGAATTTTTCAGGTTCATATTTAGGGTGATTTTATTTTTTACTTGGGTAACTTTAATTGGAAAATTTTGAGGTTTTTGAAAATTGATCCCATTACAGAAGTGAGGGAGACAAAAAACACATATAAATATATGGGTTCTGACATACAAATCGACAAAAACAGGCATTGAGATAGGCAAAGACCCGCCCAGACACATAAGCAGAGGAAGTGAGGGAGACAAAAACACGTATAAATATATAGATTCTGACATACAAATCGAAAAAGACAGGCATTGAGATAAGCAAACATCCGCCCAGACACATAGGCAGGGAGAGTGAGAGAGACAAAAACACATGCAAATATATTGATTCAAGCATACAAACCGACAGAGACAGGCATTGAGATAGGCAAAGACCCGCCCAGACACATAAGCAGAGGAAGTGAGGGAGACAAAAACACGTATAAATATATGGATACTGACATACAAACCGACATTGAGATAGGCAAACATCCGCCCAATCACATAAGCAGAGGAAGTGGGAGAGATAAAAACACACATAAATGTAAGGATTCTGACACACAAACCAACAAAGACAGGCATTGAGATAGGCAAACATCCGCCCAGACAAATAAGCAGAGGAAGTGAGGGAGACAAAAAGACATATAAATATATGGATTCAGGCATACAAACCGACAGAGACAGGCACTGAGATAAGCAAATACCCACCCAGACACATAAGCAGAGGAAGTGAGAGAGACAAAAACACATATAAATGTAAGGATTCTGACATACAAAGCAACAATCACAGGCATTGAGATAGGCAAACATCCACCCAGACAATAAGCAGAGGAAGGGAGAGAGACAAAAACACTAATAAATAAATGGATTATCACATACAAACCAACAAAGACAGACACTGAGATAAGCAAACATCCACCCAGACACATAGGCCCAGAGAGTGAGAGAGACGAAAACCCATGCAAATATATAGACTCAGACATACAAAGCAACAATGACAGGCTTAGAGATAGGCAAACACCTTCCCAGAAACATAAGCGGAGGAAGTGAGAGAGAGAGACAAAAAAAACACATATAAATAAATGGATTCTGACATACAAACCAACAATGACAGGCATTGAGATAGGCAAACTCTCGCTCAGACGCACAGTCATAAGGAGAGAGATATACAAAAGGTTCAGTTGATCTAGGTTCACTTAGAGTGGCGCGCCACTCTAAGTGAACCTAGATCAACCCAACCTTTTGGATATCTCTCTATAAATATAACCAACCTCTACTTATGTGTCTGAGCGGATGTTTGCCTATCTCAATGCCTGTTTTTTTCGGTTTGTATGTCAGAACCCATATATTTATATGTGTTTTTTGTCTCCCTCACTTCCTCTGCTTATGTGTCTGAGTGGGTTTTTGCCTATCTCAATGCCTGTCTCTGTCGGTTTGTATGCCTGAATCAATATATTTGCATGTGTTTTTGTCTCTCTCACTCTCCTTGCCTATGTGTCTGGGCAGATGTTTGCTTATCTCAGTGACTGTTTTGTCGATTTCAGCAGCCTTACATTTATATGTGTTTTTGTCTCTCTCACTTCCTCTGCTTATGTGTCTGGGCGGGTGTTTGCTTATCTCAGTACCTGTCTCTGTCGGTTTGTATGCCTGAATCCATATATTTATATGTGTTTTTGTCTCTCTCACTCTCCTTGCCTATGTGTCTGGGCGGATGTTTTCCTATCTCAATGCCTATGATTGTTGCTTTGTATGTCAGAATCCTTATATTTATGTGTGTTTTTGTCTCTCTCGCTTCCTCTGCTTATGTGTCTGGGTGGGTGTTTGCTTATCTCAGTACCTGTCTCTGTCGGTTTGTATGCCTGAATCCAAATATTTATATGTGTTTTTGTCTCCCTCACTTCCTCTGGTTATGTGTCTGGGCAGGTGTTTGCCTATCTCAATGCCTGTCTTTGTTGGTTTGTGTGTCAGAATCCTTACATTTATATGTGTTTTTTGTCTCCCTCAGTTCCTCTTTTTATGTGCCTGGGTGGGTGTTTGCCTATCTCAATGCCTGTCTCTGTCGGTTTGTTTGTCTGAATCAATATATTTGCATGTGTTTTTGTCTCTCTCACTCTCCTTGCCTATGTGTCTGGGCGGATGTTTGCTTATCTCAGTGACTGTTTTGTCAATTTGTATGTCAGAATCTATATATTTATATATGTTTTTGTCTCTTTCACTTCCTCTGCTTATGTGTCTGGGTGGGTGTTTGCTTATCTCAGTACCTGTCTCTGTCGGCTTGAATCCTTACATTTATACGTGTTTTTGTCTCTCTCACTTCCTCTGCTTATGTGTCTGGGCGGATGTTTGCCTATCTCAATGCCTAATTATTTTTTTATTTTATAATCTCTGTATTGTGTATGCAAGAGGTGAATTCAAGAAAGAGTTTGTTACTTACTTACAATTTTTTCATAATGACAAATCCGACAACGACTGATGATAAAGGATTTATTCATTCTAATAGATAGATTTTGTCAATGTTATCTGACGTACCCGACAAATGATATCGATAACGAATTTTAATAAAGAATTTGTTCAATTTGACACTTAAATTATGTCAGTGATATCAAACGTATATGTCAAAAGACATTGATATAGAATTTACTCACTCTAATACTTAGATTCCGTCAAAGCTATCCCAATTATCTGTCAATAGATGTTGATCGAGAATTTATTCATTCTTATACTTAGATTTTCTCTATGTTAACCTATCTATCCGACATATGATGTATGCAAATTTCTTTTCTTACATCTCCGATGTTTTAATAGACATTCTAAACGTTTGATATGCTGGCTTACTCTAAAAATAATGAGCATATAACAATGTAATGCATAACATATTTTTAATGAAATAGTTTCATGAAGAATATTAATACAAAAAATATATTGTTATTATACATTATTAATATCAATGAACAACTTTGGTCATTTTGAATCTGTTCCATAAAATGGTTCACCATGTTCTCTCTTGATATCATAGTTGTTGTCTTCTCTTAGTTCGTAATCAGTAGAAAAATCATTATTCCATTTTGAGTCATACACATTTTTTACAGGTGTGTCATCGACAGGCTCAATATGCTTTTCGTCTTTAGTATTATTTGGTTCATTGACTGTTTGATCAATGGCAGTAACGTTTGCTGGTACTTTGTTTTTCATCGATTCATCTATATATTCCTTAGTGATATTTCCTGCCAAAACCTTTTTTATTTTTCTGGCAACTTTACTGTCTATTATCACACTATTTTTACAGAGGTAACAGTTCCGGCACGTAGACAAGATATGGTTTATGATATTAGCAGAAGAGTAGGTCTTTCTTTTCGTCTTTGCCTTCATTTGAATGCTAATACCCGAAAGCTGACGATATGGCTTAACACTGGGTAACATGTTACCACAAGCACTAGCAAGAAGATGTCCTTCTTCATCAACTATTATTTTTATGTTGGCATTCTTTTTGAGTGCAATCATCTCCGGAGATCTCAATCTCGCATATCCACCATCATAAGAGTTGAATTTTTTGGTACTCCAAAAAAATCTAATTCCTTACTGTCATGACAATGCACGCATTGTCATGGTTAGAGGGAAGGGGTTGGTCGGAGGGGGGGGGGGGGGGGTTGGAGGGGAGGAGGGGAGTGGAGGGAGGGGGGTGGATGATTGTGGCACTTTGGGTCGGTGGGGAATGAATGTCTGGAACTTTGGGCCGGAATAAAAAATAGGTATGATTTACCTCACGTACTATGCTCGCAAGCCATTTAAATGCAGTGTTTACATACTTGTTTTCGTGTTTTGATATTGCTCTTTACCGACATCTAGAGATCCAGGTTCAAAAAATATTTAACAATCTGTTAACTACGCATAATAGGGTCTGTATAAATTCTAGTAGAATTAATTTCTTTACCCACTATGATTATAAAAGAATAACTTACTTTTTGCGTGTAGCTTTCGTCAATATTCCTTTTATTTGAATGCATCATTATATTTTTTATTTTTCTCAGTAAAGCGCAAATTATGTTCTGGCCTTGGGAAGGCATAAGGATTTTGCTACTCATGTTAATTTCTGCTCGTTTTTTAGTTTGACTCGGTTATTTATTGTAATTTCTCTTCGTTTTGGGTTTCATTTTCGGGAGTTCTTTACTTTTCTTTGAAAAAACTTATTTTATGGAAAAAGTTTTTTTTAATTAATTTCTGTTCGATTTGTATTGACATAGTCAATTCAGGGAAAAAGAATATAATTCTTTAAATTTTTTCGTTTTTTTATGACTTTATAGTTTGGCCTGCTATTTGTACTTACTTACTTGTACTTGTTACACGTTCAAGCCGCATCCAGACTCATCGTGGCGCCCAGCAGATGACGACATGTCTCCTTCTATAGGTTTCGCTCGAGGGTGGCAGGCTGCTCCATTTCCATCCACTGGCGATCCCAGGGACGGCCGTATTTTCGGAATCCCCCCATTGGCTCCAGATAAGACTTAACTGTAGCTAGCCACGTCTTCTTTTGGTCTCCTGCCCTCTTCTTCCATGCAGGTAGTGGTAGACATTTGAGGCATTTTTTGCTTATATGGTCATCTGGTCTGCGCATTGTTTGGCCAAACCATCTCAGTCTCCTATGCGTAACAGGGTTAGAGACCAGTGGGCGATCCTCACATCTTCTCCTTACTTCTTCATTCGAGATTCTATCTGAGAGGCGGAAACCCAGGATATAGCGCAGGCATTTGTGGTTGAATATATTCAAGCTCAACTCTTCGGCTGCTTTAAGTGACCAAGTTTCACATCCATAGAGGAGGACAGAGAGAACCATATCTTCATACACTCGGAGCTTTGTGCGTAGCGATATTTCGCTCCGCTTCCAGAGATACTTCCTTAATTGAAGGAAGACACTCCAAGCTGACGATATGCGGCTCTGGATTTCCTCTGAAGATTCGCCAGCAGGGTTTACCGTCGCTCCAAGGTATTTGGACGACGGACATCCTCTATCTGATTACCATTTAGGGTCACAGGGGTTTCATCCATCCCATCTGTTTGCATGGACTTTGTTTTCGGAAGGCTTATTTGGAGACCAGTCGAAAGTGCCTTGACTGCCAAGTCATTTATCATAGCCTGGGCTTCTGCAACGGATTCAGCAAGCATGTCCGCATCGTCAGGCTAGTCAAGATCTATGACGGAGAAGGATGGGCTCACTGCAACGCCTTATAATTGTCCAGAACCCTGAAGATCCAATCGATGACGAAGTTGAACAAAGTTGGTGAAAGGACACAGCCTTGACGTACACCTTCCTCGATCAGGACCAGATCTGAAAGATCGCCATCGACTCTTACTCGGGCCTTTGTTCCAGCATAGTATGCCTTGAGCAGATTTATGATCTTCTCAGGCACACTGTCCTCTCTCATTGCCTCCCATATTGCATCACGATGGACCGAATCAAACGCCGTAATGAAGTCTATGAAGATTTGGATTGCTTCCTGCTTGTGTTTAAACCGGTGTTCAAGGATCTGTCGCAGGCTAAAAATCTGGTCACAACAACCCATACCCGGCCAGAATCCTGCTTGGTTGGGTCGCGTTAGGCTGTTTCTGGTGTCTCTGAATCTATTTAAAAGTATGACTGCGAACAGCTTGGCAGCAATAGGGATAAGGGATATACCTCGGTAGTTTTTACAGTCCATTCGGTCTCCTTTTTTGAAGATAGGGACAATTATTGAGGTCTTCCAGTCATCTGGGATGTATTCATTGTCCCAGCCTTCGGTTATCACGCTATGAAGTTCATCCACCGCCACCTCGGGGAGAGATTTCAGTAACTCGGCAGGAATCCTATCTATTCCTGGGCTTTTATTGTTTTTCAAAACTTGCATCGCCTTAATTACTTCATCCCTGGAGGTAGGGTCCGCACATACATTTTCATAAGCCTGGCTGTGCGGGGGTTCTGCGGTGCTGTAAGTGGTTGCTTTCGATTACTATTGTCTCCTGGTCTCAATAGCTCTTGGAAATGAACTCGCCATCTTTCAATACGTTCCTCGCTGCTTGTGAGTATTTTCCCATCCTTCGCTTTAAGCGAGGGGATGGTAGTTTGCTTCTTCTTCCCAGTGCATTCTCCAAGTATCTGATAGAGTTTTCGTGTATCGTTCCGTGATGCAGCTCTTTCCATATCACTGGCAACATTAGGCCAGTAGGCTTTTTTGTCAGCTCTTGCTGATTTATGACATTCTTGTCGTAGCACTTTGTGTGTGGGGGACTTCTGTTGGTCATTTCTTTTTTCTTGGTAGAGAGTTTGAGTGTCTTTTCTGAGATCCATTTCTTGGTTTTACGCTTGACAAACCCAAGTATGTTTGAGGCAGCTTCATTGATGTGGTTCTTGAATTTACTCTATTTCTTTTTAATCTCTATCTTGGGGCACAGATCAGTCGGGATTGCCTTCTTGGTGTCATCTTGAAGGACAGCGAAGCGGTTTCAGAGTTCAAGGACAAATGCTCCTCGGTACTCAGCTACTTTCAGCTTCGACACGTCTATTTTCTGGTTCGGCATAGTAGTCTTCCTTGAGCTAAGTCCTGTACTTTAGCATTGTCTTCAGCAAGAAGTGGTCACATCCATTTTTCGATCCCGTGTCAGCACCTCTGTGCACTCTCGAGTCCAACACCATGGATTTCCATCGTTGGGATACAAAGAGATAATCTATTTAGGCCTTTACTCTTCCATCGCAGGATTCCAATGTATACGTATGACACGGCTTGTGCCAAAACCAGGTGTTAGCCACAGCAAGATTGTTCTGCATTGCGAACAGCAAAAGCCTGTTTCCATTTGTGCACCTGTCTCCGAGGCCGTGCTTGCCGATCGCATGTTCCGAGTTATTCAGCTTTCCGCCGATTCTGGCATTGAAGTCGCCTCCAATTAGGAGGATATCTTTCCGGGGAATCTTATCAATGACTGTCTGCAGGTCACCGAAAAACTGATCTTTTTGCTGTTGAGTGGCATCTCTTATTGGGGTGTAAACGCCAAGGACAGTCAGATTGTTCGTGCGTCCTTTAAATCTTGCTCGTACGATTAATGGTCCCGAGTTATAAAAAGAGACTGCCTTCCCAGCCGAGGATTCAAGGGTCAAGATGTTACGTCCATTTAGTCTCGTCTCAGAAACGCACAGAATATCAAGGTTATAAAGATAAAATTCATCAGCTACAAAAGCTTGTGTCAATGAACATTTAATCGAGCACAGGTTCCAGCAGCCAATATTCAGGCCTTGTCTTCTTGATAGGACGTTAACTAGCATACTTTTCGACGAGATCGCCATTCTTGTCAAATGACATAATACTGGGGATGCCGTAGCCAAACTTTTCATCATCATATTTGTCATCATCATTGAGCGTTTCTTGGGGATAAGGTACACCACAAGGTCCCCAGTCTTGCGGTTACCCGAAGCGCGTTGGTCATCACCTTGCTTGGTTTGGAGCTCAGTTATGTTTACACCCCTTCACCACTTTGAGGTGCGCTAGCGGATTTCCTATGCTGACTAGGGACGGAGGGTCAAGCCTCATTGCCTGGCTGTCCACCACCGCCGTGGAAATTTCCCGGCTTAGCTAGCCCTTTCCTCCCAACTAGAATCAGCAATAGGATTCAGAAGGGGCAAATTTTTCAGCAATTTTTAACAACATACACCCTTTTAAAAATCTGGACACAAATAGTAGTGTTTAATTTAGTTTCATACCTCCTCTAGTTGACCTGAAATAGAAAACTTGGTACTATTCGCAAAAAAATCTGTTTTACTTTCTTTGATAGCTTGGATACACTTACGCTATTTTGATTTGGTTAAATTTTAAGAGCAGAAGTAGCCCCAAAACTTTGAACATAATACCCTAACTCGTTCTTGAGATACTGCTGAGATACCTTATTACAAATTAGCATTAACACAGTGCATTTTGATTTAATCTTATGGCAACATTTAGTTTTTAGACATAATCGGCAAATGGGAGGGTGGGCGTGGGACTAGTTGCCCTCCAATTACTTTTGACTTTTGAAAAGGGCATTGGCCCTTTCCATTTTCAATCGAATGAGCCCTTTCCGAAGTTCCTAAGACAACTCCTTCGATACGAAGTGCCCTGGTGTAAACAAAAAAAGAAAAAAATAATAATACATTGTACCCACATCGATCTTTACTATAATTAAATAAAAAAAAAACAAGTTTTTTAAACTGAAAGTAAGGAGCGACATTAAAACTTAAAACGAACAGAAATTATTCTGTATATGAAAGAGACTGTCCCCTCCTCAACGCCTCGCTCTTTACGCTAAAGTTTTTTATTGTTTTAAAAAATAAAGTTGTGAGACAGAGTCAAACTTTAGCGTAAAGAGCGAGGCGTTGAGGAGGGGACAGTCTCTTTCATATACAGAATAATTTCTGTTCGTTTTAAGTTTTAATGTCGCTCCTTACTTTCAGTTTAAAAAACTTGTTTTTTTTTATTTAATTTTTGAACGTTTTTGAATAAATGCAGGTTTTGATCTTGGCTCACCGTACATGAATAATTAAAACAAAATTTCATATTAATTTACTTTTATTTAGTTAAATGGCTTTCTCGAAACTAGTTTTAATTTTATTTACGAACGTTTTTTATTAGTAATAAATATACGTAACTTACGAATTAACTTACGTAACGAACTTCTATATTCATATATTTTTAATACTTTTATTAGGGGGTTCGCCCCCTAGTCAATAACCTTGCTCTTTAAGCGAAAGTTCAAATCTTGTTCCAATTCTTTAGAAATGACCGCTTAATCACAAAGGCCGTTAATTAGAATAAATAGCTCTTATGAAAGTACTAAAAAATCTTTGGCTTTAAAGAGCGAGGCATTGACTACGGGTGAACCCAACTATATATGTAATATTTTCTGTTCGTTTAAAGTTTCGATGTTGCTGCTGTTGCAGTTGAAATACTTGTTTTTTTATATTAAATTTATGATCTTTTTTTAAATAATGCTGGGAAGTCCGGCGTCCCCTTCATAGCAATGTCCCTTCCCCATGAAAACTTCCTTCATGGAAAGACTCCTCCCACATAACCCCCTCCCCCCCCCCTCCCCCCACTACCAGGAAAAATCTCCCCCGAAAACGTCTGTATACTTCCAAATAACCAATACTATATGTTAACATTGGGTAAAGTTCATAACTTTCAGCCCTCCCCCCGGGAAGTTCGGGGGATTAAGTCATCCTAAAAAGACATACTTATATTATTTTCGAACATGCTGAACAAAATGGCTATCTCAAAATTTTGATCAGGTGACTTTGGGAAAAAAATGAGCGTGGGAGGGGGCCTAGTTGCCCTCCATTTTTTTTGGTCACTTAAAAAGGGCACTAGAACTTTCAATTTCCATTCCAATGAGCCATTCCACGATATTCTAGGACAACTGGTTCGATACGATCACCCCTGGGGAAAAAAAAAAAAAACAAATAAACACGCACCCGTGATCTTTCTTCTGGCAAAAAATGCAAATTCCACATTTTTGTAGATGGGAGCTTGAAACCTCTACAGTAGGGTTCTCTGATACGCGGAATATGATGGTGTGATTTTCATTAGGGTTCTATGACTTTTAGGGGGTCTTTCCCCCCTTTTTTTCGAAAATCAGCCAAATTTTCTCAGGCGCCTAACTTTTGATGGAAAGAATTAAACTTGATGAAACTTATATATTTGAAATCAGCATTAAAATGTGATTCTTTTGATATATCTATTTGTATCAAAATACCGTTTTCTAGAGTTTCGGTTACCATTGAGCCGGGTCGCTCCTTACTTACAGTTCGTTACCACGAACTGTTTGAAAATGTCGAGCCTTCCAATCACTTTCGACTATTAAAAAGGGTACTAGCCCTCTCAATTTCCAATAGAATGAGCCCTTTTTGAGTTTCTACGACAAAACTTTCTATATAAACCTTATATGCCCCCAGGCATAAATTACAACCCTTGCCCTGAGGCCTGTGAAGGGGTTGTCATCCTCAAAGACTTAATTTTAAGAGCTTTCAGCTACGTTAAACAGAATAGTTATCTCAAAATTTGGATTGGATGTGTTTGGGGAAATGGTGGGAGTCAGACGGACATTAGTTGCTCTCCAATCACTTTCAACTGTTAAAACAGGCACTAGCCTTTTCAATTTCCAATCGTATGAGCCCTTTTGAAGTTTCTACGACGAAGATATCAATAAAAACCTTATATTCCTCTAGGGCATAACTTAAAAATTTTGCCCTGAGGGCTGGGGGGGGGGGGGTTGTCATCCTCAAAGACCTAATTTCCAGAACTTTTAACTACGTTGAAGAAAATCGCTATCTCAAAATTTTGATCGGATGTGTTTAGGGAAATGGCGGGCGTGAGAGGGGGATTAGTTACCCTCCAATCACTTCCGACTATTAAAAAGGGTCCTTTTTGAAGTTTCTACGACAATGCTTTCTATAAACCCCTTATATGCCCCAGACCATGACTTACAACCCTTGATCCGAGGGCTGGGAGGGAGTTGTCATCCTCAAAGACATAATTTCCGAACCTTTTAACTGCATTGAACAAAATGGCTATCTAGATATTTGTATTGGATGTGTTTGGGGGAATGGTGGGCGTGAGAGGGGCGCCAATCGCCCTCAAATGACTTTCGACTATTAAAAAGGGCACTAGCCCTTTGAATTTCAAATCGAATTAGCCCTTTTTCAAATTTCTACGACAGAGCTTTCAATAAAAACCTTATATGCCCCCAGGGCATAACTTACAACCCATACTCTGAGGGCTCTGGGGGAGTGTCATCCTCTTTGATATAATTTCCTATAAAAACCTTATATGCCCCAGACCATAACTTACAACCCTTGCCCTGAGGGTTCTGGGGGAGTGTCTTCCTCAAAATATAATTTATATGTGGAAGTCAACTACGCTGAACAAAATGGCTATCTCAAAATTTTGATTAGATGTGTTTCGGGAAATGGTGGGCGTGAAAGGGGTGTTAGTTGCCTTCCAATCCCTTTCGACTATTAAAAAGGGCACAAGCCACTCCAATTTCCAATCGACTGAGCCCTTTTTGAAGTTTCTACGACAACTACTTCGGTACGAAGTGCCCTGGTCTAAGACCAAGAAACCAAAAAAAAAATAAATAATTAATTATACATTGTGCCCACATCGTTCTTTACTTACGCAGCGTTATTGCGCTGACTATGATAAAAATACTTCTAGTATAATATAAGTTACTCCCGTAGGTCAAGCTAGTAAAGGAACTACCCATGTTGTCTTGTGAGATATGTAGCATAATATGACAGGCATAAATGTAAAATTAGCCCTTCCAGTAATTTTTTTTTTCGGGTGGTTTTTAAGATTTTTGGTTCTATCTTTTGCCATATTAAATGAGTAAATTTGAAAACATTGGCTTAAGTTAAAAAATTTTCTAATTTCGCCAGTTGACTACAAAATTTGTGAATGATAGCTAACTTTATCTTTTCAGGCGGATTATCTTTTGATAACTATTTTACTTGTGTCCCTTTAAGGTGAGACATTGTTTTATATGTAGCTTGAAAACCATTAGGCCTACAGTTTATCTGTAGTTTCATTATTAGGAGTTTCAGAAACTCATATTCCAGGGGTAGGAAGCATGAAATTAGGTGATATAGAATTTGTTTACTCAGGCAGGAAGGATGGGGTACATAGACAGGGAGTAGGGCTCATGATGAATAAGGAAGCTGCTAAGTCTTGTTCAGGCTGGGAAGGTATTAATAATAGAATTCTAATTGCTCATTTTATGACTAGAAAGTTCAGGGTATCAGTTATATTAGGGCCTAGTATATGCCCCTGTAGAACCGACTGACAGAGATACTAGGGACTCAGATGAATTTTACTTACAGTTACAGGAGCAAATAGACAAGGTCCCAGGTAGAAATATGATGTTATTACTGGGAGATTTAACGCCCAGGTTGGTAGAAATAGGGATAGGTGGTATCCCAGCCTAGGTAAATTTGGTGTAGGAAAAGAAAACAGTAATGGATACAGACTTTTGCAATTTTGTAGGTATAACAATCTAGTTATAACCAATACAGTGTTTGGTCATAAAATGGCTCATAAGTTAACATGGTATTCACGTGATGATAAGACAGCAAACCTTATTGATTATGTTATAGTAAACTGAAGACTGGCAGGATCAATACAAGATACTAGGGTATATAGGAGTGCTGTTATTGATGTTAAAAGTAAAGATCACCATCTAGTAGTGTCAAGGGTTACTTTAAAACTGAAATATCGGAAGGGTAACTACCTCGTGGGAAGTTATGATGTTGGTAGACTCCAGGATGAGAATTTGAGAGAAACTTTCCAGGAACAGTTGAATGCTAAACTTGAGACTTTAAAATTTGATAATGTGGAAGATGGTTTGAATAATTTTAGAAAAATAATTTGTGAAGTTGCTGAAGGTGTATTAGGGAAGAAAGCTAGAACTGCAGCTAAGAATATTAGTGAAAAAGCTTTATGTTTAATAGAAAGGAGAAAGGACTTGTACAAGAATTATCTGAGTGATAGATTGTATGAAAACAAAAGAAATGTAAAGAAAGTGAAGAAAGCATTAAAATATGAACTAAGGAGGTGTGAAGTGGAGGCCATGGATAAAATTGCCGAGGATCTGGAAGATGCAGCTAGACGGCATAATAGTAAAATATTGTACTGGCATGTTAACAAATTGAGAGGGAGTAGTCAGCCCAGACTTGTCCCAGTTAAAGATAGGAATGGGGTGCCAATTAGCAATAAGGAAAAAACTAAAGAGAGGGGCCAAACATTATGAGAACTTGCTTAACCAAGATAGAGTTGCAGAAAAAATATAGAGGAAAATGAAAAAGTTTGTGATACTTTAGATGTGAAGGAAGATTTGTTTTGTGAGGAGGAATTAGCAACCATACTAAAAGGATTAAAGAATAATAAGGCTCCAGGTGCTGATAGGGTGGTAAATGAGTTTCTTAAATATGGTGGCTCTGAGGTTAGAAATAAGTTATTGAAGATTATGAATATGATTTTTGTAAAAGGGGAAGTACCTAAAGATTTTAGGAAAACCTTAATTAAGCCACTGTATAAGAAAGGTGATAAAAGTGAGTGTGGTAATTATTGAGGCATTAGTCTAGTCTCTGTAGGTAGTAAATTACTTAGTAATATGATACTTTTTAGACTGAGAGATGTGGTAGACAAAGTTTTAAGAGAAGAGCAGCATGGTTTTAGAAAAGGTAGAGGATGTGTTGACCAAATTTTCACTCTTAGGCTAATAATTGAGAAGTGCCTGAATTTCAAACACCTTTGGTCCTCAGTTTTATAGATTACGAGCAAGCGTTCGATTCTGTTGATAGAAGAGCTTTAGTAAAGGTTTTATCCTTGTATGGCATACCAGAAAAATACATTAAAGTGATTAGTGCTATGTACAAGAATAACACTGCTGCGGTTAAGGTAGGAAATGAGGTTAGCAGCTGTTTTGTATTAAATCAGGAGTTAAGCAGGGCTGTGTTCTATCCCCCTTTATATGGATTATTTTAATGGACTTTGTTTTAAGGAGCACAGGAAAGGCAATGGGAGACCACGGAATCAAATGGGGAGGAAAAAGTCTCCTGGATTTGGATTATGCTGATGATTTAAGCATCCTAGATGAAAGTGTGAGCAAAATGAATGAAGTTTTAGAGGTTTTGTGAGTTCAGGGTGCTAGAATTGGTTTGAAAATTAATGTTAGGAAGACTAAGTCACTAAGGCTAGGAATAAGTGAAGATGAAAAGGTGACTTTAGGTAATGAAAAGATTAATCAGGTGGGCAGCTTCACTTACCTTGGTAGTATTATTAGTAAAGATGGTGGGAGCAGTGAAGATGTTAAAAATAGAATAGCCAAGGCTCAGGGTGTTTTTCACAGTTAAAAAAAGTTTGGAAGAATAGGAAGATAAGTCTGCAAGATTAGAATATTAGAAGCTACAGTGATGACAGTGGTCAAATATGGCTCTGAAGCATGGACACTCCAAAGAGCAGATGAAGATTTGCTAGATGTTTTCCAGAGAAATTGCTTAAGGATTGTTCTGGGTACCCAGCTGACTGACCATATTTCAAACAATAGGCTATACAAAAAATGTGGTTCAATACTGCTCTCTAGGGCTATAATGAAAGAAAGGTTGAGGTGGTTAGGGCACATTGTATGGATGAAGGTTGACAGAGTGTTCTTTTTGGCCAACCATCTAGGGCTAAACAGAATGCAGGTTGTCCCCGTCTGGGGTGGGAGGACGTCATAAAGAAAGATTTAAAGGAAATGGGAACTTTGTGGGTGGGTGTAAAAAGGGAGGCTTTGAATAGATTGGGGTGGAGGAGGATTGTGCATAGCTGTGTTGGCCTCAGGCGGCTTGGTGCTGTGGTGAGTTGTTAGTAGTAGTAGTTTATCTGTAGGCCTATTTTTGGAAATTTATTTGCATGCATAAGGTTGTAGAGGTAAATTTGGGGTTTGCTCAATCAATTCTCTAGCTGAGAGATGGGTCAATATCTACCAAATCATATTATTGAGTGAGGAATAAAGTGAATACACCATTCAATGCCTTTTTTATGCTGATTACGAATATAATAAGCATTTCTATTGGAAATGAAAATCAGCCCCCCCCCCCTTAATAGGCTATGCCTAACCTAACCCTGAATGGCATATATAGAGGGGGGGGCTGAAATTTATTTCCGATAGAAATTCTTATTATATTTGTAATCAGCATAAAAAAAGGCATTGAATGGTGTATTCACTTTAGTCTTAACTCAATAATATGATTTGGTAGATATTGACTGAGAGATGAACATTTCTCTTGGTACAATTTGGGGACAATTCTATCCTAGCCTAAGTTGCTTAGAGACAAGATAAATTAAATGCTTACATAATAGGCTAATGCCTAATATACTTAATAGACAACCTAAAATACTAAGAGGTAAAATTTTACTTTAGCTAATTTTGGCTATCTTGGAAAGGGGTTAGGTTAGGAAAATGAAACTTTCAGGGATGAGTCTACAGGCTAAAGTATTTCCCAAAAAGGTATTTTAAAGTACCTATCTCCATCCCTTCTTCCTCTAGAAGGTCCTGGGTATTTTTTTATTTATGTTATTTCCTTATGAAACCACTCAATGCCTTTTTTATGCTCTTTCCAAATATAATAGGCCTAATAATTTATGTCAGAAATGAATTTTTACCCCCATGCCTATAGGCCTATATACCAATTCAGGGTATAGGCTATATTTGCACATTAGGGGGATAGGGGCAAGTTTTATTTCTTATGTAAATGAGAGGTAAGTTTAAACTTTCCCCTACCCCCTAATGGGCAAATATATAGGCTACCCTGAATTGGTATATATAGGGGTGAGGGTAAGGTCAATATTTACCAAATCATATTATTGAGTTAGGAATAAAGTGAATACACCATTCAATGCCTTTTTTATGCTGATTACAAATATAGCCTAATAATTATTTCTATCAGAAAAGAATTTCAGCCCCCCCCTTAACCTAACCTTAGGCTAGAGGGGGGGGGGCTGAAATTCATTTCCGATAGAAATAATTATTATATTTCTAATCAGCATAAAAAAAGGCATTGAATGGTATTTTCACTTTAGTTGTTACTCAATAATATGATTTGGTAAATATTGACCATGGGTAAAATTCATTTTTGACAGAAAATGATTATTCTTTCTGGAAAGAGCATAAAAAAGGCATCAAGTGGTATGTTTACTTTAGTCGTAAGTCAATAATATGAATAAAAAAAAAATACTGGGTCCTGACCTTTGATGACCTTTAAAAATCTGTGTGTTATAAAATTTGAAACCTTGCAAAATAGATCTTATGCTTAAATGAAGTACAACCCAATTTTGTATAATAGCCAAAATTAGCTAAAGTAGAATTTTACCAACCTTATAAATGTGGGATTGAGCAAAGTTGTGAAGCTAAAAACAATTTTGTTGTACTTCATTTAAGCAGAAGATTTATTTTGCAAGGTTTCGCTTTTATAACACTCAGATTTTTAAAGTTCATCAAAGTTCAGGACCCTCTAGAGAGAGAAGGACTGGAGGTAGGTACTTCAACATACCTTCCCAGGACATACTTTAGCCTGTAGTCCCATATCCTAAAGTTTCTTTTTTGTAACCCAGCCCTTTTCCAAGGTAACCAAAAGTAGCTAAAGTAGAATTTTACCAGAAGGTTTTAAATATATGCAAATACATTCCCTAAATTTTGAAAAAAAAACCATTGATATGGCTTAAAATTCTACTCAAATAACAGGAATTTTATTTTCAAAACTAAGCCAGAGAAAAAGAAACTGATAACTGAAAATTAAGGTAAAATGTTGTTTTGTCAAAATTTCCATAGGTACCTGTCATGTAAGCAAATTTCAGGACTGTTTTAGAGTGAGAAGGAGTGGAGGCAGGTACTTCAAAATACCTTCCCAGGGACATACTTTAGCCTATATTTTATTTCTTGAAACACCAAAAATGTTTGAAATACCATACCAAATACTTATAAAATTCCTAAAAGTGATTCACTTTACTCCATCCCCCTCCTAATGTGCAAGTTTAGCTTATCCTGTAGGGTAATTCAAATTAGGTAAATATATACATGTTCATATAATTTAGTTAGGATGAAAGGAATAGGTTTACATTGCTTGATGCCTTCTGTTGTAGCAAACTCTCAAGAAGTGAAGTTTGGTTAATCCTATTGAAATATACCCATACATGTGAAAATATAATACTTTAGAAACAAAACTAGGCCACATATTTGCACATTAGGGGGAGGGGAAAAGTATAGTGGTTCTGCATGCAAAATATGTTAGCTATAATTATGCTGCATATTATGAAGTAAGAATTGTTTTCTAACTTCTTGCTGTCCAAATACTTTACCCCCAACCTCCAATTTGCAAATATATATTCCAAAGTATATAAATCTAATGTATTCTGTCACCTGCCATTTGTTTTTCACTGAGCATATGCTAATTGTCTCTTAATACAGGCATCTGAAAAACCAGTTTCTGGGTTTGTTCTGAAGTTTATACAGAGCAATTCTTGAGTGGGGTTGCTATTACAGAAAAGTACCATAGTAATTACTATTTTCATTTATAATAACAACAGATAGTTAGCCTAACTGTCTCACTAGACAGTTTGTAAAAATAAGTTTTTAAACTTTGGTCATTATGGACTATTTTGAGCCATTTTACTTCCTTTAAGTGTCTCAAAACATCAATAGCCCCAGAAGTAACTATTGAATTTGGAAAAAACATTAAAAAAAAAAACCCATCAAATTATGTATTCAACATATTCCTAGCTAATTTATTTGAATATTTATATATCTACCTCAAATTATATATTTTACAGGCATTTTTCCGTTTCTTGGTTTCAATGACTACTTCTTTGCCATTCAATCTGTTAGAACAAAATAGTAATGCAATCAAGAAATAAAAAAATGCATAGGAAATTTATAATTTTAGTCTGTATATTTGCACATTAGAGGGGTGGAGATAAAGTAAAGTGAAGCACTTGTAGGAATGATATAGCCTAAGCATGTATTTAGGATTTTAAAAGTTTTTTTTTCTAAGTTTTATTGTGTTTTACTATTGAGTAGGGTTCATTTCATTACTTATGTAGGGGTAACATGGAATGCATGGTTATCAGTATAGCTTTCCCATATTTTAGAAAGAAACACTATAAAATTCTGAAAACTACTGTAAAACATTATTAAATACTTATTATTACCTAATGTATATCTTGATTACATTAATTTGCACTTTGGAGCAAATTAACATCCTTCTTTATTTGTTAATTGCTCCATAGTTAATGATGCAGCTGATCAAACATAAGATGCATCCCAATAATACTACCAGGGAATACCATTGCACTTGCCATCTAGTAACTTCTTGATGGCTTCATCATTGGGTGCTGAAACTGTTGTTTCTGAGAGACTGTTCCAATGGTTGGCTACATTGTTGGAGAAAAACCATTGAGTGTGTCAAGTTTTGAGTGATGGTTTGAACAGCTTCTTTGAATGTTCTCTCCTATCTGTGCCAATATTTTGGGAAGTTGACAAGTGAATTGGGGGGGGGGGGAGTCTTTTGAAATTAGTTTATACCTTAGTAGCTCTTCTTTGCACCCCTTCCAGAGGCTGTATGTCACTCCTATCTCCTAGCAATGCTATGCACATTCCAAAATTAAGCATTGGCCCAACAAGGGCCTTGTACAATTTCATGAAAGTATAGTTAGATCTAATAGAGATAGTTCACTTCAAGAGTCTCCCTCTCCCTAATGGTCAAATACATTTCCTGAATTATATGCACTCAATACATTTTCTATATGCCTACTATTTTCTTCAAATTAATTCAATGGCAAATAATCAAGACAATGGCAACAAGCAGTGAAAAGAAAATAATTGGCATGTGGAAAATTTAATAAGTATATATAATTTGAGGTATATATCTGACCATTAGGGGGGGGGATCTATTTTATGGGTGCACCTTGATATGATATGATATAAGTATCTAAGCCATTATAGAATGTTCTTCAAGTAGTTTTCAGAATTTCAGTATTTTTTTCAGGAGAATAGGAATGTTGCGGTTTTTTTCCCCTTTCATTTAATTTAGCTAGAAAGAAAGTGAACACATCACTTGATGCCTTTTCTATGCTCTTTCAAAATGTAATAATTGCTTCCATGGGAAATTTCATTTTGAACTCTTAATGGGGCCCTAAGATGCAACTTATTACCTTTTGACTATGATTAGAATCGGGACCTGATCTAGGGGGGGGGGAGGTTAAGCACATGTTTTAATGACACAATGACAATTTTAATCAATTTAATCAATTTCAATAAAAGCTTACATCATCACTCCATGTTGAAGCAGTTTCAAAATTAAAATTTTGAAACTACTTCAAAAATTTTGAAGCTAAATTCTTTTAGCTTCAGAAATTAATATTAATTGTTACCAGCCAAAGCTAGCATAATCATAGCTTTACGAACATTTTTCTTAAAATTAAAATGTAATGCTTAAGAAGCTCAGTGTCAGTGAAAGAGGCAAATAAAAGTCTTTCTAACAGCTATAAGCCTGTTGTTATTGGAATTGTGGCTAGTCTTAATTGACAGATAACAGTAGTAAGGATCCTTCATTTATAGGCATTAGTGTTATTAAGGTGAGCCTATTTTTCTTAATTTATTAGGTTGCAGCTGTTGCTGCAACAATATCTATTATCTTCTTCTTCTGATCTTAGATTTAAAGCAATTCACATATAAAGGCATTATATTTTGTATTGTCTTGCAAGCAAAGGAGAGACAATAAGGAGAAAAATAGTAAGGGAAAGAAAAATGGGGAAATGTGAAGCAATAAGAACGCTAAGAAGAGGTGGATACGATTATGACTATTAATTCCTCACTTCACCATAATCATGAATAAAGACAAGGTGGGATCTGTTCTGTGCAGTTTGTGTACAAGCTTCTTAAGATGTAGGTGTTTTATGACTCTGGTTGCACTATTCATAGCAAGGCTCAACCTTAATTTGGGCATTCAAGTTAAAATCAAAATTTGTAGGTGAATTGCTAAAATTGACAACATAAAATGCAGCACTAGTAGGAATATTAGCCTGTATCCATTTTGGTAACCACCAAGGGTGTACATGCATACTAAATTTTTTCTTGTACTTTGGAGATAAAGATGGCAAGAGAAAAAGATAAGAGCAGGTCTGCTTTAACAAAAGCTGGAAAAGTGTTACTAAAAAAAAAAAAAAAAAAAAAAAAATAATACAGTATTTCTAATAAAATCTTTGTGTCCATATTGATTCTGTAAAGGAGCATTAAATTTGTAAAACAGAAAAAAAGAAATGTATTTTCAATTTTGATATTTCTGATTATATAGTAGGTATGTTTGTTGTGTTTTATATTATTAAAAAAAAAATAGTTTCTTCAACTGAAACTAAGGAGTTATATTAAAAGATAAAACAAACAGAAATGGTTCCTGGAGTGAGGGGGACGGTCCCAACATCAATTTATCACTTTTTACTCTAAAGTTTTTTAGTACTTAATGAAAACTTCTTATTCCAATTAAATGGCCCTTATGCTTCAGGAGTCATTCATAAAGAGCTGGGACAAAAAAGTCAATTTTTACCATAAAGACTGAGGGATTGAGGAGGGGGCAGTATCTCTCATGTATGGAAATAATTTTTTTTTTGTTTTTAGTTTTAATGTTGCTTCTTATTTTTAGTAGAAATAATTTGTTTTTTGTTTAATTTCTGATTGTTTTTCAAATAATAATTATAATTTTATTTCAACCCTTCATACAAATACAGTGTAAATGCTTGAAGGAGCTATAAAAACAAAATAAAAAAGAACAAAAAATCACTGAATGCTACAGAACAAAATCAAACTGCAATAAACTATGGAAGAGAGAAAATCAAAATCACAGTTTTAATGCACAAGACTGGCCAATGGGAAGTCATGGATTGTCCTATTTTGACTTTTGAAATGGGTAGACAGCTCATCCATTTTCTTACTTATCTCAAAAATATAGTACCTCTTTGAAACATAAGAGTTTAAACATAAGAGTTTCTGAACCATATAGGAATTCCCAATAAATATTTGCAATACTGAAAACAATTTGAACGAATTTGATTACGTTTGGTTTTACTAAAGTAATTCCACAAAGGGGTTAAAAAAGACATGCGGTGCAAACATAGCATTGGAGAGACGACTGAGTGTAATTTTGTCAAATTGACCTTTAGTTTGTGCTAGCATACTGTAAGTGTTTTCCGTAGTTTTTCTTTAAGTGCTGCAATAACTAGATTTTTTAGTAGCTTTGATAGAATTCCCATATTGGAGTCCAAGATACTCAAACTTATCCTTTTGGAGAACTGTCTTCCCGCAAACATCAACAACACGATTTGGCAAGTGTTTCGTTGTTCAAAACGACGAATTCAGTCTTAGACGGCTCTATTGTTAGCCCAATATCTCCAAGTGCAGACAACACGGCATTAATAGCATTCTGTAAAGATTCTAAATTATCACTTATCAAAAGTAGATCATGTGTGTAAGATAGATGACTAGCAACAATTCCATCATCTATAAAACATTCTTATATCAATTTTGTTGCAGAGACGTGCTATATTGTTAAATATCACAGGGCTGACTACTGGGCCTTGTTTAACACCCTTACATATCTCTATAGGCCCAGAAAGCTGTCCTGCAGACCGAATTCTTACTTGAGATTTTCAATGCCATAGACATTTACAGACAAAGGGATCAACTCCTGCCCTTAGTAGTGACAGGACTGCTTGCAAATGTAGGACAGAATCAAACACCTCAGATATGTCTATTGCACAGACGAAATAACGGAGTTTTTCGTTTCTTAAACTTTTCAACATTTGAAATAAAAAATTGCATGTGCATTCTGAACGCCAAGCTCGGACCAGAAACCAAACTGATTGTCACCCACATCCGCTCGCGCTGCCACTATAGGGCACAGTATCTTCTCCAGTAACTTTGCTAGAACTGAACAAATAGTGATGGGCCTGTACAAAGCACAATCTTTAGGGTCTTTGTCCTTCTTATGTATACAGGTAACGACCCCCTGACACAGACCCTGTGGGACAGACTGTTGTGATACTATTGCTTGGAACAATAAAGCTATGTGACTAAACAGTTTAGGGGTACCATACCTCAGATGTTCCGGCTGAATACCATCTGCCCCAGGCGATTTTCCTAAAGGAAGAGGACAAACAAAAGATTCAACACACGACAGGGTAATAGTAAGCCAGTTACTGTATTGGTTTAGTCGATCAGAATGTCTCAGAAATTAACTTTCTAATGATGAAGGATCAGCCGCAAAAATTGAAGAAAAATGTTTCAAACCATCTATTTATTTCACTGCTATCGGGCGGTGACAAAGAAGAACAGATAAGTTTAGACACTTCTCGCCATAGCTGACCAGGATCATTTTTTATTTCCCGCAATAGCTCCTTAACCCAACTTCTTTTCCAAGATTTCACCTTCTTTTGATATTGGTGTTTGCTTGACTTCATAATTTTGAAAACCCATCCTGAACGTGGTCTTTCACAATCAACCCAAAGTTGTCTCCAAAACACATGGCTAGACTTTTCAACCTTCAAGCCAGAAAATCCGACCAGCCTCTCTTACGGGTATTCAGCTTTATTTTTTTCCGACGGAACTGCAACGGATGCAGCCGTTTTCACACTATGCACCAATTCAAGCAAATAACAATTCAAATCGAGAAGCCAGTCAGATTTTACCCGCGAGGGCAAATGAAATGGAACCCTTATTTTATCTAAGTACGGATCAAGTAGCATCTGGTAAGTAGATATATCAATATGACTCCAGTTCTGTTTAGTGAACCATTTGGGTCTAGAGGGGGCATATGTCTCAAAAGAACTGAGTGGTAGATGAAACTCAAGATGCGAATGGTCACTGAAAAGAAAGTCGTCAGAAACATTAACTATCTGCCGCTGGAGATCCCCCATATCAGTAAACACGAATCGAGATCAGAAGTGCTACCACTATTAAGTACATAGGTAAACGATCTATTTTCTGTAGATCAATAGCAATTTCGCGGCAATGTTAGCATTTAACATTTGTGAGTGACCAATAGTATTATCATTAATGTCCGTATTAAATCACCCATTTTAACACAAGCTTTACGGGTAAGAGCTATTCTTTCAAGTAGTTCCGATAATGACGAGCAGGCATACGCAAACTTCTGACTCGATCGGTCATTTCTATAATTTGTAGGCATATAAACACAAACAGCAATAAAACCCCTAAATTCTACCGCAAGACATACATCATTAGACTCAAACAGATTACAATTATACTTATTTCTAACAGCTATCAATAAGCCCCCCGAGGGTTGAGCCCCTGTACTTTCAGCCGGGTGGATAAATAACTAATGATCAGAAGAAGCAATCAGTCTTGTGCTACTATCTTCATTAAGCAGATGCTCATTAACACAAATTGTATCGAAAGCACCATACACTATTTGAAGTATGTCTAATTTTTCTCTAGCACCGTTTATGTTTTGACAGAACACAGGTACTTTGCCATTTATTGAGCTGGTCTACGATTTGAGTTATTCGGCGCAGCTTGGTCTTGAGTTGTACCACGAGCTGCATTTTTCAGGTTCAGGCACCAAAAGCTGTTACTTGCATGGTTGGATCTGTAGTTGGCCCATTAGAGCACATCTGAGGTGCACTCGGGGTAGCTATGATCACCGGTACACTTGCTACATTTAGTGTCCTTCTGACACTGGTTTGTACGATGACCAAAACCTTGACATTTATAGCATTGCAGCGGCTTAGTAAGGGGCTTTGACTCAGAAGACATGGTGTATTCCACTTTGATTCCAAACTAGAGAGCCTGATCGAAGTCAATCTTAGTAACGAACGTGAGCTGGTTAACTGAGAAATTTCCAAAGCGCTTGGCTTGGGAAACACCACTAATTAGACTGGGAATAGTTGAAACGTCGTAATCTTTGTCAACGTAAATGATCCCGAGGTATTCTGAACACAGTACCTTGCTACGGATATTTTACTCGCCTTGGGCCCCGGAGGCGACAAACACTTGAAGATGTTTTGTCTTTCATATGTACAAACAGCCTGTCTCTTCGTTGTTCGATTCTGTCTATTTTATCAGCGGGTCCAATTTTCTTCAAGAACTCCTTTTGCTTTGTAGGATTAGCACTGAAGCTTTCGGGCAGATTCGACAAAACAACTGGGATAGTCCTTTCTGGTCGGGGCAGAGATGGCTACATTGGTGGCTGGTTCTCTGAGCTAGGTACTGCAGAGGTTTCATGCTTCTCTACAAGAAAACTTAGCATCGCTTTACAATCATTCAATCGTGAGGTCAACAATCGTACTCACATCTTCAGGAATGGTGGGAACGTCAGATGGGTCGAGATTGGCAAAACGAGGGGTCGGAACTTCATTTGCGAACCTTTCTGAAATAACCTCATAAATATCGCCATAAAAGGCGGAAGCCGGATGATGAACCCCTATGACTCTGATTAATGTCTTTGTCGAGCACTGTTTTGCATATATCAATAGCATCTTTTCAGAGCTTCCTTTGTGAAAAACTTCGACTGCCTGATAACAATATCCTTATTCGTTTTCTTTTCCACATGCCTCTGTATAAAGTTCAACGCCCGACTTCGCGGTATTTTCCGTCATTCTTGATCCAGCTATCACCCCAAAAGACAAAGGAAGCGGCAGCCCCCGTTCATCTTATCCCCGCAGTTTAAGGGAGGCTCTCTCTCAGCAGGTACACCGGCGCTTGCGACGGGGGGAACTTCCCCTCTCCTGCTTGCCTTGCGTCTTAATTAAATGAGCAAAGGATATCCAATAGAATTCTGTTATTTCAATTCTTCAAATAACATTGCATTCTTGCTGAAAGTTCTCCCTGGGAAATTTCCTGCATGTAATTTCCCCTTTAAGATCCTATATACTTTTATTAAAAAAAAAATTATTTTAAATTAATTTCTGATCATTTTTCAAATCCTGCCTGAAATCCGCCTTCTTGGAATTTTTCTGGAAACCCCCACCCCCACAACATAGTTTTCTCCTGCAGAAACTTTGCCCATGGAAAATGCCCCCCCCCCCCCACGAAAAAACAGACTTTTCTAACTCTGCAGAAAATTTTCTCTGGAAAATGTCCACATGGCAGATTGAGTCGCCAAAGAGAAAGTAAGACACATAAAATGAATTCCTTATTGAATTCTGGTAAATTCTCTCCATCTTAGATTTTCCCTGGGAAAATCCCCAGGAAACTGTTCTGCCCTCGGAAAATTGCCCCACCCCCCTTGAAATCACCCTCCTCCTCTAAAAAATGTCTGTATGTTTCCCAAGAACAAATAGAATAAGCAATAGACAGATTTCATTTTCTGGGGCTCTGACGTGTCATATCATCCCCAAAGGTATAGTTGTTAGATTTTTCAAATATGCTAAACAATTGTATTTCTCAAAATGTTGATCATTTGATTGGGAAAAAAGGGGCATTGAAGAGGTGCTAGTGGTCCAACAATATTTTGATCATTTAAAAAGCGCACTAGAACTTTTAATTTCCGTTTGAATGAGCCCTCTCCTGATATCCTATGACCATTGGTTTGATATAATCTCCTCTGGGTGGGGGGGAATAAAACAAAAAGAAACCCACCCATGATCTTTCTTCTGGAAAAAATACAAAATTGAATTTTTTTTTCAGATTGGAGCCTGAAAACCTTGACAGTGATGTTTTCTAATATGCTGAATTGGATTGTGTTTTTTCATTAAGATGCATTGATTTCTTGGAGGTTTTTCCTCCTTTTCCAAAAATTAAGCAAGTTTCCTCAGGCTTGTAGCTTTTGATGGGTAACATTAAACTTCATAAATTTTATACATTCGGAATCAGCATAAAAAACTAATTCTTTGATATGTCTATTGTTTTCAAAATTCCAATTTTTAGAGTCAACAGTTACTATTGAGCCGAGTTGCTCCTCACTTACAGTTCTGTTACCACAAACTGTTTGATAATTGTATTGAGTAAATATATATTTCATGAATCTTTTGGTATTAACCTAACCCAGTACCATTTTGGTAGGCTTTAGGCTATATTTCAGAGAGTGAAGTTTTTTCTTTGAATTTTTTTTTAATTATGTATCTTTCAGAAGTAGTAAAAATAAATTGCGAGTTGATAAAACGAGCACTTATGATAAATAATGTATATGTAATAAATACATACCAGTACCATTGTTTTTCCATGAAATACATTCAACAGTAGTAGTGATAGGTCAATCTAAGAGAGAGGGCAGGTGGGAGATTACTGTGTCAATCTAAGAGAGAGGGCAGGTGGGATATTACTGTGTCAATCTTAGAGAGAGGGCAGGTGGGAGATTACTGTGTCAATCTAAGAGAGAGGGCAGGTGGGAGATTACTGTGTCAATCTAAGAGAGAGGGCAGGTGGGAGATTACTGTGTCAATCTAGGAGAGAGGGCAGGTGGGAGATTGCTCTATCAATCTATAAAAAGTCATATCTGTGGTTGGTTTTTTATGTTCTAATTAGAATCAGCCTACCATGAAAATTCGTGTGCTGTGTTCATGCATCGATGGTTCTTTTCATGTTATGGGTTAAACGAACTTGGTTGTTACGAAATTCTATGGCAATGTGTTAGGCGTGGTTTTTTCATGTTTGACCTTGAACACGGGTATAAAAACTCTGACGATGAGTTATTGGAACTGTTATGGATGTTTTAATGTTAAACATGATTCTTCATTATGGTATGATTA
Source organism: Artemia sinica (assembly GCA_027921565.1). NCBI lineage: Eukaryota > Metazoa > Arthropoda > Branchiopoda > Anostraca > Artemiidae > Artemia > Artemia sinica. The sequence goes on along the minus strand of CM051261.1, from coordinate 40,118,423 downwards.
TAGGCGTTGACAGAAACGAAAATGGTAAACCATCAGAGGGAATGCTAACTCCTATTCAGAGATACATATTTTTTTTATTTGGGCGATTCTCAACTATGTTCGGTATAATACACAACTACCATTTGAACAGTGTTGTAAGGTCCCCTACCCAACCCCAAGGACCCCCTCCCCCCAACTTGTCCCCCCTCCAACTTTTTGCCCCTCCCCCCCCCCCCCCAACTCCTTCCCCTACCCCCCCCCCCCCCCCCCCACCCCCTCCTCACAACCCCTGCTACCCTCCCCCTCCACCCCCCCTCCCCCCACTTTTTCTTTTACATGATATATTTTTTCAACTTTTGTTTTACATCTCTTAGAATGACATGTAACATGAAAAAAAATCGTGACTTTTACTATTAGAAAAATACTGTTTGTAGTAGCACTTTTTTTTTACTAAATTTTTTTTTTGGACTGAAATTATTCAACTTTATTTTATTATTTTTTTTTTGATCAAGTAGAACAGAATTATTTTTGTGCGCTAGTTTGCTAGCAGTTTCATCGGGAGAAAAATCAGTTTAAATGTTTCACGAAGAGAAAAAACCAAAATGAACTTTGAAACATCTTCAGAATGTAACTGTGACAAGGTAAACCACGACAAAGCACTACTGAAATATTCCAACTCTTAGATTTCAACGAAAAAAAATCCAAAATGAACTTTGAAACATCTTCAGAATGTAACAGTGATAAGGTAATCCACGACAAAACACTACTGAAATATTCCAAATCTTACATTTCAACGAAAAAAATACAAAATGAACTTTGAAACATCTTCAGAATGTAACAGTGATAAGGTAAACCACGACGAAACACTACTGAAATATTCCAACTCTTTCATTTCAACGAAAAAAAATCCAAATTGAACTCTGAAACATCAAGAGAATGTAACAGTGACAAGGTAAACCACGACAAAACACTACTGAAAGATTCCAACTCTTATATTTCAATGAAAAAAAAAATCCAAAATGAACTTTGAAACATCAAGAGAGTTTAACAGTGACAAGGCAAACCATGACAGAACACTACTGAAATATTCCAACTCCTACATTTCAACGAAAAAAATCCAAAATGAACTTTGAAACATTTTCAGAATGTAACAGTGACAAGGTAATCCACGACAAAACACTACTGAAATATTCCAACTCTTACATTTCAACGAAAAAAAATACAAAATGAACTTTGAAACATCTTCAGAATGTAACAGTGATAAGGTAAACCACGAAGAAACACTACTGAAATATTCCAACTCTTTCATTTCAACGAAAAAAAATCCAAATTGAACTTTGAAACATCAAGATAATGTAACAGTGACAAGGTAAACCACGACGAAACACTACTGAAAAATACCAACTCTTACATTTCAAAGAAAAAAAAATCCAAATTGAACTTTGAAACATCAAGAGAATGTAACAGTGACAAGGTAAACCACGACAAAACACTACTGAAATATTCCAACTCTTATATTTCAATGACAAAAAAAATCCAAAATGAACTTTGAAACATCAAGAGAGTTTAACAGTGACAAGGTAAACCATGACAGAACACTACTGAAATATTCCAACTCTTACATTTGAATGAAAAACAGTCCAAAATGAACTTTGAAATATCTTAAGAATGAAACAGAGACAAGGTAAACCACGACAAAACACTATTGAAATATTCCAACTATTGCATTTCAACGAAAAAAAAAATCCAAAATGAATTTTGAAACATCTTCAGAATGTAACAGTGACATGGTAAACCATGACAAAACACTACTGAAATATTCCAACTCTTACATTTCAACGAAAAAAAGTCCAAAATGAACTTTGAAACATCTTCAGAATATAACAGTGACAAGGTAAACCACGACAAAACACTACTGAAATATTCCAACTCTTACATTTACATGAAAAAAAAATCCAAAATGAACTTTGAAACATCAAGAGAATGTAACAGTGACAAGGTAAACCACGACAAAACACTACTGAAATAATCCAACTCTTACACTTCAACGAAAAAAAAATAAATCCAAAATGAACTTTGAAACATCAAGAGAATGTAACAGTGACAAGGTAAACCACGACAAAACACTACTGAAATATTCCAACTCTTACATTTCAACGAAAAAAAAAAAATCTAAAATGAACTTTGAAACATCTTCAGAATGTCACACACAAACACACACACACAAATACACACACAAACACACACACACACACAAAGACACACACACACAAAGACACACACACACACAAACACACACATACAAACACACACACACACAAACACACAAACACACACACACACACAAACACACACAGACAAACACACACACACACACACACACACACACACACACACACACACACACAAACACACACACACACACAAACACACACACACAAACACACACTTCAACCAAAAAAAAAAATCCAAATTGAACTTTGAAACATCAAGATAATGTAACAGTGTAAGGTAAACCACGACAAAACACTACTGAAATATTCCAACTCTTATATTTCAATGAAAAAAAATCCTAAATGAACTTTGAAACATCAAGAGAGTTTAACAGTGACAAGATAAACCATGACAGAACACTACTGAAATATTCCAACTCTTACATTTCAATGAAAAACATCCAAAATGAACTTTGAAACATCTTAAGAAAGAAACAGAGACAAGGTAAACCACGACAAAACACTATTGAAATATTCCAACTCTTGCATTTCAACGAAAAAAATCCAAAATGAATTTTGAAACATCTTCAGAATGTAACAGTGACATGGTAAACCATGACAAAACACTACTGAAATATTCCAACTCTTACATTTCAACGAAAAAAAAAAGTCCAAAATGAATTTGAAACATCTTCAGAATATAACAGTGATATGGTAAACCATGACAAAACACTACTGAAATATTCCAACTCTTACATTTCAATGAAAAAAAAATCCAAAATGAACTTTGAAACATCAAGAGAATGTAACAGTGACAAGGTAAACCACGACCAAACACTACTGAAATAATCCAACTCTTACACTTCAACGAAAAAAAAAAAATCAAAAATGAACTTTGAAACATCAAGAGAATGTAACAGTGTAACATTTCGGCGAAAAAAAAAATCTAAAATAAACTTTGAAACATCTTCAGAATGTCACACACAAATACACACACACAAACACATACACACACTTTCAAACACACAGACACACACACACAAACACACACTTCAATGAAAAAAAAAAAATCCAAATTGAACTTTGAAACATCAAGAAAATGTAACAGTGACAAGGTAAACCACGACAAAACACTACTGAAATATTCCAACTCTTATATTTCAATGAAAAAATCCAAAATGAACTTTGAAACATCAAGAGAGTTTAACAGTGACAAGGTAAACCATGACAGAACACTACTGAAATATTCCAACTCTTACATTTCAATGAAAAACATCCAAAATGAACTTTGACACATCTTAAGAATGAAACAGAGACAAGGTAAACCACGACAAAACACTATTGAAATATTCCAACTCTTGCATTTCAACGAAAAAAAATCCAAAATGAATTTTGAAACATCTTCAGAATGTAACAGTGACATGATAAACAATGACAAAACAATACTGAAATATTCAACTCTTATATTTCAACGAAAAAAAGTCCAAAATGAACATTGAAACATCAAGAGAATGTAACAGTGACAAGGTAAACCACGACAAAGCACTACTGAAATATTCCAACTCATACATTTCAATGAAAAAAAAAAATCCAAAATGAACTTTGAAACATCAAGAGAATGTAACAGTGACAAGGTAAACCACGACAAAACACTACTGAAATATTCCAACTCATACATTTCAGCGAAAAAAAAAAATCTAAAATGAACTTTGAAACATCTTCAGAATGTCACACACAAACACACACACACACAAACGCACACATACAAACATACACACACACACAGACACACACACACAAAAGCCTTGATCAGAAAATAGTGAAGGCTCTCTTCAGGCTTGTCGGTTTTTAAGAAATATGAATCTAACAATTGAGTGCTTCTGGCACATATTCCTTATTTCTGATCTCTTGCAGCTTTTTTCAGTTATTTGCTGATAATTAATATCCCTTCTTCTGTTGTCTTCAAAGTTTATTGCGCAAAAGACACACCCTTTTCTACAGACATCAGAAAAATATTTGCCATTTTAAAAGGGCTTTTATAAATTCAGTTTTTTGTGGAATTAGATTATAATAAATTAGTGCCTTTGGAATACATCTCTTTTGAATAATTGATTTATAAGCAAGTGGTATGTTTCTAGCCACTTTTAAAACCCATTTCTACTTGTGTTTATTGTGTGTGACAAAAATAAGTTACGTTTTGGGGCTCCTTTAATTGCGATAAACGGTATTCTTCCTGGCAGCAGTTATTATATTTCGAGAGATCATAGGCAGCGCAATAAGTAAAGAGTAATCTACTTAGGCGCTGCTTCAGTAAAGAGCATTGTAGGCACAATGTTTTTTTTTTTGGATTTAGACCAAGGTCCTTCGTAAAGAATGAGTTTTCATAGAAAGTTTAAAAAGGCTTCATTCAATTGGAAATTGAAATGGATAGTGCTCTTTTTAATAGTCGGAAGTTTTTTTAAGTGATTGGAGAGCTGCTACCCCCCCCCCCCCCCCCCAAACAAATAAACGTCTTATTTTCCCCAAGCATATCTGATCTAAATTTTGAGATAGCCATTAGTTCAAAATGTAGTCAAAAGATAGCATAACAAGGCCTTTGGGGTTTGACACCCCCCCCCCCCAGAGTCAGGGACTAAAGGTTGTAAGTTATGCCCTAAGGGTATGAAAAGTTTTTATGGAAGGAGTGGTTTTGTATAGAAGTTCGTTACGTAAGTTAATTCGTAAGTTACGTATATTTATCACTAATAAAAACGTTCGTAAATAAAATTAAACAACTGTCGAGACAGCCATTTAACCAAATAAAAGTAAAATTAATATACAATTTTTTTATTATTATTCATGTACGGTGAGCCAAAATCAAAACCTCCATTAATTCAAAAACGTTCAAAAATTAAATAAAAAAACAAGTTTTTTTTAACTGAAAGTAAGGAGCAGTATTAAAACTTAAAACGAAGAGAAATTATTCCGTATATGAAAGGGGCTGTCCCCTCCTCAACACCTCGCTCTTTACGCTAAAGTTATACTCTTTCTCACAACTCTATTTTTTAAAATAATAAAAAACTTAAGGGTAAAGAGTGAGGCGTTGAGGAGGGGACAGCCCCTTTCATATACGGAATAATTTCTGTTCGTTTTAAGTTTTAATGTTGCTCTTTACTTTCAGTAAAAAAGAAACTTTTTTTTTATTTAATGTAAAAAATGAACGAACTGCCCTGAGGACTGTGGGGAGGTTGACATTCCCAAAGACATAATTATTGGATCTTTCAACAATTCAGAACAAAATAGCTCATTAAAATTTTTATCGGATGTGTTTAGGGGAATAATAGGCTTGGGGGTGAGGGGTGATTACCCAACATTTAATTTTGGCTCTTAAAATGGGCACTAGAATTTCCGACCAAAATAACCCCTCCAATCCGAAGTTTATACAATCACCTGTTCCACAAAAACCTTACAAGCTCTGGGGCCCTATGCTCTGGGGCGTTGCGTCCACACTGACGACATTGTTATATTTTCTTTGGGCTATTGTGAACAAAATGGTTATCTCACAATTTTAATCGGATCCCTTTGGGGAGAAGAGGATTTCAGGCAAGGGGGGATTGGCTAGTTGCCCTTCACTACTTTTGACTTTTAAAAGGAAACTAGAACTGTACATTTCCAATAAAATGAGCCTCTTCTAAAGTTCACAAAACCACTCCTTCCATAAAAACTTTACATACCCTTAGGGCATAACTTACAACCTTTACTCCCTGACTCTGGGGGAGGGGGGGGTGTCAAACCCAAAGGCCTTGTTATGCTATCTTTTGACTACATTTTGAACAAATGGCTATCTCAAAATTTAGATCAGATATGCTTGGGGAAAACAAAACGTTTATTTGTTTGGGGGGAATAGCAGCCCTCCAATCACTTTGACTCATAAACAGGGCACTAAAACTTCCGATTTCCAATCCAACGAGCCTCCTCCTAAGTTTATACAACCACCCTTTATATAAGAACCTTATATACCATCAATGCATAGCTTACAACCCTTGCCCTGAGATTTGTGTGTGGGGGGGGGGTCATCCTCAAAGACATAGTTTCCGGACCTTTCAGCTATGCTGAACAAAATGGCTATCTCAAAATTTTGATTGGATGTTTGGGGAAATGATGGGAGTGATGGGAAGGGGGGACTGGTTGCCCTCCAATCACTTCCGACTATTAAAAAGAGCACTATCCATTTCAATTTCCAATTGAATGAAGCCTTTTTAAAGTTTCTATGAAAACTCTTTCTTTACGAAGGACCTTGGTCTAAATCCAAAAAAAAACATTGTGCCTACAATGCTCTTTACTGAGGCAGCGCCTAAGTAGATTACTCTTTACTTATTGCGCTGCCTATGATCTCTCGAAATATAATAACTGCTGCCAGGAAGAATACCGTTTATCGCCCTTAAAGAATCCCCAAAACGTAACTTATTTTTGTCATCACACAATAAACACAAGTAAAAATAGGTTTAAAAAGTGGCTAGAAACATACCACTTGCTTATAAATGAAATATTCAAAAGAGATATTCAAAGGCACTAATTTATTACAATTTAATTCCACAAGAAACTGAATTTATAAAAGCCCTTTTAAAACGGCAAACATTTTTCTGATTTCTGTAGAAAAGGGTGTGCCTTTTGCGCAATAAACTTTGAAGACAACATAAGAAGGGAAATTAAATATCAGCAAATAACTGAAAAAAGCTGCAAGAGATCAGAGATAAGGAATATGTGCCAGAAGCACTCAATTGTTAGATTCATATTTCTTAAAACCTACAAGCCTGAAGAGAGCCTTGACTATTTTCTGATCAAGGCTTCAAAGTTATACTTCTCCTGATCAGAACACTCACCTTACAGACCATGGAAGCTGAAGCTACCCATGAAGATGATGATTCAGATAATGGGGACCTTGAGTTGGCTTTTGTCTCTGAGGATCTGTTACTGCATCAACAAAAATGTGGTTTCCTTTTTTATTTAGCTTTTTAGTGTTATAATTTTCTGAAGTTTAATAATATTTTTATAAGAAAAAACAATTTTAGTTTTACTTTTTTTTTCAATTGAAGCATTGTATAAATTAGTTTCTTTTCCTTTATCTTTCTTGAAGGAAGGCAATAATCTTAATGAATAGGACAATCTGCATATTGAGTATTGGACCATATTTCACTCTAAAGACAAAAATTAAGGTAATTGAGGCAAGGTAATATGCATTTGGAATGAATCAATGTCTTTATAATATATTATTTTGAAGTAATAGACTTAATAATTGAATTGCGAGTTTTAACTCATTTTCAACTTCACATCAGAGCCGGATCTAGATTTTTTCTCAGGGGGGCCAAATGTAGATTTTTGTCACTCCTTGCTGCACCATAGATACTTTAAATATTATAATTTTCGTTTAGAGTGTAAGTTGAATGTATTTCATGGAAAAACAATGGTACTGGTATGTATTTATTACATATACATTATTTATCATAATGTACCGGGAGTAAAACACGACGTATTTGAAATACCAAAATAAAGTTCCTTTCTAAAGATAATTCCGATTTCTTATAATTAAGCTAAATCTAGTCGCAAAAATGAAAAGTCCTTAATCAGCAAAAAGAGAAATTGCATTTCTAGCTTCAGTCAGACAACGGCGCTAGTCGTTCGAATTTCGCTAAGATAATTGTAGCAAAAAAAATGCAATGCATAAAATTTCCAAGGAAGTTTAAAAGGCAAAAAAACTGTGTGAACTCCTGAATCATCTGAAAAATCTTTAAGAGATTATTGGACACTACGTCACTACGTCACCAATCCCATACCAAGAAATGCTGTCGGGAATACGCAAAATTACGGTAACCATTTGTTCAGAAGAACAAATTTTAGCACCGGTCGTGCAATAGGCTATAGCCAGGGGGGATTGCGCCAATCAGTACCTTATAATGCGTACCAACCAAATTTGTATAGCCCTTTCCCCAACAGGCAAATTAATTACCGGTTTGAAAACCCAAATACTCGCCAAGGTCAATATAATGCGAGAATGCAATATAGAAATCATGAAAATTTGCCGATGAGAAATGAAAATTTTACAAGCCAACGGCACTGGCAGTCAACGCCAGCAAATGGCACTGACACGAGACATCCACGTTACCATAATAATACATGGCGAAGACAGGCAGACGTAAATCATTTAAATATGCCTACGGAACCTAATACGTCTGAATATCTATTACAGGCACCGACAAATGAAATAAATTCTCAGGGAAACGCTTCAGGCCCCTCAGAAACATAAGTTGGACCCGAGGGTGCCAGGGATATTTAATAGGTCCAAAACAATACTAGTGCCTTCTTGTAGTGATATTATTAACAAGTTGCCTATATTTAATGATTTTTGTGTAGAAAACGTTTACTTTACGGCCTTAGTTGACAGTGGAGCTACTGTAAATATCATAAACTCTTGCGTATTTAATACGTTGCCTCTGCACATTAGGCGACAAAAGAACCCTAATAATCCCAATTTAACAAGTGTTACAGGCCATAAATTAAATGCAAAAGGATCAATCTGCCTAAACTTAAAAAGAGACAATAGAACATTCATGACAAATTTTATTATATGCGATAATCTCCCATATGAAGCTATTATAGGGGCAAATTTTCTAAGGTCTAATAGAATACTATTAGACGTAGCCAACGAGAGGTTGGTCTACCCAGCTAAGGTGGGGGAAAAAATTTCTACCTTAAGAAATCGTAACAGAGGTTACGAAGATAACATAACAGTAAACAAAATTTCTAGTGGTATAATGTCGAAGTATTTTGAACCCCATGTCTCGCAAAGACATGGCATAATTGGAAATTTGTTCAATTATCCTGAGAGATATCGCAGAAATGAAGTAAATTTAAATAATAACAGTATTGAATCTGCGAAAATAAAAATAGGAGATATGCGACAGTACAGATCAAATGAAATTAAGAAAATAGTGGAATTGTGGAAAAACATAATAAAACCCAACGTGACGCCACAAGATGCCGCAATGGCGCAGCATAGCGCCAGCATGAATCTAATAAACAATGAAAATGAAGAGAAATATTACGGATTTGCGATAAGGAAAACAAAAGTCCCTCCCAAAACGATGCAAAAAATCCAAATATCACAAATGATCGAGCCAATAAATAGCAAATCAGAAATATGGTTTGCGACACCGTCTGAAATACCTGAAAATCTGTTATGCGAGGAACAGATTATATCTTATGACAAAGGGGAAGGTTTTATTTGGGTAACCAATAACCATGAAAACGATACAATTACAATTAAAAAGGGGACTTGTTTAGTCCAAATCGAGGTTTTAACGGAAAATGATTTAAATACATGGGAAAATTCTAAAAGAAACCTAGTTAACGGTATTAAAACTTCAAATAACGAATATCCTTTGACTAAATCGCAATTTTTAAACAAATTTAAAATGGATCATATTACGGATATGGAACTTAAGAAAAAATTGTGCGAATTATTATGGAATTTAAGGATGTATTTTCTGCATCTGAAAATGATATCGGGCTGATTCCATTTTATCAGCATTCAATTTTAACGACTGGTAATCCCGTAGCAAAACAGCCATATCGTGTGCCATATAAGCACAAAGAGTGGTTAAAAAATAAAATCCATGAATTAGAAAGAAACGAAATCATACGCCCAAGTATAAGTCCGTATAGTGCACCAGTGATCTTGGTACCAAAAAAGAATGGAGATCTTAGACTCGTGGTGGATTATAGGGCTCTCAACAAACAAGTAGTTAGCGATAAATTTCCTCTACCAAGAATAGACGAAATTCTTGACTCAATTTCAAGCAAAAACAAAATTTTTACTTCTTTGGACCTTACCCAAGGCTACCACCAAGTGAAAATAGCCGAAAAGGATGTCCATAAAACTGCATTTTCAGCATCCGAATATGGATCTTATGAATACTTGAGAGTACCATTTGGGCTTAAAACAAGTTCAAGCGCGTTATGTAGACCCCTATTGCACCTGTTAAGAGGATTAAAGAATATAATTCATTTTGTTGATGATATTATATGCGTGGGGGAAAACACTGAGCAACACTTAGCAACTTTAGCTAAGGTGTTCGAGAAGTTCAGGCAAGGCAATTTAAAATGCCGGCCTGAGAAAGTAAATTTATTTCAATCCAAAATTAAATTTTTAGGAGTAGTAGTAACCCAGGGAAAGATATCCCCAGACCCTGATAAAATAAAATGTGTTGAAAACCTCAAGCCCCCCAGAACTATGAAAGAATTAAGGGGAATTTTAGGACTTACTGGCTACTTTAGAAAATTTGTACGCAATTATTCCCAAATTGCGAAACCCCTCACGGAATTAACGAAAGGAAACTCCCATAATGTTACCTGGTCCCAGGAAGCTCAAACTTCCCTAGACCAACTCAAAAAGGCGCTCACTTCTGAACCAATTTTATCACTCCCTGATTTCGAAAACGGAAAATTCATCGTTACCACTGATGCTAGCTCAAAGGGCATAGGCGCTATCCTTTCGCAAACAATCCCAGTAGAAAACCCTAACCCTCTACAGGGAACACCTAAACAAATAGAAAAAGTTATATGCTATTCAAGTAAAACTTTATCAAAGGGCGAAAGCAGTTATTCCGCCACAAACTTAGAATTGTTATCTATTATCTACCACTTGGACAAATTTAGGCATTATTTAATTGGTAGAAAATTTATATTACGATCAGACCATAAAAGCTTGCAGTACCTGCGCACATTTAAAAACCCCACGGGCATTCTAGCTAGATGGATTATGAAAATCCAAGACCTAGATTATGAATTTGAACATTTAAAGGGAAAACAAAACGCAGCTTGCGACTTTTTGAGTAGATACCCAGAAAATGATCCGTTGGAAACTGAAGAAAATGAAGTTAATGCTATCAATGCTAAAAGCAAACATGGATGTAAGAAAAACAAAGTCAAAGACGCAGTAAAAGAAAATAAGATTAACTATTGTCCCTTGTCCTTGGAAAATATAAAAAGAAAGCAAAAAAAGGACGAAATGTGTGTAGCACTAATTGATTATTTTGTGAATGATGAGGCGTTACCGGATAAATTCAAAACTCTTAGAAAAGAGATAGATAATTTTTACTACGACCTTGATGAAGAAATACTGTGTAGAATTGTGACTGCTGAGACAAATAGAAACCAAACCTCGATAATCCCTGTATTACCACAAAACTTGATAGGGCCTGCATTTGAATATTTTCATTCGGACACAGGTGGACATTTAGGAGTTATGAAAACGTTCCATAAGTTAAAACAATACTTTTACGTACAATCGGCACTGACAAAACTTAAAGAATTTGTAAGTACATGCGAAGCATGTAACTTGAGAAAAATCCCCCCAGCTTATCCAAATCCTCCAATGGGAAGGGTCCCAGTAGCAAAGTACCCCTTCGATATTATCTCATTTGACCTGTACGGGACAAATGGAGGCTTACCTGTTTCTAGCAAAGGCCATACTTCTATTCTTTCGGTTGTAGATCATTTTTCCGGATTTACTTTTGCAAAAGCATTAAAAAATCAAGGTGCTTATGCCACAAGTAAGGCATTAGCAAAATTATTTTTACAATTTGGCATTCCTAATAAAATTTTGAGCGACAACGGGAGCAATTTTGTTGCAAAAGTAACAAAAGATTTAATGAGTTTCCTTAATATAGAGAAAATGGTGACAGCGCCGTACCATCCACAAGCTAATGGCAAAATAGAAAACAGACATAAAATATTTTCGAACGTTCTAAGTATTTATACGAAAGACAATAGGAGCGACTGGGATAAATTCTTACCTTACTTAACTAACGTAATCAACACTGCTTATTCCGAAACAACCAGAGACAATCCATTTTATTTACTTTTTGGTCGAGATTTTAGAATCCCATATGATGAGATTATTGAATCTCGGCAGTATTATAACGACTCAGAAGATTATAAACAAGAATTCATAAATAGGATGAGGAAAACTTATAAAATAGTTAGGCAAGAGTTGGAAAAATGTAAAATAAACCAAGAACTAAGAAACCAACCCAAAGTTAAGGGGAATATAGATTTCAAAGTAGGAGACTTCGTTTACCTAAAGAACGAGGCGAAAACGGAAGGAAAAAAACTTTCCAACAAATATTCTGGGCCGTACAGAATAGTCAAAAAGTACGATAATGAATATACCTTTAAAATGGAAAACCCCGATAGTGGAAGAACTTACAAGGCGCATGTTAGCCGAATAAAAAGAGCCAAATTTCCAGAGAGATGGGTATCACAGCCCTCCTCTACTGATTCGTCAGATTCGGAAAATGAGCCCCCTAGGTCAAGATTGGCAGAGCTAAAACCTTTCAATTTTAAACAAGATTATTTTGAAAATGAAAGTGATGAACAAAACTTCGAAGAATTTTTGGCTATGGAAAATCTAGTTGTTCCAGAGAAAAAATCCCTAATACCAGTAAGAATAAGAACGCCAAAAACTCCAAAAAGTTATTCATCGGCGAGCGCGGGAGATTTAGATTATACAATATCTCCAAAAACCCAATTCTTCCCCGATAGAATCTCGACCCCATGTCCCCCCAAAAGATTTCCAGACGATATGGTTTCCCCTACAACACCAATAGAAAGGCCCCTGTCTTTACAGGAAGAATTAAACAGAGCTGTAGAAACCCCGGTATTACTGTAAAGAAAACTCCTCCCAAAGATTTAACTAAAACAAACCTGCGAGAAGCTATGGATTTAATAAATTTTCCCATAAAAACGAGTCAAAGTACATTGCCCGGGAATAAAACTCCAAAGGATGACCAGCAAGGTCAATATCATGATATAACTGTGTCCAAGGTCAAACCTAAACACGACTGGACGTGGACTTCACGGAGGGAATCCCTATTGCAAAGAGTGCCCCATCCCCCTGAAGACATGGCCTTCAAACAATGGAGGAACCCCGCAAAAACTATTGATTCCTCCCAAAGCTCTCAAGAATCTTTCAAATCCCCCGAGTTGAGAACTCAAGGCGAGGACTTGGGGAATAAACCTTCTACTTCCAGGGGAGTAGAAATTTACGAAGGAATGGCAGGTGATACCACAAAAAGTGCCACCTCTAAAAGTTCCAATCCGGATTCGTCAGAAACTAGTTCCGAAGAGTCTGATGGTGAATCAGGCCAAATAGTAGCTAAAGAAATAGGGAAATCAAGGCTGACCTCAGCAGCCGCACACGGGAAACAAACGAAATTAAAAGGGCAAGAATTTTTGAAAAAACAATACAAAAAGTTTGACCTTATTTCGCTAGACAAACCGAAAAAGAAAAAACCGCAAGAAACAGAGGAGAAAAGTAACGACACAGTCAGGCAGAACGGTTAAAAAACCTGACAGATGGAAATATCCCTAACTAATGTAAAGACAAATTTCAAAGATAACAAATTTAACACCATAACAAATGTAACAGTGTGCAATAAAGTTAACCAAGTAAATATATATATAAAAAAAAAAATATATATATATAATACAAGTGATGTCAAAACGTCGGCGATCAGAGAAAATAACCAAAAGTAGGAAGCTCGTGGTCTACTGAGAACGACAAGTGGTGTTGGACCACGTCTTGTGGGAAGCCTGGGTAGGAACTCAAGGCCCATGATTGTTTTTTGTAATTTCTTTTTTTAACGACCGTAGGAAGGGATATTTCTCAGTCCTTCAAGTGTAAGAAATTAGTATTCTTATGCCAATCAGGGCCAGTCAAAGCAATACTTAAAGGTTGAATAGAAACTTCAGTGAGCTAAGTTTTCGTTTTTGGATCTGAATGCTTTGAAAGAGAAACAGAGAGTTTACTTTCTTATAGCTCCGAGGCGAAAAAAAAAAGAAAAAAAAAGAAAAGCTTTTCAATTTCATTATATTATATCTATGACGTATGCTATCCTACGGCTCTGTGTTAGACATTACTTCCAAAGAGAAACAGAGACATTAATGTCTTTAGCTCCTTGGCGAAAAATTTAATTTCACTAGTTTATATCTATGACATATACAATAACAGAGAGATCACTGTTCTATAGTTCTGTGACAAAAATGTCCTTTAATTTCATTGGTTTATCTATGACATATATTGTGCTCTAATTTTTGTGAAATATTTTCGCAAGTCAGTCACGTTATATCTTACCTATACTGACTCAGGTCCCCTCAGATTTTCTATGAAAAATCGACCCATGTCCTAACCAAGATGGATATTATCAAAAAAAAAAAAACAAGAAATTATCAGTACAGAAGCGTCTAATTATATGAAATATTTTATCTTAGTGCAGATTATAATTATTTTAGGCCTACCAGTGTAATTATGCGCCGCAAGTTTGCTTATTCATGTGTTTCTTACTCGAGAAATATAATATTTCTTACTCGAGTAATATATGTACCAATAGCCAACTATTGGTAACTATAACCAAACAACCTATGGTACGTTTATATGTAGAATTTCACGGCGGATGTGAAATTATATCTCAATAATAATATGTAAAATTTTAAAACCATTTAATCAGTTAAGATATATGGATTGAAACCCTGTGTATGTCCAATGGCGACTAAGTAAAACCCACAAGGAATTCCCTATTAATGTGAAGGTGTTTCTCGCTTAACGGATTCTAATAAGACTTTAATATAATATTTATTTATTTAGTGCTGAAGGATTTGCTCAAACAATAGCCTTCTAAAAAGATATTGATGTCAGTTCTTCATTATGCTTATATTCTTTGCCAAGCATCAACTGGAATCTACGCGGGCAAGCTTGGAAATCCTGCATCTAATGACCTTATTCGGAAGGCGAATACGAGGCACCAATGTTGACTTGCAATTACGGAAAAATCCTGAGACTAAGAACCTCGGCATTTCAGCCGTTAAACCCGGAGCCCCATGAGAACGTCTAAGCCAAGAAATAGGGAAGACATCAGAAAACTAGTGGGTATAGAGGTCTCCACTAGTCCTTGTTATGTCTTGTTCCCTCATTGTAGTATCGTTTGCGTAAAACCGTGCGGTTATGACGCTGCACATGCGTTTCTTAAACAGCACGGACTTGCGTGAACAATGAAGGCATGAAATAAGTCGTAAAATTAGACCTCAAACTTAATAATGTAGGGTAAATAACGTTTATTTAATAAGTATTGAAGAAGTATATAAGCCCTTTATCGATGTTTCCGTTCTCAAAACAAAGTTGAAAACATCTCTGTTTTAAATTTTAAAATTTTCATTGTGAGTACTAATATTAGTGTATTTATTTAATTCTATCTCATAGCTAAGAAATTATAACCCAGTTAATGCGTGAATTATTGTATGTGTATTTACTTCAAAGAACATGTGATTCTGCCGCGTTGTTTTTATTACAGGAAGTAAATGGCAAATTGGTTATTGAGCATTACAATAAGCTGCCCAGTACAGATACGACCCAGTAGCATCTATTTTCATCATATCTCAACCAACGAAGAGTACTCACCATAACTCCAGGCAAGTTTCATCCCAGCTTCGTCTACGAAAACAACAGTTGCCTTCGATCGTCGTTTCTTCGACTATGATATGTATCAGGTAACACTATATTTGAACCTCAGTATAAAGTGCTTTAACGAACTATATAATCACATAAATGCTGAGAACCCCATCAATCAGAACAAGATAAACGCTATTTAACGATATTTGAAGTTAAGAGATACTTAAAGACATTTGAAGATATTTGAAACTGAAGTTAGAGACAATTTGAAGTTTAATTCTGAGAACCCCATCGATCAGAACAAGATAGACGATATCTAACGATATTTGAAGTTGAAAAATACTTAAAGACATTTCAAGATATTTGAAGACGAAATTAAAGACAATTTGAAGTTTAATTCTGAGAACTCTATCGATCAGCACACGATAAACGATATTTGAAGTTAAATGACACTTAAAGACATTTGAAGATATTCGAAGCAGAAATTAAAGACAATTTGAACTTTAACTCTGAGAACACCATCGAGCAGTACAAGATAAACGATATTTAACGATATTTGAAGTTAAATGACAGTTGAAGAGGTTCGAAGTTGAATTTAAAGACAATATATTAAGAGAGTCACTATAGTAGGACGACAACCCGTTTCAAAAGGCACAAATGAGCAATTTTACGCGAGAATACATTCTCTATGTGCCTCTAAAATCCTAAAAAATGATATGCTGAGAAGAAAAACACCAACACCTGCAGTGGGAAGAATCCTTTCTCAGTTGACTATTAGAACGATATTTAACGGTCATTTCCCAGTTGACTATTGGGGAAAACTTACCGTGTAAAGACAACTAGACTCGAACTGTTCCATGAAGAAACCATAACGTAAGTGCTTCGAAATTTTCGCCAGGACAAAAGGAGTGAAGGACAGTAATTTACAACAAAAGGGTGTAGTACACTAAGGACACGAAAGGTGATGAATAGATGTGAAGCTACACGTTGCACTTCCTAATAACTTTGACAATTCAAAAATCCCAATAGTGAAAGTGTTTTAATGTCATCAGTGAATATGATGAACCAAATATTGTATGTTATAAATCATTCATGTATGTACCACAAGTAGAATTAGGTGTAGTATTATCATGTCATTCATATAATGTAGCGTAGATAGAATGTAGCATGCCATATAGACAGCAAAATCAAAAAAAAAATCTTTAGTATAGTAGCTAGCCTAGAACCATGAATAATCTTAGTCCGGTAGATGAATTTTAGATAGGGATGTAGAATAAAATAAGAAAAGTAATAGAGAAAATTTTTAGCACTCCTGATTAAGTCATAACATATATATAAAATAATTATGTAAAAAAAAAAAAAAAATAGTTAATAAATGGCGAACATTTAAAAAAAAAAAAAAAAAGCCCAAAGGCGAGCAGTTACTAATGACGGGACGTCATTAATTGATGGGAAGGGTGATATGTACCGGGAGTAAAACACGACGTATTTGAAATACCAAAATAAAGTTCCTTTCTAAAGATAATTCCGATTTCTTATAATTAAGCTAAATCTAGTCGCAAAAATGAAAAGTCCTTAATCAGCAAAAAGAGAAATTGCATTTCTAGCTTCAGTCAGACAACGGCGCTAGTCGTTCGAATTTCGCTAAGATAATTGTAGCAAAAAAAATGCAATGCATAAAATTTCCAAGGAAGTTTAAAAGGCAAAAAACTGTGTGAACTCCTGAATCATCTGAAAAATCTTTAAGAGATTATTGGACGAGGATTCGCGTCCTTGGGGCACGTGAGCCAATGGCAGGCAGTCCCTAGGGCGCAGGACGAAAGAACTGCGTTTGGGAGTGGGGTAAATGTGCCTTTTTAATTTGAATCTCTATCCAGCTCTGAAACGATTAGTACGAAATTATTTTGGCTACCGTTATTATCATAGAAGTGACCCGTTGCTGTACAACTAAGTATGTAAGTTCAATAAATCTATTGTCCCTTTTTATATGTGTTTGTTTCATTTGTATGTCTGCGTCTAGTCCGATAGAGGGTAATTAGTTCGCAGGTCTCCAAGGTAAACGCTCCCAAAGGAATCTGATCTCCAGATAGCCCAAGAAAGTCTGTATTTAGCCTATATAGCTAATTAGTTCGCCATATCGTGTGCCAATAAATTCTTTTATCGCTACAATAAGTGCTGGTTTTATCAACTCGCAATTTATTTTTACTACTTTTGAAAGATGCATAATTCAAAGAAAAAACTTCACTCTCTGAAATATAGCCTATAGCCTACCAAAATGTACTGGGTTAGGTTAATAGCAAAAGATTCATGAAATATATATTTACTCAATACAATTATCAAATAGTTTGTTGTAACAGAACTGTAAGTGAGAAGCAACTCGGCTCAATAGTAACTGTTACTCTAAAAATTGGAATTTTGAAAACAATAGACAGATCAAAGAATTTGTTTTTTTTTATGCTGATTCCAAATGTATAAAATTTATGAAGTTTAATGTTACCGATCAAAAGCTACAAGCCTGAGAAAACTTGCTTAATTTTGGAAAAGGAGGAAAAACATCACTGTAAAGGTTTTCAGGCTCCAATCTGGAAAAAAAATATAATTTCGTATTTTTTCCAGAAGAAAGATCATGAGTGGGTTTCTTTTTGTTTTATTTCCCCCTCAGAGGAGATGATATCAAACAAATGGTCATAGAATATCAGGAGAGGGCTCATTCAAACGGAAATTAAAAGTTCTAGTGCCTTTTTTAAGCGATCAAAATATTGTTGGACCACTAGCACCCCTTCAATGCCCCTTTTTCCCCAATCAAATGATCAACATTTAGAGAAATACATATTGTTTAGCATATTTGAAAAGTCTAACAACTATGCCTTTGGGGAGGATTTGACACGTCAGAGCCCCAGAAAATGAAATCTGTCTATTACTCATTCTATTTGTTCTTGGGAAACATACAGACATTTTTCAGTGGAGGAGGGTGATTTCAAGGGGGGGCATTTTACAAGGGCAGAATAGTTTCCTGGGGATTTTTCCAGGGAAAATCTTAGATCGAGAGAATTTACCAGAATTCAATAAGGAATTCATTTTATGTGTCTTACTTTCTCTTTGGCGACTCAATCTGTCATGTGGACATGTTCCAGAGGAAATTTTCTGCAGTTAGAAAAGTCTGTTTTTTCGTGGGGGGGCATTTTCCATGGGCAAATTTTCTACAGGGGAAAACTTTGTTTTGGGGGTGGGGGTTTCCAGAAAAGTTCCAAGAAGGGGGATATCAGGCAGGATTTGAAAAATGATCAGAAATTAATTTAAAATAAGTTTTTTTTAAATAAAAGTATATAGGATCTTAAAGGAGGAATTACATGCAGGAAATTTCCCAGGGAGAACTTTCAGCAAGAATGCAATTGTCCAGCAGGGATTTATTTGAGGAAGAAAATTTTTGCAGCAGGTATATTCCATGAAGGAAATTTTAGTGTCAGAGAGTTTCCATGGACGGGGAACTTTGAACTTAATTGGTTTGCAAAAGTGAAATTGTTACAGTAAGATATTGCGGAACATTGAAGTGGTTTGGGATTGGTGACGTATAATCGTTTCCTATGTTTATCAATGAATTCAGTGACCCAGTGATTATAGAACTTTTACAAGAATTGAAATAACAGAATTCTATTGGATATCCTTTGCTCATTTAATTAAGACGCAAGGGGTTTTATAAGACACTTAGTAACCCTAATTAGGCAAGCAGGAGAGGGGCAGTTCCCCCGTCGCAAGCGCCGTTGTATCTGCTGTGAGAGCCTCCCTTAATCTGCAGGGATAAGGTGAAGGGGGGCTGCCGCTTCCCTTGTCTTTTGGGGTTATAGCTGGATCAAGAACGACGGAAAATACCATGGTTTTAAGTCTGGTGTCGAACTTTATACTGAGGCATGTGGAAAAGAAAACGAATAAGGATATTGTTATCAGGCAGTCGAAGTTTTTCACAAAGGAAGCTCTGAAAGATGCTATTGATTTAGGCAAAACAGTGCTCGATAAAGACATTAATCAGAGTCGTAGGGGCTCTCCCACTCTCTTTGCCCTTGTGTCTGGGCGGGTGTTTGCCTGTCCCAGTGTCTGTCTTTGTCGGTTTACGTGTCTGAATTTATGTGTTTTTGTCTCTCTCACTTTATGCCTATGTGTCTGGACGGGTGTTTGCTTCTCCCAGTGCCTGTCTTTGTCGGTTTGTATCTCTGAATCTATGTATTTGTATGTGTTTTTGTCTCTCTCACTCTTTGCCTGTGTGTCTGGGCGGATATTTGCTTGTCCAGTGCCTGTCTTTGTCGGTTTGTATGTATGCATGTATGTCTTGTCTCTCTCACTCACTTTGCCTGTGTGTCTGAGTAGCTGTTAGTACCTATAGTAGCTGAGTACCTATTACACAGTATCAACCCTACAAGAAAACCTACGCCTGAGGCAGTGTATTTTGACGATTACATTGCAAAAAAGCTGGCAAACCTTTACCTATAAAGTGGTCAAACACGTTTTGAAACTATAGTCAAGGTTGTATAAGACAACCAGACTGGGTTTTTGTTATTGATATCAACTGTACGAGAATATACAGTGTGGTTTCACGTGGACATTGCAAAAAGCGACCAATCCTTTACCTATAAAGTGGCCAAGCGTGTTTTGAAACTAGTCAAGGTTGTATAAGATAATCAGACTGGCTTTTTGTTATTGATATCAATTGTACAAGAATGTGCAGCGTAGCTTCACGTGCACATTTAAAAAAGCATGCAAAACCTATAAAGTGATTAAACACGTTTTGAAACTACATGCTATTTGCTTGCCTTACGTTCCCTTAAAGGTTTGACGACTACATTCACGCCTACAAGAATATGCAGTTACACGTGCACATTGCAAAAAGCACGCAAAACCTATAAAGTGATTGAACACGTTTTGAAACTACATACTATCTGCTTGCCTTATGTTCCCTTAAAGGTTTGACGACTACATTAGTAGTAATCAATGTTATACTTTGCTTGGCCCAATAGCAATCTCCATGTTATTTGCTTGGCCTATTTTCCTTCCATGCTATTCTATGTCCCTTCCATTGTTATTCTATGGGACCTCTACACGTGATTAAACACGTTATGAAACTATGTGCTATTTGCTTATGTCCCGTTGGCACCATTCCAAACGAGTGGGGATTCCCCGCCTGTTCCTAAACATTGCAAAAAAAGATAACAGTATGAACGGGGATTCCCCGCACAAAATTGTTTCAACTCCAAGTTTTTCAACCAGAGTGTTTTTTTTTTCGAGCTGACACCTGTTTTTTAGGCAGCCAAACAGAGAACTGCTTAACAATTCGTCATTGAAACCCCGTATAAAAATGTTCATGCTTTGGAATTTAATTTTCATTATGTATTAGCATATTGAGCATAGTACACTGCATATTATTAACTTTGAAAACAATGGATTCGTCAATTGTCAATGTGAGTACAGCTTATTAAATTTTTTAATTTATTTCCAGATAAAAAGCATTTACCAGTAAATTCAAATTTCAGGGGGACTTAGCCCCCCTCCCCTCCAACAATACAAACCATTAAAATATGATGAGGATATTCGATAGAAAACGCTAAGTATGCTTTTTTTCTATTATGTAAAACAAAAACTCTCTCCTCCACAGCTATGTTTACAAGTTTTAATTGTTTTGAAACAGTTCTTTTTCGTTCAAAAATGTCCTTTTCCCATCGTCTATCTAAAATGTGCTGTCTTTTTCCAGTTTGAATGAAAAGCTTCGGTGTTACAAACAGAGTGACAGTTTTGGGACTCAAATTTCACACGCTATTGCTATCATAAATTAATGGCATATGCTTAATCAATTAGCAACAAGGATGTTCCTTGACAAAGAGAGAAAATTGTATTCTAGTCTAATTAAAGGAAATATATTTTATTTTCAATTGTATTCCATGATTAAGAAGGTTTTACGATGTGAAAAAAAAAGCTTTATAGTTTAGTTTTTACGGAAATGGCATATTTTCGTTCCAAAGCTTTGCTTTTTCAGGGCTTGAGTTGCACGGGAGTTGAGTTGCACGAGGGTTCAGTTGCACGGGGTTCGGTTACATGCGGATTCAGTTACACGGGGTTTAGTTAAATGTGGTTGAGTTGCATAGTCTCGTTGGAAAAAAATGGAGTTCATACTTAAACAGTTCTATTAAGAGCTATTGCTATGGAAATGGCTCATTTTTGAATCGAAACTATGCTTTTCTGACTGAAGATACACATTTGAATCAGAAAATGTGAAAATGTACACAATTGAAACAGAGAAGTGTGTTTTGACGATATTTTCTATAATTTCGTCTGAAAAATAGGAGTTCACGCTTAAAAAGTTCTATTAAGAGCTATTTTTATGGAAATGGTTCATTTTTGAACCAAAACTACGCTTTTCTGACTGAAGATACACATTTGAATCAGAAAAAGTGAAAATGTACACAACTGAAACAGAAGTGTGTTTTGACCGTATTTTCTATAATTTCGTCTGAAAAATAGGAGTTCACACTTAAAAAGTTCTATTAAGAGCTATTTTTATGGAAATGGTTCATTTTTGAACCAAAACTACGCTTTTCTGACCGAAGATATACATTATGATCAGAGAAATGTGTTTTGATAGTATTTTCTATAGTCTCATTGGAAAAAATTGGAGTTTATACCTAAACAGTTCTATTAAGAGCTATTGCTATGGAAATGGTTCATTTTTGAACCAAAACTACGCTTTTCTGACTGAAGATATACATTATAATCAGAGAAATGTGTTTTGATAGTATTTTCTATACTTTCGTTGGAAAAAATTGGAGTTCATACTTGAACAGTTCTATTAAGAGCTATTTTTATGGAAATGGTTCATTTTTGAACAAAAACTACGCTTTTCTGACTGAAGATATACATTATAGCCAGAGAAATGCGTTTTGATAGTATTTTCTATACTTTCGTTGGAAAAAAATTGGAGTTCATACTTAAACAGTTCTATTAAGAGCTATTTTTATGGAAATGGTTCATTTTTGAACAAAAACTAACGCTTTTCTGACTGAAGATATACATTATAATCAGAGAATTGTGTATTGATAGTATTTTCTATAGTCTCGCTGGAAAAAATTGGAGTTCATACTTAAACAGTTCTATTAAGAGCTATTGCTATGGAAATGGCTCATTTTTGAATCGAAACTACGCTTTTCTGACTGAAGATACACATTTGAATCAGAAAAAGGGAAAATGTACACAACTGAAACAGAGAAGTGTGTTTTGACCGTATTTTCTATAATTTCGTCTGAAAAATAGGAGTTCACACTTAAAAAGTTCTATTAAGAGCTATTTTTATGGAAATGGTTCATTTTTGAACCAAAACTATGCTTTTCTGACTGAAGATATACATTATAATCAGAGAAATGTGTTTTGATACTATTTTCTATAGTCTCGTTGGAAAAAATTGGAGTTCATACTTAAACAGTTCTATTAAGAGTATTTCTAGTTGAAAATACTTATTTTTTAATTTAATTGTGATGAAAAGTCAAAAGTCTAACATAAAGAACAAGGTATTTCGGAGGGGGGCTCGTTACTGATATTGATATTAGTGCGTAAACTACAAACTGACAAAAATATCCAGAACTTTTTTTTTCTTATAGTCTTGACTTTGAAGACATTTCTTCATCTTAATTGGCTTTAGAAATATCATGCAAAATAAACTAACCTAACAGTCATTGCTTTGTCGAATTTTGACCAAAAACAAAAGGATTGTAACACCTGATTGCCCCGTTTTCCAACTTTTACCTTGAGAATCGATGTTGTTAGCAGAATTTCAAAAGGATCGTTTATTAGTGCTGGCGTATCTGATGACGATGATACTCATTTCTAGTTGAAAATGCTTATTTTTTAATTTAATTGTAATGAAAAGTCAAAAGTCTAACATAAAAGAACAAGGTATTTTGGAGGGGGGCTCGTTACTGATATTGATATTAGTGCGTAAACTACAAACTGACAAAAATATCCAGAACTTTTTTTTTCTTATTGCCTTGACTTTGAAGACATTTCTTCATCTTAATTGGCTTTAGAAATATCATGCAAAATAAACTAGCCTAACAGTCATTGCTTTGTCGAATTTTGAGCAAAAACAAAAGGATTGTAACACCTGTTCCGATCTATTGCCCCGTTTTCCAACTTTTACCTTGAGAATCGATGTTGTTAGCAGAATTTCAAAAGGATCGTTTATTAGTGCTGGCGTATCTGATGACGATGATCCTTATTTCTAGTTGAAAATGCTTATTTTTTAATTTAAAAGTGATGAAAAGTCAAAAGTCTAACATAAAAGAACAAGGTATTTCGGAGGGGGGCTCTTTACTGATATTGATATTAGTGCGTAAACTACAAACTGACAAAAATATCCAGAACTTTTTTTTTCTTATAGCCTTGACTTTGAAGACATTTCTTCATCTTAATTGGCTTTAGAAATATCATGCAAAATAAACTAGCCTAACAGTCATTGCTTTGTCGAATTTTGAGCAAAAACAAAAGGATTGTAACACCTGATTGCCCCGTTTTCCAACTTTTACCTTGAGAATCGATGTTGTTAGCAGAATTTCAAAAGGATTGTTTATTAGTGCTGGCGTATCTGATGACGATGATCCTTATTTCTAGTTGAAAATGCTTATTTTTTAATTTAAAAGTGATGAAAAGTCTAACATAAAAGAACAAGGTATTTCGGAGGGGGGCTCGTTACTTATATTGATATTAGTGCGTAAAACTACAAACTGACAAAAATATCCAGAACTTTTTTTTTCTTATAGCCTTGACTTTGAAGACATTTCTTCATCTTAATTGGCTTTAGAAATATCATGCAAAATAAACTAGCCTAACAGTCATTGCTTTGTCGAATTTTGAGCAAAAACAAAAGGATTGTAACACCTGATTGCCCCGTTTTCCAACTTTTACCTTGAGAATCGATGTTGTTAGCAGAATTTCAAAAGGATCGTTTATTAGTGCTGGCGTATCTGATGACGATGATCCTTGTTTCTAGTTGAAAATGCTTATTTTTTAATTTAAAAGTGATGAAAAGTCAAAAGTCTAACATAAAAGAACAAGGTATTTCGGAGGGGGGCTCGTTACTGATATTGATATTAGTGCGTAAACTACAAACTGACAAAAATATCCAGAACTTTTTTTTCTTATAGCCTTGACTTTGAAGACATTTCTTCATCTTAATTGGCTTTATAAATATCATGCAAAATAAACTAGCCTAACAGTCATTGCTTTCTCGAATTTTGAGCAAAACAAAAGAATTGTAACACCTGATTGGTCCGTTTTCCAACTTTTACCTTGAGAATCGATGTTGTTAGCAGAATTTCAAAAGGATCGTTTATTAGTGCTGGCGTATCTGATGACGATGCTCCTTATTTCTAGTTGAAAATGCTTATTTTTTTAATTTAATTGTGATGAAAAGTCAAAAGTCTAACATAAAAAAACAAGCTATTTGGGAGGGGGGCTCGTTACTGATATTGATATTAGTGCGTAAACTAAAAACTGACAAAAAAAAATATCCAGAACTTTTTTTTTCTTACAGCCTTGACTTTGAAGACATTTCTTCATCTTAATTGGCTTTAGAAATATCATGCAAAATAAACTAGCCTAACAGTCATTGCTTTGTCGAATTTTGAGCAAAAACAAAAGGATTGTAACACCTGATTGCCCCGTTTTCCAACTTTTACCTTGAGAATCGATGTTGTTTGCAGAATTTCAAAAGGAGCGTTTATGAGTGCTCTAGTTGAAAATGCTTATTTTTTAATTTAATTGGGGGTGAAAAGTCAAAAGTTTAACATAAAAAGAACAAGGTATTTAGGAGGGGGAGGGGCAGCTCACTTCATATACGGGGTAATTTCCATTCGTCTTAGTTTTTTAACGATGCTCCTTATTTCTAGTTGAAAATGCTTATTTTTTAATTTAATTGTGATGAAAAGTCAAAAGTCTAACATAAAGAACAAGGTATTTCGGAGGGGGGCTCGTTACTGATATTGATATTAGTGCGTAAACTACAAACTGACAAAAATATCCATTTTTAATTTAATTGTGATGAAAAGTCAAAAGTCTAACATAAAAGAACAAGGTATTTCGGAGGGGGGCTCGTTACTGATATTGATATTAGTGCGTAAACTACAAACTCACAAAAAAAATATCCAGAACTTTTTTTCTTATAGCCTTGACTTTGAAGACATTTCTTCATCTTAATTGGCTTTAGAAATATCTTGCAAAATAAAAAACTAGCCTAACAGTCATTGCTTTCACGAATTTTGAGCAAAAACAAAAGGATTGTAACACCTGATTGACCCGTTTTCCAACTTTTACCTTGAGAATTGATGTTGTTAGCAGAATTTCAAAAGGAGCGTTTATGAGTGCTGGCGTATCTGATGAAATAAAAATGCTTATTTTTTAATTAATTGGGGTGAAAAGTCAAAAGTCTAACATAAAAAGAACAAGGTATTTCGGGGGGGGGGCAGCTCACTTCATATACGGGGTAATTTCCATTCGTCTTAGTTTTTTAACGATGCTCCTTATTTCTAGTTGAAAATGCTTATTTTTTAATTTAATTGTGATGAAAAGTCAAAAGTTCAATTTAATTTATTTTTTTTTAATTCAGTAGTTTTTCAGTAAGGACACTCGATATCCTAAAAGTGTTTGATTCAAACTTTTACCTTGAGAATCGATGTTGTTAGAAGAATTTCAAAAGGATCTTTTATGAGTGTTGGCGTATCTGATGAAATAATTTAGTTCGTATGATATTTTTTTTTTTTAGTAAGGACACTCGAGACAACACGCACACAGAGAGAACACACACATAGAGACGACACATGCATAGAGACAACACACACACACACACACAGACGACACCCACACAGAGACGACACACACACACAGAGATGACACACACACACACAGAGACGACATACTCAAAGTGACGACTTACACATAGAGACGACACACACACACACACACACACACACACACACACACACACACACACACACACACACACACACAGAGAGAGACGACAAACACACAGAGACGAGACACATAGAGAGACGACACACACACAGAGAGACGACAAAAACACACAGAGACAACACACACACACACACAAAGAGACGACACACACACACACACACACAGATACGAAACACACAAAGAGACGACACACACACAGAGACGACACACACGCACACACACACACACACACACACACACACACACACACACACACACACACACACACACACACACACACACACACACACACACATAGAGACAACACAGACACAGCGACGACAAAACATACATAGAAGACACAAAAACAGAGACGACACACACACACACACACAAAGATAACACACACAGAGACAACACATGCACAGAGACGACACACACACACAAAGACAACAAGCACAGAGACAACACACACAGACTCAGAGACGACACACACATAGCGACGAAAGACGCACAGAGACGACACACACACAGAGACGACAACACACAGAGAGAAGACACACGCACAGAGACGACACACACACACACACACACTCACAGAGACGACACGCACATAGCGACGACACACGCACAGAGACGACACAAACAGAGAGAAGACACATGCACAGAGACGACACACGCACACACACACACACACACAGAGAGAGAGAGAGAGAGAGACGAAACGCACACAGAGGCGAAACACACACATAGAGACGACACATGCACAGGGACGATACACACACAGAGACAACACACACACACACAGAGACGACGACACACACACATAGTGACGACACACACACAGAGACGACACACACAGAGAGAGAAGACACACGCGCAGAGACGACACACACAGAGACGGCACACACACACAGAGATGATACACACATACGGAGATGAAACAGCCATAGATACGACACACGCACAGAGACGATACACACACAGAGTCAACACACACACAGAGAGACCAGGCACATTGACAAGAAATGACAAAAACACACATAGAGACGACACACACACACAGATACGAAACACACATAGAGACGACACACGCATAGATACAACACACTCACAGAGACAACACCCACACAGAGACAACACACACAGAGAGACGACACACACACAGAGACGACACACTCAAAAGTGACGACTTACACATAGAGAAGACACACACACAGAGACGACACACATAGAGAGATGACACACACACACAGAGAGACGACAAACACACAGAGACAACACACACAAAGAGACGACACACAACACACAGATACGAAACACACAAAGAGACGACACACGCACAGAGACGACACACACACACCCACACAGAGTCCACAACAAAAACAGAGACGACACATCCACAGAGATGACACACACATAGAGACGACACACGCACAGACATGACACACGAACAGAGTCATAGTGAGAGAGATATCCAAAAAGTTGGGTTGATCTAGGTTCACTTAGAGTGGCGCGCCACTCTAAGTGAACCTAGATCAACCCAACTTTTTGGATATCTCTCTCACTATGACTCTGTTCGTGTGTCATGTCTATGCGTGTGTCGTCTCTGTGGATGTGTCGTCTCTGTTTTTGTTGTGGACTCTGTGTGTGTGTGTGTGTCGTCTCTGTGCGTGTGTCGTCTCTTTGTGTGTTTCGTATCTGTGTGTTGTGTGTCGTCTCTTTGTGTGTGTTGTCTCTGTGTGTTTGTCGTCTCTGTGTGTATGTGTGTCATCTCTATGTGTATCGTCTCTGTGTTTTTGTCGTCTCTGTGTGTGTGTCTTCTCTATGTGTAAGTCGTCACTTTTGAGTGTGTCGTCTCTGTGTGTGTGTCGTCTCTCTGTGTGTGTTGTCTCTGTGTGGGTGTTGTCTGTGTGTGTGTGTGTTGTATCTATGCGTGTGTCGTCTCTATGAGTGTTTCGTATCTGTGTGTGTGTCGTCTCTATGTGTGTTTTTGTCATTTCTTGTCTATGTGCCTCGTCTCTCTGTGTGTGTGTTGACTCTGTGTGTGTATCGTCTCTGTGCGTGTGTCGTCTCTATGGCTGTTTCGTCTCCGTATGTGTGTATCATCTCTGTGTGTGTGTGTGCCGTCTCTGCGCGTGTGTCTTCTCTTTGTGTGTGTGTGTGTCGTCTCTGTTTGTGTGTCGTCGCTATGTGTGTGTGTCGTCGTCTCTGTGTGTGTGTGTGTGTGTGTGTGTTGTCTCTGTGTGTGTATCGTCTCTTTGCATGTGTCGTCTCTATGTGTGTGTTTCGTCTCTGTGTGTGTGTGTCATCTCTGTGCGTGTGTCGTCTCTTTGTGTGTTTCATATCTGTGTGTTGTGTGTCGTCTCTTTGTGTGTGTTGTCTCTGTGTGTTTGTCGTCTCTGTGTGTATGTGTGTCATCTCTATGTGTATCGTCTCTGTGTTTTTGTCGTCTCTGTGTGTGTGTCTTCTCTATGTGTAAGTCGTCACTTTTGAGTGTGTCGTCTCTGTGTGTGTGTCGTCTCTCTGTGTGTGTTGTCTCTGTGTGGGTGTTGTCTGTGTGTGTGTGTGTGTCGTCTCTGTGCGTGTGTCGTCTCTTTGAGTGTTTCGTATCTGTGTGTGTGTCGTCTCTATGTGTGTTTTTGTCATTTCTTGTCTATGTGCCTCGTCTCTCTGTGTGTGTGTTGACTCTGTGTGTGTATCGTCTCTGTGCGTGTGTCGTCTCTATGGCTGTTTGGTCTCCGTATGTGTGTATCATCTCTGTGTGTGTGTGTGCCGTCTCTGCGCGTGTGTCTTCTCTTTGTGTGTGTGTGTGTCGTCTCTGTTTGTGTGTCGTCGCTATGTGTGTGTGTCGTCGTCTCTGTGTGTGTGTGTGTGTGTGTGTGTGTGTGTGTGTGTGTGTGTGTGTGTGTGTTGTCTCTGTGTGTGTATCGTCTCTTTGCATGTGTCGTCTCTATGTGTGTGTTTCGTCTCTGTGTGTGTGTGTCATCTCTGTGTGTGTTTCGTCTCTCTCTCTCTCTCTCTCTCGTCTCTCTCTCTCTCGTCTCTCTCTCTCTCTGTGTGTGTGTGTGTGTGTGTGTGTGTGTGTGTGTGTGTGTGTGTGTGTGTGTGTGTGTGTGTGTGTGTGTGTGTGTGTGTGTGTGTGTGTGTGTGTGTGTGTGTGTGTGTGTGTGTGTGTGTGTGTGTGTGTGTGTGTGTGTGTGTGTGTGTGTGTGTGTGTGTGTGTGTGTGTGTGTGTGTGTGTGTGTGTGTGTGTGTGTGTGTGTGTGTGTGTGTGTGTGTGTGTGTGTGTGTGTGTGTGTGTGTGTGTGTGTGTGTGTGTGGTGTGTGTGTGTGTGTGTGTGTGTGTGTGTGTGTGTGTGTGTGTGTGTGTGTGTGTGTGTGTGTGTGTGTGTGTGGTGTGTGTGTGTGTGTGTGTGTGTGTGTGTGTGTGTGTGTGTGTGTGTGTGTGTGTGTGTGTGTGTGTGTGTGTGTGTGTGTGTGTGTGTGTGTGTGTGGTGTGTGTGTGTGTGTGTGTGTGTGTGTGTGTGTGTGTGTGTGTGTGTGTGTGTGTGTGTGTGTGTGTGTGGTGTGTGTGTGTGTGTGTGTGTGTGTGTGTGTGTGTGTGTGTGTGTGTGTGTGTGTGTGTGTGTGTGTGTGTGTGTGTGTGTGTGTGTGTGTGTGTGTGTGTGTGTGTGTGTGTGTGTGTGTGTGTGTGTGTGTGTGTGTGTGTGTGTGTGTGTGTGTGTGTGTGTGTGTGTGTGTGTGTGTGTGTGTGTGTGTGTGTGTGGTGTGTGTGTGTGTGTGTGTGTGTGTGTGTGTGTGTGTGTGTGTGGTGTGTGTGTGTGTGTGTGTGTGTGTGTGTGTGTGTGTGTGTGTGTGTGTGTGTGTGTGTGTGTGTGTGTGTGTGTGTGTGTGTGTGTGTGTGTGTGTGTGTGTGTGTGTGGTGTGTGTGTGTGTGTGTGTGTGTGTGTGTGTGTGTGTGTGTGTGTGTGTGGTGTGTGTGTGTGTGGTGTGTGTGTGTGTGTGTGTGTGGTGTGTGTGTGTGTGTGTGTGTGTGTGTGTGTGTGTGTGTGTGAGTGTGTGTGCGTGTGCGTGTGCGTGTGCGTGTGCGTGTGCGTGTGCGTCTCGTCTCTGTGTGGGTGTCGTCTCTGTGTGTGTGTGTGTTGTCTCTATGCATTTGTCGTCTCTATGTGTGTTTCGTATCTGTGTGTGTGTTCTCTCTGTGTGCGTGTTGTCTCGAGTGTCCTTACTAAAAAAAAAAAATATCATACGAACTAAATTATTTGATCAGATACGCCAACATTCATAAACGATCCTTTTGAAATTCTTCTAACAACATCGATTCTCAAGGTAAAAGTTTGAATCAAACGCTTTTAGGATATCGAGTGTCCTTACTGAAAAACTACTGAATTAAAAAAAATAAATTAAATTGAACTTTTGACTTTTCATCACAATTAAATTAAAAAATAAGCATTTTCAACTAGAAATAAGGAGCATCGTTAAAAAACTAAGACGAATGGAAATTACCCCGTATATGAAGTGAGCTGCCCCCCCCCGAAATACCTTGTTCTTTTTATGTTAGACTTTTGACCTTTCACCCCAATTAAATTAAAAAATAAGCATTTTTATTTCATCAGATACGCCAGCACTCATAAACGATCCTTTTGAAATTCTGCTAACAACATCGATTCTCAAGGTAAAAGTTGGAAAACGGGCCAATCAGGTGTTACAATCCTTTTGTTTTGCTCAAAATTCGTGAAAGCAATGACTGTTAGGCTAGTTTTTTATGTTGCATGATATTCTAAAGCCAATTAAGATGAAGAAATGTCTTCAAAGTCAAGGCTATAAGAAAAAAAAAGTTCTGGATATTTTTTTTGTGAGTTTGTAGTTTACGCACTAATATCAATATCAGTAACGAGCCCCCCTCCGAAATACCTTGTTCTTTTATGTTAGACTTTTGACTTTTCATCACAATTAAATTAAAAAATGGATATTTTTGTCAGTTTGTAGTTTACGCACTAATATCAATATCAGTAACGAGCCCCCTCCGAAATACCTTGTTCTTTATGTTAGACTTTTGACTTTTCATCACAATTAAATTAAAAAATAAGCATTTTCAACTAGAAATAAGGAGCATCGTTAAAAAACTAAGACGAATGGAAATTACCCCGTATATGAAGTGAGCTGCCCCTCCCCCCTCCGAAATACCTTGTTCTTTTTATGTTAGACTTTTGACTTTTCACCCCAATTAAATTAAAAAATAAGCATTTTTATTTCATCAGATACGCCAGCACTCATAAACGATTCTTTTGAAATTCTGCTAACAACATCGATTCTCAAGGTAAAAGCTGGAAAACGGGGCAATCATTTGTTAAAATCCTTTTGTTTTTGCTCAAAATTCGAGAAAGCAATGACTGTTAGGCTAGTTTTTTTTATTTTGCATTTTATTTCTAAAGCCAATTAAGATGAAGAAATGTCTTCAAAGTCAAGGCTATAAGAAAAAAAAAGTTCTGGATATTTTTTTGTCAGTTTGTAGTTTACGCACTAATATCAATATCAGTAACGAGCCCCCCTCCGAAATAGCTGGTTTTTTTTATGTTAGACTTTTGACTTTTCATCACAATTAAATTAAAAAAATAAGCATTTTTAACTAGAAATAAGGAGCATCGTCATCAGATACGCCAGCACTAATAAACGATCCTATTGAAATTCTGCTAACAACATCGATTCTCAAGGTAAAAGTTGGAAAACGGGGCAATCAGGTGTTACAATCCTTTTGTTTTTGCTCAAAATTCGACAAAGCAATGACTGTTAGGCTAGTTTATTTTGCATGATATTTCTAAAGCCAATTAAGATGAAGAAATGTCTTCAAACTCAAGGCTATAAGAAAAAAAAAGTTCTGGATATTTTTTTCAGTTTGTAGTTTACGCACTAATATTAATATCAGTAACGAGCCCCCCTCCGAAATACCTTGTTCTTTTATGTTAGACTTTTGACTTTTCATTACAATTAAATTAAAAAATAAGCATTTTCAACTAGAAATAAGGATCATCGTCATCAGATACGCCAGCAGTAATAAACGATCCTTTTGAAATTCTGCTAACAACATCGATTCTCAAGGTAAAAGTTGGAAAACGGGGCAATCAGGTGTTACAATCCTTTTGTTTTTGCTCAAAATTCGACAAAGCAATGACTCTTAGGCTAGTTTATTTTGCATGGTATTTCTAAAGCCAATTAAGATGAAAACATGTCTTCAAAGTCAAGGCTATAAGAAAAAAAAGTTCTGGATATTTTTTTCAGTTTGTAGTTTACGCACTAATATCAATATCAGTAACGAGCCCCCCTCCGAAATGCCTTGTTCTTTTATGTTAGACTTTTGACTTTTCATTACAATTAAATTAAAAAATAAGCATTTTCAACTAGAAATAGGGATCATCGTCATCAGATACGCCAGCACTAATAAACGATCCTTTTGAAATTCTGCTAACAACATCGACTCTCAAGGTAAAAGTTGGAAAACGGGGCAATCAGGTGTTACAATCCTTTTGTTTTTGGTCGAAATTCGACAAAGCAATGACTGTTAGGTTAGTTTATTTTGCATGATATTTCTAAAGCCAATTAAGATGAAGAAATGTCTTCAAAGTCAAGACTATAAGAAAAAAAATTCTGGATATTTTTGTCAGTTTGTAGTTTACGCACTAATATCAATATCAGTAAAGAGCCCCCCTCCGAAATACCTTGTTCTTTATGTTTGACTTTTGACTTTTCATCACAATTAAATTAAAAAATAAGCATTTTCAACTAGAAATACTCTTAATAGAACTGTTTAAGTATGAACTCCAATTTTTTCCAGCGAGACTATAGTAAATACTATCAATACACAATGCTCTGATTATAATGTATATCTTCAGTCAGAAAAGCGTAGTTTTTGTTCAAAAATGAACCATTTCCATAAAAATAGCTCTTAATAGAACTGTTTAAGTATGAACTCCAATTTTTTCCAACGAAAATATAGAAAATACTATCAAAACACATTTCTCTGATTATAATGTATATCTTCAGTCAGAAAAGCGTAGTTTTGGTTCAAAAATGAACCATTTCCATAGCAATAGCTCTTAATAGAACTGTTTAAGTATGAACTCCAATTTTTTCCAATGAGGCTATAGAAAATACTATCAAAACACATTTCTCTGATTATAATGTATATCTTCAGTCAGAAAAGCGTAGTTTTGGTTCAAAAATGAACCATTTCCATAAAAATAGCTCTTAATAGAACTTTTTAAGTGTGAACTCCTATTTTTCAGACGAAATTGTAGAAAATACGGTCAAAACACACTTCTCTGTTTCAGTTGTGTACATTTTCACTTTTTCAGATTCAAATGTGTATCTTCAGTCAGAAAAGCGTAGTTTTGGTTCAAAAATGAACCATTTCCATAAAAATAGCTCTTAATATAACTTTTTAAGCGTGATCTCCTATTTTTCAGACGAAATTATAGAAAATATCGTCAAAACACACTTCTCTGTTTCAATTGTGTACATTTTCACATTTTCTGATTCAAATGGGTATCTTCAGTCAGAAAAGCATAGTTTCGATTCAAAAATGAGCCATTTCCATAGCAATAGCTCTTAATAGAACTGTTTAAGTATGAACTCCAATTTTTTCCAACGAGACTATGCAACTCAACCACATTTAACTAAACCCCGTGTAACTGAATCCGCATGTAACCGAACCCCCGTGCAACTGAACCCTCGTTCAACTCAACTCCCGTGCAACTCAAGCCCTGAAAAAGCCAAGCTTTGGAACGAAAATATGCCATTTTCGTAAAAACTAAACTATAAAGCTTTTTTTTCACATCGTAAAACCTTCTTAATCATGGAATACAATTGAAAATAAAATATATTTCCTTTAATTAGACTGGAATACAATTTTCTCTCTTTGTCAAGGAACATCCTTGTTGCTAATTCATTAAGCATATGCCATTAATTTATGATAGCAATAGCGTGTGAAATTTGAGTCCCAAAACTGTCACTCTCTTTGTAACACCGAAGCTTTTCATTCAAACCGGAAAAAGACAGCACATTTTAGATAGACGATGGGAAAAGGACATTTTTGAACGAAAAAGAACTGTTTCAAAACAATTAAAACTTGTAAACATAGCTGTGGAGGAGAGAGTTTTTGTTTTACATAATAGAAAAAAAGCATACTTAGCGTTTTCTATCGAATATACTCATCATATTTTAATGGTTTGTATTGTTGGAGGGGAGGGGGGCTAAGTCCCCCTGAAATTTGAATTTACTGGTAAATGCTTTTTATCTGGAAATAAATTGAAAATTTAATAAGCTGTACTCACATTGGCAATTGACGAATCCATTGTTTTCAAAGTTAATAATATGCAGTGTACTATGCTCAATGTGCTAATACATAATGAAAATTAAATTCCAAAGCATGAACATTTTATACGGGGTTTCAATGACGAATTGTTAAGCAGTTCTCTGATTGGCTGCCTAAAAAACAGGTGTCAGCTCGAAACAAAAACACTCTGGTTGAAAAACTTGGAGTTGAAACAATTTTGTGCGGGGAATCCCCGTTCATACTGTTATCTTTTTTTGCAATGTTTTGGAACAGGCGGGGAATCCTCACTCGTTTGGAATGGTACCAACGGGACATAAGCAAATAGCACATAGTTTCATAACGTGTTTAATCACGTGTAGAGGTCCCATAGAATAACAATGGAAGGGACATAGAATAGCGTGGAAGGAACATAGGCCAAGCAAATAACATGGAGATTGCTATTGGGCCAAGCAAAGTATAACATTGATTACTACTTACATTCACGAATACATTCACGCCTACAAGAATATGCAGTTACACGTGCACATTGCAAAAAACATGCAAAACCTATAAAGTGATTAAACACGTTTTGAAACTACATGCTATTTGCTTGCCTTATGTTCCCTTAAAGGTTTGACGACTACATTCACAAATACAAGAATATGCAGTTACACGTGGACATTGCAAAAAAGCGAGATATTTATTATAAATTTGGAACAATATCAATCTTTGGAAATGGTCAACGATAATAAACATGTTTTCAACCAGATGGGTTTTTGAAGCACATTCAGCATGGCGTGTTTTATTTTTTATTTTTTTTATTTTTTGACGTTTTTTCTGATAACAAGTACCATTCATTGCGATCGTGTAGGTGTTTGTTATCTGAAACCTATGATTTCGGATGCTATTTGGACTTTTCAGAGCTAGGATTCTTAGTCTCTAATAGGTGTTTGTTGTCTGAAACCTATACTTTGGGATGGGTAGTTATTTCCGGCTTTTATGAGCTAGGTTTCCTAGTATTTCGTGGGTGTGTGTTGTCTGAAACTTATGATTTGGGATATGCAAATTACTATTTCGGGCATTTCTGAGCTAGATTTCTTAGTCTTTCGTTGGTGTGTGTTATCTGAAACCTATGATTTGGGATGGGTGGGTTGCTATTTTTGACTTTTCTGAGCTGGATTTCTTAGCCTTTCATAGGTGTGTGTTGTCTGAAAATTATGATTTGGGATGTATAGTTTGCTATTTTTGACTTTTCTGAGCTAGGTTTTTCAGTCTCTCATAGGTGTGTGTTGTCTGAAACCTTTAGTTTGGGGTGGGTAGTTTGCTATTTCAGGCTTTTATGAGCTAAGTTTCCTACTATTTCGTGGGTGTGTGTTGTCTGAAACTTATGATTTGGGATATGTAAATTACTATTTCGGGCTTTTCTGAGCTAGATTTCTTAGTCTTTCGTTGGTGTGTGTTGTCTGAAACCTATGATTTGGGATGGGTGGGTTGCTATTTTTGACTTTTCTGAGCTGGATTTCTTAGCCTTTCATAGGTGTGTGTTGTCTGAAACTTATGATTTGGGATGGGTGGGTTGCTATTTTTGACTTTTTGAGCTGGATTTCTTAGCCTTTCATAGGTGTTTGTTGTCTGAAAATTATGATTTGGGATGTATAGTTTGCTATTTTTGACTTTTCTGAGCTAGGATTCTTAGTCTCTCATAGGTGTGTGTTGTCTGAAACCTTTAGTTTGGGGTGGGTAGTTTGCTATTTCAGGCTTTTATGAGCTAAGTTTCCTACTATTTCGTGGGTGTGTGTTGTCTGAAACTTATGATTTGGGATATGTAAATTACTATTTCGGGCTTTTCTTTTCTAGATTTCTTAGTCTTTCGTTGGTGTGTGTTGTCTGAAACCTATGTTTGGGGATGGGTGGTTTGCTATTTTTGACTTTTCTGAGCTGGATTTCTTAGCCTTTCATAGGTGTGTGTTGTCTGAAACTTATGATTTGGGGTGTGTAATTTGCTATTTTTGACTTTGCTGAGCTAGGTTTCTTAGTATTTCGTAGGTGTGTGTTGTCTGAAACTTATGACTTGAGATGTGTAATTTGCTATTTCCGGCTTTTATGAGCTAGGTCTCCTAGTATTTCTTAGGTGTGTGTTGTCTGAAAATTATGATTTGGGGTATGTAAATTACTATTGCTGGCTTTTCTGAACTAAGCTTTCTTAGCCTTTTGTAGGTGTGTGTTGTCTGAAACTTATGATTTGGGGTGTGTAATTTGCTATTTCCGACTTTTCTGAGCTAGGTTTCTTAGTATTTCGTAGGTGTGTGTTGTCTGAAACTTATGACTTGAGGTATGTAAATTACTATTTCGGGCTTTTCTGAACTAAGCTTTCTTAGCCTTTTGTAGGTGTGTGTTGTCTGAAACCTATGATTTGGGATGCTATTTGGGCTTTTCAGAGCTAGGTTTCTTAGTCTCTCATAGGTGTGTGTTGTCTGAAACCTACAATTTGGGATTTTTAGTTTGCAATATCCTGCTTTTCTGAGCTAGGTTTCTGAGTCTCTCATAGGTGTGTGTTGTCTGAAGCCTATGATTTGGGATGCTATTTCTGCCTTTTATGAGCTAGGTCTCCTAGTATTTCGTAGGTGTGTGTTGTCTGAAACTTAAGATTTGGGGTGTGTAGTTTGAAATTTTTGACTTTGCTTAGTTAGATTTCTTAGCCTTTCATAGGTGTGTGTTGTTTGAAACTTATGATTAGGGATGTGTAGTTTGCTATTTTTGACTTTGCCGAGCTAGGTTTCTTAGTATTTCGTAGGTGTGTGTTGTCTGAAACTTATGATTTGGAATGGTTAATTTGCTATTTCCGGCTTTTATTAGCTAGGTTTCTTAGTCTTTCGTAGGTATGTGTTGTCTGAAACCTATAAAAATAAACTATTTCCGTAAAATCCGAGCTAATAAGGGTTTTTGACCGTAAACTCTATTTTTGTGTAAGAAAATTATGGAAAATACATTTCGTCGACTCATAGGTAAAACTTAAGTCCAGTTATGGATTGAAAAATAAACTATTTCTGTAAAATCTGAGCTAATAAGGGTTTTTGACCGTAAACTCTAGTTTTTTTGTAAGAAAATTATGGAAAATACAATTCTCTGGTTCAAATGTGAAACTTAAGTCCAGTTATGAGTCGAAAAATAAACTATTTTTGTAAAATCTGAGCTAATGAGGGTTTTTGACCGTAAACTCTAGTTTTTTTGTAAGAAAAAATTATGGAAAATACTATTCTCAGGTTCAAATGTGAAACTTAGGTCCATTTTGGATCGAAAAATAAAAGTATCCCCGTAAAATCTAAGCTAAGAAGGGTTTTTGACCGTAAACTCTAGTTTTTTATAAGAAAATTATGGAAAATACAATTCTCTAGTTCAAATGTGAAACTTAAGTCTATTTTTGGATCGAAAAATAAAACTATTTCCGGAAAATCTGAGCTAATAAGGGTTTTTGACCGTAAACTCTAGTTTTTTTGTAAGAAAAAATTATGGAAAATACTATTCTCAGGTTCAAATGTGAAACTTAGGTCCAATTTTGGATACTCATAATGATGAGGACTGATGGTTCTAATTCAATATTTTTTTTTCATAAAAAAAACTATTTTTTTTTAAACTTCGAAATTATTCAACTTTATTTATTTTTATCTTTTTTTGTACGTATCTTGAAATGACAAAATATGCCTACGGCTCTAACAATTGTATTCTATGATTGGTCAGAGATACGATGTGGCTTTCCCATTGGTATTCACAATGTGTAAGTAACAATGGTAAGTAACAATGTGTGTGTGTGTGTGTTTGTGCAAAGCAGAGCAATTTCCTCACAAATTCCACTATTTAATGCCACCCTCCGCCCCCCACCGCAGTGGCTGCCCCCAATAGCGGGCGGGCCGGGAAGCGCCGAGAGGCCCGCTCTGGCGGGCCGGGAAGTGGGGCCCCGCTGCGGCGGGTCGGGAAGCGCCGCGAGGCCCGCTGCGACGGGCCGGGGAGCGCCGCGGGCCAGGAAGCGGGGCCCCGCTATGGTGGGGGCGGAGGGGGGCATTAAATAGTGGAATTTGTGAGGAAATTGCTCTGCCTTGCACAAACACACACACACACATTGTTACTTACTTACAATTTTTTCACAATTTCTTGAATGAAATTTCTGCATTGTGTATACAAGAGGTGACTTCAAGAAAGAGTTTGTTACCTATTTACAATTTGTTCATAATTTCTTGAATGAAATTTCCGTATTGTGTATCCAATAGGTGAAAACAATAAAGAGTTTATTACTTATTTGCAATTTTTTCATAATTTCTTGAATTAAATATCTGTATTGTGTCCAGGAAGCGAAATCAAGAAAGCGATTGTTACTTACTTAATTTCGTGTCATTTTAAGATACGTAAAAAAAGAAGTTGAATAATTTCGAAGTCCAATTTATGTTTACCCCTCTGTTAATTTAGCAGTCTATATCCCTTGATGTGTGACATAGCCAATATTTTATTCCTCGACTTTTGGAGGGTGTTTCCCCATTTTTCGATAATCAGGCAATTTTCTCAAGCTCATAGCTTTTGATTGGCAACACTAAAGTTAATATCTAAAGTCCTATATCTTTGGAATCAGCATAAGAATCCAATTCTTTTGATGAGCCTATTGATTACAACTGAACCCCTCCTGTGCGAAAAGCCTCTATTTCTGTCCGTTTAAGTTTTGATGTTGCTCCTTACTTTCAGTTGAAGAAAAACTTTTATAAAAACTTTTATAATTTAATTTCTGATCGCTTTTAATAACACCGAGAAATCCGGCTCCCCCCCCCACCACTCTAAGAAAAATTCCTTCATCCCACTGAAAAATTCCACCATGGAAAGTTGTTTTCACGTAAAAATACCCTTCCCCTTTTCCATGGAAAATTCCCCCCAAGACATTTCCATTCCTGCTGAAAATTCACCCCCGAAAATTTCATGTAGATGATCTGGGGTGTAAAATTTTTCTTATTGCACTTTCATTTGAAAAGAGTTTAATTTCTGATTGTTCTTAAAATCATGCCGGTAATCCCGTTCTTGGTGGAAAATTTTCCCAACAAAAAGGGAGCAAAAGATTGTTTTCCAGCGAAGATTTTTTAGAGAGGGTAGGGGTACAAAAGAAACTTAAAAAAAAACGTATCCAAAATGTGAAATTGATATCTACCCCCTTACGATTTCTGGGAATATTTCTGGTCTACGCTGTTATTATGAAAGTAAAGAATAAATCTAAACCCCAAAATGAGCAGAATTCATTCCATAGAGGAGGAGGACCACCCCTTCTTCATCCACACCTCCACCTAAAGCTCACAGAAACTTCGGAGTGTGTTCATTGGATCAGAAATTGACAGTTCTAGTCCTTTGCGCAGGGGTGGAAATTCGGAGGGGGGTTTTTCTGGGGGTATTATCCACAGGGGATGTTTTCTGAATGGAGTGGGTATTTTCCAGGGGGGGGTGGGGGGGGGTTAACACCGGTCACCAAAAAACGGCAAGCAAAAAAAGAACACTAATTTCTTAATAAAAAATACGCATTAAAGGAAAATTTTGAGTTTGGGGGGAATGGGG
Organism: Artemia sinica; assembly: GCA_027921565.1. Taxonomy (NCBI): domain Eukaryota; kingdom Metazoa; phylum Arthropoda; class Branchiopoda; order Anostraca; family Artemiidae; genus Artemia; species Artemia sinica. The sequence continues at coordinate 40,077,868 of CM051261.1, read as the reverse complement.
ATCTTAAAAAACATCTCATGACATAAATTGTCCTCTAAAGTCGATTCTGATGTTTGTAGCGCTTTAGAAATATTTTAAAAAAGGCCTCTAAAGTAGAATTCCAAAACACGCTCCTACAGAGCAATAAGATCGCTCTATCTCCGCTTACCGTCTCCACAGCCTGGTATCCATGACGTTTACAGTGTTTCATGTGATGCTTTAACTTTAAATCAGAGCGAAATCTTGAGAGGCATGTTGGACAGTAATAACACACATTCCCCTTTTTACCCTCCCCCAAAACCCTACTAAAATCGGTAATTGGGTTGAAATGACCAATTGAATCAGGTTAAAACATTCTAAACGTTTGATATGCTAGCTTACTCTAAAAATAATGAACACATAACAATGTAATATTTTTAATGAAATAATGCTATGTAGAATATTAATACAAAAATATATTATGATACATTATTAATATTAATGATTAACTTTGGACATTTTGAATCTGTTCCATAAAATAGTTCACCATGTTCTCTCTTGATATTGTTGCTATTGTCTTCTCTTAGTTCATAATCAGTAGAATAATCATTATTCCATTTTTAGTCATACACAATTTTTACTGGTGTCTCATCAACAGGCTCAATATGCTTTACGTCTTTGGTATTATTTGGTTCATTGCCTGTTTGATCAATGGCAGTAACGTTTGCTGGTGCTTTGTTTTTCATCGATTCATCTTTATATTCCATAGTGATATTTTCTGACAATGCCCTTTTTATTTTTCTGGCAATTTCACTGTCTATTATCACATTATTTTTACACAGGTAACAGTTTCGGCACGTAGACCAGATATGGTTTACGATATTAGTAGAAGAGTAGGCCTTTCTTTTATTGACCTTCCGTTGAATGCTAATACCCAAAAGCTGACGATTGGATGTATCAGTAGGTAATGTGTTACCTGCAACAGTAGCAAGGAGTTGTCCTCTATCATCAACGATTATTTTTATGTTGGCATTCTCTTTGAGTGCAATCATCTCTGGAGATCTCAATCTCGCATAACCACCAACATAAGAGTTGAATTTTTTCGCTATTCCAAAGAAATTTAATTCCTTACTGTCATGACAATGCATGCATACATTTCCAATAGTGCTACCACTTGTACTTGTTTCATAGTTTAAATACTTCTCCTTGTCGGCATTCAATGCTACAATAACCTTGTTATGTGAACACACTTTATTAAAATGCTCCATCTTCACTTTTTTTTTAAAGATATGACTTATGTGTTTATCGTTCCACTGCGTAAAAAATACAGATTTAATACATGCAATAGACTAGGTAGTGTCGATAACCGGACATAGAATACCAATGGGAAAGCCACATCGTATCTCTGACCAATCATAGAGTACAATTGTTAGAGCCCTAGGCATATTTTGTCGTTTTAAGATACGTACAAAAAAAGATAAAAAATAAATAAAGTTAAATAATTTCGAAGTTTAAAAAAAAATAGTTTGTTTTTATGAAAAAAATATTGAATTAGAACCATCAGTCCTCATCATTTTGAGTATCCAAAATTGGACTTAAGTCTCACATTTGAACTAGAGAATTGTATTTTCCATAATTTTCTTACAAGAAACTAGAGTTTACGGTCAAAAACCCTTATTAGCTCAGATTTTACGGAAATAGTTATATTTTTCGATCCAAAAATTGACTTAAGTTTCACATTTGAACCAGAGAATTGTATTTTCCGTAATTTTCTTTTAAAAAACTAGAGTTTACGGTCAAAAACCCTTATTAGCTCAGCTTTTACAGAAATAGTTTATTTTTCGATCCATAACTGGACTTAAGTTTCACATTTGAACCAGAGAATTGTATTTTCCATAATTTTCTTACAAAAAACTAGAGTTTACGGTCAAAAACCCTTATTAGCTTAGATTTTACGGGGATACTTTTATTTTTCGATCCAAAATGGACCTAAGTTTCACATTTGAACCTGAGAATTGTATTTTCCATAATTTTCTTACAAAAAAACTAGAGTTTACGGTCAAAAACCCTCTTTAGCTCAGATTTTACAGAAATAGTTTATTTTTTGATTCATAACTGGACTTAAGTTTCACATTTGAACCAGAGAATTGTATTTTTCATAATTTTCTTACAAAAAACTATAGTTTACGGTCAAAAACCCTTATTAGCTCAGATTTTATAGAAATAGTTTATTTTTCGATTCATAACTGGACTTAAGTTTCACATTTGAACCAGAGAATTGTATTTTCCATAATTTTCTTACAAAAAACTATAGTTTACGGTCAAAAACCCTTATTAGCTCAGATTTTATAGAAAGTTTATTTTTCGATCCATAACTGGACTTAAGTTTCACCTATGAGTCGACGAAATGTATTTTCCATAATTTTCTTACACAAAACTAGAGTTTACGGTCAAAAACCCTTATTAGCTCAGATTTTACGGAAATAGTTTATTTTTATAGGTTTTAGACAACACATACCTACGAAAGACTAAGAAACCTAGCTAATAAAAGCCGGAAATAGCAAATTAACCATCCCAAATCATAAGTTTCAGACAACACACACCTACGAAATACTAGGAGACCTAGCTCATAACAGCCGGAAAAAGTAAATTACACATCTCAAATCATAAGTTTCAGACAACACACACCTACGAAATACTAAGAAACCTAGCTCGGCAAAGTCAAAAATAGCAAACTACACATCCCTAATCATAAGTTTCAGACAACACACACCTATGAAAGGCTAAGAAATCTAACTAAGCAAAGTCAAAAATTTCAAACAACACACCCCAAATCTTAAGTTTCAGACAACACACACCTACGAAATACTAGGAGACCTAGCTCATAAAAGGCAGAAATAGCATCCCAAATGATAGGTTTCAGACAATGCACACCTATGAGAGACTAAGAAACCTAGCTCGGAAAAGCAGGATATTGCAAACTAAAGATCCCAAATTGTAGGTTTCAAACAACACACACCTATGAGAGACTAAGAAACCTTGCTCTGAAAAGCCCAAATAGCATCCCAAATCATAGGTTTCAGACAACACACACCTACAAAAGGCTAAGAAAGCTTAGTTCAGAAAAGCCCGAAATAGTAATTTACATACCCCAAATCATAGGTTTCAGACAACACAGACCTACGAAATACTAAGAAATCCGGCTAAGAAAAGTCGGAAATATCAAATTACACACCCCAAATCATAAGTTTCAGACCACACACCTACGAAATACTAAGAAACCTTAGCTCAGAAAAGCCCGAAATAGTAATTTACATATCCCAAATCATAAGTTTCAGACAACACACACCTACGAAATACTAGGAGAGCTAGCTCATAAAAGCCGGAAATAGCAAATTACACATCTCAAATCATAAGTTTCAGACGACACACACCTACGAAATACTAAGAAACCTAGCTCAGCAAAGTCAAAAATAGCAAATTACACATCCCAAATCATAATTTTCAGACAACACACACCTATGAAAGGCTAAGAAATCCAGCTCAGAAAAGTCAAAAATAGCAACCCACCCATCCCAAATCATAGGTTTCAGACAACACACACCAACGAGAGACTAAGAAATCTAGCTCAGAAAAGCCCGAAATAGTAATTTACATATCCCAAATCATAAGTTTCAGACAACACACACCTACGAAATAGTAGGAAACTTAGCTCATAAAAGCCGGAAATAGCAAACTACCTACCCCAAACTAAAGGTTTCAGACAACACACACCCATGAGAGACTAAAAAACCTAGCTCAGAAAAGTCAAAAATAGCAAACTAGACATCCCAAATCATAATTTTCAGACAACACACACCTATGAAAGGCTAAGAAATCCAGCTCAGAAAAGTCAAAAATAGCAACCCACCCATCCAAAATCATAGGTTTCAGACAACACACACCAACGAAAGACTAAGAAATCTAGCTCAGAAAAGCCCGAAATAGTAATTTACATATCCCAAATCATAAGTTTCAGACAACACACACCTACGAAATACTAGGAAACCTAGCTCATAAAAGCCGGAAATAGCAAACTACCCATCCCAAAGTATAGGTTTCAGACAACAAACACCTATTAGAGACTAAGAATCCTAGCTCTGAAAAGTCCAAATAGCATCCCAAATCATAGGTTTCAGATAACAAACACCTACACGATCGCAATGAATGGTACTTGTTATCAGAAAAAACGTCAATTGCCAGAAAAAAAAAAAGAAAAGAAAAAAAACACGCCATGCTGAATGTGCTTCAAAAACCCATCTGGTTGAAAACATGTTTGTTATCGTTGACCATTTCCAAAGATTGATATTGTTCCAAATTTATAATAAATATCTCGCTTTTTTGCAATGTCCACGTGTAACTGCATATTCTTGTAGGCGTGAATGTAGTCGTCAAACCTTTAAGGGAACATAAGGCAAGCAAATAGCATGTAGTTTCAAAACGTGTTTAATCACTTTATAGGTTTTGCTTGCTTTTTGCAATGTGCACGTGTAACTGCATATTCTTGTAGGCGTGAATGTATTCGTGAATGTAGTCGTCAAACCTTTAAGGGAACATAAGGCAAGCAAATAGTATGTAGTTTCAAAACGTGTTTGATCACTTTATAGGTTTTGCATGCTTTTTGCAATGTGCACATGTAACTGTATATTCTTGTAGGCGTGAATGTAGTCGTCAAACCTTTAAGGGAACATAAGGCAAGCAAATAGCATGTAGTTTCAAAACGTGTTTAATCACTTTATAGGGTTTGCATGCTTTTTTAATTGTGCAAGTGAAGCTACGCTGCACATTCTTGTACAGTTGATATCAATAACAAAAACCAGTCTGATTATCTTATACAACCTTGACTATAGTTTCAAAACATGCTTGGCCACTTTATAGGTAAAGGATTGGTCGCTTTTTGCAATGCCCACGTGAAACCACACTGTATATTCTTGTACAGTTGATATCAATAACAAAAACCCAGTCTGGTTGTCTTATACAACCTTGACTATAGTTTCAAAACGTGTTTGACCACTTTGTAGGTAAAGGTTTGCCAGCTTTTTTGCAATGTAATCGTCAAACCACACTACCTCAGGCGTAGGTTTTCTTGTAGGGTTGATACTGTGTAATAGGTTACTACTGCTGTTTGCTTGTCCCAGTGTCTGTCTATGTCTGTTTGTATGTCTAAAACTATGTATTTGTATGTGTTTTTTGTCTCTCACTGTCTAAGCCTGTGTGTCTGGGCGGGAGTTTGCTTCTCCCAGTGTCTGTCTTTGTCGGTTTGTATGTGTGAATCTATGTATAAGTAGATATTTTTTTCTCTCTCACTCTGTGCCTGTGTGTCTGAGTGGATGTTTGGTTGTCTGTGGAGATTTTGGAGAAAAAATTTAGCTTATCTCTCTCAGATTTTTTGTAAAAGCTCTGTTAACCTGTCTCAGTTTCTAATATATCCCCTATGAGTCTGCTAGTATTATCTATTTCTCTGAAAATTCCTTTTCTTGCATCACCGACGTTTTAATTGACATTCTAACCGTTTGGCGGCGCCCTTGCTGGCGTGCCCTAAAAATAACGGAAATATAACAAGGTAATGCATAAAACATTTTTATTGAAATAACAACATGTAGAATATTAACATAAAAATATGTTACATACGTTATTATACATTATTAATATCTTTGAATAACTTTGGGCATTTTGAATATGTTCCATGAAACATTTCATCATGTTCTCTCTTGATAGTGTAGCTACTCTCTCTCTCTTCTTTTGGTTCATAATCAGTAGAATAAACATAAATCCACTTTGAGTCATACACAATTTTTACTGTCGTGTCACCTACATGCTCAATATACGTTTTTATATTGTATGCCAATGCCCTTTTCTTTCTGCTTTCGATTTCACTGTCTATTACCTCATTATTTTTACACTGGTAAAAGTTCTGGCACGTAGACGAGATATGGTTTAAGACATTAGTTCAGCAGTAAGCCTTTCTTCTTTTGACCTTCCGTTGAATGCTAATACCCGAAAGCTGGCGATAGGGTTTATCACTGGGTAACGTGTTACCGCAAGCACTAGCAAGAAGATGCCCCCTTTTCATCAACTATTATTTATATGTTGGCATTCTCTTTGAGCACTATCATCTCTGGAAATGATGCTCTCGTATATCCACCATCATAGGAGTTGAATTTTTTCATTACTCCAAAGAAATTTAAGCTCTCACTGTCATGACAACGCACGCATACATTTCCAATGAAATCCCCAGTAGTACTTGTTTCATAATTCAAATATTGGTCTTATTCAGCATTCAGCGCAACGATGATTTTATCATGTGTACACACTTTCTTCGAATAATTCATTTTCACTTTATTTTTAAATATGATGCAAGTGTTTATCCTTTCAATGTACCACAAAATAGGATCCTTTCAATGTACCACAAAATAGGCTACTGAAACTAAGTCCGAAAAATTCTAAGTAAAAAAAGAAAAGTGTTACTACAAAAAATTTTTTTTAATATATAAAAAATCGCGGCTAACACTTCTATGTCATTCTCATTTTGTATTTCGAAAATATTAAATGTGATTTTTTTTTGTTTTAAGTATATTTCATGTCATTCTAAGCCATGTAAAAAAAGTTGAAAAAATTTTATGTTCGAAAAATAAAAATAAAAGTTAAAAAAAATTTAACTTTAAAGAAGTTGAAAAAATGGGGGGAGGGGTATTGGGGTCCTTAACCACCTCACTACCTGATTTGAAATCTAAGGATTGTACTGGATTTCTAAGGATTGTTCTTGATTTCTATATAAAATGCTTTTCTCGGCGCCTACGACTATTATTTTCAACTTTCTGCATACTCCAATACCAAACAATATTTTATATTAGACGCCCTCCTCACTTGGTACTTTTGTATTATAGTGACCACAGCCAAGAAGTGAAGCTAGGTCAATGGAATCAATCGACTTTTGAAACGATGAATATATTCTAATCATGTTCTGACATTTATATAATTTGGTGTGGGAGTCACCAATCACTCTGACTTACCTTTAGTTGATAAGCGATTAAAATTTTAACCCTTTACCAGTTTTATTCAATCCAAATAAAAAAATATTCTTATTATTATCATTTTATCTGGATATCCTGAGTTAAGACCCTTCAGACCATTTGAATGCTATGCTGAGCAAACACCATAACTTGGGTCATTGACCTATATAAATAGAGGTATCAACAGGTATTTCATTTGCATACTTCTTATCTGTATTTTATATCATTTTGGTCGGAACTAGATCGTGTTCTGGGCGCTTTATACAATGTTCACCCCGGAGTATCAGGATCTATGCAACTGACAATTCCAACCCAGTCGAAACTTTTCCTGGATTATCCCCACATGTAAAATTGAGTCGACAAAGACAGACTAAGACAAATAAAAATGATTTAGTGTGGGAATTCCGGCAAATTTCCCCTGGAAAGTAAGTCCAAGAAATAGAAAAATCCCCCCAAAAAAAGTAAAGGAAACAAAATATTTAAGAAAGTCTAAACTTGGCAAGGGGCAGGAAGATTCAGCTGAAGCTTCAAAGTTAAAGCTGAAGTTAAAAATAGGCAGAAATTCTTGCCATGGAAAATCCCCTAAAGCAAAAAAATCCTCCTGCCCCCCTAATGAAAATGTCTATACTTCCCAATAACAAGTACTACGCTTAAACAATGGGCAAATTTTATAAATTATATCCCTTTCCCCTGGGACTCTGGGGTTCATCTTATCCCCAAAGGCATAGTTATTGGACGTTTCTACTATGCTGAATAAAATAGCTATCTAAGGTTTTGACCGTACGACTTTTGGAAAAAAAAGACGCGTGGGAAAGGCGCTAGTTGCCCTCCAATCTTTTTAGTCACTTAAGAAGGGCAATTAAGCTTTCGATTTCCGATCAATAGACCATCTTGCGATCTTCTAGATTTGCTCGTTCCGTACGGTAACCCTTGGGAAAGATAATAATAATAAAAATAAATAAACACGTATCCGTTATCTTTCTTGTGATAAAAAAAAATCATATTTTTGTATATAGGAGTAGTAACCTATATTGCTGTCCAGCGATTGATTGCATAATATGGCTTACCACGGACAGGAATCTAGTACTACAGACGGTACATGGCTTACCACGGACAAGTATCTAGTACTACAGACGGTACATGACTTACCATACATGTTTCTGTGTCAACACCCATTTCCTGGGCCAATCAGAGAGAGCGGATACAGAGGGTACTTAATATACGGTAACTTGATTATCATAACTATAGCATTCAGATTCAATACATGCCAGACGGGTTTCTAAGGTTAACACCCTAGATGGGTAACAGCCAAGGTTTTGGCTATTAGCATTCAACGGAAGGTTTAATGATTGCATACGGTATTAGATACGGTACCGAAAAGTTTTATCATTTGCGTAAAACTAACTCAATTTGTGAAAAAAAGGTATTCCATTGGCACAACTCTGCTCTGAATGATCTTAACTGGTAATTGAATAATAGGGGTGAAACAGAGTTCGAGAATATTTTTAATTGGATTGTATGAAAGTGGTAAAAAAGGGTTAAAGTGCTTACCAGTTAAGGTAAGCCCGAAAGGGGTGCTAACTCTTACGCGATTTAATATAAATTTGGAATAACATCATTGGTATCAATCTACGGATACGATTACTGCTGATAAGGTGATGATGGGACTTACCTTGGTTGTACTTCTTGGCTGTGTTCTGTATAATACATAACTACCATTTGAACAGTGTTGCCAATATAAAATATTGTTTAGCATTGGGGTATGCTAAAAAGTTGAAACTAATAAGTCATAGGCGCTAAGATGACCTTATGCCTTGACCTAGCTTTACTCCTCGACCGTGTTCAGTATAATACACAAGTACCATTTGAGTAGTGTTATCAATTTAAAATATGCCTTAGCATTGGAGTATACCAAAAAGTTGAAACTAATAAAGATGTAGATGCCAACAAAAGAATTTTAGTAGAGGAATTCTGAACAATCCTTAGAAATCCTTAGAAATCAACTAGTGAGATGATTTTGGGTTTGAATCATCAAGGACCACAACCACCAACGACCCTAACCACCAAGGACTTCTACCTCCAAGGGTCCCCTACCCCAAACCTCCAAGGGCCCCCTCCCTCCAACTTTTTGGGCCCCCTCCCCCCATTTTTTTTAACTTTTTTTTTATTTTTGTTAAAATGGTATTTTTTTCAGCTTTTTTCACATTTCTTAGAATGACATGAAGCATACTTTAAACATAAAAAATTCACATTTAATATTTTCCAAATTCAAAATGAGAATGATATAGAAATGTTAGTCGTGACATTTACTATTAGAAAAATGTTGTTTGTAGTAGCACTTTTTTTGGACTGAATTTTTTTGGACAGAAATTATCCAACTATTTTTTCTTCTTTTTTTTACTTAACACACTCAAATTTCTCTAAGAAGTAACAGGTATTTTCTTAAGAGTAGCGATTTTTTTCTAGTAGCACCAAGTTTTCCGTCAAAGATAACAATTTTCTCACAGAAGTAACAATTTTTTGTCACTGATAACAAGTTATATGTTAGAAGTAACAAGTTTTCTGTCAATGATACCATATTTTTCTTTCAAGTAACAATTTTTTCGTAATGATAGCAAGTTTTTTGTCAGAAGTAGCAAGTTTTCCTTATCATTAACAAATTTTCTCATCGAAGTAACAACTTATTCCTTAATGCTAACAAACTTTTACTTAACACACTTAAATTTCCCTTAAGAAGTAACAGTTGTTTTTTTTCTTAGCAGTAACAAATTTCTTTTAATAGCACCAAGTTTTGCACCAAAGATAACAAATTTCTCTTAAAAGTGAAAATTTTTGTCAATGATAACAACTTTTCTGTTACACGCTTAAATTTCCCTTAGAAGTAACAGTTTTTTTATCTTAGCAGTAACAAATTTCTTCTAATAGCACCAAGTTTTCCATCAAAGATAACAAATTTCTCTTAAACGTGACAATTTTTGTCAATGATAACAATTTTTCTGTTAGAAGTAGAAGGTTTTCTCTCAAAGATACCAAATTTTTCATAGAAGTAGCAACTTTTTTCATTTATGACAACAAGTTTTCTGTCAGAAGTAGCAAGTTTTCCTTAACATTAACAAATTTTCTCATCGGAGTAACAACTTTTTCCTTAATGCTAACAAACTTTTACTCTAACACACTCAAATTTCTCTTGGAAGTAATAGTTATTTTCTTAACAGTAACAAATTTCTTCTAATAGCACCAAGTTTTACGTCAAAGATAACAAATTTCTCATAGAAGTAACAATTTTTCGTCACTGATAACAAGTTATCTGTTAGAAGTAACAAGTGTTCTGTCAATGATACCTTATTTTTCTTACAAATAACAATTTTTCATTTGATAACAAGTTTTCTGTCAGAAGTATTAAGTTTTCTTATCACTAATCAATTTTCTCCATCGAAGTAACAAGTTATTCCTTAATAATAATAAACTTTTACTTAACACGCTTAAATTTCCCTTAGAAGTAACAGTTTTTTTTCTTAGCAGTTTAAATTTCTTCTAATAGCACCAAGTTTTCCATCAAAGATAACAAATTTCTCTTAAAAGTGACAATTTCTGTCAATGATAACAACTTTTCTGTTAGAAGTAGAAGGTTTTCTCTCAAAGATACCAAATTTTTCATAGAAGTAGAAAATTTTTTTATTTATGATAACAAGTTTTCTGTAAGAAGTCGCAAGTTTTCCTTAACACTAACAAACTTTCTCATCAGAGTAACAACTTTTTCCTTAATACTAACAAACTTTTACTTAACACACTCAAATTTCTCTTGGAGGTAATAGGTATTTTCTTAACAGTAACAAATATCTTCTAATGACACCTAGTTTTCCGTCAAAGATAACAAATTTCTCATAGAAATTTTTCGTCACTGATAACAAGTTATCTGTTAGAAGTAACAAGTTTTCTGTCAATGATACCTTATTTTTCTTACAAGTAACAATTTTTTGTTGTGATAACAAGTTTTCCGTCAGAAGTAGCAAGTTTTCCTTATCAATAACCAACTTTCTCCATCGAAGCAAAACTTATTCCTTAATACTAATAAACTTTACTTAACACACTCAAATTTCTCTTGGAAGTAACAGGTAGTTGGAAGTTCTGGTCTTCTAAGTTTACTTAGAGTGGCGCACCACTCTAAGTGAACCTAAATTAAACTAACTTTTTGCATTTCTCTCTCACTATGACTGTATGTCTGAGCGGGTGTGCTGCCATCTATAACCAGTCTAACCTAAATTCAACGGAGCGATGCATAAAGTCAAAATTAATAAAACTTAGATTTTATGAATGTTATCTGATGTATCCGATAAAGACGTTGATAACGAATTTATTCACGCTGATACTTAGATTTTGTCAATTTTATCCGATGTATCTGACAAAAGATGTTGATAAAAAAAACTTATTCACTCTGACACTTAGATTCTGTCAATTTTATCCTATTTATCCGAGAAAAGGATGTTGATATAGAATTTAATCACTCTGATACTTAGATTTTGATAATGTTTCCGGCGTATCCAGAAAAGGATGTTGATAATGAATTTATTCACTCTGACGCTTAGATTTTGTCAATGTTATCCTATGTATCCGACAAAGGATGTTGATATAGAATTTAATCACTCTGATAGTTAGATTTTGATAATGTCATCCGACGTATCCAGCATAGGATGTTGATAAAGAATTCGTTCACTCTGATACTTAGATTTTGTCAATTTTATCCGACGTATCCGACAAAAGTTGTTGATACAGAATTTATTCATTCTAATACATAGATTTTGTCAGTGTTATCCAACGTATCCGACAAATGATGTTGATAAAAAGAAAATGCTAATAAGGAATTTATTCACTCTGATACTTAGATTTTGTCAATGTTATTAAACGTATCTGTCAAAATACATTGATAACGAATTGATTCCCTCTGATGCATAGATTTTATCAATTTTATCAAGCGTGTCTGACAAATGACGATGATAGTGAATTTATTCGCTCTGATGCTTAGATTTTGTGAATGTTATGCGATGTATCTAACAAAAGAAGTTAATAAAGAATTTTTTCACTCTGATACTTATATTTTGACAATGTTATCCGACATATCTGACAAAAGATACTGATAAAGAAATTATTCACTCTGATACTTAGAATTTGTCAATTTTATTCGACGTATCCAACAAATGATGTTGATAAATCATGTTAATAAAGAATATATTCACTCCGATACTTATATTTTCTCAATGTTATCAAACTTATCCGTCAAATGACATTGATAAAGAGTTTGTTCACTCTGATCGCTTAGATTTTCTCAGTTTTATCAAGCATATCTGACAAAAGACGACGATAAAGAATTTATTCACTCTGATACTTAGATTTTGTGAATGATATCTTATGTAACCGACAAAGGAAGTTGATAAAAGAATTTAATTACTCTGATACATAGATTTTGACAATGTTATTCGACGTATCTGACACAAAATGTTGATAAAGAACTTATTCAATCTGATAGTTATATTTTGTCAATTTTATCCGATGTAATTGACAGAGATGTTGATAGAAAACATTTATTCACTCTAATACTTAGATTTTGTTGATGTTATCCTATGTATCCGAGAATAGATTTTAATATAGAATTCAATCACTCTGATAGTTAGATTTTGACAATGTTAACCGACGTATCCAGCAAATGATGCTGATAAAGAGTTTATACTTAGATTGTGTGATTGTTATCTGATTTGACCGACTAAGGAAGTTGATAAAAGATTTTATTCACTCTGATGCTTAGATTTTGACAATGTTATTCGACGTATCTGACACAAAATGTTGATAAAGAACTTATTCAATCTGATAGTTATATTTTGTCAATTTTATCCGATGTAATTGACAGAGATGTTGATAGAAAACATTTATTCACTCTAATGCTTAGATTTTATCGATGTTATCCTATGTATCCGAGAATAGATTTTAATATAGAATTTAATCACTCTGATACTTAGATTTTGATAATATTAACCGACGGATCCAGCAAATGATGCTGATAAAGAATTTATTCACTATGATACTTAAAATTTCTCAATTTTATCCGACGTATCCGACAAAGGATGATGATAAAGAATTTATTCATTCTAATACATAGATTTTGGCAATGTTATCCCACGTTTCCGACAAATGATATCGATAAAGAATTTTAATAAAGAATTTGTTCACTTTTATGCTTAAATTTTGTCAATGTTATCAAACGTATCTGTCAAAAGACATTGATAAAGAATTTATTCACTCTGATACTTAGATTTTCTCAATTTTATCAAGCATATCTGACAAAGGACGATGATAAAGAATTTATTCATTCTGATACTTAGACTTTGTGAATGTTATCTGATGTATCCGACAAAGGAAGTTGATGAAGAATTTATTCACTATGATACTTTGATTTGGTCAGTGTTATCAAACGTATCTGTCAAAAGACATTGATAAAGAATTTATTCACTCTGATGCCTAGATTTTCTTAATTTTATCAATCATATCTGACAAAAGACAATGATAAAGAATTTGTTCACTCTGATACTATCAAACGTATCAGTCAAATGATATTGATAAAGAATTTATTCACTCTGATGCTTAGATTTTCTCAATTTTATCAAGCATATCTGACAAAAGAAGTTGATAAAGAACTTTTTCACTCTGATACTTAGATTTTGACAATGCTATCCGACAAAAAATTTTGATAAAGAATTATTCACTCTGATATTTAGATTTTGTTAATTTTATCCGATGTATCTGACAAAGATGCTGATAGAAAAAATTTATTCGCTCTGATACTTGGATTTTGTCCATGTTATGCCATGTATCTGACAATAGATGTTGATACAGAATTTGATCACTCTGACACTTAGGTTTTGATAATGTTAACTGACATTTCCGACAAAGGATGTTGATAAAGAATCTATTCGCTCTGATACTTAGATTTTATCAATTTTATCCCGACCTATCCGACAAAGGATGTTGATAAAGAATTATTCCTTCTACTACATAGATTTTGTCAATGTTATCCGACGTATCCGACAAATGATATCGATAAAGAATCTTAATAAAGAATTTGTCCACTCTGATACTTAAAGTTTATCAGTGTTATCAAAAGTATCTGTCAAATTGCATTGATAAAGAATTTATTCACTCTGATACTTGGATTTTCTCAATCTTATCAGGCCTATCTGACAAAGGACGATGATAAAGAATTTATTCACTCTGATACTTAGATTTCGTGAATGTTATCTGATGTATCTGACAAAAGAAGCTGTTAAAGAATTTATTCACTATGTTACTTAGATGTAGTCGGTGTTATCAAACGTATCTGCCAAAAGACATTGATAAAGAATTTGTTCACTTTGATAGAATTTGTTAGTGTTAAGGAAAACTTGCTACTTCTGACAGATAACTTGTTATCATAAACGAAAAATTGTTACTTCTATGACGGAAAACTAGGTGCTATTAGAAGAAATTTGTTACTGTTAAGAAAATACCTGTTACTTCCAAGAGAAATTTGAGTGTGCTAAGTAAAAGTTTGTTAGTATTAATGGAAACTGTTTATACTTTGAAGACAAAATTTGTAAGTGATAAGGAAATCTTGCTACTTCTGACAGAAACATTGTTATCATAACGAAAAAATTGTTACTTGTAAGAAAAATATAGTATCATTGACAGAAAACTTGTTACTTCTAATAGATAACTTGTTATCAGTGACAAAAAATTTTTACTTCTATGAGAAATTTTATAACTTTGACGGAGAACTTGGTGTTATTAGAAAAAAGTTTTTACTGTTAAGAAAATACCTATTACTTCCAAGAGAAATTTGAGTGTGTTAAGTAAAAGTTTGTTAGTATTAAGGAAAAAAATGTTACTTCGATGAGAAAATTTGTTAGAGTTAATGAAAACTTGCCACTTCTGACAGAAAGCTTGTTATCATAAACGAAAAAATTGTTAGTTCTGTTAAAAATTTGGTATCTTCGAGAGAAAACCTACTTCTAACAGAAAAGTTGTTATCATTGACAAAAATTGGTGCTATTAGAAGAAACTTGTTACTGCTAAGAAAAAAAACTGTTATTTCTAAGGGAAATTTAAGCGTGTTAAGTAAAAGTTTATTAGTATTAAGGAATAAGTTGTTACTTCGATGGAGAAATCGAATAGTGATAAGGAAAACTTGCTACTTCTGACAGAAAACTTGTTATCATAACGAAAAAATTGTTACTTGTAAGAAAAATAAGGTATCATTGACAGAAAACTTGTTACTTCTATGAGCAATTTTTTATCTTTGACGGAAAACTTGGTGCTATTGGAAGAAATTTGTTACTGTTAAGAAAATAACTATTACTTCCAAGAGAAATTTGAGTGTGTTAAGTAAAAGTTTGTTAGTATTAAGGAAAAAAATGTTACTTCGATGAGAAAATTTGTTAGTGTTAAGGAAAACTTGTTACTTCTGACAGAAAATTTGTTGCCATAAATGAACAAATTTATTACTTCTATGTTTAATTTGGTATCTTTGAGAGAAAACCTTCTACTTGTAACAGAAAAGTTGTTATCATTGACAAAAATTTTCACTTTTAAGAGAAATTTGTTATCTTTGGTGCAAAGCTTGGTGCTATTAAAAGAAATTTGTTACTGCTAAGAAAAAAAACAACTGTTACTTCTTAAGGGAAATTTAAGTGTGTTAAGTAAAAGTTTATTAGTATTAAGGAATAAATTGTTGCTTCGATGGAGAAAATTTGTTAATGATAAGGAAAACTTGCTACTTCGGACAAAAAACTTGTTATCATAACGGAAAAATTGTTACTTGTAAGAAAAATATGGTATCATTGACAGAAAACTTGTTACTTCTAACAGATAGCTTGTTATCAGTGACGAAAAATTGTTACTTCTATGAGAAACTTGTTATCTTTGACGGAAAACTTGGTGCTGTTAGAAGAAATTTGTTACTGTTAAAAAATACATGTTACTTCTTAGAGAAATTTAATTCTGTTAAGGAGAAAAAAATTTGAATAATTTCTGCACAAAAAAATTCAGTCCAAAAAAAAGTGCTATTACAAACATTATTTTTCTAATAGTAAAAGTCACGACTAACATTTCTATATCATTCTCATTTTGAATTTGGAAAATATTAAATGTGATTTTTTTATGTTTAAAGTATTTTTCATGTCATTCTAAGACATGTAAAAAAAAGTTGAAAAAAATATGTTAATTTTTTTTTAAAGTTCAAAAAAATGGGGGGGGGGGCAAAAAGTTGGAGGGAGGAGGGCCCTTGGAGGTTAGGGGTAGGGGGCCCTTGGAGGTTGAGGTCCTTGGTGGTTAGGGTTGTTGGTGGTTGTGGTCCTTGATGGTTCAACCCCATAATCATCTCACTAGTTGATTTCTAAGGATTTCTAAGGATTGTTCTGAATTTCTCAATGAAAATTTCTTTTCTTGGCATCTACATCTTTATTAGTTTCAACTTTTTAGTATACCCCAACGCTAAGGCATATTTTATATTGGTAACACTACTCAAATGGTACTTGTGTATTATACAGAACACAGTCGAGGAGTAAAGCTATGTCAAGGCACAAGGTCATCTTGGCACCTATGACACTTATTAGTTTCAACTTTTTAGCATACCCCAATGCTAAACCATATTTTATATTGGCAACACTGTTCAAATGGTAGTTATGTAATATACAGAACACAGCCAAGGTAAGTCCCATGATTACCTTGTCAACAGTAATCGTTTCCTTAGATTGATACCAATTTTGTTATTCCAATTTATCTTAAATTGCGTAAGAGCTAGCACCCCCTTCGGGCTTACCTTAACTGGTAAGCACTTTAACCCTTTTTTACCACTTTCATACAATCCAATTAAAAATATTCTCGAACTCTGTTTCACCCCTATTATTCATCACCAGTTAAGATCATTCAGAGCAGAGTTATGCCAATGGAATACATTTTTTCGCAAATTGAGTTATTTTTACGCAAATGATTCAACTTTTTGGTATCTAATACCATATGCAATCATTATACCTTCTGTTGAATTCTAATAGCCGAAAGCTTGGCTGTTAGCCTCAGAAACCCGTCTGGCATGTATTGGATCTGATTGCTATAGCTATGATAATCAAGTTACTGTATATTAAGTACCCTCTATATCCGCTCTCTCGGATTGGCCCAGAAAATGGGTGTTGATACAGAAACCTGTATGGTAAGTCATGCACCGTCTGTAGTACTAGATACCTGTCCGTAGTAAGCCATGTACCGGCTGTAGTACTAGATACCCGTCCGTGGTAAGGCCATATTATGCAATCACGCGCTGGATAGCAATATAGGTTACTACTTATAGGAGCTTGAAACCTCTACAGGATGGTTCTCTTATCTGCTGAATCTGGTGGTGTGATTTTCATTAACCGCGATATTTTTAGGGGTGTTCCCCCTTTTTCATTAATTGGGCCAATTTTTTCAGGGTTGTTAGTTTTGATGGATAGCATTAAACTTAATGAACGTTATGTATTTGGAATCAACATTAATATTCTACCCATTTGATTTGCCTGATATTAAAAAACTTTTTTTTTACAGTTTCGGTTACAATTTAGCCGCTTGTACTTACAATTTATCCTCGTGTCGCTCGTACTTACAATTTGTTACCACGAATTGTTTGATCTTAGATCGTAAAGTAAATATTTTTTTGCAGGTACAGTAGCCTGCATATTTAAGCTGATTTAAGTAGTCACATAATGTCAAGGTATAAGAAAGTCCTTGTTGCTGCAGCTGCGGCTGGTGGAGCAGTCTATGCTATTTCAAGTGTCTCTAGCAATCACCACGTAAGTAACACTAGATTTATTGTTTTACTCGTAATAGCTGGAGTGGAATATTTGACCCAACCCAACTTTTGAACCTTTCAAAGGTTCTCATCAAAGGAAAAATAGCCCAAATGTGCGAAAATCAAGCAGTTTCGAACTCAAGTGCCTTTTATGCAGATAGACTCTTAGAGGCCCCTTTCGTTCTTAATAGGCCCGTCTGTTCTACGATTAACTTCGATTTAGACAATTACACAATTAGGCACAGAAAGGTTTTCGACCATTAAGGCTTCGGAGGTCAAAAACAAGAAAAGGTCTATTTTAGGTTACAATTTTACTGGGGAGGGGGATTTTTGAAAAAAAAATGGAGCCCATTCCCCCTTCAAATGAGCTGAATCGTCTTGCATCAAGAAGTACCCTTTCGTTGCGCCTTTTTGTTTATGGAATTCAGTTTATTTATTGAACAGTTTTATAGTTGATATTTTGGGCAAAGCAAAACATTCTTATTTCTTTTCAGACTATAACATTTGAATTTCATTCAGCTTCGTTCATAAATTTGTGTCTGTATGTCTTCGTTTCGGGTGTTTCCCATATGGGAATTCTGTCCGGAATTTTTTTAGAATAAACTTGTAAATGAATTAACCAATTAAACCTAGGTCTGGGCAGCAATGTGAACTAAGTCCCACAAGCCCCATAGATTTCGATTCACGAAAACGTGAGGGGTCAAAATGTATTTACAAATGATTATGAGTGATTTCTAAATCTAGTGATTGTTTACGATATAGCGCGTATATACATAATTTAATCAAATTAATCTTGTAAGAAGCTAAGTAATAAAAAAAACACAAAACAGTAATTCACTACACTTCCTAATATGTTCCAGATTAGCATTTATGCAAATATATCGCCTTTGAAACTTCCGATTTCCTGTGGTAACAATCTAATTAAGCAGAAATAATTTAATATGAAATAAATATTTATAACGCAAAAAATACAAATTGCTAAGTTTCGAAATACCAATGTTTTACTAATATACGAAAAAATATCCTTTATGTGAGGGTGGAAAAGGAATTTGCTACTAACCACTTTCGTGGCTAAGTACGTAAATTGGTGGGTTTTGATGTGGTTGACTTTTATTTGGTGACATAAATAAAAGTATTATCTTATAATCAATCTCTCTACAACCTTATTTAAGCTTCTCGATTAACTCCCAGTAGGTACGCTTAAGATAATTAGTCAGGCCAAGGTCTAAGGGCACGCTACCAAGATTTACTCACCTTAGGACCGTAATTATACCCCCCAGAAAGGGTAAATTAACACAGCAACCAAAACCTACGTTGTAACAGCTAGTGACAGCTGGTGGCAACATAAACTTACTTTACTACATTCCACCGTCAGGGTTGCCACCCCTAGTGATTTATCACTATTTCTAGTGATTTTTTATGTTGCATAGTAATTCTTTTCTAGCTAGTGATTTATACTGATTTTTGTTCTAAAACTAGTGATTTTTTCCTAAATCTAGCGATTGTTCACGATATAGCAAGTAGACTCATGATTCAATCAGATAAATCTTACAAGAAGCTACCTAATAAAAAAACATACAAAATAGTGATTCACTACAGTCCCTACCATATTAGCATTTATGCAAATATACCGCCTTTGAAACTTCCGATTTCCCACTATATGTCCATACCAAATATGACCCCAGAGCGTTGTCATCTAGATAATAGGTGAACTAGTTGATCGCAAAATTGCAAAAATGTTCTATACATCCTATTTACAACATTTGTTCAGGTCGAATTTTGTCTTCATATTTATGTCATTTTTTTCTCTATAATCTATCAATTCTAAATTAGATTTTCTTCTGTTAAAACCTTTGAAAGTGGAGTGAATGGTGGATATAAATACACCCTCTATATCTGAAAATAGAACAGAAATAGAGTAATTGAAAATAAGAAGGTAGGTATACATTAAATATAATACTCTAAATGAAAAAAAGAAATCATTGAAAAAATTAATAGGACTTTTTATAATAGTTTTTAAAATAGGACTCTCTTACAATGCTTCTTCTAATAGGATTTGTAATATAACTAGATAGATTAAATCGATAGTAGTTTGAGGATTGAAGTCGGTTTGGAGTAAGGGGGGGGGTATCTACTCTGGTAATGGTCTCATGATTTTAATTTCCGCTTCTAATATCTAATCAAAACTCCGATAATTCTCCGAATTCTTTTATTTGTAATTGAAACACCTAATAAGCACAGATAACGTCATATTCTTTAATTTTTGTATTTATGTGCTAATATATCAAACAGTTTGTGGTAACGAACTGTAAGAATTGAGCTACAAGGCTTAATTGTAACCGAAATTCTAGAAACGGAATTTTGATACCAATCAATACTTCATCAGCTTATTAAGTTGATTCCAAATATATAAGATTCATTAGTAGAATGCATCTATTGAATTCTATGGGCCCCCTAGGAATTCCCATGCTATTCTACGGGTCCTCTACACCTTTTCAAAGAGTCAGAACTCCCTCACCCAGTTTTTTTTTTTTAAGTTGGCGAGGTATAATGTGGTCAAACATGTTTTGAGAGTACCCACGTGTGTGTCTTTACACTTACACGTGAACATTCTAAAAAGCTGGCAAAGATTGCATTATTGTTGTCAATTGCACATTGGAATTACACTTCGGCTTCAAAAGGGACTCTCTGTAATTATAAACACATGTGGTTTTAGACGGAAAAAAGATTTTTTGACAATTGAGATTTGATCCTATTAAGGATTGACTTGAAATAAAAAATTTTAACAAGAAATGGCTGAAAAGTGTTTTGGGGGAGATGGGGTGATTGTGTACTGTATAATACACAAGTGATGTTTGGACAGTGTTGTCAATTTAAAATAGTTTAACGTTATCAAACAGTTCGTGGTAACGAACTGTAAGTAAGGAGCGACCCGGCTCAATGGTAACCGAAACTCTAGAAAACGGTATTTTGATACAAATAGATGCATCAAAAGAATCAGATTTTAATGCTGATTTCAAATATATAAGTTTCATTAAGTTTAATTGTACCCATCAAAAGTTAGGCGCCTGAGAAAATTTGGCTGATTTTTGAAAAAAGGAGGAAAGACCCCCTAAAAGTTATAGAACCTTAATGAAAATCACACCATCATATTCAGCGTATCAGATAACCCTACTGTAGAGGTTTCAAGCTCCCATCTACAAAAATGTGGAATTTTGCATTTTTTGCCAGAAGAAAGATCGTGTTTATTTTTTATTTTTTTTTCCCAGGGGTGATCGTATCGACCCAGTTGTCCTAGAATATCGTGGGAGGGCTCATTGGAATGGAAATTAAAAGTTCTAGTGCCCTTTTTAAGTGACCAAAAAATGGAAGGCAACTAGGCCCCCTCCCACGCTCGTTTTTTTCCCAAAGTCACCTGATCAAAATTTTGAGATAGCCATTTTGTTCAGCATGTTCGAAAATATAATAAGTATGTCTTTTAGGATGACTTAATCCCCCGAAATTCCCGGGGGGAGGGCTGAAAGTTATGAACTTTACCCAATGTTAACATATAGTATTGGTTATTTGGAAGTATACAGACGTTTTCAGGGGAGATTTTTCCTGGTAGTGGGGGGGGGGGGGGGTGGTTCGGGGGTTATGTGGGAGGATCTTTCCATGAAGGAAGTTTTCATGGGGGAAGGGACATTGCTATGAAGGGGACGCCGGACTTCCCAGCATTATTTAAAGCAAGATCAGAAATTTAATATAAAAAAACAACTATTTCAACTGCAATAGCAGCAACATCGAAACTTCAAACGAACAGAAAATATTACATATATGATTGGGTTCACCCCGTAGTCAATACCTCGCTCTTTAAGCCAAAGATTTTTTAGTACTTTCATAAGAGCTATTTATTCTAATTAACGGCCTTTGTAATTAAGCGGTCATTTTTAAAGAATTGGAACAAAATTCGAACTTTCGCTTAAAGAGCAAGGTATTGACTAGGGGGCGAACCCCCTAATAAACAAATTAAAAATATATGAATATAGAAGTTCGTTACGTAAGTTAATTCGTAAGTTACGTATATTTATTACTAATAAAAACGTTCGTAAATATAATTAAACAAGTTTCGAGAAAGCCATTTAACTAAATAAAAGTAAATTGATATGAAAATTTTGTTTTAATTATTCATGTACGGTGAGCCAAGATCAAAACCTGCATTTATTCAAAAACGTTCAAAAATTAAATAAAAAAAACAAGTTTTTTAAACTGAAAGTAAGGAGCGACAATAAAACTTAAAATGAAGAGGGTAGCTTATTTCTAGTTGAAAATGCTTATTTTTTAATTTAGTTGGGATGAAAAGTCAAAGTCTAACATAAAGAACAATGTATTTCGGAGAGGGTAGCTCACTTCATATACGGGATAATTTTCATGCGTCCTAGTTTTTAACAATGCTCCTTATTTCTAGTTGAAAATGCTTATTTTTTAATTTAATTGGGATGAAAAGTCAAAGTCTAACATAAAGAACAAGGTATTTCGGAGGGGGTAGCTCACTTCATATACGGGATAATTTCCATTCGTCTTAGTTTTTAAATTTTTTTTTTGGACTTCGAAATTATTCAACTTTTTTTTTACATCTCTAAATCATATCAGAAAAATAGAATGGCACTTTTGATTTAAATTTTAAAATATATTCTTGTGCATACCCATACTCCTATTGATGAGGACTGACGGTTCTAATTCAATATTTTTTTCATGAAAACAAACTATTTTTTTTAACAAATATTTTTTTTGGACTTCGAAATTATTCAACTTTTTTTTTACATCTCTAAATCATATCAGAAAAATAGAATGGCACTTTTGATTTAAATTTTAAAATATATTCTTGTGCATACCCATACTCCTATTGATGAGGACTGATGGTTCTAATTCAATATTTTTTTCATGAAAGCAAACTTTTTTTTTAACTAAATTTTTTTGGACTTTGAAATTAAGTCACCTCTTGTATACACAATGCAGAAATTTCATTCAAGAAATTATGAAAAAATTGTAAGTAACAATGTGTCTGTGTGTGTGTGTCTGTGAGTGTGCAAGGCAGAGCAATTTCCTCACAAATTCCACTATTTAATGCCCCCCCCCCCGCCTTGGATACACAATACAGAAATTTATTTCAGGAAATTATGAAAAAAAATTTAGACGGGGTTACGTGCGCGCACGTAACCCCGTCTAATTTTTATTTCTTCATTGCTCTGCCTTGCTCTGCCTTGCCTACTCACACACACAGACACATTGTTACTTACTTACAATTTTTTCATAATTTCTTGAATGAAATTTCTGCATTGTGTATACAAGAGGTGACTTCAAGAAAGAGTTTGTTGCCTATTTACAAATTCTTCATAATTTCTTGAATGAAGTTCCTGTATTGTGTATCCAATAGGTGAAACCAATAAAGAGTTTATTACTTACTTGCGATTTTATCATGATTTCTTGAATTAAATATCTGTATTGTGTCCAGGAAGCGAATTCAAGAAAATGATTGAAACTTACTTACAATTTCTTCATAATTTAATGAAATGAATAGAACTATTGTAAAGAATAAAGACGGGTTAAGCTTAAAGATATTTATTGCTTAAACGTATTAACAGATTTTTTGAGAGAAAAAATAACAACACATGTTTACATAAAAATAGTACTTAGAGTTCACTCTTAAACATCCAGAAACGATGGTCCCATGATATAGAATAGTTTTTACCATGTCTTATGGATTTATCACGATCAGGTATGTCCTTAGGTATCCACTGCGCGAAGAACCTAACCTCGTCTTCAGGACGGTGATAACACCCTTCAAATTTAGGACACTTAAACTCTTCTAGATTGAAAAGTGGAATCCTAGGGTCACACTTTTGAATTAAAACTTTATCTGTAGGTACATTGCCCTTTACGTAGAGTGCTTCAACCCCAAAAAAGCTGCAAGTTTCACTGACTTCCTCCTGAACATTTCTCAGTTCCTGACCAGTATTATTAAGTGGTGTAACCACTCTATCGTAGAATCCCAGCCTGTTTATATGATGTAATGTAGTACTCCACAAGCTTTTATCATACTCAAACATGTTATAGTTCACTATCCAATGATAACAGTCAATTTCTTCGATTTCCATAGACAATAATAAAAATGCACATTCAAATATAACACCACAAGATGATTTTTTCAAACCGATAAATTCTGTGTCATACAGTCCTATCATCTTGGAAGCTATTAATGTAGTTGTTAAGTAGAAAAATACTTCATCAAACTTTTATACCTTCGCTCAAGGTTGAATGGAGTTATGGCTAGGGGGATGAGTCCTAAAACCATCTGAATTCATTGTGGGGAGGAGTCATAAAACCCTTAGAATTCACTGCGGGGAGGAGCCATAGAACTCTCGGTATCTATTGCATGCAAATGAAGTCTGTTAATTACATTTTTTTTATAATTTCTGTATTGTGTATCCAAGAGGTGAATTCAAGAAAGAGTTTGCTACTTACTTACTTACAATTTTTTTCATAATGAGAAATCTGACAACGGATGATGATAGAGAATTTATTCATTCTAATAGATAGATTTTGTCAATGTTATCCGAGGTATCCGACATATGATATCGATAAAGAATGTTAATAAAGAATTTGTTCAATTTGATATTTAAATTATGTCAGTGTTATCAAACGTATCTGTCAAAAGACATTGATAAAGAATTAATTTTGTTAAAAAATAGTTTGTTTTCATGAAAAAAATATTGAATTAGAACCATCAGTTCTCATCAATAGGAGTATGGGTATGCACAAGAATATATTTTAAAATTTAAATCAAGAGTGTCATTCTATTTTTCTGATATGATTTAGAGATGTAAAAAAAAAGTTGAATTATTTCAAAGTCCAAAAAATTTTTTTTTAAGAAATAGTTTGTTTTCATGAAAAAAAAATATTGAATTAGAACCATCAGTCCTCATCAATAGGAGTATGAGTATGCACAAGAATATATTTTAAAATTTAAATCAAAAGTGTCATTATATTTTTCTGGTATGATTTAGAGATGTAAAAAAAAAGTTGAATTATTTCAAAGTCCAAAAAAAAATTTAGTTAAAAAAAAATAATTTGCTTTCATGAAAAAAATATTGAATTAGAACCATCAGTCCTCATCAATAGGAGTATGGGTATGCACAAGAATATATTTTAAAATTTAAATCAAAAGTGCCATTCTATTTTTCTGATATGATTTAGAGATGTAAAAAAAAAGTTGAATAATTTTTAAGTCCAAAAAAAAAATTGTTAAAAAAAATAGTTTGTTTTCATGAAAAAAATATTGAATTAGAACCGTCAGTCCTCATCAATAGGAGTATGGGTATGCACAAGAATGTATTTTAAAATTTAAGTGAAAAGTGCCATTCTATTTTTCTGATATGATTTAGAGATGTAAAAAAAAAGTTGAATAATTTTTAAGTCCAAAAAAAAAATTGTTAAAAAAATAGTTTGTTTTCATGAAAAAAATATTGAATTAGAACCATCAGTCCTCATCAATAGGAGTATGGGTATGCACAAGAATATATTTTAAAATTTAAATCAAAAGTGCCATTCTATTTTTCTGATATGATTTAGATATGTAAAAAAAAGTTGAATAATTTCGAAGTCCAAAAAAAAAATTTAAAAACTAAGACGAATGGAAATTATCCCGTATATGAAGTGAGCTACCCCCTCCGAAATACCTTGTTCTTTGTGTTAGACTGACTTTTCATCCCAATTAAATTAAAAAATAAGAATTTTCAACTAGAAATAAGGAGCATCGTTAAAAACTAGCACGAATGGAAATTACCCCGTATATGAAGTGAGCTACCCTCTCCGAAATACCTTGTTCTTTATGTTAGACTTTGACTTTTCATCCCAATTAAATTAAAAAATAAGCATTTTCAACTAGAAATAAGGAGCATCGTTGAAAACTAAGACGAATGGAAATTATCCCGTATATGAAGTGAGCTACCCCCTCCGAAATACCTTGTTCTTTATGTTAGACTTTGACTTTTCATCCCAATTAAATTAAAAAATAAGCATTTTCAACTAGAAATAAGGAGCATCGTTAAAAACTAAGACGAATTGAAATTATCCCGTATATGAAGTGAGCTACCCCCTCTGAAATACCTTGTTCTTTATGTTAGACTTTGACTTTTCATCCCAATTAAATTAAAAAATAAGCATTTTCAACTAGAAATAAGGAGCATCGTTAAAAACTAAGACGAATGGAAATTATCCCGTATATGAAGTGAGCTACCCCCTCCGAAATATCTTGTTCTTATGTTAGACTTTGACTTTTCATCCCAATTAATTTAAAAAATAAGCATTTTCAACTAGAAATAAGGAGCATCGTTAAAAACTAAGACAAATGGAAATTATCCCGTATATGAAGTGAGCTGTCCCCCTCCGAAATACCTTGTTCTTTATGTTAGACTTTGACTTTTCATCCCAATTAAATTAGAAAATAAGCATTTTCAACTAGAAATAAGGAGAATCGTTAAAAACTAAGACGAATTGAAATTATCCCGTATATGAAGTGAGCTACCCCCTCCGAAATTCCTTGTTCTTTATGTTAGACTTCGACTTTTCATCCCAATTAAATTAAAAAATAAGCATTTTCAACTAGAAATAAGGAGCATCGTTAAAAACTAAGACGAATGGAAATTATCCCGTATATGAAGTGAGCTGCTCCCCTCCGAAATACCTTGTTCTTTATGTTAGACTTTGACTTTTCATCCCAATTAAATTAAAAAATAAGCATTTTCAACTAGAAATAAGGAGCATCGTTAAAAACTAAGACGAATGCAAATTATCCCGTATATGAAGTGAGCTACCCCCTCCGAAATACCTTTGAAGTTGTTTTCATGTAAAAATATCCTTCCCCTTTTCTATGGAAAATTCCCCCCTCAAGACAATTCTTAATTTCTGATCGCACTTTTCAGACATTTCTTGTTAAAACTTTATTTTCAACTAATTCATCCAATAAGAGATCCTTCTGCCATCACCCCACCACTTATGTATTATATGGAACACTTCGAAGAAGTAAAGCTATTCGTTATTACAATTCTTTTCTTGTCATCTACACCCCTCTTTGTATCAACTTCTTCGTATAGTATAACGTTAAACTATTTTAAATTGACAACACTGTCCAAACATTACTTGTGTATTATACAGTACACAATCACCCCATCTCCCCCAAAACACTTTTCAGCCATTTCTTGTTAAAAATTTTTATTTCAAGTCAATCCTTAATTGGATCAAATCTCAATTATCAAAAAATCTTTTTTCCAGTCTAAAACCACATGTGTTTATAATTACAGAGAGTCCCTTTTGAAGCTGAAGTGTAATTCCACTGTGCAATTGACAACAATAATGCAATCTTTGCCAGCTTTTTAGAATGTTCACGTGTAAGTGTAATGACACACACGTGGGTACCGTCAAAACATGTTTGACCACATTATACCTTGCCAACTTAAAAAAAAAAAAAAAAAAAAACTGTGTGAGGGAGTTCTGACTCTCTTTGAAAAGGTGTAGAGGACCCGTAGAATAGCATGGGAATTCCTAGGGGGCCCATAGAATTCAATAGATGCATTCTACTTTCATTAAGCTTAGTTTTACCCATAAAATGCTAAGAATTTGTGAAAAATTACCTGATTTTTCAAAGAGCGAGGAAAGACCCAATAAAAGTGAATTTTTTTTAATTAAAATCAAACCATTAGATTCGGCGTATCAGAGAACCGTACTGTAGAGGTTTCAAGCCTCTATCTGCAAAACTGTTGAATTTTGTATTATTTGCCAGAAGAATAATCACGGATGCGTGTTAATATCTCTTTTTTCCCAGGGGTGATCGTATCGAACCAACGGTTCTAGAACATTGGGAGAGGGCTCATTTGAACGGAAATTAAAATTTCTAGTATCCCTTTTATTTGACCAAAAGGTCGGACGACTACTAGCCCCCCTGATATGTCCCTTTTTTCCCCAAAAATTGATTCGATCAAAAGTTTGAGATAGCCATTTTGTTTAGCATAGTTGAAAGGTTCCAAAACTATACCTTTAGATTTAACATGACCCACGCAACCCCTGAGGATAGTTCATGGGATGAAGTATGCTAAGGATAATAAGGATAATGTACGATCTATGAAAACCAGTTTCATAGCCACAAAGACAGATAACCGGTGACAGAATGCATTGGACTTGTATAACTTGGGCTATATATTTGAACATTAGGGGAGTGGGGGTATGGTTAGATTAAGTCACTTTACCCCCACACCCCTTTAATGTGCAACTATATAGCCTAGCTTTACTTCTTGGGTGTGTTTCGTATACGAGTTCCGTATTCCGTGTTCTCGTAATTAGCAAGTGCCTCTTTATTTTTAAGAAGCAATAAGACCGATGCCTCTCGAAATTTGTGAAGAGTGGGACACATTTTTTCCATGGAATCATAAAAAGGTCATTTTCAAAATTTTCGCTGGTGTCAATTCGGGACAAGGGAGGAAGCAAGGATTTTGTTCCATTATCTGCTTAAAGATGCAAAAAGGCATTTCTCAACATTTTAAGGGTAATTTTCGCTTGAGAAAAAACAAAACATCAATCTAAAGGTCTTTTTCCACATCTAGGGGGTAATTATACCCCCTTCCTGTAGGTGTGCCTGTATAGAACATGGTAAAGTGACAAACAATTATTAATTACAATGATAAAAAGTATAAAAATTCTAGTGATTTCTAATAATTTCTGGTCAATAGTCTAGTGATTTATGTGCTGATTTAGTATTTTTTTTCAAAAATCTAGGGATTTTTTTTCACTGGGTGGCAACCCTGCAGTAGAAAGGGGGGTACCAGCCCTATCCCTCACTCCTGCTGCCATCTACAATTTAGTTTAATGCTGACGGGGCACCATATATGGGTATAGAGTCCCTAGGGAGAACACGTGGTTAATCGGTCAATGACCTATTTTTCCAAGGTCGATTTATTTGTTGTTGTTTTGGCCAAGTGCATGCTCGGAGCGAATGTTATGATCCAGAAATAGGAAACAGTATTTGTTGTTGTTGTTTTGATCAAGTGCATGCTCGGAGCGAATGTTAAGAGTTTCCAGGAATAGGAAACAGTTAGATCACGTGTCTCCTTCTCAGCCAATCAGAGGGCTGCTTACATATTAGTGGGAGAGGATCGCAGAGAATATGAGGAAAGGATTTTTACTATAGTTTTATTAGTCTGTGAATAGAATTCAAAGGAGTGAGAACAGTTTGACTTTACTCATTTGGATATTTATTTGTGTGTTGATGACGAGTGGAATGTTTACCCTCTTAGAAGTTGATAGTGGAGTTGATGGTAATAATACAAGAGCACCTAACATTGCGGTGGAAATCACGAGAGGATCACGGCTTTGTCTGGAATGGGATGAAGTATATGCAAGATATGTGATATCCTTGAGCAAATTTAAAATGGAGGATCAATTATGTTTCGCTGCAAAAGTTGATATAGCACACGTGAATAGACTTCAATGTGCTTTAAGTGCATTGGTGAAACATATCGAAGACAATAAACTGTATCGCTAATTGTACGTGCTTAGTATTGTTGTTGTTGTAATTATTCAATAAAATTGTTTCGAAATCGAAAATGTTCCCTTTCTTTTCTGGTTAGGTTAGGGCTAACGAATCAGGATCAGTCTAGAGTCAGCAGTTTTTAGTGAAATTATTGAAAAATGAATAAATTTGAGAAAGAGAGAATTAGATCAAATCTATTGTTTATGGAAAAAACATTTGATTTTGGATGAAGATTTTCTCGAGTTATCTCTTCAACGCAGGATATTCTCTCGTCAGGGAACACTTGACAATATAATGAGGACTGATTCTCCCCCATTGGACTATTGTATGAAACTTTTAAAATGTGGTTCAAATGCTTATAGTCAATTTATTGATATATTAATTGGAACAAAGCAGAATCATATCGTGGATATACTTTTGAAAACATTGCCAATGGATTCAATGTAGATGGCTCCCCCGTCATTTGAAAGAGGTGACGTCACAGAGCTACTCCTCCCCCATTCCTCCACCTTGAATTTATCCGTCGGCAGGAACGATCAGTTTCGTTTTAGCTGTGAGTGAGTCAAGTGACATTGGAAACCAAAAAAAAATGTTCTATACATGTCCATTGTGCATGTACACTCTTGGCAGTTGGATTCAATGTGAGAACTGTACAATTATTGATGACTATAGTGAAATTGTAAATTATTTAATCCTTGTAAATTACACAGAGGCTATGCAGTACAAATTAAAGGATGTAATTCATGTCTTGAGGAGATTTGTGACTCTCACCCTAGAGGGCACCTGTGCTCCAATTGTCACTATGATAAATGTGATCAGTGGGAGAATACTTACCCCGCTATGATTGGAAAGAATCCCAAACGTGATTTTAGTTTATTTCTACGAGATTGGTATCGTCGTGGATTTAAATTATTCTGGGAAGAGGAATCTGGTCTACGTTTCAACTGTTGGGGTAACAAGACAATTTGGTTTCTACGTCATCGTTGTGACGACACTGCCTATTATGACTATAAACCAAGTGATTTTTATTTGACAGTTACCGAATGTGATTCACCATTTGAAAACACTGTATGTGATATTGCTTCAAATAGACAGATTGAAACTCGTGAATTGCATAATATGAATGCAAATAGTATCATTGACTATACAAAGAGATATGACAAGATTGAAGTTACATTGTACTGTAGAAAATGTGACCCTGACTTTGCAGTCAATCAAGATCAATATACAGTGAATCCAAATGATTTACCAGCATTAGTGGTTCACGACAGTTGCCTATACACCGAAGAAGAAATCTAAAGTGAAGATTTAAAGACATTGTTGTATATATATATGCATTTTATTAATAAACAAATTCACAAACATTTTTTAAGCACTTTACTCTTAGGGCACTGAAATCAATACTGTATAGGTCTGAGAGGATATTTTCCACTAGAAAGTCGTTCAGGCGAGGATTGTCACCATAAATCTGGAGAAACTGCTTGTAAGTATAGCCACGACATCGGAACACAAAATATAGTAGTGCATGGAAGCCAGAGCTTTTAGTCGTTAGATCCTGCACCCTCTTCCGATTTTGAATAATAGTTTTCCCACTGCTCTCAATATAGTTGCTGATGTGGGGTGTGTAAAATGTATAGGGTAGACCAAGAGGATCAAAAAATTCAATAGTCTTCATTGTTTGAAAGATGCACAGCCAATGACCCGTCAGCACAGTCGATGGACTGCTATTAACAATAATCAAGGTATTGTTGACACTTTGAATTTTTCCAAGATAGTCCGAGGGTAGACAATAGGATTTGTACTGGGACATGTAGGGGTCCATTTTTAAATACATTGATTATTTGACTGGTGTTCGTGGCGCCAAGTCTAGTACAACACTGCCTTCGGGAGTGATTTCCCAATAGTTTTCATATTGATTTAGTGAGATTAGTGCAATACTCTCAGCCAATGGATCGGCAAATGTACACTCTGAAAGCACACTCCCCGTACGTACTATACTCATATCCTGTGTGCCAGACAAATCCAGAACAATGATACCATGTGTTTTAGCAAACATATCTTCGGTTATACCATTTTCAAATAGTTGAGAGTCATGATCTAGGGTTTGCATGGTCAACTCATACAATGTTCTATAGGATTTATCAAAAGATAGATTGTAGAGTGGGATACCGTTTACTTTGCACACAAGAGATGAAAGTCCAAACATCTCGAATTTATGTGGGCATTCAGTCCACGATCCTATTGCACCGGCACTTTTTACAAATGCCAAAGCGAGTTTTGACGGAATTTCACCATTGATAAAGGATGAATCGGTGAAGGTGCGTGAGCCCATGGCAATATGACGTTGATTGGTGATTGTATGAGGAACAAGTAGTTTAATATTATTTCCATTGGCTCTCAGTTTTTCCACTGCCAATGCAACAGAACTCATGACCTGTTGTTTGCGTACATGACGTATTGCCGAGGTGAGGGAGAGACTTACATCAGGATTGGCAGCAAATTCTTTTCTCAATATGAAATTGGAGGGTGCAAGCGTCAGTTTTATATCCACTATAACATTGGGCGGCAGCCATTGGGGTATATTAAATATTTCATGATATATTTTTCCAACTAGATTTAATTCGCTAGTTGTAGCATTTTTAAGTGCATCTGTACTATCAGTATTAGTAATATATTCATATCCATTGGAGGTGCCTCTCAATTCCTTGTATGACTTGGGTGTCATCAATATGAATTGCATATAGCTTGTATAATTTGAGAGATTGTTGCTTGTGCTCACCAGCGTGCCATTGATGTAGACACTAATTTGAGGAAATAAATTATGTAATATACAATTTTCATAGGATATTCCATCGGCCCGAATTGGCATTGTATTATCGGATTTCCGGACTTTCATTTGTAAATCTATAAATGTTGAAGACATGTCCATAAAGTAGTCTTCATTGGAATAAATTTGAAAGTGGATATTATCGGAGAGGGGTTGTTGAGGATAAAATTGTTCATAGTATCCATGCTTGACACTCACATCAACATTTTCTGCATGGAATAGATTCAATGATGAGGTGATTGAAGGTTGAGAATCCTTATGCGGTAGGTAGGACATCTTAAGAGAAGAAATCTAGTTTTGATCTAACAATTCTCTTCCTGGGGCTTCTTCTTCTGTTTACACTACGTGTCGGCTTTTTTCTTCTTTTCTTTGACAAGAGGGGTGATGTCTTTCGTTTCTGACCTGAGTGGAGACGGATGAGTGATGCAGTGTTTCTCGACCTTTTTAAGCCTTTTCCATTTTGTTTTAATCTCTCGCCAAGGGTTCGCGCACTGGACCTGAGATTGTCCGAAGCACTTTTTTTTAAAATCCTTGCCAGAGCCCCAATCGTATAGTGTAGAGGATGCAAAATCTGTCGCAGCCGGTACAAGATATTTTCTAGCCAGTGGTAGTGCAGAGCGAAAGAGCTTAGCAAACCAACTGCCAAGACCGTAGCCAGACATTGACGAGCGACCTTTGTAATAGTCCATTCCATTGCCCTGTTGTCCTGGGCCAAGAGTATTAACATAGCAGTCAATATCAGGACAAATGAATACCACTTTTCTATTAGACATCTTGTTGTTGTTGAACGATGGGACGAAAATGGCATGTAATCACAGCCAAACCTTTTGAAATTGCTATGGGATCACCCAATTCAGTTCTTAGTGTTAACTGACAGAGTTCCAAATAGGAAGTGTTTACAGGAATATACTGAAGATGCTTTATATTGCAGTGGTGAATATGTTCTTGATTGGTTTTTTCGTTCAAGAACTCGTAGGAGGGGAACATTTGAATTACCAACCCGAGATGTTTTCCACAAATAAAGCGTAGAGAAATATACAAGTGTCCGTGGAGAAGGCAGGCGGGTAGTCAGCAAAAATGAAATTAGTGTTTCCGGCACTTTTACCATTGATTATATTGAGCTTAAAGCCAAGAACATCCTTTAGGTTATCATTGAGAATAACCTTTTCGCTGGCAATAGGTGAACTAATGTAGATTTTGCCCTCCTCCTTTGAATAGTTGAAATGAAAAGCTCCTTTTTTATGAGCGGAAATTCTTTTATTAATAGAACGACATAAATCATTCATACAGGTGAGTTCCTCGTAGGGTAATTCAATATATGGATAATCCATCCAATTGATTTTTTGAATTTGTTCTTGATCACCTGAAGGTGGTGGTGGCCAATCATAGGGTCTAATTTTTATATCATATTTACGATCTTTTCTCAGGATGTCATAGGTATTTTTGAGGATACAGTCGACAAGAGCCACTTCATACTTTCCATCGTCGAATTTGATGGTGGGGGAGAGTTTCGTCCAAAAATCACTTGTTCTATTCAAGTCATTGTAGAGAGGATCAGAAACATTGGACATGAAAGTCACATAGAAATCATTTGGCATTGTTAATGTCTTCATCACTGACCCAAGAATCAAAATCTGAGTTGTATCCTAGCCAGCGAATAAGCAACTGTTTCTTGCTCCTACGAGTACGACTCTTTAATATCTTTTCAATTTGATAAATTCACTAGTGTTTCTAACTTTTTGCAGTTCATATTCATAAAAACCGCCGAGAATCTCATCATCTTTTGTGTCTCGCAGTCGATATGTCGTGGGCTTGGTGTCCAGGATTTTGGACACTTTGAAAAGTTCGGTGCTCCATAAATAATTCCTCTTTTCAAAAATATTGGTGGTTCTATTAATTCGAACAGTATCACACCAACATTCAATTTCTTCTTCACATTTTTTTTTTCTTTTTCATCATTGGAATATTGCTTTAGAAAAGCATCAAATGTATTTTCACTGTAGTGAACTTCCCGAGGGCTTGAGTTGGACAGAGATCGATGAGGTCGATGATTGTATATCCGCATGATTTTATCTAAATCATGAATAAAAGCCGGTGCATTTTTCAGTGTACAATATCATGAAATTAATAGACCAATCGTTCTTATTAATCGTTCAGCCAATGCAGCCTTTATTGGGCTCTGACTATGATAAAGTGTTGTATTATATTTCAGTAGAACCTTTTGCACATGGGGATTAACAAATTCACTGCCACAATCCGATTGAATTTCTCTATACGAATCCTGTTCAAGAATACTTTCAATGGCCTGAGCAACTTCAACACCTCTCTTTGACCGTAATGGAATGGCATAGGCATAGCGACTAAAGACACTGTTTGCCACCAGAATATATTTGTAGGGTGCATTGTGACGCCGTTGAACTGCGTCTAAAGTTAAAAGATCCGTTTGCATTATATGCAGAGGGAAAAAGGCTTTAGTTTGACGATATTGTTTGCCACGAAGCCTGTGATTCCGATGCAGTGTGTAACTCGGTTCATTCTCTAGATACTCTTTTGCTTTTTTCAATGTGCTACCGGAGAAAGCTTTAGAAAGCGTTTTGGGAGAACTTAAACTTCCCACTTCACCAATATTTTCATAGACACCTTTCAGAACTTCATCCATTTTGAACGTAAACACGTAGTGTAATGTCCACTCCCCTTTTGCACAATGGAGGGTGAATCGATTCGTCTTCGCTTTTGACTAGCAGCCACAGGTGTTGTAAAATCATTGCTGCTGCTGGTATTTTCAAATATTGAATCTTCTTCTTCTTTTTTAAATAGTGTTGGTGTTGTTGGAGGACTATATTCTCTTAGTTTCTTTAGAATTTGCTTATTGCCAATAAGACTTTTGGGAAAGTTTGATGCACTTAGAAAGGTGTATAGATTATTGTCAAATGATAAAGTCCTTTACGATTCGTCACCATATCACAAATTAAATCAACGAGATTATAACTTTTTCCCTGAATTATAATTCGTTTCCCTGTGCTATCGACTTGAACTTGATCACCAGCAGTTTCCAACATGAGATATGATAATACTCTTTTACTCTGTTCTCGATAGGTCACTGGCAATAGGTTTCCAATTTTCGATACAATCGAATTCAATTCCTTCTCCTTTGATTGTGCAGAATCTTGAGGAGATGTTTCCTGTTTGGAGGGATCGGTAACAACGGCGGTGGGTCTCTCACGATAAGGTTTATGTTTGTCCACACGTCGCAATGCATCTTGAAGTAAAAGCAGTTTTTTGTCATCGGCAATATTCTCATCATTAATGAATTTGCTTAGATTGTCTTCAAAATGTTCGACGGGCGAGAGGACAAGTTCAAATGGTGTCAATTTATAGGGTTTTGCCATTCTCTAGAGAAAACTGTTTACAAGTCCTGCAATTATTGGCAGTAAAAGTGTGAAAAAGCTACCGCCCGCTTGAAGGAGCCGTTTTCTTTTAAAACTTTTTCCCTTGTTTTTACAAGCCAAGGCGCGTACAGTAGAACGATGTTGCTTTGTCTGTTGTCTAACACCTTCTGGCAGTTGAACATTGCCCTCAGTTAAATTTAAACAAAGTTAAGATATTAGATTAATGAAATCATTGTCAACGCCATGTTTGAGTATGGCCTTCCTAAGCAAGGGTTTTTGAAGTGCTTAAAACGGAAAATAAATGCCGTTGTTCGTGTAGTTTCTTCAGTGTCATAATGGCAACTAATAGCCTTTTCTACTGTTCACCGGAAGATATACTGTAATTTCATTGTTGAAAATGTCGGTGACTACACGTAGATCCTCGGGTGTGCTCTGATTAAGATCCAGCAAAATGTAACCGTAGGGTTTATTAGTCGCCTGAGTGTACGCTGACAGCAGAAATTTAGGGGCGCCGGGTTATGTCTGTTTATTGAGAGTTATGAGCGAGCTAGAATCACGAACAACTCGATAGATAATATAGATAGTGCAATTCAAAGCAAGGGTTCGCATACATTTGCTCTGATGAAACAGATTGTGTAGAACTAGGGTTATGGAAATGTGTTCATGGTGGGAGCGAACAGTGAACAGTTGTAGCATTTCCTGTGAGAACTGTTCAATGGATTCAGCCAAATCATCAATAATCAACCACGAGTTCGATTCAATACTATTGAAAATATCAAGCCCCCGTATGAATTGTATTGGTATGGTTGTGGCAATTGCTTTTATTTGATCATAGGACTCCTGCCAAATACTATAGCAATAGTAGATTTTTTTTCGCTTTTCCAAAAACATTTTATTGCAATTTTTTATTATTTTAGTTAAGAGTGTTGTTTTCCCCGACATTGAGGGACCACACAGAAACGATCTGAAGGGTGTTTTAAATTGATACATGTTGCTGCTGCTGCTGTTGACAACAGTGGGACTATAACTAACTGTAAATCATATGTGTTCAATGAATAAGTAGTAGCAATAATTTTCCCATAGATCTATCTACGTTAACAAGAGTAACAACAAAAAAAAAACAATATTTCATGGTCATTTATTTCGGTAACATGAAAACTCTATTTGTTCAACATGAACAACAACGATAAAAATAACACTTGTTCAACAAGAACAACAACAATATTTCATGGTCATTTATTTCGGCAACATGAAAACTCTATTTGTTCGACATGACAATGATAAAAATGACACTTTATGTACAACATAAATAAAAAAAACACTTTTTGTCCATGAAGAGCAACACTTATTGTCTTAAAACACTTTTTGTCCATCAACATGAACACTATATGTACAACACTTATTGTCTTTAAACACTTTTTGTCCAGCAACAACAACACTTGAAAACAACACTTGAAAAAAAAACACTTGAAAATTGAACTAGCACAGTTGAACATTATGAATTTAAAAGTGGGGTCCCCACCACCCCCCCGGGGCCGCAGGGCCGAAGGCCGGCCGCGGGCGGGACCCCCCCCCCCCCGGGAGTTGCGGGCGGGACCCCCCCCCCCCCGGGAGCCGCGGTGGAAAAACAGTACAATAGTTGTCGTCACTGCTGCAGCTACAGGTTAGTGGTTGGGTTAGTTGAGATTGGGTTAGTTAATTTATGAAAGGGTTAGATTAGTTAATTTATGAACGGGTTGGATGGTTAGGATAGTTGGTTAGTTGGTTTGGTTAGTCTGGTTAGGTTAATTTATCCAGACCAAGTTGATTGCGATAGTCTATGCATTCAACTCGGTCTGAAATACGGTAGTGGCCAGGAGGCAGGACACTCACACCATTCTCGAGCACATAGACTTTGTCAGATATACATGACATTGCATTCTTTTCCACTCTCACAGTATAATTTCTATACTGTAGAGAGCGAATTGCAAGCACTTGTGTTCTCGGCACTAGGCTACTTTCTACACAGTCTCTGTACACGCTCATGTTGAAATTGCTCTTTACAAAATGTGTAGGCACCCGTTTACACGCCTTCTTTTCATCCCCACTATGAGTTTCAACGCAATAGACTTTGGGGCCCGGGAACACCCCCCGGGATATCAAATCACTCCCCGTCTCTGATTTTAACATTAATAGTTGGTTGGGGGCTTGACGTTTCACCAACTCGGGGTAGAGTGATGGATTCAGAGAGTCCAACTCGGGGTAGAGTAGGGGCTCAGAGAGTCCCTGCTCACGGGCCGATTGATACAGGGAAAGACAAAATCTTTGACTGAGTCGTGAAGCGCCAGCGGAATGTGACCGTCAACTTCAAAGAACCATCCTTGTGGCCCATTGTCCTCGACGGTGGTAATGTCGGGGAACTCACAAGGATTCTCAAGCCATTGATAGTTCCCACACGGCAAAGAGTAGTGAGACATTGCCGAGGGGTACAATGAGTTCATGTCCAAGAACACTGCATTTGACTTTGCACCGGTGCTTTGTCCGCTCGGATCGGTTGACAAGACGCGGTCCCCATGAAAAAAATACCCTCCCCTCATTGAACGCTCTACAAAAAGGTGCTGATCTACGTC
Organism: Artemia sinica; assembly: GCA_027921565.1. Lineage (NCBI taxonomy): Eukaryota > Metazoa > Arthropoda > Branchiopoda > Anostraca > Artemiidae > Artemia > Artemia sinica. The sequence continues at coordinate 40,039,624 of CM051261.1, read as the reverse complement.
TGTGATTAGGCCTATTTCCTCCCTACTAATTTTTAAAATCAAATCCATCACCAAATGGGGTGTGGAAAAAAATAATAGCCTATATCTAACCCGAACTTTGAATATATTTGGTCTGTGTTTCTTACAGACTATATCCAACAGAGTTAAAACGTCACTGGCCAAGTACAGTCTACAATAATCCCAACCATTTTTACAATCCCCCTTAGACCACACCTTCTTGGCAAACTCATATTCCTCGGCTGTGCATTCACTGCTGGTCAGTGAATTGTAAAAAGCTTCAATTGGAGGTAGTTTCATCTCGCTTAAGCGAGCGCCAGAACTGTAATAGTCGTATGCGTATACACCTTTGCAGGTCAACAGATCATACATTTTACTGTCTGGAAAGTGCTGTTTAAGCAAGGGAAAGCTATCAAAATTGTCGCTTTTCTGCACTTTATCAATTGACTCAATGCATTGGGAAAAAAAACTAAAAGAATCTAAAAACCTGATTTTATTCCAACACGTATGCCCATTATCCACTGCCTGGCATTTCAGCTCGAGAAGCAACAACTTCTCGGCCGATTTGGAATAATGTTATAGGTAAATGAACTGTTTACCCATGGACTATCTACTCCCCCTCCCTCCCTGTGCATACGTGCTAGTGCCGGTAAAATAAATTTTAAATCGTAATTTGAGTTGTGAATATAAACAGGGATAAAAAAACTGCTGGCTAACATTTAAGTTACACGATTGATGCGCAACCCCCCTAAAATTACTACCCCCAGAAGATATTTCCTGCCACAAGTGATTATTGTCCCTGACTTTCCCCCTCCCCCCTCTTTTCCCTTTAGTCCCCTTATCCCCCTCTACAAACTCCCCCTTACAAACCCAACATATTTTTTGATTTTTAATCGTGAGACGATCCTCTGCAGACAAAACCATTGGGTAATGTGTATTTCTCAAACGAGAAATAGCACCATTAGCTGTGCCAATTAGTTTAGTCAGTGCCTTGATCATGCACTCGTCCTCATCCAATGTTTCTACTATTTCTAACAACCGCATGGTGTTAGAAATGTCTCTTTGTGCATGAGCATAGGACAATGCAATAGCTTGATGTTCTTTGACTCGGTTTGGAAATCGAGGATCGTTCACCTCCACCAGCTTAGCTTCACAGTCTAAAGATATTTTGTTGCACTGGAGGAGGGTGTTTTGAAAATTTTTGAAGCGTAAAATGGACCTATCCCCTGAAACCGTTTCCACTGTCTGGTAGCCATGCCATCTACAATGCCTCATATGATTTTGCAACTTTAATTCAGTCCAAAATCGAGAGAGGCATGTTGGACAGTAGAAACGTGTCCCCCTATTCTTACCCTCCCCCAGAACTCTACTGATGTCTGTGATCGGGTTAAAATGGCCAATTGAATTGGCAAAGTCACTAGATGGTGGTGTATACAACAACCAAACCCAGTGTTTGACTAATTCAATTGGTGGGCCTCTTACTGGGAAAACCACCCCCTTCTTTTTAGAACGAACCCCATCTTCAAATTCAGTTTCATACTGAACCACAGTAACACCGATATTTAAATGGGCATTAGCCCTTTCAAAAATGTCAATAGATCTTAGCGTTACTGGGTATTTTCCTTCTAAACAAGAGAAATCTACAATGGGGAAATTGGACCCTTCCTTCCCATGTACAGCCCAATCGTCTAAATTCGTCTTGGTAGCGTCATCTGTTAGAGGCTGAAATGCTGATATGAGGAAAACATACCTGAAACATTTTTGACCTGTTTCAAAACAGATCTTCCGAACACCTTGACATCCTACTAGATCTGGATTATAATTTAAAACTATTGACCTCCCAGACCCTGCCCCCTCCCCTCTTAAAATAAAATCTTTCTTAAATTTACAAATATTAACGCTTAAATTTTCTATAAATAAAACTACAGAGCCGCTTCATTTTCGTTAAAGTTCTCGAGATGCGCTATAATTTGACCTACCCACTCGCAAAAAATTCCCTCAAAATTTTCTAAATTCGGATAAATCACGCGCATCTCGGAATGTATATAGTGGTAGTAAACTTCGCTTTTCCCCTCATTTAAATAGAACACCTTTAAAACAATAGAAACCTTAATTGAATCCCTCCCCCCACCCCACAACTGAATTTGGTTCTCCAGCGGTGCACGAATTTTATCTACATAGTCATGCACAATTTCTACGGGATCAAACACAAATTTTCCCCCTATAAGTGAATTAAACGGGTCCCCAAAAGTCGCAGTGTAAACAACTATTGCATTTGAAATCGAATTTGACAATTGAAAATCGGGAAAAGTCGTGAATTGGACATTACCCCCCTCCCCCTCTTTTATATTGTCACCACTCCCTCCCCCACATTGTTCAACAATATTTGGGGTATGCGAATGCTCCACTTCAGTTGTTTGAAGTGGGGAAATGTAATCATCGGGGGGAGGATTCTCTGTTAATTCCCGGGTAAAATCGTCCAAAAGTTGCAATGTGTTTGGACTCAAGTCCCCCTGCCTAACTGCGCTATTATCTACATTGAAAAGAAAATCATTTAAAAAATCATCAATATTATCAGGTATTTGCTCATTAACGATACCACTCCATGGTGAATGCTGTGGAAGTCCACCGATGCGTCCTCTCCTTCACCAACTGATGAGGATGATGATGATGATGAAGAATATGGTACCAATGTAATATATAAATGAAAAATAGCTTATTTTCAAAGTGTTCAAATCACCCCTACTGTTTAAAATTTGTATTATTATTTAAAACGTACTTAGTAGTAGTAGTAGCAGTATGCACATAGTAGCATTTGGTTAATTCAACAGAAAGAAAATCCAACTTAACGAAAATCTAAAACACATTACATAGAATGACAATTTGATTTTGTTCAAACAACTCCATCCCCTTTCCACTATTTAATGCTCCCTTCCCTCCGAACCGACCATCGCAGTGCTTCCCCGGCCCGCGGCGCTTCCCCACAGCGCTTCTCGGGTCCCCACCGGCGCTTCTCGGGCCCACCGGCGCTTCCTGACCGCCACCGCGGCTCCCAGCCGTTTACATGATGTCAAAAAAAAAATATTGTTAGACCATATGCCTTTTCTCTAATTCCCTATAGGTTGTCTAGGACTCATTAGCTTAATTATTGTAAGCCGCGTCTGTTCTGTTCCAAGACTGTTCAGCAGGAAAATACAATTAAATGGGAAACCTTTAACTCCCCTAAAATCTTGCCAAGTTGTAAGGTTGAAAGCTGTCAAAAATATTACGCAAATTAGAATCCATATGTGCAAAGAGAAAAATGGGATAATCTCTGTCCTTCTCTTAAAACTATAATATTCAATTGTGAAAAATAGCATTTTGAGTTTCATAGTGGAGAGATAGCAGTAAACTAGAAATTACCTAAAAATATTATTATGAGATATCGAAGAGACAGCAACAGTGAGGACAGAGAAAATAGCAAAGATTAGAAAAAGAGCGGTTTTCTTTGACAAGCAAGCAAAAAAATTACATTATATTTAGATATCTCTGAGGGGGGGGGGGGGGAGCAGAGAAATTTTAAACAATGGTTGGGGGGCGAGGGGTTAATATTTTTATATCTCTGAGACAAGTTTTATATTAGATTGAAAAATAGTTTTGTTTTTAGATATTTCTATAATATAGGTAGGAAAAAAATGCTCACATTCGCAAATTCCGGGTGTATTTGAATGCCCGAAGGCCCAGGCAAAGCATGCTGTACCATCGGCGGACCTTGTGTTGGTGGGGCAGCTATTATAGGTCCACGGAGAGCGGATGTGCAAGCGATGTCACGGGCTTGCACAGATGAGACAGCAGTGTTCTCCATCCTTATGGCCAATTCTCTCTTTTTGGTTTATGCCCAGACTGCATAGGGGCTGGCACTGATGGGGCTGCCTCACCCTCTTTCGCTTTCTTAGATGGAGGGGGCATACATTCTTCATAATTGGCCTTCAAAAAGAAGAGAAAAAAGTTAGTATGGAAAATAATTTCCCCCTTTTTTAAAGAAGGAAAATTAGTACTCCCCGCTCCTAACCACAATTTTGTCTAGGAAGGCATTTATCACTAAGAAAGCCCCCCTACGCCAAGAGCAAAGCCATAGGTAAAATTTGCAAGAAATGCTCCTATTTTTACCTTGCTGAGAAAATTTTTTAAATGTTTCCCGTCTATAGGTCTTTAAAATAGAAAAAAGATTGTTAGCCTAGCAGCTTATATGCCTAAATTACAATGTTGGATGTAAATGTACACATAATAAAGCTATTTTTTTTTCTTAGAAACCCTCGGTCCTCTTACTGCCCTAACGCGAAGAAACAGTTTTGTTTTTCATTTTAAAATGATGGCGATAGAATTGAGTCATGGCCCCCTCCCCCTTTCGCCAATGTCCTAAATATATTGTTAGACCTTAATTTGAAAATAACTCGTTTCACTTCTTCAAATAGAGATTGCATAGGCCTGCGCTTAATAAATTGCAATTGTATGCATGAAACCGTTTTTAATTTGACGGAGAAAAACAAACCCTTTGGCTAAGCCGCGAACGTAAATACACAGGAAAAGGGTGACAGCTAAGTTTAACCTCGCGCTGGAGAGGCATATGTCAAAACAGAGCTGCATAATGCCTTAAGAATTGACAGAAGTCAGTGGTCGCTTTTAGCTAGGATATAGAATGCTTAAAATTATATAATTTTATCGAAAAGAGAATTATTTCAATTGCGAGAATTATACTTGTAAAAACATTGGGGGAGGGGAGGGGGGGGGGTTTATGTGGTAAAAAGAACACCTTTTATGTTTTCTATCGAGTATAAAGATAGCATGGTGGTGTTTTGTATTGTGAGGGGAGGGGGGACTTAGATATACTGGAGGGTGATCAATGGAAATAATTTTATTTTGAAAATAAAAATTAAAACAGAACTTACATGCTAAATTGAGGTTGCCAATGCTTCAAGCTCATCAATTATGTCAGTTGTTACATCCATTGTGTCACAATAGTTTCTGATAATTTAATCACAATGCATGTCCGTTATATACGAAATCTCAAGGTTGAATTGTTATGTAATGGGGAAAACCATATGTAACCAGCTCTCTGATTGGCTGAGAAGGGGGATGTATCCGACTCGCTGATTGGCAGAGAAGGAGACACGTGATCTAACTGTTTCCTATTCCTGGAAACTCTTAACATTCGCTCCTAGCATGCACTTGACCAAAACAACAACAACAAATACTGTTTCCTATTTCTGGATCATAACATTCGCCTCGAGCATGCACTTGGCCAAAACAACAACAACAAATACTGTTTCCTATTCCTGGATCATAACATTCGCTCCGAGCATGCACTTGGCCAAAACAACAACAAATAAATCGACCTTGGAAAAAGAGGTCATTGACCGATTAACCACGTGTTCTCCCTAGGGACTCTATGCCCATATATGGTGCCCCGTCAGCATTAAACTAAATTGTAGATGGCAGCAGGGGTGAGGGATAGGGCTGGTACCCCCCTTTCTACTCCCTGCCCACCATATATCCGTATCAGAAATGACCCCCCAGAGCGTTATTGTCAAGATAATAGACGCACTAGTTAATCGTAAAATTGCAAAAATGTTCTATACTTCCTATTTTACTCCATTGGCTCAGTCAAATTTTTGCCTTCATATTTATGTTGTTGTTTTTTCTGTAATCTATCAGTTCTAAATTAGATTTTCTTCTGTTAAAACCTTTGAAAGTGGAGTGAATGGTTGATATGATATGAATACACCCTCTACATCTGCAAATATAACAGAAATGGAGTAATTGAAAATAAGAAGGTAGGTATACATGAAATATAATTTTCTAAATAAAAAAAAATCATTGAAAAAGAAAATAAGACTTAGCGCTTTTTACAATAGGATTTGTAATATAACTAGATAGATTTAATCGTTTGTTAGTTTGATGGTTGAAGTCGGTTGAGAGTAAGGGGGAGTGTATCTACTCTGGGAATGGTCTAATGATTTTAATATCTACTTCTAAAATCTAATCAAAACTCCAATAATTCTCCAAATTCTCTCATTTGTAATTCAAACACCTAATAAGCGCAGATAACATTTTATATTATTCAAGTTTTTGGATTTATGTGCTAATATATCAAATAGTTTGTGGTAACGAACTGTAAGAATGGAGCTACAAGGTTCAATAGTAGCCGAAATTCTAGAAACAGAATTTTGATGTCAATCAATATATCATCGGCTTATTAAGTTGATTCCAAATATATAAGATTTATTAAGCTTAGTTTAACCCATAAAAGGCTAAGAAACTGTGAAACTTTGCCTGGTTTTGAAAGAGGGAGGAAAACACCAATAAAAGTAAAATAATTAAAATCAAACCATTAGATTTGAAGTATCAGAGAACCCTACTGTAGAGGTTTCAATCCCCTATCTGCAGAAGCGTTAAATTTGTATTATTTGCCGGAAGAAAAATTGTGGATGTGTGTTATTTTCTTCTTTTTTCCCCAGGGGTGATCGTATCGAACCAACGGTTCTAGGACATCGGGAGAGGGCTCATTTGAACGGGAATTAAAATTTCCGGTGTCCCTTTTATTTAACCAAAAAGATCGGACGGCAACTAGCCCCCCTCTTACATCCCGTCTTTCCCCCAAAAATTGCTTGATCAAAAGTTTGAAATAGCCATTTTTTTAGCGTAGTTGAAAGGTTCCAAAACTATACCTTTAGGTTTAACATGACCCACGCAGCCCCTGAGGATAGGTCTTGGGATGAAAGTATGCTAAGGACAATTTGTTAGGGATAATAAGGATAATGTACGATCTATGAAGACCAGTTTCATAGCCACAAAGACAAATAACGGGTAACAGAATGCATTGGACTCGTATAACTTGAGCTATGTATTTGCACATTAGGGTGTGGGGGTAAGGTTAGGTTACCTTACCCCCACACCTTCCTAATGTGCAACTATATAGCCCAAACTATATTATTATATAAACTAAAGCATTATATTTTTATCATATTTTGGCATATTTCATTGGAATTACCATAACTTTACTTCTTGGTTTGTCCATATAATTAACAAGTGCCTCTTTATTTTTAAGAAGCAATACGGCCGATGCTTATCGAAATTTGTGAAGAGTGGGACACATTTTTTCCATGGAATTATAAAAAGGCCATTTTCAAAATTGTCGCTGGTGTCGCGGTAATTATAGAAGCTCAACTAGAGTAAAAAGAAAAACAGTTTCTATATTTTTTGGGAAAAAAACTGGGGTTTTGGATCCACCAGTGAAAAGCATTAAAAAGAAAAAGCAAATATTTCGATTAGATCACTGATAACGAATTTTTAGTGATCGGGGTATAAGCCAAGGGTATCAATTCGGGAACAGGGAGGAAGCAATAATATTGTTCCATTCTCTGCATAAACATGCAAAAACGGCATTTCTCAAAATCTCAAGGGTAGTTTTTGCTTGAGAAAAAACAAATCATCAATCTAAAGGTCCTTTTCCACATCTAAGGGGTAATTTTACCCCTTTTCTGTAGTTGTGCCTGCATAGAACATGGTAAAGAAACAAATAAAAATATTAATTACAATGGTAAAGAGTATTATAGTTCTAGTGATTTCTTGTCAATTATCTAGTGATTTATGTGCTGATTTAGTGATTTTTTCAAGAATTTAGTGATGTTTTTCTTACCGGGTGGTAACCCTGGATTTATTGTTTGTTTGTTTTTTGTGTTGTTTTTTTAGAATTAAAAAAATAATAAAATTAATCTTATTTTAGTCATTCATGAAGTCTAAGTGTAATTTTCCTTTATGACTTTCGACATCAATATTATTTCAGTGAAGCTGAGCTTTCTTGGTCATAAATTGTAAAGTTATAGCCTAAAAGTTAATAAAGGTAAATCCAAGTGAAGCAGTGGCACTAATCTTGTATATATCAATGTCATTTTTTTTACAGTTATTGAAATTTCAGATTTGTTCATAAATATCATTTGTTACCTCATTGCCAAATATTTATTTGCCCAAACTCTCGATAATGATTTAAACATTCTCCCATGATAGTAAAATTGTATCATGCTTCTTTTTTTGTTACCAAAATGTCACGCATTCATTACTGGAATAAATGTTTCGTCATTAATAAGAAATTTTGTCAGAGAAACTGTAGGCTGATTAGCAAATGTTTCAATTTCTTCAACTGAAAATAAAAGATCATAGAACGGTGAAGCATCTTGGCTAAAGGATCTGTGGAAGATCTAGAAATGTCCACGAGTACGAGCCATGGACATGACGAAACCCTTTCAGGTTTCTTTTTTGTATCTTGGTGATTTGGCTATGACGCTTAACTCGTTATGACGTATTTAAGTGTTTCCACGCTTGCGGAATATATTATGGAATTATGTAATGCACATCATCATTGAAAATCAAATTAAAATTGAAACGATTTAGGTTAGAATTTAAGGTACTTTTTATTAGAGGAGGGGGTACGAATATTTCACTTCTGGGTTATTTGAGCAAGAAAAGATTCGAAGGAAAAAATTAATAGAACGTCTGCGTAGTTAAGTAACGGGTTCAGTAATCTATTGACACCTTTCCCTTTCTTTCAGACCCAAATATTACAGTGATAGGAATTCTGGGTACTTGTCGGTTATTGGAAACACACTCAAGAATTACGCTGTGTACTGTAAGACAAAAACCGGTTTCCTTAATGGTTAATCCTAATGAAATTAAATTTAAAAAAAAGCAAGTTTTTTCAACTGAAAGTAAGAAGCAACATTAAAACTTAAAACGAACAGAAATTATTACGTATATGAGGGGGTTTGCCCCTAATCAATACCTCGCCCTTTATGCTAAAGTTTGGATTGTGTTCGAATTACAAATCTCTGAATCACAAAGGCCGTTAATTAGAATAGATAGCTCGTTTGAAAGCACTAAAAAACTTTAGCATAAATAGTGAGGTATTGACTAGGGGGTGAACCCCCTCATATACGTAGTAATTTCAGTTCGTTTTAAGTTTTAATGTTGGTCCTTACTTTCAGTTGAAAAAACTTGTTATTTTAATTTAATTTCTGATCGTTTTTTTAAACAATGCTGGAAAATCCGGCGCCCCCTTCATAGAAATGTTCCTTCCCCCAAGGAAACATCCTCCATGGAAAGATCCTCCCACGTAACCCCCTCCTCCGAGCCCCCTTACCAGAAAAAATCCCTCCTGAAAACGTCTGTATACTTCCCAATAACCAATACTATATGTAAACAATGGGCAAAGCTCATAACTTGCAGCCCATCCCCCGGGAGCTGTGGGGGCTCAGTCATCCTCACAGACATATTTGTTAGATTCTCGACTGTACTGAACAAAATGGTTATGTCAAAACTTTGATTAAGTGACTTCGGGGAAAAAATGAACTTTGGAGGGGGCCAAGTTGCCCTCCAATTTTTTGGTCACTTAAAAAGGGCATTAGAACTTTTAATTTCCGTTCGAATGAGCCCACTCACGATATTCTAGTACTACTGGATCGATACAATTACCCCTGGCAAAAAAAAACACGCATCCGTAATGTTTCTTCTGTCAAAAAGTACGAAATTCCACATTTTTGTAGATAGGAGCTTGAAACATCTACAGTGGGGTTTTCTGTTACGCTGAATCTGATGGTTTGATTTTTTTTTTAAGATTCTATCACTTTTAGGGGATGTTTCCCCCTTTTTGGAAAATAAGGCAAATTTTTTCAGGTTCGTAACTTTTGATGGGTTAGGCTAAATTTGATGAAACCCCTTGCATTGAAATTCGAGGTGTTTTTTTTGCCATCCTTTTACGAGTTAAGATTGTAAGTGGCAAAATCCTGTTGCATCACTGGATGTATATATAGAATGATTCTTCTAACTTGTCTATCCTTGGTTTGGTAGTGATATTTGATGCAGGGTTTCCTTTTGATAAGTATCTCTGAAATAGGTAAATTTTGAAGCAATTTCTACCAAGGTGACTACAATAACACAATAATAGTTTGGAGAGTAAGAGAACTTGAATTAAATAATTGTCTTTTTCATCATTAATTATAATTAATTATGTGATGATGTGACCATTCATCATTATGTGAGCCAATTTCACCAGCAATTGTCAATCAACAGTTTTTGATGGACCTACGAAATTTTTTTACAGACTCATAAAGCGCAGTGGTTGTTGATCAACAATCTGGATCCAAGATTTTCTGTTAGAGGTGGAAAAACGCCTTGTTCCTGTCAAACATTCAGTCTGACATCCTGTCGTATCAAGGACTGCCATTAAGAGATGCTTGTAGTGCATCTTGTATCTACATTTGTTTGTCTCATTTTCCTTTATTTGTAGGTTGGTTTTAATCTAGCTTCTGCTGAAGCCAAAAATCCTTTTAATAAAAGGCCTACATTACCTTTGCCTTCTCGGGCGGATCAGTTAAAGTCCTTGCAAGAAGATGAATTCGACGTCTTGGTCATCGGAGGTGGTGCCACTGGGGCAGGGTGTGCACTTGATTCAGTATCCCGAGGTATGTAGAGCTCAATAAGACTTTTCCTGATTGCAAACTCAGTTTAAAATAAGATGATAACTAATAAATTTAACTGTTTACCTTTAAATTCACTTTTTTGATAAAATGCTTGAGTCATTGAAAATAGCATTGTTTTATTTTTTATGGGATGTATTACGTCTCTTTAATACTAATTTTGAAAACTTTTGCAGGAACTATTTTCCAAGGGAAAGTAAATAACAGTAATTAATTTTAAAAAGAACAAAGTCATATGATCAGTCAAACTTAAAATGGACAATCATGTCAAATTTAAAAGTTACTTTGAATGAATAAAAAAACTAAAGTGAACAGATATTAAATCAAGAATCAAGTCAAATATAAAGCAACCATAAATTAACTAAAAATAAGATTGCTGTCACCACCCCTTCAGACTCCCTAAAAGCTAGTGTTCTTTGTGGAGCTTTACTGAATACCATACGTGTTTGGAACAGTGTTTTTTATTTATCATGACATGAATAAAAAACAAAAACGCAATAAACTTGATAGGACAGAATAGCAATACCTGAAGCGGTCTGATTGGTTTTTCTGGAACAGTATTTCGATTTGGCGAAGCAATAAATGATTATAAAATAATTTCCTCTCACGGAAATTCCTTCCACGTAAAATAAACCCCCTTCCCCGATAAATTCTCTCCGGAAAATTGCATCCTTGCTGAAAATTCCCCCTTCCCCTCTTTAGAATTTTTTGCGGACAATTCAGCCTTATAGATTCTCCTTAGTATACTTTCATTTGAAAAAGACTTTTATTTCTTATCGTTTTTCCGATCACTCTGGAAATCGCTCCTTCCGTGGAAATTTCCCGGAAATCGAAACTCGCTGAAAATTTCTCTCGGACAATTCCCCCGGAACATCTTCACTTGCAAGATTGAGTTGGTAAAGAGAAAGTAAGACAAATAAAAATAATTTCGTATAGGAATTCTTTCAAATTCTCCCAGTGTAAAATTTCCCCTGGAAAGTTAAACACCGGAAATTTCCCTCCCTGTAAAAAATTCTTGCAATGAAAACCAACCCAATCACAAAATCCCCCCCCACCCCGTAAAATGTCTATGATTCTCAAAAACAAAAACTATGCATAAACAATGGGCAATTTTATAACTAAAAAAAATCCTATCCTCAAGGGCTGTGGGATCATTTTATATCCAAAGGCATATTTTTAGGACCTTTAAATTATTCTGAACAAAATGGCTATTCAAAATTTTGGTCGAACGATTTAAGGAAAAATGGATGGATAGGACGGGGGCAAGCTGCCCTGCAATCTTTTTGGTCACTTAAAAAGAGCACTAGAACTTTTAATTTCCTTTCGAATGAGCCGTCTCCCGATTTTCTTGGACCATTAGTTCGATACGATTAGCCCTGGGAAAAAAACACGCATCCGTGATCTTTCTTCTGGAAAAATATACAAAATTCCACATTTTCGTACATGTGAAATTGAAACCTGTACAGTAGGGTTCTCTGATACACTCAATCTGATGGTGTGATTTTCATTAAGATTCTTTGACTTTAAGGGGGTGTTTTCACTCTTTTTCGAAAAGCAGATGAATTTTATCAGGTTCACCACCTTAATGATTTATTTATATTTGGAATGGCCATAATAAGCCGATTATTTTGAAATATTTTTTGATATCAAAATTCCGTTTTTTAGAGTTTGGGTTACTATTGAGCCACGTCGCCCCTTGCCTATAATTCGAGATGCGATACAACCGTCTTATTAATTTATAATAAGAAATAATGTATTTGAAGTTTATATTGTTTTTAATAAAGAATTTTTTAAAATTTTAGGGTTGAAAAACTGCTATGGTAGAATTAGACGATTTTTCAAGTGGCACAAGTTCAAGGAGCACAAAACTACTACACGGTGGTGTTAGGTATTTGCAGAAAGCTATCATGCAACTGGATCTAGAACAATATCGAATGGTACAAGAAGCACTCTATGAGAGATCTAACTTATTGGAAATCGCACCACATTTGTCTCATCCTTTACCCATTATGTTACCTGTGTATCAGTAAGTTTTTATTTTCAAAACTTCGCTTGGCAGTATCTTAACATCATGATCAGTCCTATATATGCGAAAGGGTGAATCCACCCTAATTTTATTGAAACACAAACAAAATAGTGAAATGTGGTCATCAGATCGTTTTCTTAAAAAATTAATTTAAAAAAAAACTCCGAAAAAATGAGTTTTTCAAAGAAAAGTAAAGGCCATTTTAAACTTAAGCTCAGCAGATACAAATACCTGTTAAAGTTCAAACTCAAAACGACCAAAAATTACTATTAACGAATAAATGAAACCCAAATGAACAGAAATTAAATAAACAATCATAGGAAAAAACATACAACAAGTAATAATATAAATGAATAAATACATCTTAAAGGAAGTAATACTTAGATTGAATATGAAAATCAAGCTTAAAACGAAAAAAAATATTTTGCTATTGAAGTATAATGACACTTAAAACGAACAGAAATTAAATAAACAATCAGTGCAAACGAACGCACAATCGATATTAATGTAAATGAAGAAAGAAATCTTAAAAACGAGTGAAACTTAAATTGAATATGCAAATCAAGCTTGAAACAAACAAAAATCACTACAAACAAGAGTTTGGGTATGGCCTCTTCTCTCACTGTAAAAGTCTAAAATCTCACTGGTAAAGTCTATTTCATGCATTTGGGAGAAAAGGGCACGGGGGGGGGGGGGTGGTTATCCTCCGATATCTTTTGACGCTTAAAAAGTGAACTAGAACTTTCAATTTCCAATCAAACGAGCCCTCTCTGAAGTTATATACGAGCATTCCTTCCAGAAAAACATTATATGCCCCCATGACATAACTTACAACCCTTGCCCTGAGGGTTAGGGGGGTTGTCATCCTCAAAGACCTAATTTCCAGCATTTTCAACTACGTTGAAAAAAATGGCTATCTTAAATTTTGATTGGATGTGCTTGGGAGAAGGTGGGCGTGAGAGGGGCGTCAGTTTCGCCCTCCAATCACTTTCGACTTTACAAAAAGGCACTAGCCCTTTGAATTTCCAATCGATTGAGCCCTTTTGAAGCTTCTACGACAAAGCTTCTATAAAAAGCTTATATGCCCCCAGGCCATAACTTACAACCCTTGCCTTGAGGGCTGTGGGGGGATTGTCCTCCTCCAAAATATAATTTCTATCCGGAAATCAACTACGATGTGTTTAGGGAAATGGTAGGCGTAGAAGGGGTCTTAGTTGCCTTCCAATCACTTTTATCCTTAAAAATGACACTAGAACTCTCGATTTCCGGTTTAATGAGCCCCCTCCGAAGTTTATGTGACGACCCCTTCCGTACGAAGTGCCTCTGGAAAGAAAAATTAATCGGATGCGACGCTATAGCGTTTGCCTATAGTAAAGGCCCAATGTTTCATTATTTTTTTTTTTTTTTTCCCAGGAGCACTTCGTATGGAAGGGGTCGTCGTAGAAACTTCAAAGGGGGCTTATCGATTGGAAATCGAGAGTTCTAGTGCCCTTTTTAAGGGTCAAAAGTGATTGGACGGCAAACTAACACCCCTTCCACGCCCACAGTTCTCTAAACACATCAAATCAAAATTTTGAGATATCCATTTTGTTCAGATTAGTTGATTTCCAGATAGAAATTATATTTTTGAGGAGGACACTCCCCCACAGCCCTCAGGGCAAGGGTTGTAAGTTATGCCCTGGGGCCATATAAGGTTTTTATAGAAAGCTTTGTCTTAGAAACTTCAAAAATTAACTCATTCGATTGGAAATTCAAAGGGCTAGTGCCCTTTTTAATAATCGAAATTGATTAGAGGTAAACTAAACCTCCTCTCACGCCCACCTTTTCCCCAAACACATCCAATCAAAATTTGAGATAGCCATTTTGTTCAACGTAGTTGAAAATTCAAGAAAATATATGTTTTGAGCAGGACCCCTCCCCCCACAGTCTTCAGGGGCAAGGGTTATAAGTTATGCCTTGGGGGCATATATGGTTCTTATGGAAGGAATGTTCGTATAAACTCAGAGAGGGCTCATTTGATTGGAAATTGAACGTTTTAGTTCACTTTTTAAGCGTCAAAAAAAATATTGGAAGGTAACCAGCTCCCCCACCCCCAAACCCTTTTTTCCAAATGCCATCCAATAAAAATTTTAAGATAGCTATTTTGTTAAATATAGTTCAAAGATCCTATAACAAAAATTCTGGTGTCGACATAACCCCCCGGGGCAGGCGTTGTAAGTTATACCCTGGGGGCATATATGGGTCTATGGAAGGGATGCTCGTATTAACCTCAAAAGAGGGCTCATTTGATGTTAATTGAAAGTTCTAGTTCACTTTTAAGCGTCAAGGATATCGGAGGGCACCTAGCCCCCCCACCTCCACGCCCTTTTTTCCTCAAATCCATCCGATAAGAACTTTGAGATAGCTTTTTTTTTAAATAGTTTCAAAGACCAATAACGAAAACTCCGGGTCGACATAGAGCCTCCAGGGCCCGAGGGCAGGTGTCGTAAGTTATGCCCTGGGGGAATATATGTTTCTTATTGAAGGGATGCTCGTAAAAAACTTCAGAGATGGCTCATTTGATTGGAAATTGAATGTTCTAGTTCAGTTTTTTTTTATAGTCAAAAGAAATGGAGGACAACTAGCCCGCCCCCCCACGCCCTTTTTTTTCCCAAATGCATCCAATAAAATTTTGAGAATGCCATTAAGTTAAAAATTGCTCAAAAGTCAGATAACAGAAAACTCAAACATATCCAATCAAAATTTTTAGATAGCCATTTTTGTTCAACGTAGTTGAAAATTCAGGAAATTATGTCACTTTTTAATAGTCAAAAGAGATCCAGGGCAGCTAGCACCCCAGCCCCCCCAGGCCTTCTTTTACAAACCTATCTGATGAAAATTTTGAGATAGACATTTTTGTTAAAATTAGTTCAAAGGTCGGTTAAGAAAAAATCCGGCGTCAATACAACCCCCAGGGCCCATGGGAAGACGTTCTAAGTTATGCCCTAAGGGCGTGTATGGTTCTTATGAAAGGGATGCTCGTATAAACTTCATAGAGGGCTTATTTGATTGGAAATTGAAAAGTTCTAGTTCACTTTTTTAAGAGGCAAGAGAGTTAAGGGCAAACTAGCCCCCTCCCCCACGCTCTTTTTTTTCCCCAAACCCATCTGCTACAAATTTTGAGATAGCCAGTTTTTTGGAAATTGTTTTCAATAATTATTAGTTAACAAAACTTCCCCCAGGGCTCAGGGGATAAGCGTTTTAAGTGTTGTCCTGTGGGCGTATATGGTTCTTATGAAAGGGATGCTCGTATATAAACTTCAGAGAGGGCTCATTGATTGGAAATTGAAAGTTCTAGTTCAAGTTTTAAGAATCAAAAGATATCCGAGGGCAACTAGCCCCCCCCCCACACACCCTTTTTCCCAAAGACCATCCGATAATTTTTTTGTAATAGCCATTTCATTAAAAATAGTTCAAAGGTCAGTGATAAATAAGATAAGTTAGGTTTTGCTAGGTTAGCCTACGTACGCGCGCGTACGTAGGGCTAACCTAGCCTAACCTAACTTAACCAACATAAACTTAATCTAACCTAACCTAATCATACACCTAAACTTTTTGCATGTCTCTCTCACCTAACCTAAGCTAACCTAAATGAAGCGTAAACGTAGGCTAACCTAACCTAACCTAGCCTAATCTAACCTAACTTAATCTAGTCTAACCTAACCTAACCATACTCGCCGGAAAAGGTTAGGTTAACTTATTATGAGCACTCATGATAAGTTAACCTAACCTAACCTAAATACTTAAACATGTAGAAATGTTTCTATATTTATTTATTTAATATTTATTTATACCTAACCTATGTTTTGAGGTTAAATGAACGAGTTTGAACGATTGTCTTTTAATAATAGAACGAGTCACTCATTTTCTAATTTAAAAATTTGATGGGTAAATCCATATGACAAAAAGGAGCTAAAATTTAATTTAAAATTAGAAAAGAACTTTAAATTTTTCATCTCTTTGAGAAAAACCAGAACTGAAGTGGAGCCTGTTTTATTTTCTTGGAAAATTAGAAGAGAACTTTGAATTTTTTTATGTCTTTGAGGAATTAAGAAACTGAAGTGGAAGCTTTTTTTCATTGTCATGGTAAAATTCAGAATGAGCTAACTTTTTGTTCACTTCTTTAAGAAAATTCAGAAGAGAACTTGAACATTTTGCACTTCTTCGAGAAAAACTCAGAATTAAAGTGATGCTCCTTATCTATCATGTCGAATATTCAAATCAAAGTATAAAACTTTTTCTATCTCTAGAAAAATTTGTGAACAAAACCTTTAAATTTTCATCTCTTTACAAGAAATCGGTAGTGAACTTAAGAAAAATTAGAATTAAAGTGAAACTTTTTATCTTCACTGGAAAATAATCACAGTCATAGTATAACTTTTCCTATCTTCTACAGAAAAATTTAGAACTGAACTTTAAATTTTTTATGTCTTTGAGAAATTAAGAACTGAAGTGGAAGGTTTTTTCATTTTCATTGGTAAAATTCAGAATTGAGTTAACTTTTTTCTCTTCTTTCTAAGAAAATTCAGAAGAGAACTTGAACAATTTGCACTTTCTTCGAGAAAACTCAAAATTAAATTGGAGTTCCTTATCTTCATGTTGAATATTCTCACAATCAATGTATAACTTTTTCTATCTTCTATGAAAAATTTGGAACAGAACTTTAAATTTTTTCATCTCTTTGAGAAAAATCAGAACTGAATTTAAGAAAAATTATAAATAATTGTGAAACTTTTGATCTTCATGGAAAACATCGCAGTCATAGTATTACTTTTTTCTATCTTCCATCTAAAAATTTTAGAATAGAAACTTTAAATTTCTTTATTTCTTTGGGGAACTTAAAACTGAAGTGGAAGATTTTTTATTTTCTCTGGAGAAATTAGAATTGAAGTGTGTTCTTTGGTAAAGTTCAGACAGAGAACTTGAACTTTCCTTCACTTCGTTGAGAAAATTTAAATTGAACTAGAACTTTTTATCTTCCGGGAAAATATTCACAAGTATGGTATTACTTTTTCTATCTTCCACCGAAAAATTTAGAATTGGACTATAAATTCCTTTATGTCTTTTGTGAAATAAAGAACTGAAGTGGGAAGATTTTTATTTTCTCTGTAGAAATTAGAATTGAATTGTGTTCTTTGGTAAAATTCAGTAGAGAACATGAAACTTTTCTTCACTTCATTGAGAAAATTTTAAATTGAACTAGAACTTTTTATCTTCCGTGAAAATAATCACAAGTATGGTATTAATTTTTCTATCTCCCACCCGAAAAATTTAGAATTGAACTTTAAATTTCTTTATGTCTTTGTGAAAGTAAAGAACTGAAGTGGAAGATTTTTGTTTTCTCTGGAGAAATTAGAATTGAAGTGTGTTCTTTGGTATAGTTCAGAAGAGAAACTTGAACTTTCCTTGACTTCGTTGAGAAAATTTTAAATTGAACTAGAACTTTTTATCTTCCGTGAAAATATTCACAAGTATGATATTACTTTTTCTATCTTCCACCGAAAAATTAGAATTGAACTTCAAATTTCTTTATGTCTTTGTGAAATAAAGAACTGAAGTGGCAGAAATTTTTGTTTTTCTCTGGAGAAATTATAATTGAAGTGTGTTCTTTGGTAAAGTTCAGAAGAGAACTTGAAACTTTCCTTGACTTCGTTGAGAAAATTTTTAAATTGAACTAGAAACTTTTTATCTTCCGTGAAAATATTCACAAGTATGATATTACTTTTTCTATCTTCATCGAAAAATTTGGGAATGAACTTTAAAATTTCTTTATGTCCTTTGTGAAATAAAGAACTGAAGTGGAAGATTTTTGTTTTCTCTGGAGAAATTATAATTGAAGTGTGTTTCTTTGGTAAAGTTCAGAAGAGAACTTGAACTTTTCTTCACTTCGTTGAGAAAATTTTTAAATTGAACTAGAACTTTTTATCTTCCTGGAAAATATTCACAAGTATGGTATTACTTTTTTCTATCTTCCATCGAAAAATTTGGAATTGAACTTTAATTTCTTTATGTCTTTGTGAAATAAAGAACTGAAGTGGAAGATTTTATTTTCTCTGGAGAAAATTAGAATTGAATTTTGTTCTTTGGTAAAATTCCGAAGAGAACTTGAACTTTTTTATCTTCAGTGAAAAAAAATTTGGAACAGTATTTTAAATTTTTCATCTCTTCGAGCCAGATCTGAACTAAAAGTGGAAAAATTTTTATATTATTTGGAAAATAGAAATGATCAATGACTAATTTCTTTTTCATTGAAAATTCAGAACAGAACTTGAACTTTCCTTCACTTCGTTGAGAAAATTTTAAATTGAACTAGAACTTTTATCTTTCATGAAAATATTCACAAGTATGGTATTACTTTTTCTATCTTCCACCGAAAAATTTAGAATTGAACTTTAAATTTCTTTATGTCTTTGTGAAATAAGAACTGAAGTGGAAGATTTTTATTTTCTCTCTGGTTAAAATTAGAATTGAATTGGGTTCTTTGGTAAAATTCAGAAGAGAACTTGAATTCTTCTTCACTTCGTTGAGAAAATTTTAAATTGAACTAGAACTTTTTATCTTCTGGGAAAATATTCACAAGTATGGGTATTACTTTTTCTATCTTCCACCGAAAAATTTTAGAATTGAACTTTAATTTTTTTATTGGGGAAATTAGAATTGAATTGTGTACTTTGGTAAAATTCAGAATAGAACTCGAATATTCACGATCAAAGTATAAACTTTTCCTATCTTCTATGAAAAATTTGGAACAGAACTTTAACTTCTTCATCTCTTTGAGAAAAAAAATCTGAACTGAAGTGGAAATTTTTATATTATTTTGGGAAAATAGATTTGATTAATAACTTATTTCATTTCATTGAGAAAATTCAGAATCGTAGTTGAACTTTTCTTCTTCCGGAAAATATTTGGAACAGAACTTTAGTTTTTTCATCTCTTTGAGAAAGGTCGGAATGGAATAGAAAGATTAAGAAAAGTTTAGAATTAAAGTGAAACTTTTTATCTTCATGGAAAATAATCACAATCATAGTATAACTTTACCTATCTTCTACGGAAAAATTTAGAAGTGTGTCCAACTCAGAAAAAGCCCGAAATAGTAATTTACATATCCCAAATCATAAGTTTCAGACAACACACACCTATGAACGGTTAAGAAATCTAGCTCAGAAAAGCCTGAAATAGCAAATCTACTCACCCCAAACTATTGGTTTCAGACAACAAACACCTATGACGGAACTAAGAAGAATCCTAGCTCTGAAAAGTCCAAATAGCAAACTACACATCCCAAAATCATAATTTTCTGACAACACACACCTATGAAAGGCTAAGAAACCTAGCTAATAAAAAGCCGGAAATAGCAAATTAACCATCCTAAATCATAAGTTTTTGTTTCAGACAGCACTCACCTACCTATGAACGGGGGGGGGGCTAAGAAATCCAGCTCGGAAAAGTCAAAAAAATAGCAACCCACACACCCAAATCATAGGTTTCAGACAACACATACCTATGAAAGACTAGGAAATCCAACTCAGAAAAGCCCGAAATAGTAATTTACATATCCCAAATCATAGGTTTCAGACAACACTCTCCTATGAAGGGCTATGAAAAACCTAGCTCAGAAAAACGTCAAAAATAGCAAACTAGCCATCCAAAACTATAGGTTTCAGACAACAAACACCTATGAAAGGCTAAGAAATCCAGCTCAGAAAAGTCAAAAGTAGCAATCCACCCCATCCCAAGTCATAGGTTTCAGACAACACACACCAACGAAAGACTAAGAAATGCGAAAACTCAGAAAAGCCCGAAATAGTAATTTACATATTCCCAAATCTTAGGTTTCAAGACAACACTCACCTATGAACGGGCTAAGAAAAAACTAGCTCAGAAAAGTCAAAAATAGCAAACTAGTCATCCCAAACTATAGGTTTTCAGACAACAAACACCTATGAAAAGGCTAAGAAATCCAGCTCTGAAAAGACAAAAATAGCAAACCACTCATCCCAATCTCCCAATCCAAATAAAAGGTTTCAGTCAACACACACCTATGAAAGGCTAATTAATAAATCCAGCTCAGAAAAGTCAAAAATAGCAAAACTACATATCCCAAATCATAGGTTTCAGTCAATACACACAACGAAAGACTAAGAAACCTAGCACAGAAAAAGTCAAAAATAGCAAAACTAGTTCATCCCAAACTATTGGTTTCAGACAACATTCACCTACGAAATACTAGAAAACCTTAGCTCAGAAAAGCCTGAAATAGCAAACTACACATCCCAAATCATAATTTTCTGACAACACATACCTATGAATGGCTAAGAAACCTAGCTCAGAAAAGTCAAAAATAGCAAACTACACATCCCAAATCATAGGTTTCAGTCAACATACACCTACGAAAGGCTCAGACTCAGAAATCCAGCTCAGAAAAGTCCAAAAAGCAAAACCACTCATCCCAAATCATAGGTTTCAGACATCACACACCTATGAAAGACTAAGAAATCCAACTCAGAAAAGCCCGAAATAGTAATTTACATATCCCAAATCATAAGTTTCAGACAACATTCACCTACGAAATACTAAGAAAACCTTAGCTCAGAAAAGCCTGAAATAGCAAAATACCCATCCCAAATCATAATTTTCTGACAACACACACCTATGAAAGGCTAAGAAACCTAGCTCAGAAAAAGTCAAAAAATAGCAAATTAACCATCCCAAATCATAGGTTTCAGACAATACTCACCCTATGAACGGCTAAAGAAATCCAGCTCTGAAAAGTCAAAAAGCAAACCACTCATCCCAAATCATAGGTTTCAGTCAAACACATCCCTACGAAAGGCTATGAAATCCAGCTCAGAAAAGTCAAAAAATAGCAATCCACACAATCCAAATCATAGGTTTCAGACAACACACACCTACGAAAGACTAAGAAATCTGGCTATGAAAAGTCAAAAATAGCAACCCACACATCCCAAATCATAGGTTTCAGACAACACATACCTATGAAAGACTAAGAAATCCAACTCAGAAAAGCCCGAAATAGTAATTTACATATCCCAAATCATAGGTTTCAGACAACACACACCTATGAACGGCTAAGAAACCTAGCTCAGAAAAGTCAAAAATAGCAAATTAACCATTCCCAAATCATAAGTTTCAGACAACACACACCTATGAACGGCTAAGAAATCCAGCTCAGAAAAAGTCAAAAATAGCAATCCACCCATCACAAATCATAGGTTTCAGACAAACACACACCAACGAAAGACTAAGAAATCTAGCTTAGAAAAGTTCGAAATAGTAATTTACATATCCCAAATCATAAGTTTCAGACAACATTCACCTACGAAATACTAGGAAACCTTAGCTCAGAAAAGCCTGAAATAGCAAAACTATTCATCCCAAACTAGAAAGTTTCAGACAACACACACCTATGAATGGCTAAGAAAATCCAGCTCAGAAAAAGTCAAAAATAGCAATCCACCCATCCCAAATCATAGGTTTCAGACAACACACACCAACGAAAGACTAAGAAAATCTAGCTTAGAAAAGTTCGAAATAGTAATTTTCATATCCCAAATCATAAGTTTCAGACAACATTCACCTACGAAATACTAGGAATCCTTAGCTCAGAAAAGCCTGAAATAGCAAACTATTCATCCCAAACTAGAAGTTTCAGACAACAAACGCCTATGAGAGACTAAGAATCATAGCTCTGAAAGGTCCAACTTGCAAACTACACATCTCAAATCATAAGTTTCAGACAACACACTCCTATGAACGGCTCAGAAATCCAGCTCAGAAAAGTCAAAAATTGCAATCTATCCATCTCAAATCATAGGTTTCAGACAACACACACCAACGAAAGACTAAGAAATCTAGCTCTGAAAAGTCCGAAATAGTAATTTACATATCCCAAATCATAGGTTTCAGACAACACACATCAACGAAAGACGGGGCTCGGGGAGAGCCTTTGAGGGTCTGGGGGTCCCTTGAGGGCCGGATGGTCCTTTGGGAGCTTGGGGGGACCTTTGAGGACCGGGCGCTTCCTTCGGGGTTGGGTTGGTGGGGATCGGAACCCTTTGGGGTTGGGGCAGAGGACCTCACGACACTGTTCAATGGAACTTGTGTATTATAACGACCACAGAGTTTCACCCTCAAATCCACTTCTAAAATCTCTTCAAAAATCATCTTTTAAAATGTCTCTAACTGTTTCGCTGAAATAATTCCCTAAAATAATAATTTGTTCTGAAAAGATATAATAAAGCCTTAAAAAAGTATTAAAATGGTGGCTCAGGAGCCTTTGGGCAGGCACCGGGGGCCCTTTGGGGGGCTCGGGGGGACCCTTCTGTGTCTCAATGCACAAAAAAAATATTAAAAATGGGGGAGGGGAGGGGGGGGAGGAGGTGAGGGGGAGGGGATGGTGAGGAGGGGGAGGAGAGTGAGGGAGAGGGAGGGGAGGGGGCCCTTTGGGGGCCAAGGGGGGAGGGGCCCTTTGGGGCCCGGGGGGTCCTTTTTGGGGTTCTGGGGGACCCTTGAGGGCCGGGTGGTCCTTTGGGAGCCCGGGGGACCTTTGAGGACGGGGCTTCCTTCGGGGTTGGGGTAGGGGGATCGGAACCCTTTGGGGTTGGGGTAGAGAGGACCTCACGACACTGTTCAATGGAACTTGTGTAGTATAACGACCACAGAGTTTCACCCTCAAATCTTCTTCCAAAATCTCTTCAAAAATCATCTTTTAAAATGTCTCTAACTGTTTTGCCGAAATAATTCCATAACCTGTCTAAAACAGTTTCGCCCAAATAATCCCTAAACGTAATTTCAGCGTGTTCCTTTTGTTTTTGGCATCTCTGCGCTAACGCATTTCAAATTATTTGGAAACCCTTTCGTGAATCAATCTCTTCATTGCTAAGATCGAAACATTCGCTCGGAGACAGTTCTCTTGAAACAACAAATTAATTCCCTTTTGTGTCAAATCAATTCTCTTTAGAAACAACATATTAATTCCCCTTTCATGTCAATCAATCAATCATGACATCATCTGTCATGTGTGATCTAAACTTTGCATCGGAAACATTCTCTTGGTAGAACTCCAAAGACATTAATTAACTTGGATCTATTCCTAGATCATAACATTCGCCTCGAGCGTGCCAAAAACACACCTGGAGAAAGAGAGACCTTGGAGAAAGAGGTCATTGACCGATTACGCAATCATTCTCCCTAATGGACTCTATGCCCATATAAGGAGTCCCCGTGGGACTGGCACCCCCCTCTCTACTGAAATATTCCAACTCTTGCATTTCAAGGAAGAAATCCAAAATGAACTTTTGAAAAATCAAGAGAATGTAACTGTGACAAGGTAAAGCACAACAAAACACTACTGAAATATTCCAACTCTTGCATTTCAACGAAAGAAATTCAAAATGAACTTTGAAAAATTAAGAGAATGTAACTGTGACAAGGGTAAACCATGATAAGTTGATCGCGGGGGGTTGGGCACTGTTGAAGTTGTTTTCACGTAAAAATACCCTCCACCTCTTCCATGGAAAATTCCCCCCTCAAGACAATCCCATTCCTGTCGACTTTTGGAGGGTGTTTCTCCATTTTTTTCGATAATCAGGCAATTTTCTCAAACTCATAGCTTTGACTGGCAACACTAAAGTTAATGAATCCTAAATCTTTTGGAAACAGCCTCTATTTTCTGTCCGTTTTTTAAGTTTTGATGTTGCTCCTTACTTTCAGTTGGAGAAACTTTTTTATAATTTAATTTCTGATCGCGGGGGGCTGGGCACGGTTGAAGTTGTTTTCACGTAAAAATACCCTCCACCTCTTCCATGGAAAATTCCCCCCTCAAGACAATCCCATTCCTGTCGACTTTTAGAGGGTGTTTCTCCATTTTTTTTTTCGATAATCAGGCAATTTTCTCAAGCTCATAGCTTTTGACTGGCAACACTAAAGTTAATGAATCCTAAATCTTTTGAAACAGCCTCTATTTTCTGTCCGTTTTTAAGTTTTGATGTTGCTCCTTACTTTCAGTTGAAGAAACTTTTTTTTATAATTTAATTTCTGATCGCGGGGAGCTGGGCACTGTTGAAGTTGTTTTCACGTAAAAATACCCTCCACCTCTTCCATGGAAAATTCCCCCCCTCAAGACAAATCCCATTCCTGTCGACTTTTGGAGGGTGTTTCTTCTCCATTTTTTTTTTTTCGATAATCAGGCAATTTTCTCGAACTCATAGCTTTTGACTGGCAACACTAAAGTTAATGAATCCTAAATCTTTTGGAAACAGCCTCTATTTTCTGCCCGTTTTTAAGTTTTGATGTTGCTCCTTACTTTCAGTTGAAGAAACTTTTTTTATAATTTAATTTCTGATCGCGGGGAGCTGGGCACGGTTGAAGTTGTTTTCACGTAAAAATACCCTCTACCTCTTCCATGGAAAATTCCCCCCTCAAGACAATCCCATTCCTGTCGACTTTTGGAGGGATGTTTCTCCATTTTTTTCGATAATCAGGCAATTTTTCTCGAACTCATAGCTTTTGACTGGCAACACTAAAGTTAATGAATCCTAAATCTTTTGGAAACAGCCTCTATTTTCTGTCCGTTTTTAAGTTTTGATGTTGCTCCTTACTTTCAGTTGAAGAAACTTTTTTTTTTTAATTTAATTTCTGATCGCGGGGGGTCTGGGCACGGTTGAAGTTGTTTTTCACGTAAAAATACCCTCCACCTCTTCCATGGAAAATTCCCCCCTCAAGACAATCCCATTCCTGTCGACTTTTGGAGGGTGTTTCTCCATTTTTTTTTCGATAATCAGGCAATTTTCTCAAGCTCATAGCTTTTGACTGGCAACACTAAAGTTAATGAATCCTAAATCTTTTGAAACAGCCTCTATTTTCTGTCCGTTTTTAAGTTTTGATGTTGCTCCTTACTTTCAGTTGAAGAAACTTTTTTTATAATTTAATTTCTGATCGCGGGGAGCTGGGCACGGTTGAAGTTGTTTTCACGTAAAAATACCCTCCACCTCTTCCATGGAAAATTCCCCCCTCAAGACAATCCCATTCCTGTCGACTTTTGGAGGGATGTTTCTCCATTTTTTTCGATAATCAGGCAAATTTTCTCGAACTCATAGCTTTTGACTGGCAACACTAAAGTTAATGAATCCTAAATCTTTTGGAAACAGTCTCTAGTTTTCTGTCCGTTTTTAAGTTTTGATGTTGCTCCTTACTTTCAGTTGAAGAAACTTTTTTTATAATTTAATTTCTGATCGCGGGGGGCTGGGCACGGTTGGTTGTTTTCACGTAAAAATACCCTCCACCTCTTCCATGGAAAATTCCCCCCTCAAGACAATCCCATTCCTGTCGACTTTTGGAGGGTGTTTCTCCATTTTTTTCGATAATCAGGCAATTTTCTCAAGCTCATAGCTTTTGACTGGCAACACTAAGTTAATGAATCCTAAATCTTTTGGAAACAGCCTCTATTTTCTGTCCGTTTTTAAGTTTTGATGTTGCTCCTTACTTTCAGTTGAAGAAACTTTTTTTATAATTTAATTTCTGATCGCGGGGGGAGCTGGGCACTGTTGAAGTTGTTTTCACGTAAAAATACCTTCCACCTCTTCCATGGAAAATTCCCCGCCTCAAGACAATCCCATTCCTGTCGACTTTTGGAAGGTGTTTTCTTCATTTTTCGATAATCAGGCAATTTTCTCAAACTCATAGCTTTTGACTGGCAACACTAAAGTTAATGAATCCTAAATCTTTTGGAAACAGCCTCTATTTTCTGTCCGTTTTTTAAGTTTTGATGTTGCTCCTTACTTTCAGTTTGAAGAAACTTTTTTATAATTTAATTTCTGATCGCGGGGGGCTGGGCACGGTTGAAGTTGTTTTCACTTAAAAATACCCTCCACCTCTTCTATGGAAAATTCCTCCCCTCAAGACAATCCCAGGCCTGTCGACTTTTGGAAGGTGTTTTCCTCATTTTTCGATAATCAGGCAATTTTCTCAAACTCATAGCTTTTGACTGGCAACACTAAAGTTAATGAATCCTAAATCTTTTTGGAAACAGCCTCTATTAAAAACTTTACCAAGATGTCTCGAGTTACGCATTAATCTCTAAGATAACACAAGCTTGCGATGCCCGTTTTTCCAAAAGGGAGCATTTCTCTAATTACAAAGACAGATGCCTTTTAGTTACATCGGAAAAGATTTTTGAAAGAAATAACTATTTCTATCGTTTTTTTAAAGTCTGGTAAGCTGCCTTGGCGGATGTTGACTCGAAAAACACTGGTTGAGTTACATAATTTCGTGCATGCTCCCAAAACATGTTTGACTACTTCATATCATATCAGTTTTTTAAGAAAAAAATTGTGCACGTGAACTCATGACGTACATTCTTATGAAATTCTTATTAATAACAGAAAAAAACCTGTTTGACCACATTATACACTGCCAAATAATTAGTCTGGTAATCTGCCTTGGAAAGCTGCCAAGGAACATAAAGGACTGGAATTCCATAGATACACCCTATTCATAACCATTCCGGCTTGGTAGATGGTACAACAACTACTACTACTAACAATCCACCACAGTACCAAACCGCCTAAGGCCAACACAGCTACACAAGCTCCACCTCCATCTCAATCTATTCAAAGCCTCCCTCTTTACACCCTCCCAGGAAGTTTCCATTTCCTTATATTCTTTCTTTATAACATCCTCCCACCCCAACCGCGGACGACCTGCTATTTTGGGCCCTAGATGGTTGGCCAAAAACGACAATCTTCGGCAATCTGTCATTTTTCATCCACAGAACGTGCCTTACCCATCTCAACCTGTCTCTCATTATAGCCTTAGAAAGCGGGATTGAACCACAATTTTTGTACAGTCAACTGTTTGAAATACGGTCAGTCAGACGGCTACAGTAGCAAATTAACATGTTAAGTTTTCCTTTCAGTGCCTCGCTAAGCCTATTGATATCATATTCTTTGGACTGGCTCTGAGTGGAATTAAATAAAAAAAAACAAGTTTTTTAAACTGAAAGTAAGGAGCGACATTAAAACTTAAAACGAACAGAAATTATTCCGTATATGAAAGGGGCTGTCCCCTCCTCAACGCCTCGCTCTTTACGCTAAAGTTTGACTCTGTCTCACAACTTTATTTTTTAAAGCAATAAAAAACTTTAGCGTAAAGAGCGAGGCGTTTATTAGGGGACAGCCCCTTTCATATACGGAATAATTTCTGTTCGTTTTAAGTTTTAATGTCGCTCCTTACTTTCAGTTTAAAAAACTTGTTTTTTTTATTTAATTTCTGATCGTTTTTTAGTTAATGCAGGGGATGTTTCCCCCCTCTTTAAAAAATCGAGTAAATTTTCTCAGGCTCGTAGCCTTTGATGAGTAATACTAAACTTAATAAAATTTATATATTTAGAATCAGCATTATAAACACATTCTTTTGATACATTTACTGACATCAAAATTCCGTTTTTAAAAGTTTCGATTACTGTTGAGCCGTATCGCTTGTTTTTTTTATTGTTTTTTTTTATTACGTATATGTTATTACGTATATGAGGGGTTCTCCCCTTAGTCAATACCACGCTCTTTACGTTAAAAGTTAAGAAACAATTTTGATTCACAAACCCTGAATCACAAAGGCCGTTTAATTAGAATAGATAGCTCTTTTGAAAAGCGCTAAAAAAAAACTGTAGCGTAAAGAGCGAGGTATTGACTTGGGGGAGAACCCCCTCACATACGTTATAATTTCTTTTCGTTTTAAAGTTCTAATATTCCTTCTTACATTTCAGTTGAAAAAACTTGTTTTTTTTTATTAATTTCTGATCGTTTTTTAAATAATGCTTGGAAATCCGGCGCCCCCTTCATAGAAATGTCCCTTACCCCAAAGAAACATCCTCCACGGAAATATTCTCCAGATTAACCCCCTCGTCTAGCCCCCCCCCCTTCCAGAAAAAATCCTTCCTGAAAATGGTTGTATACTTCCCAATAACCAATAAATAATGCTGGCAAGTCCGGCGCCCCCTTCATGACAATTTCCCTTCCCCATGAAAACTTCCTTCATGAACAGATCCTCCAACATAACCACCGACCCACCCTTCCCTCCCACTACCAGAAAAAAAACCTCCTGAAAACTTCTGTATACTTCCCAATAACCAATACTATATGTTAACATTGGGTAAAGTTCATAACTTTTAGCCCTCCCTCTGGGAACTTCGGGGGATTAAGTCATCCTAAAAGACATATTTATCATATTTTCGACCATGCTGAACAAAATGGCTATCTCAAATTTTGATCGGGTGACTTTGGGAAAAAAAATAAGCGTGGGAGGGGGCCTAGTTTTATCATATTTTTCGCCCTCCATTTTTTTGGTCACTTAAAAAGGGCACTAGAACTTGTAATTTCCGTTCCAATGAGCCCTCCCACGATATTCTAGGACCACTGGGTCGATACGATCACCCCTGGGAAAAAAAAAAACAAACAAACAAATAAACACGCATCCGTGATCTTTTTTCTGGCAAAAAATGTAAAATTCCACATTTTTGTAGATAGGAGCTTGAAACCTCTACAGTAGGGTTCTCTGGTACGCTGAATATGATGGTGTGATTTTTCATTAAGGTTCTATAACTTTTAGGGGGTCTTTCCTCCTTTTTTTGAAAAATCAGCCAAATTTTCTCAGGCGCTTAACTTTTGATGGGTAGCACTAAACTTGATGAAAGTTTATATTTGAAATCAGCATTGAAATCTGATTCTTTTGATATATCTATTGGTATCAAAAACCCGTTTTCTAGAGTTTCGGTTACCATTGAGCCGGGTCGCTCCTTACTTACAGTTTGTTACCAAGAACTGTTTGATAAGTTTCAGCTAAACTACACCAGCTCGTTGGAGCCCACTAATAGGGGTGTCCTCATTATGAAGTAGGGGTGTCTTCATTATGAATGCCTTAAATGCGGTTTTGTAGAAAGCGAGTATGATTTCAATACGTAATTTCCCTTAAAAAGGTGTTTATAGATCAGCAAATGACTCTTTGCTGGGCAGTTATATTAATTGTTATATAGGAAGACCTGTACATGGACAGTTAATTTTGTATGCTAAGAAATTCAGATTGCGGGTGCGTATTGAACGTGATCCATTTATAATCTATATAACTCAGGACTAAAGGGGCTTGGTAATTGAAACGCTTCTGGTCATTAATATAAGTATAAAAGTTTGGTCTAATTCCTGTTCCTAAAACCACATTGTTCTATTCATAAAGCTTTATCCACAGCATCACTTAGTCTAATAAGCATCATCTTGCTAAGCAATTTGGTTCCTAAAGAAATCGAACTCTTATTAAATAATGCATTCACTCTTGTCCGATTTCTTGTTAATAGGTTTCATTGAAGTCTTTCCTAAAATTACTCGGTACTACCTCTTTATATGGAATCGTATTCGTAATTTTCAGTATCTTATGTCTAACTTGGTAACCACTGCATTCCAAGAACTCATTTATCGTACTATTAGTTCCTTCAGCCTTATTATTTTTTTTTACTTGTAATACCATCTTTTTACCTCTTTACTTACTAGTTTTTCCTTTATTTCTGAACTGTTGAAAATTCTCAATATACTTAGTTGTATGATTCATATAAATATTATATAGATGCACGTAATTACATGCTATAAAAATTACGACTAGTTGGAGTTGGAGGTAGGAACTTTACTAAAAAGACTAAAATAATGGTAAGGGCTCAGGTGCTGGTAGTGAGGTAAAAGATTTTTTGAATATGGTGATTATGAAGCTAGGGATGAGATAGTAAAGATTATGGATACGTTTTTTTTTTTTAATGGATTGTATATATCGATTTAGGAAAACTTTGATTACCGTACCCCCTCCCCCCTTTATAAGAAGGATAATAAAGTGAGTGCAGTTATTACAGAGGTATCATCTTTATGTCTGTGGAAATAAAATTACTTACCATGGTGATGAGTAATTAGCTATTACTACATTCACTCACAGCATAATAAGAGTCAGTGCGGTAATTATAGAGGCATTAGCTTGGTTTCTGTTGGAAGCAAATTACTTAGTATGGTAATGCTTTTTAGACTTAAAAAAGCTGCAAATAAAGTTTTAAGAGATAAACAGCGTGGTTTTAGGAACGGGAATAATGTGACTAGATTTCCACTCGTAGATAAGGAGTTGAGAGTTGTCTGAACAATCAGTCCTATTGAGTACTCAGTCTTATAAATCATTAACAGGCATGTGATTCAGCTGATAGAAAAGTTTTAGTATATATCCTATCCGTTTATAGTATAGCAGACAAACACATTTAGGTGATTAGTGCTATGTTCATGGATAATGTTGCTGTGGCTAGAATTAGGGGCTAGAGAAGATTGTATCCTATTCCAGTTTATACGGACTATTTTGATGAAATTTGTCCTAAGGAACTTGGCAAAGGCTATGGGAGAACAAGGTGTCAAATAAGAAAGTGAAACTCCTAGGCTCAGTGGCGGATCCAGAGGGGGGGCAAGGGGGGAGCGCCCCCCTAGCATATTCTAAAGTAGTTTAATCTACTTAATGAAACTTGCTCCTAACGCAAGTTTATCGGATCAACCTGTTTTGTTCCCCCCCCCCTAAATTTTTTTTCGGATCAACCTATTTTGTGCCCCCCCACCCTAAAAAAAATCCTGGATGCGCCCCTGCCTAGGCTTGGATATGCAGATGATTTGAGTGTCTTAGGTAAAATATTACTGAAAAGAATGGAATTCGGGGTGCAAGTTTATGGTTCAGTGTGCATATTAGGTTTTAGGGTTTAGGGTACGAGTTTTAGGTTTAAAATTGAACCTAACAAGACAAAATCACTTAAACTGGGAATAAATGAGGATGTGTATTGGCGATTATAGGTAACAAGAAAATCGAGCAAGCGGATAGCTTCACTTACCTGGTTAGCATAATTAGTAATGATTGTGAATGCAGTGAATATATAAAAAGTACAATATTCAAGGCGTTTAGTGTGTTGATTCGTAGTTGGAAAGGTTTTGGAAAAATATGTAATTAAGCCTTCGAACTAAGATTAGAATATTACAAGCGACGGTAATAATTTTGGTCAAGTATGGCTCTGATACGTGGTTTCTTCGAAGGGTTCAGGAAAACATTTTAGATATTTTCCAGACAAATTGTTTAATGATGGTTCCAGGCACTCGGTTGCCTGACCGTATAAAAAAATGCTAAAAGAAAAATGTTGTTTGACCCCATTTTCTGCGCTGTAATGAAAGAAAAGTTAAGATGACCCTGCCATGTTTTAAGGATGAAGGGTAATAGATTTCCAGACCATTTTTTAAGGATAATAGATTGCCAAGAATCGTGCATTTTTACCACCCATCTGGGGCCCAACGCAGGTCATCCTGAATGGGAACGGGTAGAGGTGATAAGAAAGAATTGAAAGGAAGAGGAACCATGGAATGGAATAAAGAGGAAAGCTTCGAACAGACAGGTGAGAAAAAGGAATTTCCGCAGCTGGGTTAGTAGTATTATTAATTTTTAAGATAATGTAAATGCTGATCAAGGTTACCGGGAATAAAAACATCCTACCTGAACAAGTCTTTCCTGTATCGCCGGGCTCCATGCTTCCTAACTCTGGGGGGAGATGAGTTTCTGAAACTCAGAAAAAAATCCATTGTGCGGTCAAGACATCACAATAATAGTTTTCTTTCTACGTCGTAATTACAGCCCTTGGGGAAGCAAACGGTCCTGCCAGTAAATGCCGGAGACCAATAAATCCTACTTAAGTCTAGCCGAAGTGCTTAGGCTAGATTACGACTGGACTGTGAGCAGTTCTTGGGACATCTAGTCTAAAGGAAACTTTATGCAAGCCTAGGCCCATCTTGGTCACGACATAGTTTTAAGCATTTTCTGATGCCATTATTTAAGTTGGGAAACATAAAAAAGAGAAAAGAAAACTTTAAAGGAGATTCTGGCCTTAAGGGAGTCTTGATGAGCTCTCAAACTTTTACTTTGTTGATTACTAAGTTAGGGCTCTTCCCATTCCAATATTGCCTCGAAATTTTTATTGTGGCAAAGAAATATTCGAGATTAATGTCACTCCTGTTATCTGATTCGATATTTGGCACGGATTATCGTCATAGGAGTCGGATATTCAGCTACAAATTTTTGCATCTTTATTTCAATGTGTATTCTTTATTTTTTGTTTATTCCCTGTGTATTATTCTTTTCTTTTTAGATGGTGGAAAGTTCCTTATTTTTTGGGTCGGTATCAAGGCTTATGATTTGGTTGGCAGGATCCAAGGGTCTGCAAAATTCTTACTATCTGAGTAAAAGTAGAGCTTTGGAATTATTTCCGATGTTGAAGAAGGATAAACTTTGTGGTGCTATTGTTTACTATGATGGTAAGTTTTAGTTCTAGTCCCTTTTTCTTCTTTTAATCAATTGGAAAACAAAGTAGGCAAAAATAAGTGTTTTAAGGAAAACTAAAAAGTATTTTAAAACTTGAAATGAGCAAAATAAGTCAGACTTATAACGAAAAGGCTTTAACGCAAATGACAGTGGGCTTCTGCCCCTATCAAGTCAGCCTAAAGGATGTTGTGTTGTTGCCACTTGACTAAAACCGATGTATGTTTTGGAAGTTTTTTTCTGTCATAACATTTAGGAAAATCAAAGTGCTACTAAAGTCTCCAGGAAAAAAAAAATAACTTCTGAGCTCCACTACATCCAATTTAGTTTCACTATTTAAAAAAACAAAACATTTTAGTTGCTATTTTGTTTTTTCTTTGAATTGAAGTTTAAACATGTGTTTTGAGTTTCAGATCACTCATAGTTGTTGTGAAGTACTCTCAGTTTAGCCTTTTGCGAAATCTGAGTATTTGAAATTAAAATGAATAAAGGTTGAAATAGTAAATTTACGAATAAAAATGATGTTCGCAAACTTGTAATTAAAAAATTAATTAACGGTAAGATACTCGAAGCTGAAAACAAATAATAGCCTGCATTTTGAGGCTTTGTTGAATCTGTTTGGAATTGCTGGACTACAGATTTGCAACTACTTTGGTGGAAATCAGCCTAATTCTGAACCGTGTCTCTACTTTGTCTTGATCTTGGAATTCTTTACTGGTAAATTTGCCTCACAGTTGCTTTCAGCAATTTAAGAAATCCGTAAATTGTAATTTTGATTGAAACCAAGCACTATTTAAGCCTCCGTTTTTTACTCAACAACAGGGCGCAATTTGTGAGCTGAATGGAGACTTACTGCCATTCATAATCGAAAATAACTGCTCGCACCGGTTTTCACTTACAAACATGAACATAATCTCATATGTTAACTTTCTAGTATTCTGAAGTTTTACTGGTACATATCTTTTAATTTCCGGCACGTCAACATCCTAGAATATTTTTTTTATCCCAAACACACTGAATCTATATTACTTCCATTTGTGTGTCATTACGTCTAGTTGTATATTGAATGAGTCGATAAAATAATGTTAATTTGCTATCCGAGTATTCAAAATCTTGTAAATTTTTCTTAGAACTCACTTCTGAGATTCGCAGTATTTTCAGCGTATTTCCAATAATATGCAGCGATTACTTGAACTTCATTTATGCATGTAACATATTAGAAATTCGTTAAATTTTCTTCTCGCAAATGTTTTTCGCATAAAACCAACTCACAAGTTGCTCCTTTCCTTGTAGTGATAAATTTAGATCAATCAAATGTTTTATATCAATCATGAGCTTAAAATCTTGTAACCAAAATGGATCACTAAAAAAGGTCATGTGTCAGTTTTTGAATTCAAAAATTGACGTGTTTTATCTTTTAAATCCCAGGATTTCTTTAGTATGTCGGAGCAGATCTAGCCAGCTAGATAGCCAGCAGATCCCGGATAAATGAGAGAATCCGGAATATTCGCTTTCTACTTCGCTAAGGAAGGGTTTTTAAACCCACGTAATTCTATAAAACTTATTACTTTTTTAACATACGACAAGACATTATCTAACCTTGTAACCTTCGTACTGAAAACTGCTTGGTGAATAATGCAACGGGTATGACGGGGGCTCGGTTCTTCCCAGTATCTGAACGATGTAATGCTATGATGGTATGCTGTAATGCGTAGTAATGCTGGGAAGCTTTTGCTCTGCCAATACATCGAAGGAACAACATCAGTTGTGAGAGAAGACAACTTTAGTGGGAAAATATATTTTTGTAGAAGTTTGACATTCATGCTTTACACAGTGACACTAATTGGGGGTAGTTAGGGGTCGCAATCGCCCCCCCCCCTCCCCCGCTAGATTTTGAAGATTCACTTTTTTAAATCTTTTGCAAAAAAAACTTGAAATTTTCTTACACCCCCCCCCCATAGGTTTCGAAAATTTACTTTTAAAAATTTGTTTTACAAAAAATATAAATATAAACTTGAAAGTACATAAACGGAATAATAATAAATATCCAATATTTCCTTTCGGTAAATATTGGTAGCGTTTGTAGACGAGCATTTAATCATAGGAAGTAGGGGAGACCTACACTGATTGTAAAAAAAAATTATAATAATAATTCATAAGACTAAGACTACTTAATAGGTAACTTTGTGTACTGGAGGCCAAATATACGTCACACTGTTCCCAAACAGTATAACTTTTATAGAATTCTTTAATCTATCTACATTCTGCCTTCTGTGTTTAATCTATCTTCATTTATAAGTTACATTTCTGCAAGAAGCCTGAAAACGTCATTTAACTCGTCTGTAAAATGATGACAGCATGAAATGTGCCTTTTCCTTCCAGGCGTGATGCTATGTTTTTTTTTTTTTTTTTTGAGTGGAAGGTAACTGACTCCCAGATATCTGTTTAGCACTGTTTTCAAGCTCTAATTATGGTAATCTGTTATCATCTAGCTGTAGGCCTGGATGATGTGAAGTAGAATGGGGATTGGGAAGACGTGTGATTAGTATTGTGTACATTTTTTTTTGTGGGGAATTTTCTGAATTAGCATACGATTCGAGTAGATTTTACTAACAAAACTTATCTTGAATGTTGTAACTGATGTTTTGATACTGCATGAAGTCTAATTCATCTTAAAAGATTTTTGTAAAGGAGAAATAGAGCAGAAAATTTTCTAATTGAAGAATGGTAATTTTGCGTTTCCTTTTAAAAAGTGGGATTTATTCTATATTCTCCAACTTTCGTTTACGAGACTTTCCACATCATACAAAGAAACTTCAATATTTGTATACACGAATAAGCTTTTCATTGTATTTATTTAGGTCAACACAATGATGCAAGAATGAATATCTCCATTGCAATGACGGCTGCACGTCTTGGTGCAACTGTTGCTAATCACTGTAGAGTCGTCAAGTTGCATAAACAGCCCAATGAAGAAGGTGAAGAAATTCTTTGTGGTGCTCTAGTTCGAGACGAAATCTCGGGTAAGATCCTCTTTCTGTCTTGTTTTCACCTAGTTATCAAACTACGTATGGCTGAATTATGATTCATTTGGTTCAACCATGGACCTTGAGCTCAAATACACGACATAAAACAAGCATTTTAAAATAATTACATCTTTTAGCTTAATTAAACTTCAAGACAACACCTGAAAATTTATTTATTTTTTCTTTTTAGCTAAAAATAATAACTTAGAGTTTTGCCTTCCCACTAGGTTTGTGTTGAGATTGCTTTTTTTTCGAGGGGGAGGGGATTCTTCAAAATAGCAATGATGTTCAATCATTCTTCATCAACTTTTATCAGGGGATACACGTGTAAATTTTTTACTGTATGTATTTCATTTGCTATTTTGATCCTCCCTTTAGTTTGGCCATGCCCATGGGATCGTACATCTAACCGCACTTTCTAGGTGAATGTTGTCTACTTAAGACGCTATGCAGTTCCGGCTATTGGTTCTAACTTGATAGGTATAAGCATTGAGTCGGCATATTGGATTGTACATCTTCCTATAACTCATGTTCTTGTAAAGATATTCCATAACTTGAAGTAAGTTTGAATTTTCAGATGTGTCTAGTAAAGTATGTCCGAAAAAAAACGAATAGGTGACCGTGGCGAAGTCCAAGAAAGAAAGTTGGTCGCTGTATTTCATGCAGCATATATATTTGGATCAATAATCTGCTATTATTTCTGGGGATCGCTTTAACTGTTTTTGTGTTGGGGTGCAGTTAAACTGGGAGTTATTCTGAAAATAGATTTCACAGA
Source organism: Artemia sinica (assembly GCA_027921565.1). Lineage (NCBI taxonomy): Eukaryota > Metazoa > Arthropoda > Branchiopoda > Anostraca > Artemiidae > Artemia > Artemia sinica. The sequence continues at coordinate 40,002,874 of CM051261.1, read as the reverse complement.
ATTTCTCTGGTTCTAATAGAAGAACTAGTTGATTAAATTCGAAATTATCCGGTTTTGTTATGATTGACAGTTCTGTGGCCACTAGCCTTACCGCAGAAAATAAATTGTGGTTACGTTCCAAAAATAGAATTATGTAATATGTATTATCTGACTTACAAAACATAAACTGTGAAGTGAGTATTACCATAAGTAGCCTAGTCTGTAAGTTTAACTCCGGATATATTACTTGCTGAATAGAATGTGTAGTGAAGATGACTTAAATTTGATTTGTACAGGTTATAAAGCTTTACCGGCAAAAACTGTACAAGACAACATGTCTAGGGCTGATATAACAGCAACAATTAATAGTACCAATTGGTTTGTGTCTCCCGAAAAACGTCTCTGAAGATCAAATTCACGGTTCTCGTCCTCGTGGTCGTCCCCAAAGAGGTAGAAGGAAAGTTTTGCGCCTCATCGGCTTTCTGACCTTCTTTGCCTAACAGAAGACCTTGAGGCATACTGAAGACATATCGACGCCATTACAAATAAAGTCCTTTAGGCAACCTTCAAGGACGGACAGGACTTAAGCCCAGTCATGTCAATTCGATTCTGCAAATGTAACTAAACAGTTGGCTCAAAAACTTATTAGAGAATGAACCAACAGTTTGATATATGAACTTTGCAATATTCACCAAAAATTTGACTTTCTTGAGGCTTCAGTTACTAATAAATGTAGTCTAGTGATGATGAAGCTTGAAAAAAATTGCCAGCAAAGGAGTTGCTGCAATGTAAGTCAATACTGAACAATTATTGGAATACGATGTTCAACGTGTTATTTGCTCTAAAAGGATAGGAGGAAGAGATGGAATAATATATAGGGTGGCAAATGTGTTCCGCCTGTCCCACTCGCATAACACACAAGCCTCACTAATGTGTGCCATGGGTCTAAAATAAATGACACTGGAACTACCAGCCTCAGAAACTGGATTGGTGAGTCTCAAATTTCAACCGCGAGTCCCATGAAATTTAGATTTTTGGGGGGAAATAAACATGTTTTTTCTTATTTTCCCTCTAGTTCCAACGGGGACTCTCTTTAAATGAATAAAATGTATGAAATGCTTTATCGGTAATTGATCTAGTCATTAGGAATATGGAGTGCTTTTAGTACACAGGCATAGGTATATGTAAGAGCAAGATGGAAAATTTAAAAGGACTAATCGGCTGAATTGCTCCAGTGGGGCTATTCATGTCAATAGGGGTATTTAATTTCAAAATTTTAGTTATATAATTAAATAATAGGGTTAACAATTACTTTTAGGACGAACCTATAAAACCGCTTTCTTGACAGTTTTTCGTTAATACTTAAGAAAAGAGCTCTTGATCTAGGTGAATAAACTTAAGACATTTCATGATTGCTTCAGCGCTAGTGTTTCTATTAGCGTTAGTAATTACGGCCAAGCTTTGAGGTGAAAATCTCTTAGTTCCTTTTCAAGGTGTTTGGTCCTCACAGGGTCTCTCAATCTTCATCCAACTAGTGCGTGTTGATGTAGATTAGGATGATTCTTTCAGCAACTAAGTTTTCCACAAAGTTTACTTGTAATTTAGCCACTTTTACAGGTAGATGTCCTAATGGCGAGAATTTAGGGAATCCTCTTACCTCTTCCAAAGATACCAATAGACTACTTCTGGGCACCCAAGGAACTCAACTAGGGCACTTTCTTCCTCTCCCCAAAGTTTGGTTGAGATCCAATAATCTGTTCTGGCACATGTAGTGACGACAAATATTGAAGGAGTCTCGCCTCGCTCCTACAAAGGTGGGAACGATTGTTGACTCCCCGAAAAGCATGTTTCGCTTACCCTCGTATATAGATTATTGTGTCCATCACGACTAACTCCTTAGACTAATGATGTTTATATTATACGGATATCAACAATTTAGTTTCTAGTTACGAAAGAGGAACCTGTACTTTGCTATCGTCTAAGTCATCATTATTGCTTCCGTGTCTATAGTAATCCCCCGCCTTTTTGGATGTTTTTGTTGCTTTTGCTAATGATAGCACTCAGTTCCAGAACTCAATTGTCGTTGGTGATGAATAATCATCCTTCAGCTTGAAGTCACAGATAGCGACAAATTTAGCCCCTAAAACGCTCAACATGCACGAAAAGGGCTAACATCATATATCGTTTGCCCTAATTGGAACAAAAACTTCAATCTTATTGCTAGTTTCAAATGTGTCTAACTTTGGATTTAAGCATTTCTCTTTTTAAAAAAGAAGCCTCTAGATTTTCCTGGAGTTAGTGTCTTTAGAATGCTTGTGCATTGGAGTGCATTATGTCAAAACTTTTTCTTTTGGTTCTATCTCATCCAAAAGAAAATTTTAAACGGAACATCTAAATTGTGATTCTGTTGTTTTATTGTTGTTCTCGATTTTACGTCAGATAAAAAACACACTGTGCGAAACACAAATTTATGTTCAATGAAGCGCAAATAAAACTCTAAGCTTTAGAAGGTTTAAAGGAACGGTATTCTTCCTCTTATTTGTGGAAATATATATTCGTTTTAAGTTTGAATTTTTTATTCGTTTTAGAATCGTTTGTTTAGATTTTATTTTAAACATCTTTTTGGGAAACTTTTTTTTACCAGTATATAAAAAAGCTGTATTCAGCTCTTGGTGTATTTTTATTTTGTTTGTTTTTTTTACTGATTTTTATCACCATCAGGATAATTTTACACACATCGTTTAGAGCTATTCTCACTGCCAGAACTATGTCATCCGGAGACTTATTAACCGCAGAAATGTCTAGGCGCTTTGACTATATAATACAATTAATGTCCACCGTAGCTAAATGTCTAAGGTGTACCGTTTGTCAAGGTATGAATCAAGGTGAAAGTGCTGGAATAGGGCTCGCTCTGATTACCTGCATTAAGAAAACGTCCAGTGAAGAGTACAGAAGAAACAGCTTTGTCTGGCATTGTAAAATTCTCTTAAAGCAGTGGCCTGGAGAGGCCACCGTATCCGGTAGTGGCCTTTTGGTTATAAGGCGTGGTACAAGAGAGAAGACTAATGTAATAAAGGGTACTCTTAATGTGCTTGGCACCTAGAATGTTGCTGTGAAAGATAATTATGTTGCTAGTAGTTAATAAACTAAAGTATTTATATTACTATATCTCCTTTAATTTCAGGTAAAAGAATGGGACGTTAAAGCAAAGTGTATCATTAATGCAACTGGACCTTTTACTGATACGATCCGGAAGTTAGATAATCAGACTGTGATGGATATATGTGCACCTTCTTCCGGGGCTCATATCGTATTACCGGGATATTATAGGTAAGTCCATAGTGATCTTAGAATATAGAATAGAATTTAATTAAAAAATTCTTTCACAGCATGGTTGCCGAATTTGAATTTTACGTCAGAAATAGCACTATTACATATATATATATATATATATATATATATATATATATATATATATATATATATATATATATATATATATATATATATATATATATATATATATATATAATATATATATATATATATATATATATATATATATATATATATATATTATATATATATATATATATATATATATATATATATATATATATATATAATATATATATATATATATATATATATATATATATATATATATATATATATATATATATATATATATATATATATATATATATATATATATATATATATATATATATATATATAAATGACTGTCGACTGTGGCATAATTCATAAAAAAGGTAAGTCTTTTTTTGATAGTTTGGACTGTATTTCAAGACGCACAATGTATATGGCTGTAATAAACGTGGTTAGTGTGTGTGTGTGTGTTAAGATCTAGGCTTTTGCAGATAAGATGATAGATTGAATTAGTTCTACCATACCATAAATGCCTATGGTTCTTTTCAGGCCCTTGGTTTACTTAGCATCCTTTCTTGTCTGGTTGCTTAGCAAATGGGCAGTTAGGCCAAGATTCCTTCTGTGTGTTTTTCAGTGTTAGCCAGTTTCTTTGACTTTAGGCCATTTTCCTGCAAAAGGCATGCATGCCCACAGGTCTGAGGACGTCAAAATGTAAGATTAAATTCGTGTTTTCATTGGTTTTGTCAGTTTGTATTTGTATTAGCTTTATATGTTTTCGAATTCCATCCTAAAACCCATTCTTATACCAGGTCGCTGTAAGATAATGGGCAAGACAAAATTTTTGGAGAGCTGGCTCAGTAGGGAAGACGGTGCTGGGCATAAAGTGAAAGAGTGGTGCACAAAAATGAGTGACAGCTCGTTCTATTGTAAAGTTTGCAAAAAGACACTCAGGTGCCAGAAAGGGTTCCAGGCCCTTCTTCAACATGCAGCTGCACAAGATCACAAAAAGAATGCTTCTGTCATGTTAAACCAGCGTCAGTTGAGACTCGCTGCATCAGCTCCAACCGAAAACCACCCAAACTCACAGAGTGACGATAGCGTACCATAAAAGAATCTGGAAATGCTCCGCGAGCGAGATGCAGCGTCAAGGGCGGAGATAGTTTGGGTTTTAAAGAGTATTGCTAGTTCTTTTGCTGCAGCTTCGTGTGATCATATTGCCGAGGTGTTCCGAACAATGTTCCCTGATGCTGTACCAGAAGGCTTGTCGTTAAGTGCTAAAAAAAATGATATGCTTGTTGACGGAGGCTATTTATCCGTACTTTTGAGAAATTCTAGTTGAAGACATCCAGAAATCTGACATTTTGCTGGAATATGATTAAACAACGAACAATGGTGGGGTAGAGGAGCTCCAAATAAGAGTTCGATACTGGTCAAAAGAGCAGAAACAAGTGGCTAGTTGGCATTTTCAGACATATTATATGGGACATGCAACCAGTGAAGATCCAGAAATCCTGCAGAGTATTGAAGATGCAGAACTTTCATTTGAGAGATTGCTGATGCTTGCAAGTGATGGCCCAGTGTCAATAAGAAAGTGTGGCCCATCATAGACTCAGAAAAGAGAAAAAGGTATTCAAAAGGCCTATTGAATATGGGAACATACAACATTCATGCAGTGCATAATGCATTCGTGAAAGGGCTGCAAGAACTCGGGGAGGAGTGCTCTGATATGATCATCGCTGTTTACCACTTTTTCACGGGATGGCCAGCTCTTCTGACGATTTCAACCAGTGCCAACGGAAAGTCAAAGTTCCTCAGCGTAAGCTTATGAAACACGTCTCCACAAGATGGCTCACCATAGGGGAAGCAGCAAGCCACTTGATGGAACAGTGGCCAGCATTGATTGAATATTCTTGCCCACGAATGCTAGAATTCGTGCCAAAGAAAAACTGTCTGGAGTACCTGATGTCAAATGCAAAATATTTGAAAATTGTAAAATGGCTAAAACAGCAAACAATGAAAGCCGAAATTGATTTTATTGTAAGCTCTGCAGCAACTTTCACCGCTTTTACCGGTGTATTCAACAACAGGAGGCGTTAATTCCTGGGGTACACTGTGAGCTGAGACGGTTATGCACAGTTCTTTTGGGCAGATTGTACTGGCTTTTGATGTCAATTTTCGGATCTTCGGTGGTTTTGAAGGCTTAGTTCGTATTGCAGATCTTTAACTACAGCAACCCTTGTGTAATGATTGCTGCCCTGGATTCTTAGATTGAATTCGTTATTCTGAAAGACAGGAATTTTTTTCTGAGAATTAGAAAGCATATCAAAGCTGTTGTACAGTACCTGCTGACAAAACGCCCTGTGAATAACGAGTTTTTCCGACGCCTTGCCTGCCTAAGCCCTCCCAGTCCAGATTGCCAAAGAACGAGTTGCAGTGATGTCTTCCAAATCGCGAGAGAACTTCCATTTGAGACGGACATCGAGCAAGTCCAGGGAGAATGGTTCTTTTTGCAGTCAGATCCTGTGCCGCCACCCACGGAGAGTACTCGAATCGACAGCTATAGGCAAAAGATCCTGGAACTGAAGACGCCATCTGGTGAAACCAAATATCAGACCTTAGGTCGGATCGTCTGGGCAGCTCTGTTGCTCTGTCATGGAAGTGTAGACGTAGAGAGAGGATTTTCTCGGTCAGCTCTGCTAATGATTAGCCTTCAAGCGTGTACAGTAGAGCGAACACTGAATGCTAAGGCTTTTGCTGTGGATGAGCTCCGCGACTATGAGAACAGACCAGTGTGTACTGATCACAAAGAAGCTGCTTTGTCTGGGTAGATCAGCTAGAGCCAGCTTTGAACTATTCCTTATTGAATGAAGACAATAAGAATCAGAGAGAGAACCTTGAAGCTGAGAAGGAAGATGCTAAACAAGAAATCCAGGAGATGGCGCGGAAGAAGCAGAAAATAGCGGCCATAGAGTCAGATATTGTACGAAAAAAAAGAGATGGTTAAGCAGAAGGAAATAGGCGATACCCATCTGAGAGAGGCAGGGGAACGGTTGAAGAAAGCTGTGGAAGAGAAGGACTTCCTGAACATTGGTCTTGCTCAAAGTATGCGGGAAGCAGCATTAAAAGCTCGCTCCGATGAAAGGGAAAGGGTAGATGATGCTGAATCGGTTGAAGTACTTGTTCTGAAGAGGAAATCCTAACTAATTGATCGCCTTTCGAAAAGGTCAAAGAAGTGATGACATAATACCCAGTGATTGCTTATGCCTAGTCGTGGCGGACGCTTGTTATTCAATAAATCAGTTTTTCGTTCCTAGTGCCATAATCGAAAACGTACATTTACCGAAGTTATCGTTTGTATAAGTAAATAAAATCAGTTGAAGAAAAAAAATCTTTGAAGAAATATATATATATATATATATATATATATATATATATATATATATATATATATATATATATATATATATATATATATATATATATATATATATATATATATATATATATATATATATATATATATATATATATATATATATGTATACAATATATGTATACATATATGTATACATATATATATATATATATATATATATATATATATATAATATATATATATATATATTATATATATATATATATATATATATATATATATATATATGTATATCATATCGAAAGAATTTGACCTTCAAATCAAACATAATCTATTGTACAAAACACATAAAAAAGAGGATTCAAAACTTAGCTAAAAAGCCAAAATGAAAAAATAAATAGATAACAAGAAAATTAATGACTAGTTTTCCTCACTATTATACAACTCAACAAAACTGTGATATATTTCATGTTTAGCGGGGATTGGAGTCAGTTTATGGACTTTTTGGCATATTATACGGGACGGTGTGTTGTGGGCGGGGAGGTACGATTTGGGGATGATAGAACGTAATCGGGGAACAGACAGGGTCTTGGTACCGAAACGGAGGTAGAAGAGGTCCCTTCTCTCGGCCAACGTGTGAGCTTGAACTTACCTAGTAGATGAAGGTTTACTTTTTAGACGACTCTCATCAACAAATGGATGCTCTCTCTGTTCCTTATCTTTTCAATATTGGGAACATACGCTATGACGGGACCCTTCCATTAAAATCTATCCTGAAAGTTTTTAAGTTAGTGGAAATTTCATAGAAAATCTCGATAGGAAATCTCTTCTCTCTCCCTCTTTATCTGTCTCCATCCCTCTCTCTCTCTCTCTCTCTCTCTCTCTCTCTCTCTCTCTCTCTCTCTCTCTCTCTCTCTCTTTCTCTTTCTCTCTCTCTCTCTCTCTCTCTCTCTCTCACTCTCTCTATCTATCTATTTATCTCCCTCTATCTCCTCTGATTTTTCTTCTTTTTTTTTCACGCCCTTATGGTAAGAGATTTGTGTATCTGTGCTGTGGTTTTTTGCAGTGTTTACTTCATTTTTTCGAAATGATTTAAATATTTTCTATCTTTTTAAAGATGAAATCGGGCTATTATTTCCTATTTTAGCACATAAATTGCTTGCTGTCATTATTTCTTTTAATCACGTTTTAGGTAGTTATTGGTTAGTTTCCCAGCGTAATTAATGCAATCAGTATTTTCCCAAGTTTTAGTTTTAGTTTTTTTTAAGAAAGAGCAAATAAAACTTAAAACGAACAGAAATTACCGCAAATAAGAGTTGGACTATCACCCCACCAAGCACCCCAAAGGCTAGAGTGTCAGAACAATGAATGAGGGATTGGCTTTTTTGCAAGGATTCAGTCAGCATCCTAGACTCAGCAAATTAAGACTACTGTTTTTTGCACCGAGTCAGTCTGCAGTTATGACTTGGGTTCGTTTCTACCCTGGGTCAAGACCTTGCTGGTATTTACTCTGAGCTAGGAGTTAGCTTATGTAAGTACCGAGTTAATCCATAGCTGAGACTTAGCTCATGATTGCACCCAGTCAGGGTTTAGTTAATTCTTCACAGAGTCGGAACTTTGCTCAATTTTGAACTGAATTATGATTTCGCTTAGTTTTGGGACCGTGCTACTTTGTAGCATGTATTTCGCTCGCTTTAGTGTGATTCAGGACTTAGCTTGTTTTTACACTGCGTTATCAAAATTCAGCAGCTTAAGCTTGGCTCGTTTTTGCACTCAGTGATTTTACAACCATGGCACAAAATTACGCTATTTGGACTTAGCTCGGTTTTTAAGCGAGTCAATTCGCAGCTTGAAATTAGTTCGTTTATGCACATAGTCAGGACTCGTCTCGTTCTGCTGGGTGAAGATGGGTGGGGGGGGGGGGGGGTGCTGAGTGGGTAACATGTGCAATTTTTTGCCTTTAATCATGTAAATGTAAGGTTTTTGCATCATTCTAGTTTGAATGATGTACAACATGCTTAGATATGCTACTGAATTGTATCTGTGAAGAATGAGCCATTTTTAAAATTTAAGGCCCTTGTCCGAGGACTCTAAGTGATATGTTTTTTTTATCTTTTGATCGCTAAAAAGCGAAATGACTCTAAAAATATTGTGTATATTCCATAGGGGTTGTTTTAATTACCTGAAAAGGGTATTACAACTTCAGTTCCTGATCGAATGGTTTCCCTCCTAATTTTATGGCGAGGGAAAAGCGAAGGAATAATAGATGGGGACAGGCATCGCTGTTTAGTAAGTCAGCGCTACTGCGTAAATTCTCTTGCTGTAATCAAATATTATTTTTTCTTTTGATTTGAATATAATTATTATTTGTATTGATTAAACAATATTTTCAATGGTTTCTCATTTTTTAGCCCTCAAAAGATGGGCCTACTAGACCCAGCGACTTCTGATGGACGAGTGATCTTTTTCCTCCCATGGGAAGGAATGACCATTGCTGGCACCACGGATTCACCATGTGAAGTAACCTATAGTCCAGCCCCTACAGAGAAGGATATTCAGTTTATCCTGAACGAAGTTAAAAATTACCTTAGTTCAGATATCGAAGGTACGAAATATTGATCAAATTTTAAATAAACAGACAAATCTAAGTTTATGATTTGTATCCATAGAGAAAATGTAGAAGACCGTAATATCTTCAAAAAACTTTTAACAAAAAAGAATGCAATGGGCCCAATGCTTTTTGTAAAAAATATACTAAACGCAAAGCCCGCAAGAAAAATAAGAACAAGTGAAAATTTGATACTTTAAACAACGATTATTACTGGTTTTTACATTTATATTACTACATTACTACATTAATTTTACATTACTGGTAAAATTAATTCTACTGATATGGCTTTCTTTGTATTATTTTTGTATTATTTTACTCTTTGTATTATTTTTTTTTTCAAATATAATTTCTATTTGAACTGATCTATTCAATGTCATTAAGACTTAAGGAAGTGGTTATGAATATAGATGCCATTATTTAAGATTTCGAGGCTGGAGAAATCAAATTTTTTTCGATTGTCATTACGGTAATGTCAGCTATGAAGAATAATGGAAATTAATGAGGTAAAAGCAAACAAACTTTAGATATTTTGCAATAATAAAAGCCGTTAGTTTTTCCATGGCATATATGTGCTTTTAAGCTCCTTGAATTTTGCTTTTCTGTTTTGTCATAAAAAAAAAGCCTTTTCCGAATTGTTTTCTGTATGTCTCTAGTCACGTAGGGCTCTTCTGTTTGACTTTTGGTGTTCTTTAAGTGAAGCATAAGTTAAAATACTGTATAGTTTGTTTCTAATGAACTTTGACTTTCTCATGTGTGTTTCCTAATGTATCACCAGAACTAGTCCATTGCTCCCTGCCTAGCCCAGTGTCCAACTAACATCGTCATTGATCTCATTGTAGAATTACGGACCGTTTAGACAAATCTGATTGAACAGAACATTCGAAGGGTTTTTTTTCTAATGTTCGCTATGTTCCTGTTTGAATATATAAAATTTTTTTTTTTTTTCAATTTAGTTTATGAATTATAGTTAGTGTAGTGCATAGTATGTTTCAAGGTAGGTTGTACTAGGGACTATATATATCCGCTGTAAATTCTGGTTTCTTTTGTAATTTTGGGGATTTTTTTAAATTAATATCTTATAGTATTTAAAAAAAGAATCGTTATAATTTTTGTCCTTGGGCAAAGCATAATCGTCTGTACTTTTCGGTTTAAGTAGGAGTCAAGTGAACAACTTACCTCGACAATGGAAAAATTCTGTTCAAATAAACGGGCTTTATACTTCTCAAGAAGATGGAAACACTAAAAAGAATCATGGGCGGAGGGAATATTTTGGTTTCATACATTATACCATACTTCTTGCATGAGAAGAAAGAGAAATAAAAGTTCAATTGATGTCAATTGAGTCAAGTGAACAACTTACCTCGACAACGGAAAAATTCTGTTCAAATAAACGGGCTTTGTACTACTCAAGAAGATTGAAACACTAAAAAGAATCATGGGCGGAGGGAATATTTTGGTTTCATACCATACTTCTTTTATGGGAAGAAAGAGAAATAAAAGTTCAATTGATTCAACACCGAAAAAGATTCAGAGCTGCTTACTCAAATTGTGTTGCATGTTTATGTCATAATATGCATAAGTCCATGCAAGTCTGATCCTTTGGGGGATCCTCAGATCCCCCAAAGGAAAAGGAATATTTTTCGACCCACAACCTGATGTCTCACTGTTTAGGTATCAATTAAAAAAAACTTTCCGAAAAATAATTTTTTCAAAGAAAAGTAAATGCCATTTTAAACTTAAGGTCAGTAGATACAAATACCTGTTAAAATTCAAACTCAAAACGACCAGAAATTACTGTTAAAGAATAAATGAAACCCAAAATGAACAGACAATCATAGGAAAAAAACATACAACAAGTAATGATATAAATGAATAAATTGATCTTAAAGCGAGTAATGCTTCGATTGAATATGAAAAATCAAGCTTAAAACGAAAAAAAATATTTTGCTATTGAAGTATAAATGAAACTTAAAACGAACAGAAACTAGATAAACAATCACTGCAAACAAGCATACAATAGATATTAATGTAAATAAATAAAATAATCTTAAAACGAACGAAACTTGAATTGAGTATGCAAATCAAGCTTGAAACGAACGAAAATCACTACAAACAAGAGTTTGGGTATCGCCTCCTTCTCTCACTGTAAAATTCTAAAACCTACTGCGTCATCAGTAGAGAGCTATCTTATACTCCGAGGGGGACTCCTTATATGGGCATAGAACCACGTGGTTTATGGACTTTGTCAGTGAGAATTTGAAAAACAGGAATTTTGTCACATTTATGGATGGTTTATGGACTTGTCAGTGAGAATGAAAAAAACAGAAAGTTTGTCACATTTATGTCTGTTTTCATGGATGGTTATGTGTGTTGATTATTTGATGGTTTTATGGATTTTGTCAGTGAGAATGAAAAAACAGGAATTTTGTCACATTTATGGATGGTTCTATGGATGGTTATGTGTTGATTATTTGATGGTTTTATGGATTTTGTCAGTGAGAATGGAAAAACAGGAACTTTGACACTTCCTTCTTGTTCAAGCCAGATGTTATGATCCGAAAATAGTATCTGTTGTTGTTATTCGAGCCAGATGTTGTTGTCGTTTCCGAGCCAACTTTCTGGTCAGTCTAGAGTTGGCAGTCATTAATCAAATTGTTTCCAGGGAGTGTCTGACAGATGACGTCAAGTTAATTAATGTCTCTGGAGTTCGACCAGAATTGTTTCCGAGAAACAGTTAGATCACACATGATGTCATGATTGATTGATTGACACGAAAGGGGAATTAATTTGTTGTTCTAAAGAGAATTGATTCACGAAAGGGAAATTAATTTGTTGTTTCTAACAAGAGAATCGTTTCCGAGCAGACGTTTTGATCTTAGCGCGCGAAAAGGTTTCCAAATAATTTGAAATGCATTGGCGCAGAGATGCCAAACAAAAGGAACATGCCGAAATTCCGTTTAGGGATAATTTTGGCGAAACCGTTTTAGCTATTTTATGGAACTATTTCGGCGAAACAGCTAGAGACATTTTAAAAGGTGATTTTTGAAGAGATTTTGGAAGAGAATTTGAGTGTGGTCGTTATAATACACAAGTTTCATTGAACAGTGTTGTGAGGTCCTCTACCCCAACCCCAAAGGTTCCGATCCCCCTACCACAACCCCGAAGGAAGCCACCGGTCCCCAAAGGTCCACCGGGCTCCCAAAGGGACCCCAGACCCCCAACGGACCCACCGGGCCCCAAAGGGCCCAATCCGTGCTCAAGGGCCCCCCGGACCCCCAAAGGTCCTCACCAGTCCCCAAAGGCCCTCTCCCGGTCCCAAAGGTCCACCAGGCACCCAAAGGGCCCCAGACCCTAAAAAGGCCATACCCGAGCCCCCAAAGGTCCTCCACCAGTCCCCAAAGCCCTCTCCCGGTCCCAAAGGTCCACCAGGCACCCAAAGGGCCCCAGACCCTAAAAAGACCATACCCGAGCCCCCCAAAGGCCCTCACCGGTCCCCAAAGGTCCACCAGACCCCCAAAAGCCCTCCCTGTGCCACAAAGGCCATCCCCGGGCCCCCCAAAGCCCCATCGAGCTCCCAAAGAACAACGGCGTCCCAAAGGCCCTCCACCGGTCCCCAAATGTCCCCCAGGCCCCCAACTGCCCCCCCCCCGGACCTCCAAAGGCCCACAGGGCTCCCAAAGACCACCGGGCTCCCAAGGGCTCTCCCCCCGGTCCACAAAGGTCCCCCAGGCTCCCAAAAGACCACTCAATCCTCAAGGGCCTCTGGATCCCCAAACGCCCTCCCTGGGCCCCAAAGGTCCTCCCCCGGTCACCATACATGCACACAAAAACTACCACACACACAAAAACTTACACGCACACACAAAAACTCACACACACACGAAAACTTACACACACATGAAAACTTACACACACACGCCAAAACTTACACACACACACACACACACACACAAAAACTTACACACACACACAAACACAAAAACTTACACATGCACACGAAAACTTACATGCAGACAAAAACTTACAAGCACACAAAAACTTACACACACACACACACACACACACACACACACACAAAAACTTACACACACACACACACACACACACGAAAACTTACACATGCACACGAAAACTCACATGCACACAAAAACTTACACATGAACACAAAAAAACTCACACACACACACACACAAACACACACACACACACACACACAAACTTACACACACACACACAAACTTACACACACACACACACACACACACACACACATACACAAAACTTACACACACACACACACGAAAACTTACACACACAAGCCAAAACTTACACACACGAAAACTTACATGCACACAAAAAACTTACATGCACACAAAAACTTACACACACACACACACACACACAAAACTTACACACACAAACACACAAAAACTTACACACACACACGCCAAAACTTACACACACACAAAAACTTACACACACACACACACACACACACACACACACACACACACACACACACACACACACACAAACTTACACATGAACACAAAAAAACTCACACACACACGCACAAAAACTTGCACACACACACACACACACAAAACTTACACACACACACACACACGAAAACTTACACACACACGCCAAAACTTACAAACACAAAAACTTACACACACACACACACACACACAAAAACTTACACATGCACACGAAAACTTACATGCACACAAAAACTTACATGCACACAAAAACTTACACACACACACACACACACACACACACACACACACACACACACACACACACACACAAAACTTACACACACAAACACACAAAAACTCACACAAACACGCCAAAACTTACACACACACACAAAAACTTACACACACACACACAAAAACTTACACATGAACACAAAAAACTCACACACACACGCACAAAAACTTACACACACACACACACACATACACTCACAAAACTTACACACACACACACACACGAAAAACTTACACACACACGCCAAAACTTACACACACAAAAACTTACACATGCACACGAAAACTTACACACACACACACACACGAAAACTTACACACACACGCCAAAACTTACGCACACACACACACACACAAACTTACACACACACACAAAAACTTACACACACACACACACACACACACACACACACACAAAAACTTACACATGCATACGAAAACTTACATGCACACAAAAACTTTCATGCACACAAAAACTTACACACACACACACACACACACACAAAAACTTACAAACACACACACACACACACACACACGAAAACTCACACACACACGCTAAAACTTACACACACACACAAAAACTTACACACACACACATACACAAAAACTTACACATGAACACAAAAAACTCACATACACATGCACAAAAACTTACACACACACACGAAAAAACTTACACACAACGCCAAAACTTACACACACAAAAACTTAGACACACACACACACACACACACACACAAAACTTACACACACACACACACACACACACAAACTTACACACACACACACACACAAACTTACACACACAAGCCAAAACTTACACACACAAAAACTTACACACACACACAAAAACTTACACCCACACGCAAAAACTTACATGCACACAAAAACTTACATGCACACAAAAACTTACACACACACAAAAAAAACTTACACACACACACACAAAAAACTTACATCCACACACAAAAGCTTAGACAAACAAAAACTTACACACACACACAAAGGCTTAGACACACAAAAACTTACACGCACACACAAAAACTTACACCCACACGCAAAAACTTACATGCACACAAAAACTTACATGCACACAAAAACTTACACACACGCACAAAAAAACTAACACACACACACAAAAAACTTACACACACACACACAAAACTTACGCACACACAAAAACTTACACACACACACACACACACACACACACACACACAAACTTACACATGCACACGAAAACTCACATGCACACAAAAACTTACACACACACACACGAAAACTTACTGACACACACGTCAAAACTTACACACACAAAAGCTTAGACACACAAAACTTACACACACACACACACACAAAAAAAAAAAACTTACACACACACACGTCAAAACTTACATGCACACAAAAACTTACACATACACACACACACACAAACTTACACACACACACACACACACAAAACTTACACAAACAAAAAACTTACACACACACACACACAAACACACACAAACTTACACACACACACACACAAAACTTACACCCACACACAAAAGCTTAGACACACAAAAACTTACACGCACACACAAAAAACTTACACCCACACGCAAAAACTTACATGCACACAAAAACTTACATGCACACAAAAACTTACACACACACACAAAAACTTACACACACACACACACACAAAACTTACACACACACACACAAACTTACACACACACAAAAACTCACACACACACACACACACACACAAAAAACTTACACATGCACATAAAAAACTTACATCCACACACAAAAGCTTAGACACACAAAAAAACTTACACACACACACACAAAAACTTAGACCAACACGCAAAAACTTACATGCACACAAAAACTTACATGCACACAAAAACTTACACACACACAAAAACTTACACACACGCACAAAAACTTACACACACACACAAAAACTTACACACACACACACGCATGAAAAACTTACACACACATGCCAAAACTTACACACACACGCCAAAACTTACACACACACACAAAAAACTTACACACACACACACAAAAACTTACACATGCACACGAAACTTACATGCACACAAAAACTTACATGCACACAAAAACTTACACACACACACACACACAAAAAAAAACTTACACACAAACGCCAAAACTTACACACACACAAAAACTTACACACACACACAAACACACACACACAAAAACTTACACATGAACACAAAAAACTCACACACACACGCACGAAAACTTACACACACACGCCAAAACTTACACACACACACAAAACTTACACATGCACACGAAAACTTACACACACACACACACACGAAAACTTACACACACACGCCAAAACTTACACACTCACACACACACACACACACACAAAACTTACACACACACACAAACTTACACACACACACACACACACACAAAAACTTACACATGCACACGAAAACTTACATGCACACAAAAACCTACATGCACACAAAAACTTACACACACACACACACACACACACAAAACTTACAAACACACACACACACGAAAACTCACACACACACGCCAAAACTTACACACACACACAAAAACTTACACACACACACATACACAAAAACTTACACATGAACACAAAAAACTCACACACACATGCACAAAAACTTACACACACACACACACACACACACAAAACTTACACACACACACACACACACGAAAACTTACACACACACGCCAAAACTTAGACACACACACACACACACACACACACACAAACTTACACACACACACACACACAAAACTTACACACACAAAACCTTACACACACACACACACACAAACTTACACAAACACAC
Source organism: Artemia sinica (assembly GCA_027921565.1). Lineage (NCBI taxonomy): Eukaryota > Metazoa > Arthropoda > Branchiopoda > Anostraca > Artemiidae > Artemia > Artemia sinica. Next base: position 39,985,867 of record CM051261.1, on the reverse strand, counting down.
AAAAAACTTATATCCACACGCAATAGCTTAGACACACACAAAAACTTACACACACACACAAAAACTTACACACACACACACCAAAACTTACGCACACACAAAAACTTACACACACACACACACCACACACACACAAAAACTTACACATGCACACGAAAACTTACATGCACACAAAAACTACATGCACACAAAAACTTACACACACACACACACACAAAAAACTCACACACACACACACACACAAAACTCACACACACACACACACGAAAACTTACACACACACACACACATACACACACACACACACACAAACTTACACATGAACACAACAAAAATTCACACACACACACACACAAAACTTACAAACACACATGCACACACAAAACTTACACACACACGCACGAAAACTCACACACACACGCCAAAACTTACACACACAAAAAACTTACACACATACACACACACACACACACACACCACAAACTTACACACACATACACAAAAACTTACACACACACACAAACACACACAAACTTACAAACACACACAAAAACTTACACCCACACACAAAAGCTTAGACACACAAAACTTACACACAAACACAAAAACTTACACCCACACGCAAAAACTTACATGCACACAAAAACATACATGCACCCAAAAACTTACACACACACAAAAACTTACACACACGCACAAAAAAACTTACACACACACACAAAAACTTACACACACACGAAAACTTACACACACACACACACACACACAAAAAAAAAACTTACACATGCACACGAAAACTTACATGCACACAAAAAACTTACACACACACACACACACACACATGAAAACTTACACACACACGTCAAAACTTACACACACAAAAGCTTAGACACACAAAAACTTACACACACACACACACAAAAACTTACACCCACACGCAAAAACTTACATGCACACAAAAACTTACATGCACACAAAAACTTACACACACAAAAACTTGCATACACGCACAAAAACTTACACACACACACAAAAACTTACACACACACACACACGAAAACTTACGCACACACACGAAAACTTACACACACACACGCCAAAACTTACACACACACACAAAAAACTTACACACTTACCATATCACAGTTACATTGTCTTAATTTTTCAAATTTCATTTGAATTTCTGTCGTGAAATGCAAGAGTTTGAAATATATTTCAGTAGTGACTTGTTGTGCTTTACCTTCTCACAGTTACATTCTCTTGATTTTTCGAAGTTCATGAAATGCAAGAGTTGGAAAATTGGGGTCTTAGTCCACCAGCCCGAATGGTGGAAATCCACTAGCTCAGTATTGGGGTCCCACTCCACCAGCCTGAACGGTGGAAATTCCCTAGCTCAGAATTGGGGTCCTAGTCCACCAGCCTGAATGGTGGAAATCCACTAGCTTGATATTGGGGTCTCAGTCCACCAGCCCGAATGGTGGAAATCCACTAGCTCAGTATTGGGGTTCCACTCCACCAGCCTGAACGGTGGAAATTCACTAGCTCAGAATTGGGGTCCTAGTCCACCAGCCTGAATGGTGGAAATCCACTAGCTCGATATTGGGGTCTCAGTCCACCAGCCTGAATGGTGGAAATTCACTAGCTCAGAATTAGGGTCTTAGTCCACCAGCCTGAATGGTGGAAATCCACTAGCTCAATATTGGGGTCTCAGTCTACCAGTCTGAATGGTGGAAATTCACTGTTTAAGTTAGGTTAGGTTAACTTATCATGAGCGCTCATGATAAGTTAACCTAACCTTTTCCGGCGAGTATGGTTAGGTTAGGCTAGATTAAGTTAGGTTAGGTTAGGTTAAGTTAGGTTAGGTTAGCCCATGTACGCTTCACTTAGGTTAGCTTAGGTTAGGTGAGAGACAGGCAAAAAGTTAGGTGTATGATTAGGTTAGGTTAGGTTAGATTAAAATTAGGTTAGGTTAAGTTAGGTTAGGCTAGGTTAGCCTACGTACGTGCGCGTACGTAGGCTAACCTAGCCTAACCTAACTTAACCTAACCTAATTTAATCTAACCTAACCTAACCTAATCATACACCTAACTTTTTGCCTGTCTCTCACCTAACCTAAGCTAACCTAAGTGAAGCGTACATGGGCTAACCTAACCTAACTTAACCTAACCTAACTTAATCTAGCCTAACCTAACCATACTCGCCGGAAAAGGTTAGGTTAACTTATCATGAGCGCTCATGATAAGTTAACCTAACCTAACTTAAACAGTGAATTTCCACCATTCAGACTGGTAGACTGAGACCCCAATATTGAGCTAGTGGATTTCCACCATTCAGGCTGGTGGACTAAGACCCTAATTCTGAGCTAGTGAATTTCCACCATTCAGGCTGGTGGACTGAGACCCCAATATCGAGCTAGTGGATTTCCACCATTCAGGCTGGTGGACTAGGACCCCAATTCTGAGCTAGTGAATTTCCACCGTTCAGGCTGGTGGAGTGGAACCCCAATACTGAGCTAGTGGATTTCCACCATTCGGGCTGGTGGACTGAGACCCCAATATCAAGCTAGTGGATTTCCACCATTCAGGCTGGTGGACTAGGACCCCAATTCTGAGCTAGGGAATTTCCACCGTTCAGGCTGGTGGAGTGGGACCCCAATACTGAGCTAGTGGATTTCCACCATTCGGGCTGGTGGACTAAGACCCCAATTTTCCAACTCTTGCATTTCATGAACTTCGAAAAATCAAGAGAATGTAACTGTGAGAAGGTAAAGCACAACAAGTCACTACTGAAATATTCAAACTCTTGCATTTCACGACAGAAATTCAAATGAAATTTGAAAAATAAGACAATGTAACTGTGATATGGTAAGTGTGTAAGTTTTTGTGTGTGTGTGTAAGTTTTGGCGTGTGTGTGTGTAAGTTTTCGTGTGTGTGCGTAAGTTTTCGTGTGTGTGTGTGTGTAAGTTTTTGTGTGTGTGTGTGTAAGTTTTTGTGCGTGTATGCAAGTTTTTGTGTGTGTAAGTTTTTGTGTGCATGTAAGTTTTTGTGTGCATGTAAGTTTTTGCGTGTGGGTGTAAGTTTTTGTGTGTGTGTGTGTGTAAGTTTTTGTGTGTCTAAGCTTTTGTGTGTGTAAGTTTTGACGTGTGTGTGTAAGTTTTCATGTGTGTGTGTGTGTGTGTGTAAGTTTTTGTGTGCATGTAAGTTTTCGTGTGCATGTGTAAGTTTTTTTTTGTGTGTGTGTGTGTGTGTGTGTGTGTAAGTTTTCGTGTGTGTGTAAGTTTTTGTGTGTGTGTGTAAGTTTTTGTGCGTGTGTGTAAGTTTTTGTGTGTGTGTAAGTTTTTGGGTGCATGTATGTTTTTGTGTGCATGTAAGTTTTTGCGTGTGGGTGTAAGTTTTTGTGTTTGTGTGTAAGTTTTGTGTGTCTAAGCTTTTGTGTGTGGGTGTAAGTTTTTGTGTGTGTTTGTAAGTTTGTGTGTGTTTGTGTGTGTGTGTAAGTTTTTGTGTATGTGTGTGTAAGTTTGTGGTGTGTGTGTGTGTGTGTGTGTGTATGTGTGTAAGTTTTTGTGTGTGTAAGTTTTGGCGTGTGTGTGTGAGTTTTCGTGCGTGTGTGTGTAAGTTTTGTGTGTGCATGTGTGTTTGTAAGTTTTTGTGTGTGTGTGTGTGTGAATTTTTGTTGTGTTCATGTGTAAGTTTGTGTGTGTGTGTGTGTGTATGTGTGTGTGTGTGTGTGTAAGTTTTCGTGTGTGTGTGTGTGTGAGTTTTGTGTGTGTGTGTGTGTGAGTTTTTTGTGTGTGTGTGTGTGTGTAAGTTTTTGTGTGCATGTAAGTTTTTGTGTGCATGTAAGTTTTCGTGTGCATGTGTAAGTTTTTGTGTGTGTGTGTGTGTGTGTGTGTGTAAGTTTTTGTGTGTGCGTAAGTTTTGGTGTGTGTGTGTGTAAGTTTTTGTGTGTGTGTGTAAGTTTTTGTGTGTCTAAGCTATTGCGTGTGGATATAAGTTTTTTGTGTGTTTGTGTAAGTTTGTGTGTGTGTGTGTGTGTAAGGTTTTGTGTGTGTAAGTTTTGTGTGTGTGTGTGTGTAAGTTTGTGTGTGTGTGTGTGTGTGTGTGTGTGTGTCTAAGTTTTGGCGTGTGTGTGTAAGTTTTCGTGTGTGTGTGTGTGTGTGTAAGTTTTGTGTGTGTGTGTGTGTGTGTGTGTAAGTTTTTGTGCATGTGTGTGTGAGTTTTTTTGTGTTCATGTGTAAGTTTTTGTGTATGTGTGTGTGTGTAAGTTTTTGTGTGTGTGTGTAAGTTTTGGCGTGTGTGTGTGAGTTTTCGTGTGTGTGTGTGTGTTTGTAAGTTTTGTGTGTGTGTGTGTGTGTGTGTGTAAGTTTTTGTGTGCATGTAGGTTTTTGTGTGCATGTAAGTTTTCGTGTGCATGTGTAAGTTTTTGTGTGTGTGTGTGTGTGTAAGTTTGTGTGTGTGTGTAAGTTTGTGTGTGTGTGTGTGTGTGTGTGAGTGTGTAAGTTTTGGCGTGTGTGTGTAAGTTTTCGTGTGTGTGTGTGTGTGTAAGTTTTCGTGTGCATGTGTAAGTTTTTGTGTGTGTGTAAGTTTTGGCGTGTGTGTGTAAGTTTTCGTGCGTGTGTGTGTGAGTTTTTTGTGTTCATGTGTAAGTTTTTGTGTGTGTGTGTGTTTTGTGTGTGTGTGTAAGTTTTTGTGTGTGTGTAAGTTTTGGCGTTTGTGTGTAAGTTTTTTTTTGTGTGTGTGTGTGTGTGTAAGTTTTTGTGTGCATGTAAGTTTTTGTGTGCATGTAAGTTTCGTGTGCATGTGTAAGTTTTTGTGTGTGTGTGTGTGTAAGTTTTTGTGTGTGTGTGTAAGTTTTGGGCGTGTGTGTGTAAGTTTTGGCATGTGTGTGTAAGTTTTCATGCGTGTGTGTGTGTGTAAGTTTTTGTGTGTGTGTGTAAGTTTTTGTGCGTGTGTGTAAGTTTTTGTGTGTGTGTAAGTTTTTGTGTGCATGTAAGTTTTTGTGTGCATGTAAGTTTTTGCGTGTTGGTCTAAGTTTTTGTGTGTGTGTGTGTAAGTTTTTGTGTGTCTAAGCTTTTGTGTGTGGATGTAAGTTTTTTATGTGCATGTGTAAGTTTTTGTGTGTGTGTGTGTGTGTGTGAGTTTTTTGTGTGTGTGTAAGTTTGTGTGTGTGTGTAAGTTTTGTGTGTGTGTGTGTGTGTGTAAGTTTTTGTGTGTGTGTGTAAGTTTTTGTGTGCATGTAAGTTTTTGTGTGCATGTAAGTTTTTGCGTGTGGGTGTAAGTTTTTGTGTGTGCGTGTAAGTTTTTGTGTGTCTAAGCTTTTGTGTGTGGGTGTAAGTTTTTGTGTGTGTGTGTGTGTAAGTTTGTGTGTGTTTGTGTGTGTGTGTGTGTAAGTTTTTGTTTGTGTAAGTTTTGTGTGTGTGTGTGTGTGTGTGTAAGTTTGTGTGTGTGTGTGTATGTGTAAGTTTTTGTGTGCATGTAAGTTTTGACGTGTGTGTGTAAGTTTTTTTTGTGTGTGTGTGTGTGTGTGTAAGTTTTTGTGTGTCTAAGCTTTTGTGTGTGTAAGTTTTGACGTGTGTGTCAGTAAGTTTTTCGTGTGTGTGTGTGTAAGTTTTTGTGTGCATGTGAGTTTTCGTGTGCATGTGTAAGTTTGTGTGTGTGTGTGTGTGTGTGTGTGTGTGTGTAAGTTTTTGTGTGTGCGTAAGTTTTTGTGTGTGTGTGTGTAAGTTTTTGTGTGTGTGTGTTAGTTTTTGTGCGTGTGTGTAAGTTTTTGTGTGCATGTAAGTTTTTGTGTGCATGTAAGTTTTTGCGTGTGGGTGTAAGTTTTTGTGTGTGCGTGCGTGTAAGTTTTTGTGTGTCTAAGCCTTTGTGTGTGTGTGTAAGTTTTTGTTTGTCTAAGCTTTTGTGTGTGGATGTAAGTTTTTTGTGTGTGTGTGTGTAAGTTTTTGTGTGTGTGTAAGTTTTTGTGTGCATGTAAGTTTTTTGTGTGCATGTAAGTTTTTGCGTGTGGGTGTAAGTTTTTGTGTGTGTGTGTAAGTTTTTGTGTGTGTAAGTTTTGCTTGTGTGTGTAAGTTTGTGTGTGTGTGTGTGTGTAAGTTTGTGTGTGTGTGTGTGTGTGTGTGTAAGTTTGTGTGTGTGTGTGTGTGTGTGTGTGTGTCTAAGTTTTTGTGTGTGTAAGTTTTGGCGTGTGTGTGTAAGTTTTTCGTGTGTGTGTGTAAGTTTTTGTGCATGTGTATGTGAGTTTTTTGTGTTCATGTGTAAGTTTTTGTGTATGTGTGTGTGTGTAAGTTTTTGTGTGTGTGTGTAAGTTTTAGCGTGTGTGTGTGAGTTTTCGTGTGTGTGTGTGTGTGTGTGTGTTTTTGTAAGTTTTGTGTGTGTGTGTGTGTGTGTGTAAGTTTTTGTGTGCATGAAAGTTTTTGTGTGCATGTAAGTTTTCGTATGCATGTGTAAGTTTTTGTGTGTGTGTGTGTGTGTGTGTGTGTGTGTGTGTAAGTTTGTGTGTGTGTGTAAGTTTGTGTGTGTGTGTGTGTGCGTAAGTTTTGGCGTGTGTGTGTAAGTTTTCGTGTGTGTGTGTGTGTGTGTAAGTTTTCGTGTGCATGTGTAAGTTTTTGTGTGTGTAAGTTTTGGCGTGTGTGTGTAAGTTTTCGTGTGTGTGTGTGTGTGTAAGTTTTGTGAGTGTATGTGTGTGTGTGTGTGTGTGTAAGTTTTTGTGCGTGTGTGTGTGTGAGTTTTTTGTGTTTCATGTGTAAGTTTTTGTGTGTGTGTGTGTAAGTTTTTGTGTGTGTGTGTAAGTTTTGGGCGTGTTTGTGTGAGTTTTTGTGTGTGTTTGTGTGTGTAAGTTTTGTGTGTGTGTGTGTGTGTGTGTGTGTGTGTGTGTGTGTGTGTGTGTGTGTGTGTGTGTAAGTTTTTGTGTGCATGTAAGTTTTTGTGTGCATGTAAGTTTTCGTGTGCATGTGTAAGTTTTTGTGTGTGTGTGTGTGTGTGTGTAAGTTTTTGTGTTTGTAAGTTTTGGCGTGTGTGTGTAAGTTTTCGTGTGTGTGTGTGTGTGTGTAAGTTTTGTGTGTGTGTGTGTGTGTGTGCAAGTTTTTGTGCGTGTGTGTGTGAGTTTTTTTGTGTTCATGTGTAAGTTTGTGTGTGTGTGTGTGTGTGTGTGTGTGTGTGTGTGTGTGTGTGTGTGTGTGTGTGTGTAAGTTTTTGTGTGTGTGTAAGTTTTGGCGTGTGTGTGTGTAAGTTTTTGTGTGTTTGTGTGTGTAAGTTTTGTGTGTGTGTGTGTGTGTGTGTAAGTTTTTGTGTGCATGTAAGTTTTTGTGTGCATGTAAGTTTTCGTGTGTGTAAGTTTTGGCTTGTGTGTGTAAGTTTTCGTGTGTGTGTGTGTGTGTAAGTTTTGTGTATGTGTGTGTGTGTGTGTGTGTGTGTGTGTGTAAGTTTGTGTGTGTGTGTGTAAGTTTGTGTGTGTGTGTGTGTGTGTGTTTGTGTGTGTGTGTGTGAGTTTTTTTGTGTTCATGTGTAAGTTTTTGTGTGCATGTGAGTTTTCGTGTGCATGTGTAAGTTTTCGTGTGTGTGTGTGTGTGTGTGTGTAAGTTTTGTGTGTGTGTGTGTGTGTGTGTGTGTGTGTGTAAGTTTTTGTGTGCTTGTAAGTTTTTGTCTGCATGTAAGTTTTCGTGTGCATGTGTAAGTTTTTGTGTTTGTGTGTGTGTGTAAGTTTTTGTGTGTGTGTGTGTGTGTGTGTGTAAGTTTTGGCGTGTGTGTGTAAGTTTTCATGTGTGTGTAAGTTTTCGTGTGTGTGAGTTTTTGTGTGTGCGTGTAAGTTTTTGTGTGTGTGGTAGTTTTTTGTGTGCATGTATGGTGACCGGGGAGGACCTTTGGGGCCCAGGGAGGGCGTTTGGGGATCCAGAGGCCCTTGAGGATTGAGTGGTCTTTTGGGAGCCTGGGGGACCTTTGTGGACCGGGGGGAGAGCCCTTGGGAGCCCGGTGGTCTTTGGGAGCCCTGTGGGCCTTTGGAGGTCCGGGGGGGGGGGGCAGTTGGGGGCCTGGGGGACATTTGGGGACCGGTGGAGGGCCTTTGGGACGCCGTTGGTTCTTTGGGAGCTCGATGGGGCTTTGGGGGCCCGGGGATGGCCTTTGTGGCACAGGGAGGGCTTTTGGGGGTCTGGTGGACCTTTGGGGACCGGTGAGGGCCTTTGGGGGGCTCGGGTATGGTCTTTTTAGGGTCTGGGGCCCTTTGGGTGCCTGGTGGACCTTTGGGACCGGGAGAGGGCTTTGGGGACTGGTGGAGGACCTTTGGGGCTCGGGTATGGCCTTTTTAGGGTCTGGGGCCCTTTGGGTGCCTGGTGGACCTTTGGGACCGGGAGAGGGCCTTTGGGGACTGGTGGAGGACCTTTGGGGGTCCGGGGGCCCTTGAGCACGGATTGGGCCCTTTGGGGCCCGGTGGGTCCGTTGGGGGTCTGGGGTCCCTTTGGGAGCCCGGTGGACCTTTGGGGACCGGTGGCTTCCTTCGGGTTGTGGTAGGGGGATCGGAACCTTTGGGGTTGGGGTAGAGGACCTCACAACACTGTTCAATTGAAACTTGTGTATTATAACGACCACACTCAAATTCTCTTCCAAAATCTCTTCAAAAATCACCTTTTAAAATGTCTCTAGCTGTTTCGCCGAAATAGTTCCATAAAATAGCTAAAACGGTTTCGCCAAAATTATCCCTAAACGGAATTTCGGCATGTTCCTTTTGTTTGGCATCTCTGCGCCAATGCATTTCAAATTATTTGGAAACCTTTTCGCGCGCTAAGATCAAAACGTCTGCTCGGAAACGATTCTCTTGTTAGAAACAACAAATTAATTTCCCTTTCGTGAATCAATTCTCTTTAGAACAACAAATTAATTCCCCTTTCGTGTCAATCAATCAATCATGACATCATGTGTGATCTAACTGTTTCTCGGAAACAATTCTGGTCGAACTCCAGAGACATTAATTAACTTGACGTCATCTGTCAGACACTCCCTGGAAACAATTTGATTAATGACTGCCAACTCTAGACTGACCAGAAAGTTGGCTCGGAAACGACAACAACATCTGGCTCGAATAACAACAACAGATACTATTTTCGGATCATAACATCTGGCTTGAACAAGAAGGAAGTGTCAAGTTCCTGTTTTTCCATTCTCACTGACAAAATCCATAAAACCATCAAATAATCAACACATAACCATCCATAGAACCATCCATAAATGTGACAAAATTCCTGTTTTTTCATTCTCACTGACAAAATCCATAAAACCATCAAATAATCACACACATAACCATCCATGAAAACAGACATAAATGTGACAAACTTTCTGTTTTTTCATTCTCACTGACAAAGTCCATAAAACCATCCATAAATGTGACAAAATTCCTGTTTTTCAAATTCTCACTGACAAAGTCCATAAACCACGTGGTTCTATGCCCATATAAGGAGTCCCCCTCGGAGTATAAGATAGCTCTCTACTGTCATCGGTGCTGTAATGAAAACAAAATTTATTACAAATATTTTCTTTTCTACTTAATATTGAAAATAAACATTAAAATTATAGTAAAATTTTAACTGATGAACTTTCAGCAGTTAATATCATTATATATTAAATGTTCAGTTTAATTTATTAGTTCTTTCTAAAGGTGTTCAAGACGAATACAGTTTCACTACAAACAAGAATTTGGATACTGCCCTCTTCCTTAACTGTAAATTATTTGAAAAAAACTACGTTTTCTAAAGAGTTAAAGAGGCTGAGCTACAAGGTCGAACCTTAAAACGTACAGGGATTAGGAGGCACAGTTGGGGGGCTGCCGCCCCCCAAACCCCCCGCTTTCGCAGCCTTTAAATAACAAAAAAAAAAATTTAACTGAAAGTAAGGAGCGACATTAAATCTTAAAAACGAACAGAAGTTATTCCGTATATGAAAGAGGCTGTGCCCTCCTCAACGCCTCGCTCTTTACGCTAAAGTTTGACTTTCTCACAACTCTTTTTTTTAAACAATAAAAACTTTAGCGTAAAGAGCGAGGCGTTGAGGAGGGCACAGCCTCTTTCATATACGGAATAATTTCTGTTCGTTTTAAGATTTAATGTCGCTCCTTACTTTCAGTTAAATTTTTTTTTTTGTTATTTAAAGGCTGCGAAAGCGGGGGGTTTGGGGGGCGGCAGCCCCCCAACTGTGCCTCCTAATCCCTGTACGTTTTAAGGTTCGACCTTGTAGCTCAGCCTCTTTAACTCTTTAGAAAACGTAGTTTTTTTCAAATAATTTCTGCACGTTTTTGTACAGTTTATTACTTATTATTGCTTGACTAACTGTTAGCTGATCGTGTCAGGAGTTAAAGTTGGGGGGCTGCCGCCCCCCAAACCCCCCGCTCTTGAACATTCTTGTGTTAAGGCTTTTAATTCCTGAATACTCAAATCACGTCGTACAGGGTGCCTCCTAATCCCTGTACGTTTTAAGGTTCGAACTTGTGACTCAGCCTCTTTAACAGCCCCCCCAACTGTGCCTCCTAATCCCTGTACGTTTTAAGGGTTGACCTTGTAACTCAGCCTCTTTAACTCTTTAGAAAACGTAGTTTTTTTTTCAAATAATACACATAAACAGGTTAGACATGCTTTGTTATGAAAATTGACGCGCAGATATTTTCATAACAAAGCATGTCTAACCTGTTTATCTGTATTATTTGAAAAAAACTAAGGTTTTTCGTAAATGTAAATTCGGGGGATAATTTTTTCGGTCTGAAAATATCAAAAGGCCCTAACAGGTCGAATTCTGCTTCGAATGAGTCCTCATTCAACCGGATCCGTTGCCAACTGTGGCCTGTAGGCGTGGCTAAGAAAAATAAAGAAATGATGAATTTTAAGTGGCTATATTTGGTTTTTTGAAAACAGGGAAGGAGTGATCGGATTGAGCTGAAATTTCGAGGATAAGCTCCCGGGCCCTAGGAAAGCTTAACCTCTAAATTTCAGCCCAATCGGACAACGTTAAAGGGGGGCTGTGGTGGGAGGGTCCAAACTTCCGGCCCAGTTTACCCCATGAAGATAAAGTCGGAGGAGGATGAAATTTTGCAAGTTTCTTAGTTTGAGCTTGGGCTACAAAATGCGATTACCGCCGTCTCTCTGCGACCTCTAGGACCTGAAATCGCTTAACATTGTGGTGGGTCGCCTCTTTATAGAGGCACAAGTGTGCCTCCTTGATGAAAACCAAAAGCCTTTTGCGTCATTGGCGCTTCACTGAAAACGAATTATATTACAATTATTTTCTTTTCCAGTTCTTTCAGCATTGAAATTAAAAATAAAATTAGAGTGAAATAAATTATTGAACTGATGGATCTCTCAACAACTAACATCATTATCTATCAAATATTCAATTTGATGTTGTTTATACTGTCTCATTTATACTTCAATAGCAAAATATTTTTTTTTCGTTTTAAGCTTGATTTTCATATTCAATCTAAGCATTATTCGCTTTAAAATCTATTTATTCATTTATATTATTACTTGTTGTATGTTTTTTTTCCTGTGATTGTTTATTTAATTTCTGTTCGTTTTGGGTTTTCATTTATTCTTTAACAATAATTTCTGGTCGTTTTGAGTTTGAATTTTAACAGATATTTGAATCTGCTGAGCTTAAGTTTAAAATGGCCTTTACTTTTCTTTGAAAAACTTATTTTTCGGAAAGTTTTTTTAAATTAATTTTTGTTCGTTTTTGATTGCAAAAACTTTCAAGTTTTTAAAAATTCCTTATTTCAAAATCAAACTTTTTTTTAAAGAAATCAAATCTTGATCAAAGCATCAAAACTGGTATCAAAGTAACAATATCAAAGTGAAAATTTTTGCCCCCTTTGAAATGAGCCCCCTTTGAAGTTCATACGACGACCCCTTCTATATGAAGTGCGTCTGGGAAAAAATAAATGGAGTTTGGGGGGAGGCTAGCTGCCCTCCTATCACTTTTCACTTTTAAAAAGTGAATTAAACTTTCAATTTCCATTCAACTGAGCCCTCTATGAAGTTTTTATGAGCATCCCATCCATAACAACCATATATGTTCCAGGGTATAACTTACAACGCCTACCCTAGGGCCCTGGGGGGCTGTGTCGAAACCGGAGTTTTTGTTATCTGGACTTTGAACTATTTTTAACAAAATGTCTACCTCAAAATTTTTACTAATTTTTTCTGCCTCTTAAAAAAGTGAACGAGAACTTTCAATTTCCAATCAAATGAACCCTCTCCGAAGTTTATACAAGCATCCCTTCCATAAAAACGATATATGCCCTCAGAGTATTACTTACAACGCCTGCCTCCGGACCATGGGGGTTAGCGTCGACACTGGAGTTTTTCTTATCTGACCTTTGAATTATTTTTAATGAAATGGTTATTTTAAAATTTTTATCGGATAGGCTTGGGGAGGAAAGGGTGTATAGGGGGGGGGGCTAGTTGCCCTCGGATATGTTTTGACTCTTAAAAAGTGAACTAGAACTTTCAATTTCAAATCAAATGAGCCCTGTCAGAAGTTTATACGTGCATCCCTTTCATAAGAACCATACACGCCCCCAGGACAAGACTTACAACACCCTACCCCCTGGGCCCTGGGGGGTTGTGTTGACACCGGAGTTTTTGTTATCTAAGTTTTGAACATTTTTTAAAAAACTGGCTTTTTCTAAATTTGTAGTTGATAGGTTTGGGGGAAAAGGGCATAGGGGGGGGGGCTAGTTGCCCTTAAATCTCTTGACTCTTAAAGAGTAAACTAGAACTTCCAATTTTCAATCAAATGAGACCCCTATGAAGTTTATACGAGCATCCCTTTCTTAAGAACCATACATGCTCTTAGGGCATAACTTAGAACGCCTTCTCCTGGGCCCTGAGGGGCTGTATTGACACCGGAGTTTTTCTTATCTAACCTTTCAACTTTTTTTTTTTTTTTTTTTTAGCAAAATGTCTATCTCAAAATTTTCATCAGATGGGTTTGGGAAAAAGAAGGCGTGGGGGGGGGCTAGTTGCCCTCGGATATCTTTTGACTATTAAAAAGTGAACTCGAACTTTCAATTTCCAATCAAATTAGCCCTCTCTGAAGTTTTTACGAGCATCCCTTCCATAAGAACCGTATATTCCCCCAGGGCATAACTTACAACGCCTACCTTCGGGCCCTGGGGGGGCTGTGTTGACCCCGGAGTTTTAGTTATGTGGTCTTTGAAATTTTTTAAAGAAAAACGGCTATCTCAAAGTTCTTATCAGATGGGTTTGAGGAAAAGGGGCATGCAGGGGGGGGGGGGCTATTTGCCCTCCAATCTCTTTTGACTCTTAAAAAGTGAACTAGAACTTTCAATTTCCAATCAAATGGCCCTCTTTGAAGTTTATGGGAGCATCCCTTCCATAAGAACCATATATGCCCCCAGGGTATAACTTACAACGCCTACCCCCGGGCCCTTTGGATTTGTGTTGACAACGAAGTTTTTGTTATATGATCTTTGAACTATTTCTAACAAAATAGCTATCTCAAAATTTTCATCAGATGCATTTGGGAATAAAGGGCGTGGGGGAATGGGCTGGTTACCCTCCAATATCTTTTGACGCTTAAAAAGTGAACTAGAACTTTCAATTTCCAATCAATGAGCCTTCTGAAGTCTATACGAGCATTCCTTCCATAAGAACCATATATGCCCCCAGGGCATAACTTATAACCCTTGCCCTGAAGACCTGGGGTAGGGGGAGTGTCATGCTCAACGATATAATTTCCAGAACTTTCAACTACATTGAACAAAATTGCTATCTCAAAATTTTGATTGGATGTCTTTGGGGAAATGGTTGGCGCGGAAGGGGTATTAGATGCCTTCCAATCCCTTTTGACAATTAAAAAGAGCACTAGCCATTTAAATTTCCAATCGAATGAGCTCTTTTTGAAGTTTCAACGACAACGCTTTCTATAAAAAACCATATATGCCCCCAGGGCATAACTTTCAAACCCTTGCTCTCTTAGGGCTGTGGGGGGATTGTCATCCTCAAAGACATAATTTCCAGAATTTTCAACCACGTCTAACAATATGGCTATCTCAAAACTTTGATTGGGTGTGTCTGGGGAAAAGGTGGCCGTGAGAGGGGGGTTAGTTGCCCTCCAATCACTTTCAACTATTATTAAGGACTCTAACCCTTTGAATTTCAATCAAATGAGCCCTTTTTGAAGTTTGTACGACAAAGCTTTATATAAAACAGCTTATATTCCCCCAGGGCATAACTTACAACCCTTGCCCTGAGGGCTGTGGGGGAGTGTCCTCCTCAAAAATATAATTTCTATGTGGAAATCAACTACGTAGAACAAAATGGCTACCTCAAAATTTTGATTGGATGTGTTTGGGGAAATGGTGGGCGTGGAAGGGGTGTTCGTTGCCTTCCCATCACTTTTGACTCTTAAAAAGGGCACTAGAACTATTGATTTCCAATCGAATGAGCCCCCTTTGAAGGTTTTACGACGACCCTTCCATATGAAATGCCTCTGAAAAAAAAAAATAAAAACATTGGAGCCGTATGGCCTTTACTATAGGCAACGCTGTAGCGTTGCCTCTGATACCTCTTGAATATCATCCTTGTACTCGATCCTTTTCGCTCATTATTCGTTATTATTTGGATTATGAATCTCAAGTCTTAAATGGTAAATTATATACAATTCTTAGGTTTGCACTATGACTGTTGTAAATCAGAACACACAAATTCATATTTTGAATTGGTGTTTGATTTGCAACAAAATTGGTTTGTAAGAATTTCTGAGCTTGCTGACTAAAAAATTTATTGATGTCCTAAATCAGAACTTGTGAAGCACACATTTCACAAATATTTGAAATCCAAATATCGCAGTAGAGACAACCAAAAATCAAAGACGTTAATTAGTCCACACATTTCACAACTGATGTTCAATTTACAGCAAAACTAATTGGAGTGGTAGTCTAAGGGCTTTAATTAACAAGCTCAAAGGGACACGAGCTCAATATCCCCATTCTGAGCCTCCGTAAAGGTTTAGAATCCATGCACCATTCTAATCTCAACCAGATGTAACACCAACCTAATCAACACCGTTAGAAACATAAATTTCTTTTCCATTTAGGTCTCATTTCTTCCTTCATAGCTATTTTTGAATTATGGCCGTCGCAATTTTTTTATGTTTGAATTTGTACCATAAATAAAAGCGCTTTTGCTACACCTAAGAACATCCAAAAGTCTAAAGAGTGATTTCCAGCCTCTCTAAACATTTGAAACAACGGAATATGGGTTTAAATCCACAAAAATATTGAGAAAAAGTGGTTTATCTCCAAAACATCTGGCGAAGCAATTAAAATAAAAACGTCAAATACACTCCGAATCTCCCTGGAAGCTTAGTCTCATATGTATCTCGAAAAGATAAAACAGAACGGAAGTTTGAATTGTGTTTTTTTTTTTTTTTTCTTGAAAGTTACCTATTGCTCCGTGTAATTTCAGAATCATGGGATTTTGAGTTTGTACTTAAAGTAGTTTTTTTTTTTTTTCTGTCCGTGCTGCTATATCGATCTCTGGATCACCATTTGGATTTTGGATGGACCCGAGATTGTGTAACTCCACTAGGGTATCGGTGGCTTCACGCTCCATTTTAATATCCAGCTCATTTGGTCGTTTGTTTTATCACATCTAGTTTTGGTGTTTAGGTCGATCATAAAGCCAGCTTTCTTTGATGGGCATGAAACGTCATTAACCGTTTTTTTGTAGTTCCACAGACATGCTTCTTCAGAGAGCTACATCGTCTGAATAATCAAGGTAGTGAGGAGGGGGTTAATGGGGTTGTTTTCCTTCTGTTCAACTACGAACCCTTTATTAGCACATAGCGAACTAACCATTATTTAATCAATATTTTATGTAGTTGAACAGGATTGGAGAAATAGGAAAATCTTATTTGACTCCTGACTCCATGTCAAGTTCTGTCGGCTTGCCGTCGAGAGTTCGGACTAACGTGACTGTCGACTCATAGTTTTCCTTTAAGTATTTTAAATCAACTCTGGTAGGACGTCGTCCTTCATCATAATCTTCCGAAGCTCGGCTCCGATAAGGAATTGAAAATACGAACGAAATCAACAATGCCAATGATGACTGATAGTTGGTAATCTGTTGCGCTGTTGTAATATTAGGCGGAGAGTAAGAATACGCTCTTGGGAGCCTCTACTCGGCCTGAAACCTACTTGTTCTGGTCTTATAAGCTGACTGTTTTTTGTTTTTTTTTTGTTTTTTTTTTTTTTTTCAAAAATATCCAGTTTTAAAATTGAGTCCCGTAAATGACTTTTCATTTCAGTTCGACGGGGTGATGTGCTTTCTGCTTGGAGTGGGATCCGTCCTCTAGTCTCTGACCCCAACAAGCCGGATACACAATCTCTAGCCAGAAATCATATTGTGCATATTAGCCCAAGTAATCTTATTACCATAGCCGGAGGAAAGTGGACTACATACAGAAGCATGGCACAAGATACACTTGACGCTGCAATTGAAGGTAAATTCTCAGTTATTGCTTTTATGAAAAGGAAAAATGGGTTTTTCTGTGCAAAATAATAAATTGAAGGATCAAACATTACTTAGGATTTTCAATTTTTATTAAAGGGGAAAAGATTGCTGAACCTAAGGGTCACTGAACCTAAAATATAAAAAAAAAATATTCTAGTTGTCTAATAATAGATTGGATAATTTAAGGGTATTAGGAATATTTAGGGAATCAGTTAAAGGAAAAAGAATGTTTAGCCCCCAATCCTAAACTAGAAAAAAAAGTGATAATTTGCTGACCCTTAAAAAGATGAAAGTTTTGGTAGAAAATGGTTATGGTTGAATTATTTTTTAAGCGCAGTTTGACAACCAAGAAGCTTATTCAAGGGTATAAATGAAGAAAGGAAAAATGGTTTTTTCTGTGCAAAATAATAAATTGAAGGATCAAACATTACTTAGGATTTTCAGTTTTTATTAAAGGGAAAAGATTGCTGAACCTAAGGGTCGCTGAACCTAAAATATAAAAAAAAAATATTCTAGTTGTCTAATAATAGATTGGATAATTTAAGGGTATTAGGAATATTTAGGGAATCAGTTAAAGGAAAAAGAATGTTTAACCCCCAATCCTAAACTAGAAAAAAGTGATAATTTGCTGACCCTTAAAAAGATGAAAGTTTTGGTAGAAAATGGTTATGGTTGAATTATTTTTTTAAGCGCAGTTTGACAACCAAGAAGCTTATTCAAGGGTATAACCCCCAGGTGTTAATTAGCTTCGATAGGATGTTAGTGGTAATGTAATGACCAAAGCATTATTTTTAGGTGAAGTTCAAACCTTCATGCTAAATTTAACCTTTCTTTTTAAGTCAGGAAATGAACAGGGACTCCCATTTTAATATTTTCTTTCATTTTGAGGGGGGGTTGACCCTCTCCTCTAAGGTTGATAGTTAATAAATATTTTCCAAATACAAAACAAATCGTGGAAACGGGGTAAATAGCCTTTTCTGAAGTCTTGCTCAACTCCTTTTTTTTATGAATAGCTACTGTTGTCCCGAGAAACGAAAAGCGTAATATTTCGTTTGTATAAGAATATTTGTTTTCCCTTGGCATTCTTTTTTGTTTTAGTTTCGGAGAGCCGAATGAAATAAATGCCTCAAAATGTAATTTAAATAGTTACTTTCTATTGCTTTAAAGAATTCAACAACGCTGAGATTTGCTTTGGAATAACTTTCGAAGAGCTAACAATCCAAAATTCTTTGTATTTATTACTATTTTAAATACTGATGCAGCCAAGTTGGAATTAATGTTCAGGAGAACCAATTTTAGTTGTTATCTTTTTTCTTGCTCTCTTATGATTTTCATCAAAAATAATGGTACATAACTGTCCTTGCATCTTTGAAGTGTCGCTAATCTATAAGATTGAAGTATATATCGTTAAATTTCATGAGTGGAGACATGACTCCTAGAGCCGTTGATTTCTAGGCATGATTCAGTTACTAGACATGCTAGCAGTTTATCTACCAATTGGCTGTTAAATCTGAAATTTGCTATTTGCATCTGATGCATGTTCCCTAAGAGCCATTCGATACTCAAACCCATCAAAAGCTATAAATAAATAAAAAGCACAAAAAAATGAGTATTAAAAGGGTACTACATGCCCAAGTAAATAATCCTCTTAACCCCTTTATAAAGAGTTGCTTGTTTTTGGATGTATATGTACTATGTACGAGTATATATTATGTTTTGTAGCTACCGGGCTGAAACCTGAAAGACCTTCTCAGACTGATGGCCTACTACTGGAGGGAGCACACGACTATACAGATAACCTTTATATAAAACTCGTCCGGATTATGGTCTTGAAAGTGAAGTTGCAAAGCATCTGGCAAGAACCTACGGTGATAGAGCCTTCTCTGTTGCTAAATTGGCAGACTTAACTGGTACTTAATATTTGCATTTTATTTCTTTACTTGATAATTATGCTTTACTTTGTGTGAATAAGCACAAAAAAAACTAGTTTAGACGGTGACCGGCAATTATCACTCCCCCCCCCCCCCCCCCCCCCCCGTGGAAAATAGGCTTTCCAAATTTGAGAATTTTATTCCAGTTTTATTTTTTTTAATTTCCGTTGAGAGAAGGAGTTTTCGTACTTGTGGTCACTCACTCAAGTTTACGCTGTATAAAACTCGAGAACAAACCGGTTTCTTCGTTACTTTTTTTCAGCTTAGCTTTTTTTTCAGCTAGCCCGAGACAAGATAAACAGACAAGTGACAGTGTATGTGGGAAATATATAATTTCGGCTTTATCTTTGCACATACGGGGGGGGGGGGTAAAGTATTTGGACAGTTTGAAGTCAGAAAACAATTTCTTTCTAGGTATATGGCCCCTGAAAAATTACAGAAGAATAGCGAGGTATCTGGAAATTTTGTTAACTAAAAAGGAAAAAAAAATCCCAGTATAAAGTAAATGTAATGTTTCATTTAAGTGTTTTATGATGATCGCTGATCAAAGTTTATGGTATTTGTGCCTTTCATTTATGTTATTTTAGTGTGTTCGCGGCCGTATATTTGGCTTTAAAATACACTTATCTACCTATCTATCTAATATGCAGAATAATTGTACAAAACACATTTTGCATGCAGACAAGTTTTGCTTTACCCCCCCCCTCCTAATGTAGAAATCTATAGCACAAATTTATTTTTAAAGTAACAAATAAACTAGCGAAAAAAAACGGTGTGTTCTCAAAGTTTACGCAGCCCCCACCCCCCCCCCCCCCCCCCCAACCCCCCCCTGTAAACTTGAGTGAGTGGCGCATAATATACAAGTACCATAATTCCTTCCCCCTACGGAAAGTAAAAAGAATAAAACTCAAACAAAATTCTCAAATTTGGAGAGCCTTATTTTCTGCGGGGGGGGGGGGGGGGGGGGGAGTATTTTCCATGGTGGGGTAATCACCGGTGTGGGGGGGGGGGGGGGGGGGGGGGGGGGGGGGGGGGTTAAACGCCTAAAACCAGTCCAGACTACTCTAAAAAAATAATCAGTCCCAAAAACAAGGGCCCCCACAATTTATTTCAACCAAGTTGTTTTTTTTGAATTTTTAGCTGTGATTCTGTCGCTAGTTACCCCTCTATCTCTCTGCACCCACTTGAGTATGACCGGATAGGCCTACTTGTAGATGAGAAAAAAAAAATACGTCAATGAAATAAGAAGTGGGAAGGAAAGTACGTACGAGAACTGGTCCTGCTCCAATTCTTCCTTGTGTCGTTCCATATCATTCTACCACTCACACAAGTTGAAGAGATCCGGTATTTAGGATTCACTCTGGATCCAAATCTGTGTTGAGAAAGCAACGCTGCCACATCGTAGCATGCAAGCTGGCGAGAGGCCTTGGAGTTCTGGCCCGTTTTCTACATTTTTGCATTTTAAAATTCTAAATTAATCGTACTATTCTTTAGTAGGGCCCTATAGGAGTTAGGATCGTTTGATTTGAACGAGTAACTTTAATTGAAGTTTTAGGTTAGCTCAGACTCTGCAGAATAAAAACTTTAAGATTGACAGATAGGTTTGATCGTGGTATTAATAGCACTGAGTGACTTTTTAGAAAGTTCAATATTTTACAAGTCGGTGAAAAAGAGATTATCAAAGAGGATTGTTGGCATTCCACTGCTTGAATGCCCGTGCACCAGATTTTTTCTATGAATTTTTGAATCCCGGTTCGTTTTATTATGATTATGTGACTATGAGTGCTGCTATCATGACCAGACACTTAGGCCCGTCAGTTTTGAATTCATTCCTAGATTCTATTGTCAAGCTGAAAGGGAACCTTAACTTTAAAATCGTGAATTTTCTTCTTTTTTTTTTTAGGAATTGAATAATGTTCGAATAAAAGGTTCGAGAGAAAGTTATTTCTACTTTACTTTCTTTTTGTTTCGTTTATTTATAATTAATTTTTTTTTTTTGCCTTTTTTAGTATTTATCTTCTTGTTTGTTTTTTTTTGGGGGGGGGGGTGGGTATTGCTGTGTAAATTTTTCTCTTTTTGCCATTATTTTTTCTAGTATTATTGTTACCTATTTTTTTGAATTTATATGATGAGTTCGTATGGATATCCCACTTTTCGCTTTATCAAGCATCCTTTAATTTTTTTTAGTGCAACTTTTGTCTATATTGAGCTTTGTTTATGCTTCTAAAAACGTTGGAATTAAAAAAAAAAAACATCCTAGTTTTTAAATAGGCCCCAAAACACATTATTGATTCATGCTACGCGTTGTCTTCCACCGAATAACACGAAAAAGTTTTCTTTGAAGACGTAATAACAAGCAGCACTCGTGGCTCAGATAGTTGCGTCTGTTATTTAGGTTAATGAGTTTTTTCCTGCATTGTCATGATGGCCAAGGAGTGATAAGCTGCCCTGCTCAACGCTCTGATCTAGATAAGTATTAGATAAAAAAAAATGTTTTTTTCCTCTGAAAGTAAGGAGCAACATTAAAACTTAGAACGAAGAGAAATTATTACGTACATGAGGGGGGTTGCCCCCTCCGCGATACCTCGATCTTCACGATAATGTTTTTAAGTGCTTTTAAAAGAGCTTTTTGTTGTTCTAATTGAACGGCCCTTGTGTATCAGGAGTCATTCTTATAGAATTGGGACAAAAAGTCGAACTTTAGCGTAAAGAGCAAGGTATTAAGGAGGGGGTAACTTCCCTCATATGCGTAACAATTTCCGTTTGTTTTAAGTTTTATTGTTGCTCCTTACTTTGAGTTGAATTTTTTTCTTATCATTTTTTTTAAATAATTCCTGGAAGTCTGGTTCCCCTCCATGGAAAATTCCCTCCCTCCACTAAAATTCCTCTACGGGGAATTCCTCTTGCGTAAATACCCCTCCACCAGAAAAAATCCCCCATGACACTTCCGTACTTGCTAAAAATTCCCCCGAAAAATTTCTTTTCACTTTCATTTGAAAATTTACTTCAGTTTTCGATTGTTTTTCAAATCATGCCGGAGATTCCCCTCCCCCAGTGATAAAGTTGTTCCCTTAAAAATTTACCCGTGCAGAATTTACTCCGTGGAAGATCCTCCTCCACCGATAGATTCTCTAGACAATTCCATCCCAGTGAAAATGTCCCCCTTACAATTACCCTTAACATCTTCACATGTAAAATATCCCCTGGTAAGTTCAGCCCTATTAATAAAAAATAAAACGTACTATACGTACACAAGGGGCAAATCTCTTAACTTACACACCTTTCCCCACGGGCTGTGGGGGGGTCGTGTTATCTCCAAAGGCGTGGCTATTGGACCTTTCAACTATACTGAACACAATAGTTATCTCAAAACCTTGGTCGACTTTGTGGGGAAAAGGGAAGTGGAAGGGGGCTAGCTGACCTCCAATCTTTTTTTGTCACTTAAATAGGGCACTATAACGTTCAATTTCCGTTCGAATAAGCGCTCACCCGATGTTTTAGGCCCATTGATTTGATAGCATTACTCGAGGAAAAACACAATAAATAAACGCGTATCCTTGATCTTTCTTCTGGTAAAAAATACAAAATTACACATTTTTTGCAATGGGAGGTTGAAACCTCTACTGTGGGGTTCTCTGACACGCTGAATCTGATGGTGTGGTTTTCATTTATTTCCTAGACTTTTCAAGGGTATTGCCTCCTTTTTCAGAGTTTTTTTATCCGAGTCGCTTCTTACTTACAGTTTGTTACCACGAACTGTTGATATAGCAAAGGGTCGGATGCACAGCGATGGCCAAGTTTCTGTATTCAACGATCTGCTCTGGATAGAGAAGTAGCAGAGAGGGACCAACCTTCCTTTTTTTTCAAATAGCGTGATTTAAAAATTGAAACCATTTGAATGGGTATTTTCGTTCCAAGTATCTAGACTTCGAGTATTTATTTAATTTGGGTGCTGGACATGGGCTGCTGAATATACAGGCGAATTATTTCTCATTAAAATTATGTTTATCTGCCTCTTATTAACCTGAATTCGTGTTTTTGTTATCATGTTTTGTTTTCGGTTTTTGGATTGGTTTTCATAATTTTTATCATGTACCCCAAGGTGTGTCATTATATGTTGGTACCATGTTCTCAGGGCTTCCACTTTCGAATCTTAAAGTTTGGGGACAAGCCTTAAAAAACTCGGGGAGCTATCGGGGACAAGTCTTCAAGATTCGGGGAATTTTCGGGGAAGAAACAAAATGGAGTGTCGTTGTGAAAATTCGGGAGCCAAAATTGGTAGGCTCAAGTAGGGCTTGGATCCGCGTAGTAAATCAAGCCTTTTGCAGAGTAGATTCTAGAGCAAGATCACGGGATTGGAAACCGAAGCTGAAAACACTTATTACTGATATTGCGGCAAAAACTTCAAAATTAAAAAAAAAAAAAAAACAAAAATAGTGAACACAAGTGAACTGTAAATACCAGTAGCAGTTTTTCATTAAGTCATTAATCTCAGCAATCCATTAGGCCTAATAATATTAAAAAAATATATATATTGTTTGCGGTTTCTAAATATGTAAATTAAACAGACAAAATTCAACCTATAAGTATGGGGCAACATTTAAACTTAAAACAAACAAGAAGTAAATCAAACATTTTAATTTAAACTTAAATGAAAAGGAAATTCCGACTACCATTGACACATTATTGGTTTTTTCATGCTGATTCTAAGGCTTTAGGTGTTTATCCCCCGGAAAATCCCCCGTGGAAAAACTGGAAAGTACCCCTTCCCCTCACAAAAAAATACCCCCGAAGAAAATACTCTCCCGCTGAAAATACCCCCGCGAAAAGTACCCCCGCGGAAATACCCTCCGCGGAAAGTACCCCAGCGGAAAATACCCTCCCGGCGGAAAATACCCCCTCGACACATACATTTTATTTCATTGTTTGTTTCTACTATGCTTTTCTTCTTTTGGTTACCTCATAATTACTGTGTAGTCACCGATTAACCCCCCACCCCTCCCACCAACCCAGCGGTCATCTATGTTTCAAATATAGTACTTATTGCAGTATCATTTTTATGTCAGCCCATCTAATGCCTGGACGTGATAAAAATATAGGCTACAAATCATATAAAAGATACCTATTCTTTTTTTTCACTCTAAGATTATTTGGCATTATTAACCAACAGTTTGGGGTAAATAAGTCCGAAAATAATATAAAAAACTTGAAAAGAAAACAATAGGAGCCTGATAACCAAATTTCTCCTTTAAGCTGTAATGGAAATTTTCTTATGAATAATATTTTTGGGGTCACTTTCGTTTTAAATCCTCTATTCCCTGATCTTGTACATAATCTGTTGCTAAATTTCGCCTCATTAGAACTGGGAGGGGATGGTGCATTTTTTATGGTAAGAATATGGTATTTAGGGACAGTTCTCCCGATAAAATAAATTATACCACAATTCCTTTAAATTGTTTCGTTTTTATCTCAGAATTAAATAAAAAAACAAGTTTTTTTAAACTGAAAGTAAGGAGCGACATTAAAACTTAAAACGAACAGAAATTATTCCGTATATGAAAGGGGCTGTCCCCTCCTCAACGCCTCGCTCTTTATTCCGTATATGAAAGGGGCTGTCCCCTCCTCAACGCCTCGCTCTTTACGCTAAAAGTTTTTTATTGTTTTAAAATAAAAATTGTGAGACAGAGTCAAACTTTAGCGTAAAGAGCGAGGCGTTGAGGAGGGGACAGCCCCTTTCATATACGGAATAAAGAGCGAGGCGTTGAGGAGGGGACAGCCCTTTCATATACGGAATAATTTCTGTTCGTTTTAAGTTTTTTATTTAATTTCTGATCGTTTTTTAGTTAATGCAGCTTTTATTTTGGCTCGCCGTCATTGAATAAGTAAACAAAATTTGCATAAAAATTTTACTTTTCTTTTGCTAAATGGCTGTCTCTAAATTTGGTTCTGACGTAATTTACAAATTAACTTACGTAACGACTGTTGTCTGTTGACTGTTGACTGCTGACCCCAATAACCAATAAATAATGCTGGCAAGTCCGGCGCCCCTTCATGGCGATTTCCCTTCCCCCATGAAAACTTCCTTCATGAACAGATCCTCCAACATAACCCCCGACCCACCCTTCCCTCCCACTAGCAGAAAAAAAACCTCCTGAAAACTTCTGTATACTTCCGAATAACCAATACTATATGTTAACATTGGGTAAAGTTCATATCTTTTAGCCCTCCCTCTGGGTACTTCGGGGATTAAGTCATCCCAAAAGACATATTTATCATATTTTCGACCATGCTGAACAAAATGGCTATCTCAAAATTTTGATCGGGTGACTTTGGTAAAAAAATAAGCGTGGGAGGGGGCCTAGTTGCCCTCCATTTTTTGGTCACTTAAAAAGGGCACTAGAACTTTTAATTTCCGTTCCAATGAGCCCTCTCACGATATTCTAGGACCACTGGGTCGATACGATCACCCCTGGGAAAAAAAAAAAAAAAAAAAAAAAACAAACAAACAAATAAACACGCATCCGTGATCTTTCTTCTGGCAAAAAATGCAAAAATCCACATTTTTGTAGATAGGAGCTTGAAACCTCTACAGTAGGGTTCTCTGATACGCTGAATATGATGGTGTGATTTTCATTAAGGTTCTATAACTTTTAGGGGGTCTTTCCCCCTTTTTTTGAAAATCAGCCAAATTTTCTCAGGCGCGTAACTTTTGATGGGTAGCTCTAAACTTGATGAAAGTTATATATTTGAAATCAGCATTGAAACCTGATTCTTTTGATATATCTATTGGTATCAAAAACCCGTTTTCTAGAGTTTCGATTACATTGAGCCGGGTCGCTCCTTACTTACAGTTCGTTACCACGAACTGTTTGATTGGCCTCCATACAGGGCTACTAAAATTGTTCCAGCATTAGAAGTTATAAAGGTAGGCCTAGATATTTAAGCAAGTTTACTTGGCTATCCCGAATTTGATTAGAACATATTTTCAGTAAAATTTCCTTCGTCAAAACAAGACAAGAAACACTCAAGAAATAGAAGCCCCAACCAACTAAAAGAGGGATTCCCCACCTACCCAAAAATAATCCTGGCTCCAGAGCCTAGGTATACCATGTAAGTTATTCGTGCAACTGACCCCCCTCCCCCTACGAGATCAGCTGCTTCCCTTTTTTTTGTATATCTAGTCAAACTAGAGACAATAAATTATTAATCTTCAAATTGTGAGAAACTGCAGGTAATTTGCTTAATAACTCTTTCGCTCGGGGTATAGTAGATAGAACTAATTGTAAAATTAACAATACGAGTTGTATATATAAGTAGAAAGAAAAAATATCTTGCTCATGTTAAGGTCATGATTACGATTCTAGCATTTAATAAAACAAATAAATTAAATAATGTACCAATGGAAAATGTGATTATTTTATGCTTTGTGTCCTTTAGTTCCTTTTGTTTTCTATAGGGAAAAGGTGGCCTGTGGTTGGCAACCGTCTTCATGAAGAATTTCCTTACATTGAAGCAGAAGTTCGTTATGCTGTTCGCGAATATGCTTGCACAGCTGTTGATGTCATTGCTCGTCGCTTGCGACTCGCATTTTTGAATGTGCAGGCTGCCGAAGAAACTTTAAAAGAGGTCATTAAACTGATGGCTGAAGAACTTAAATGGGATGCGAAGGAGCAGGCGGTGAGTTTTATTTAACGACACGTGCATTATCTTTTGACAATAGTTCGTAATGTTTCTTCTTGCGTAATTTTTTTTTATTTTCATTTAGATAGGATAGATAAAGTTGTTTACTAACTCCAGACTGGGGCTAAAAACACAAACATATATTACGAAATTCTAAGCTAATAGCTCACAGACTTTTGCTGGAAAAGTCTCTCTTAAATATATCTTTTAGCCACATTGCCTTCAAAATAATATGATATTTTCCAATTCTTGCTGTATTATGCTAAACCAATGCTCTATCAAAAACATAAAACCGACGAATAAGAAACGAGAATGCTTTATTTTTGTACCGAGAGAAATCCTAAGGTGTTTTTTGTGTTTCTACTTTATACACAATCAAATGTTTCTTTTTGTGTTTTCCGTAAAGCTCGAGTTTTGCATAACGTTAAAAGCATAGAGAAATGTCATCAGTCAGTTCATTTGAACTAGATTTATTGAAACAGGCGTATATGTTTGCATAGGCTGCGAAGCAATAATTTCACTCATTTTTAGTATCAACTTTGCTCTTTAGTTCCATCTGAAAAAACTGAGTTTTTTAAAGACTCATTTCGGATGTTTTTAGTTTGCTAAAAATCCATATAAAATGGGGGTTCTTGTATGATATGCTCCCTACCTAATATTCTTCATCTAATTAGAACCTTGGATTTTCCATAATTTTGGGGTTTTGGATCAAAATATGACGAATATATAATACTTTGTTAACAAAACTATGGGAAATCCCAAAACTATGGAAAAGTCGAAGGCTCTAATTAGATGGAAGAATATTACGTAGGAGTTATATCATACAAGTACCATAATTTGAATAGTAAACTTGGCTATCATTAACTGTAGTAGTTTAAGAGATATAAGAGCAAATAAAACGTAACCTGTTTCTATACTGAGAGCCAGGGCTATTAAGTCAGTTTTAATGCTATTTGTGATGCGCGCATAAGAGAAAAGAATCATATAGACCCTCTCCAGCCATTCAACTTTTAACTAAAAATGATAATTACCAGTTTAATTTAATTTTCAGGCTCTTTTCGGTTGTTCAGCCAATTTTCAAAAAAAAAATTCCAGAAGTTAAATTTATCATCATGGTTACGACCATAGCTGCAGCCTAATTAACAGCGATATACAACCTGGGACAACTGTACAACCCTTCGTGAGAAACACTTCTCTATAGCCGCTGCTTCAGATATAATAGCTACATTAAGATTCATAACAACTGGAATTTTTATTATAAAAAACCAATTTTTGAAAGAGTCTGAAACTTCTTAAATATGAATTCAGATCGAAATAAAAAGCAAACTATTGTAGCTCCCATCGTTGAAAACAGTAATATGGACTTTTACAATGCACAGTGTAAAAAGCAAGAAAAAATTACTTTTTTTGCGTATACAGCAATCACGCATCTCCCTTTTTTCTTTTTTTTTTTTTTGCTAGCAGTAGAAAAGTCGCAGAAAGACGGTAATTGACAATACTTGTATCTGCATATTTTTTATGAATTTGTCTTGATAGTGCCAGAGTAAAGTACCGTATGGTACCGAAAATGACACTTTTTGGTACCTT
Organism: Artemia sinica; assembly: GCA_027921565.1. NCBI lineage: Eukaryota > Metazoa > Arthropoda > Branchiopoda > Anostraca > Artemiidae > Artemia > Artemia sinica. The sequence goes on along the minus strand of CM051261.1, from coordinate 39,958,156 downwards.
CTCCAGAATAAAAACAAAGTCTAAGAAGCAAAATTGCCCCATTGAATTCACCGTCATTGAAAACAGTTATTTGAAAGTTTATAGCATCCCATCGTGGTTGTAACAGTAGCAGCAACCTTGTAAAGTGTGAACCACTGCCCATACTAAACAAAATCATGTAAATGTCATGTGGGCAAATTTCGTTTAAATTAGATTGACCCTAGTATTCTCATGTTTGCTGCTATATTTTGCCTCGAGTAAACCCAGTGATTACTTTCTTGGTTGAGGATTTTTTTTTTTTTAATTTTATAGCTTTTGATCATAAAGAGTATATTTCATACATTTTGTCGCTGTTGTTGATAGCTCAGAAATCGATTTTGAGCATACAGATGCAGAATTTTTGTATTTATCATTTTTTTTTTAGTTCCCTCTCCTCAGTACTACAACCTCTTTGGACGCTGTTTAGGCTTGAATACCAAAATCGTAGTTTTTTTTTACTCCTTTACTCTTTATCCTTTGTACACCTCATCACTATTAGTAAGCATAGAAACCAAACAAATATTCTGTGTCCATTTATAAGTTTAGTCAAATTTAATCCAGTCTGATTAGAGAAAAAATTCTGTTTGCTGCTATATTTTAGTCCTTTGTAAAATGACATTTGTTTTTCACGTTAAAGTTAGGTTTTGAATTAATTTAGTTATTGACAATAGTTTCCTTTTTCCGTTTTTAGCGTCAGAGAGAAATGGCTATGGAATTTCTAAAAACTCAAATGGGTCAGCAAGTGAATCGTCAATCGCGACAATTAATACCAATCAATTTGACTCGTGAAGAAATGGGTAAATACATTAAGAGGTTCCAAGCTTTGGATAGAGATAAGAAGGGTTTTGTATCTGTCAATGATGTGAGAAAGAGCTTAAAAGTAAGTAATTTTTAAGTCATTAGGGGTTTTGATATTTCAAGTCATTTCCAGCGTTTGTATAATTCCCATTCTTAGAAGGACAGTAATTTATCAGCTGTGAACTCAACAAGATGCTGAACTATAATAATAAGATAAGATTTTTATTTCTAAAAAGTGTCTATCACAAACCTTAAGTGGGCTGAATTCGTGCCTTGGTGTAAAAAAAATACAAAAATAAAGAAGCAAATGCAAGTCTGGAAGAAGATTCCAGAAAGCAAGCAATGTTCTAGAAAAACAGTTGTCAGAACAGCGGAAAAATGTCAAAACAGTAAAAACTTGGAGAATTAAAACAGGAGTAAGTTAAAAAAAAAAAAAAAAAAAAAAAAAAAAAAAAAAAAAAAAAAAAAAAAAAAAAAAAAAAAAAAAAAAAAAAAAAAAAAAAAAAAACACATAAGGATAATTAGACCTGCACTGAAACCTACTAAAAAAGTTTAGTCAGTTTACTATATAGGGGATGAAAGTCCTTCTATATCTTTCGGTAGACAGTTTTATTGGGGTAAGAAAGAGTATTTTGTTGAAACAAAAACAAGGTGGGCGTGGTCGAAAGGAGGGGGGGGGAATTATCTAGGGAACAGGTAATTTTTCCATAGATCATGGAGAGTGCTGTTGGCAAAACACAAGGAAAATTGTGTTCTCCTTTCCTTGAGGGTTACCAGATTGGCTCTTCGAAGATGGGAAATATAAGGAACTTCACCCCTCATAGAAAATAGTTCTTAGGCACCTTTTTTAGACTGTCTCTACTCTTTCTGACAATTCATTGGAGATTTACCAGGATGCCAAAAGACAGGCAATTTCCTGTCCCTTTTGGATGAGAATGGAATTTAGGACGTTTAAATTTTTTAGAAAGGAAAGTGTGGTATTTGCGCGTGTTAAAGTATCATTAACATCATGATCCCACTTTAAATTGCCCGAAATGGTAACACCCACTAATTTCATGCTGCTAACTGACATTTCAGGAGGGGGGGGGGGGGGGCTGGGTAGGTAAAAGAAGGGGAACTCTTAGGGAAATTAATTGTTAATATTGTTGATTTTAAAGGGTTGACTGTCATTTCATTAGTAGCAGCTTCATCTGATATTTGTTCCTCGATATCCATTGGGCTCTTTTCAGATGTTTGAAACAAGTCTCTAAAAATGTTAGATCATCAACAAATTTCAATCTATCAGACAAGTCGACACCAAGTTTATTTATCATTACAAGAAATAAAATTGGACATAAAAGGGTTTCTTGGGGCACTCCATTGTAAATTGGGAGGAGATAAGAAATTAGATTAAAGTATTTGACAACTTGGGTTGTATATAGAGAGGAAAGACGCAATTATTCTAATTAAAAAAGGATCAACTTGAAATTCCTTGTATAGTTTTTTGCAAATGTATTGCGGTTAATTAAATCAAAAGCTTTTTGCAAGTCCACTGTTATAACATTGAGCCAGTTGGGTTTTTCAAGTGTATTATACGAGGCATGTTTTTTAAGTAAGTACCGTTTTGGAATTAAAAAAAGACGTGCAAAGATATCGCAATAATTTTATTCTTACATGAAAGCTTGTACCTTAATCTACTTTTCTACATAATTTCCGTGAATATGAGGCACTTGTCATAACGTGGCACCGGTTTTTGAATACCTCCTCATAAAATTCTGCCGCCTGACTTGTTAACCACTGTATCACAACTGTTTTGACTTCGTTATCGTCTTGAAGACGCAATGCAACACAATGCAATACAAGACACTACGAGAATATTGAGGAAAACCAGTCGCATATTGATGAAATTGTAAAGCGTCTGTTTTCTCTCACATTTTCTTCCACTTTCTGCACCAAATCTTCATTAAAGAGAGACTCTTCATTAAAGACCGAAGGACGTCCACTCGGTTCTTCATCATGCACATTTGTGCGGCCATCTTTAAATGCTCTCACCCATTTCCTTACCATTCCATCACTCATAATGTTTTGTCCGTAAACTTGACAGATCTCACGACGAATATGGATCGATTTTACGCCTTTAGCACTAAAAAATCGAATAACAGCCCGTACTTCAGATTCGGCGGGAATCACGATTGTCGGAGGCATCTTAAACACTCAGTAAACAGCGTATACAATGAAGAATCAGACTGTAATGGCGTCAGTGCGTAGACAAGAGATGTAGATAACCAACGCGCATGCACAGAACGCCAACCGTAGCGCTGCGGCGGCGGAATCGCAAAACGGTACTTACTTAAAAAACATGCCTCGTATATTGTGTCCATAAGATGAAGAAGATAGTGGTAGTAGATGTAGAGCGTAAGTTTCTGAAATGCCTTTGGTCTACATTTGGGATTTTTTTTTACTTTCAACCACTCAGCCAAAAAGCTTTCATATAATTTACAGAAAACAGGAGTGAGTGCAATGGACGGACACCATGCAAATCTTGCTTGTTACCATTCTTTTTCATGGAAGTGATAAAACCTAATTTCCAACAATTTGGGAATTTACCAGTAGATGTAACTTCATTAAAAAGTATTGACAAAGGTTTCGAAAGATTGTCAGCAAAGTCTTCAATTAGTTCAAGTGGACAAGTGCTACATTATGTGACGCTTTTAATTTTTGTCTGCACGTCTAAGAGCGAGATAGAGAGAAAATTGAGAGAGTTCAAATTAAGAGGAATTCTGAAGTGAGCGGGTTAACTATGAAGGAAAGGACTTTGTTCGGATCATTAGCTGTAACTAAAGAGCTTCTTCATATTCTTTTTAATCTATTATACCATTGTTTTGGCTTAGTAGAGAACAAATTCTTGACTTAATGCTGATGACTTAATAGTAATAATTTAATGCAAAAAAGCTGTTGCAAGTCACTTAAAAAATCTCTATGAAATGAGAAACTAGAAAAACATATAAAGTTTTTACTAGAATGAATCCATATCTGGGCTATTTGCTATTGATTAGGGCAGACTATTCCACTTGCTGAAGATCCGGTTGGATCTTCAGCAAGTGGATCTTCCAGTGTTCTTAAAGAAACGTCTGTCTTGCAGTTTAAACTGATTGTCGTGTAGATTTGATGTACTGGACTGTAGATTGTCAGTGATTGCAATGCAATCGTAAAAAGTTTCTTTGGAGATCCCTCTCAGATCTCATCCAAAACGGATATTTTGTTAGATTTCTTTATAAAGAAAGTTGAATATCCAAAGAACTCAATTTTGTATGAAATCTGCAAAACGAGTTTCTCCGCTTAAAATCAGAGTTTTTGTATTTAAAAGGCGTTTATATACGAAAAAACTACTGTCTTAGTATACACAACCGCATGGTGTAGTTTTTTTTTCTTTTTTTGTGACAGCATCGAAAACGCAACCTGAAGTTAAAGCTAATATAAACTCTGCGATAACTTGTCGCTTAATCAGATCTAGGGCTTTCTCTAATCTCATGCCAAAGTTGTTTTTACTGTTTTATTTTTTGTTTTGTTTTTTTTTATTGTCCAATTTGGCAATGATACAGAAAATTTAGGAGAATACTCGAGTTTGGACATTTGATCAGGGCGTTGTAGTTCGATTTAACTCAACACACTGGAATGGTTGGTCAAATCCTTTTTGCTTTCAAAAACTGCTAATAATTTGAGCCCCTGGCGTCAAAATTATGTCGCTCTTATGCATTAACAGTAGCTGAAGAACTAATTTGCCTAAAATGGAATAATAAATGTTGACCATTAGGTCATTTATATGGGTTTAAGCATGCTAGCTAAACTGTTATTATAGCCTTCGAAGGCTGAGCGTTATGCACAAGTGGCCTAAATTCTTGATTCCTCTGTTTAGGATGTTGAGTTTGATTTGAGGGAATCAGTTATCTCCCAAGGAGAAAAGAAAACGAGAAAAAATATTTTTAAGTCCCTGATTTTACATCGCTCTTAGGAGGAGGGATCAATTTTCACTTTTTTTCTTTTGATTAATGCCACTTAATTGAGGTTGGCATCCACTGGTACTTGTATCTGATCCACTTATGCTAGGGAAATTATGGTTAATCAAATGTGCCATTTCTAAATCTTTTTGTAGCTGATATGGGAGGTATGTGGGTACACTAGCAAGTAAAGGCTCAATTAAATGGGTATCTTATCATAAACATATTGATATGTAACTATTTTAATTTCCAGTTTCAGTTTGTGGTAACTGCAGCGTGTTTTTGTAGCAGACGTTTTAAATTCCCATCTTCCTATGTCTAAGGCGCTACCCAGCTCGAATTACGATATACTTTAAAGATATTTTATTTAGTCGGGAAAGAAGTCCAATTGAACTGTAGGTGCCTTTAATAGTTAAGCTGATCAGTTTGCTGAGGTTAAATTTACGTTATTTTGTATCTATATTACAGCAAGCTGGTGAGCCCATTCCGGAGATCAACTCCATGATATTCTTAGTGATTTAGATGCAAATCTCAATGGACAAGTGGAACTCGATGAGTACCTTCAGGTAAAATTAAAATTTATTTCAACTACTTGTTTGTTTGTGTGCAATGCAGGTATTCCGAACTGAGCGCCAATGATAGGGGAAATCTAGATATATATTTGCACATTAGGGGAGTGGGGGTATATATATTCTGCAAATATATAGGTTCTAAGAAATTTATGAATTTCTTAGAAAAAGACAGTGTATATATATATACCAAATCTTTAAATTAGCCAACCGGCCAACCAGTATTTTAAGCCTAGGAGTCGAGCTGGACATAAGGAAACATATTAAGAAAACAATTAGTACTCCATGATATGCATAATAATCTTAGTTAACACATTTTGCAGGGGTAGAATTTGGCTCAGATTGCTAACACATTTTTAGGATTCTTTAAATCCTCAAGATAGGATTCTTTAAATCCTGATGCCTCCGACGAGTTCAGTGTCGGAACACTACTCACGTGCGTCCAAAGTTATTAAATCCTGTTTTTTGTTTCTTTTTTGGGGGAAGGGAGGTGGCTGAAGCAATGGACCCGTGTGGCCTGATCTTCGGCTTAGTTGATGAGTGTGCCTATATTAGTAGTAATAATAATCAGACCTTGAATGGAAAAAAAGTTTAACGAAGGAATTGGAACCTGATCCAAGACTGAGTCCAGTGTCTGAAGTTCTCTTAAATCTCACAAGTTGCTTTTCTTTAATACTGAACCTTCCATGTGACTTCTAGATTGTTCTTTTTCTCATTTGCACCATTATTTCCCATTGAATGCAGTTGCTTGAAATTATGGTTTTTGATTTGCAATTGATTTGTTTGATCATGATAGTTATGAGCCCTGCGCCTTCTGGTTTTGTGAAATGCGATCCCTTAGAAAGAGTTTGCGTGTACTAAAGCTTGAACATTATACTAACATATTTTCCTTTTCTAGATGATGTCAGCTATTAAGACTGGACATATCTCAAATTCTCGCTTTGCTCGTATGGTTGAAATAGCTGAAGAGAATCAAGATCTTGAAGCTTTGAATAAAATCAAAGTTGAACGAAGCGGAGGAGGAGTTTAAGTTTAGTTTCTGACTTTTTTTCTCTCTAGAAAGGCTACCATTGTGTTGTATTGTACCAAACTTACATAGTGAGATACTATTGCTCTAAAGCTTGAAATCCAGCTTTGTCGTTTTTTCCCCTTTGTATTTATTGGTCATTTATTCTATTATCGTTACTGCTTTGTGAAGTTACTTTGTAGTTTTTATCCTTGTTTGTTCCACTTGCACACTCAGCCTAATTTTTTATTTTAGGCGTTGTTAATTTAGGAATTGACCATGGAATCGGATTTCTAGCTATTCTGTTCTGCTAAGTTTGCTGATATAATAAGTGAGTAATGTTGAGTAGCAAAATAGATTTTTTTTTTTTTTTTTTTTTCGGTTCAAGAAGTTGAATGTGGAATTTTAATATAACAGTTATTCTAAACCTATAAATGTGAACGGAACTGTTCGTATCACCTCTAGTTTTGGAATATAAATTTTGAAATAATTTTTTTGCTACTAAATTTTAAATTATTTTTGGAGAATCTGGATTTAATGCAGTATTGTATATCTGAATTTAAAAGTTGAACCAAAGTTGACTCGCTCGCACAGGTTTTGTGTAATGAGTTTTTGAAGCTCGTTGTGGCTACAACATCTAAAATCTTAAAAAAAAAATATTAAGGAAAAAACTATAAGTACTTTAAGAAATACGTTTTGGATTTGCCTTATGAAATTACAGTGGAAACTTTATTGTATTAACAAATTGTTTGTTTTTTTTTTTTTTTTGTTTTTTTTTTTTTTTGTCTTTTCATCCAAAACACGATAAAACTTAATTATAGACGTTAGAAAAATGTTACTGAATTTATGAATCTATCCTACAAAGCTATGATAGAAAAATACAAAAAAAAAAACAAATCGAAATCCAAAATATGCAAATTTTTCGAAAAAAAAAATCAAAATGCTGCATCAAAATGAGTGAAAAGAATGATTCTATTGTTTATCTGAATTCAGTGTTTTTTTGTTTTTTTTTTACCAGACGATGAAACTCTTGAGCCAAAATCTGTGATTCATAGTATAATTCAAGGATTGTATGCAGGAAGTTGACAATTCTATTTTCTATCGTTTGAAACCGAGCCACAAACCGTTTTGTGATAAAAATGTATGTTTCATTACAAAAAGTTTATCTGTAACGTTACTGTAACGTTAAAAGGCCTACGTTCACCTTGAATTCGTTTGATTTTATATACTCATTGGTCAACCTTTCGTTTTGGTTATTGATGAAAATCGCTCCTCCCTTATGAACGCATTAAATTGATCTGATTAAAGTGATTAATTGGAATTGCTCTGGAAGAGCATAATAATTGTATATACCAGTATTCACTTAACAGAATTAGTGATTATTCATTGTAGACCTGTGAACTTTGTGATTTTATGTTTGGTTGGTAGGCCTAATGCTAAATAAGGGCATAGAAACTAGGTTTTTGTTTTCGTGGTGAATAAATTCTCACTTTTAGGCCCAACTGTATTCTTTAGACGATCATAAATTCAAGCTTTCCTAGTCAATTTATTTGGCAACAATTTTGTTTGGATGATTATTGAACATATACAGTGGGAAAAGAGATCGATCTTGCCATATAAAGTTATCCAAGCTGTAATTGAATCTTGTTATAATGCGGAAAGGAATTTATTTTAATTTCTGTTGAATTTGGTTTAGTAGTGAGATAACATTTCAATCAGTCAAATTGATTGACTTTTTTCTATTCTTTTGTTTTGAACACTTGTTATCGATGGAAGATATTTTGAGACTGGTTGGGGAAAAATTTGTAGACGAGTCTTGACAATTTTTCGATTTTTTATGTTTGCACAGTTCAAAATTTGAGCCTTCCCGACATAACATAATAAGTCTGAAACACCGAAGTCCATGTGAGAAAAATTACATCAGTTTTCAGGTATACAGCATGCAATTTCATTTGTTTGCAAAAGACATACTTAGATATTGTACCAAGTTTTATGTTGCGTTTTACTATGTTTTCTTTTGAATGCAATAAACTTGAATATTAGCTAATTTTGTTATTGGTATTTTGTTAGGTTAACACAGCTGGGAGCCATTAGCTAAGCTGCGGGGTTGAAAATTGCCGAAAAGGTAATACATGCGCACAAGCCGTTTTTCGTGTAAAACGAAATGCAATGCAGAGGAATCAATCCGCCAATTTACAAGTTCTAGGGATTGCCTTGCACATTCTTAGAAGAAACCTTCTATGGCTCTCGCATGAAAATTTTCCTATTCCAGCAGTGGACGAATCTAGCGTTCGGATATTAGGATCTCCCTTTTAAGTTACAAGTTAATTTTGTCGCATGAAGATTTTTTTTTTAATCGGCTCATAAATAGTGAACTCTTTTGATATTAAATAAAAAAAAAAAGTTTTTTCAACTGAAAGTATGGAGCAACATTAAAACTTAAACCGAACAGAAATTTTTCCGTATATTAGGGGGGTTGCCCCTTCCTCAATACCTCGATGTTTACGCTAAAATTTGACTTTTCGTTCCAATCATTCAAGAATGACTCCTGAAACACAAAGGCCACTTAATTAGAATAATAAGCTTTTAGAAGTTCTAGAAAATACTTTATATTCTCAGGCTCGTAACTTTTGATGGATAACATTAAACTTGATGAATTTTAGATGTTTGAATTTAAGATGATTTTTTTATGTTCTGAATAAGTATCAAAACTCGATTCTTTTGATGTATCTATCTTTATCAAGACTCTGTTTCTTAGACTTTCGGTTACTATTGAGCCGCCTCGCTCCTTACTTACAGTTCGTTACCACAAACTGTTTGAAAACTAAAAAAAATGCATATTACTGCTGCTGAGCATGAAGACTGATATTTGGTAAGAGGGATGACTTGCTGAAGTAAAAGAATTATCCTTTGGTTAATGGAACTTTTGAAGACTATAAATTTACACGACATCTTTTTTTCAGCTTAGGAGACTCAAAAGCGTCATTTTAGGGAGAAAAAATGCCTATTCTATGATTTATGGATTTATCAAATGTATGCAGGGGCATAGCTTCAGCATTTTATTGGGGGGGGGGGGGGGGGCGAGAGGGGTCCATAACCGAATAGTCAAGGGGTATAGGCTATATAATAATTTTTTTTTTCAAATTAACGGGGGGGGGCAACTGCCCTGTCTTGTCCCTCCTCCCCCCCCCCCCCCCAATGACACCCCTGAATGTATACTAGAAATTGGAAAAAAAAATCCTGGGAAATAGGGCAAAGAATTGGTAAAATCACCCCCAAACAAAAAGAAAGCAATGACATCTCTGAAGAAGTTCTTATAATATATTCAAATTCTGTCATAAAAAGCTGAATTTTCCATGCAGAAGAGATTGATCTACTTGGTGGTAAATTTTTAAGAATAAAAACTATGCATCGACACAGAAATGGAAAATATTGGTGTGAAAAAAATACGATGGCTCGTTTGTTTGCTAGGCTTGACACAACTTTCTTAAATGGAAAAAGTTTTAAGGGAAATCGTGTCACTGATGAAGTTGTCTAACGTATCTTACGTTTTCCTTATAATTGCTTTTGATTGTTTGCTGCACAATCGATCATGCTCATGTCTACGTGCCGGGTGCTTCACCATCTTATGGACTGCTTCACCATCATGCGGTTTTGCTTGCAACTGTTTCATGATTTAGCTTTTGTTACAAGTTTTAGAAGGCTTATCTAGCCCTGTGTCGTGAGTAATAAACTAGCCAAGTGAAAGTAACCAAACAATAGATCCCCTTTTTTAGAATGATTTATCTCGGATTCGCTCTCACGCTAATCTTTGTATGCTACTTTTTGTGCCACTGATCTTAGGAAGTGAAAAATACTGTACAACTTAAGTTTTGGTGTAGAAAAAAACAAGGAACATCCTTTTCATAACCATTTTTAGATGACAGGAATAGAAAAGCTTACCAGATTCAGCACTTATTGAATGTGAAGCAACAAATCCCAAACCAGTACCAAATAAATACCGAATTAAGAAAGAAAATACTAAATGTTAGGTACTATAGATATTCAGTACATCATAGGTAAGAAATAATAAACTATCTCAATGTCTGAATGTTTAGTAGTAGTAACTTTTTATATCTTAGATTTTAACTTATCACACATAATATTATTATTTTGTACAATGTTTTTACAGTAATTGTTTTGTAGTTTGCATCCGCTTAGTGATTTTGCTTTTCATTTATCAGGCTTAGCGTGAAATTTTTGAGCGAATTTCGGCTTTTTAAACTTGCCTATTCCACAAAAACAAGACGCGAAATTCAAGCCAGTTCAATACAAAAAAAAAACAAAAAGTTTCACCGTCATCTTGTGTCAGGGAAAAATGAGATGGTAAAATCGGGGTGGCGCACTAAGTCGATGCACCAAAGTGTGTAATATCTAGTTGAAATACTATTACATACAAGTTTGTCTTCAGTGATCAATCATTTCTGGGATACAACTGACAAGTTATTTTTGCATACGCATCAATCTCAATAGTGGGCAGAGACGTCCAGGCCATTGACCAGTTTCGAGCTATATTATCTGGATTTTTTGTTTCACTATTATGTCAAGGCCCATGAAATTCACATGCCCAGAATGCACACTTCGTGCCGCTAGTGGAACAGTGCAGTGCAGTCGGTGTCAACAGTGGTTTTTCATCCAAAGTGTGCAGGCATTTCTATTGAGGAGAGAAAACAATGTGGTGAGTTGTTGTGTTTAGACTGCCAGTCCCCCCGTTCTTTGAATGTTGACCCTGAACCACCTTTAACACCACTTTCTCTACCCTATGGCTCTAAACCACGCTCTATACCCAAGTCTGTCACAAAACCTACAACCCAAAATCAGTTTCAAAAAATCAAGCTTCCCAAGTCCCCCCTTGTGTTGACTGTGTCAGAATTCATACCATGAAGTAGCCGTAGAAGATTTGAAAAAAACAAGTTGACATATTTCTCAATGACCAAAAAATTGGTAATGATATACTCCATGAACGTGATCTGGAAATTAAAAAATTAAGTGAATATCAACTCCTATAATTCCCACCGCCTTCTTATGGAAGATGAACTCTACAATCTAGAAAACAATCAAGTGACCCTTAAATCAAAAATCACCAAATTACAGGAGGACTTAAAAAATAACGAAACAATTATTGCTACACTAGGGGATCAATTATCAGAGTTCAGCAAATCCAGCATTAATTGCAAAGTATCCAATGAGAGCATACAAATACCTACGTGTAGTATGACTACTGATGACGCCCTTGTGTTCGTGAATAGTCCAGTGCCTTCCGGTTTTTTTGCATAAATTATCAGGTGATAATGAACTAAACGAAAGGATTAACAAGGTTATGTACAAGGTACAAGGTACATTGTTATTATTTTTGAAAAAATTACGAAAGTGATGGATAAAAGGGAAATAAATGTAAAAAATAAGTAGAAAGGAAAATGTGATCTGCAATCATTTTGATAGTGGTTTCTGCAAGTTTCGCAAACAATGCACGTTTCTACATATTTGTCGTCAATTTATTTCGGGAGAATGTGTGTCTGATAAGTGTATTTTTGATCATGTTGATCTGTGTTCTGTTTTATCTTGTATTGATAAGTCGTGTACTTTTGCTCATGCATATTCAGGGTTGGAGCGTAGGTTTAAAAACCAACATTTTTTAGGGCGACGCCGAAAGTATTCACGACCCCCCCCCCCCTCCCCTAGTTCGTGTTCCATTTGACCTTCAGTCTTATCCCCTTGTATACCCGATACAGAGAAGTATACCTTAGGAATCCATCCCTCGAAACAATCCTCCGCCCCAAGTACTTACGCGTGCCCAGTCAACCCAACCCCCACAATCACTTTACTCAATTCGGACCATCCCCACCCCACCCCCATCACTCATATTCCTCCAAAAATCCACTTCCTTTCGACTCCGTTCTTCTCCGTGCGTCCAAGAAGTTACCGACCGGTTCTGGACTCCACCCGTTATTTGCCCAAACAAACCCGACACCTCCCCTCTCAGACACCCTCCACCGTACTTCCCTCCCTCAGTATCATCTTGCCTCCCCATCCCCCATATAAGTTTTGTTCTTAAAGTCGAACCATAAACCAGTGAATGCTTCACTGATTACCCGTGATTATTGAGATGAAAGCTACAGTTTCCCCTCTTTAATAGAAGAAAATTTACAAAAGAGCAAAATTTTACCTGCAGCTCTCTCTGTTTACCCCCAACTTTTAAAAGTGAACCTCTACCCCTTCCACTTCAAAACCGGTTTAGTAGTCTCTTGGTTCGGGGTGGTGAGTTTTAGCCTTACGGCAAGCCTCCCTACAATAATCCGAATGATAATATTTCACTTTTAGGGGATGTTCTCCCCACTCCCGGCATTGATTTCAATACTTACACCCTGCCTAAGTTGCCTCAGAACAAAGCTTTTTTGAAGAAATCTGTTGTTAAAGAGTTTGATAAAAAAAACTATATCATTTTCCTGTTTTCCTCCTTACGAACCCCGAAAGTTTAAATTTTGAAAAGTTAGTTGAGTTAGAAGCAACAGCAAAATTGAACCATATTGACGTAATTGTAGTTACTGAAGTCTATGCACAAAGTCCAGATCTCCTTAAAATGACTGGTTTTCAGGAGTTTTTAAAGTTACGCCCGGTTGACACACCACTGAAGAAAAAGGGAGGAGGAGTAATAATTTTCGTAAAGGATTGCCTATCTCCTACCCCTATCCATGTACCAGGTGTAGGTGATTGCGATGAAATCATTTGGATATCTACAAATCCCAAATGCCTACCGCGGCCTTACACTAATTTAATAATTTGCTCTTTTTATTTTTCACCCGGACAGAATGTTTGCTCTCGTCGTAATTTTCATGACAGGCTACAAGCAAGTCTTGACTTTGTGACGACGGAGTATCCAAATACCGGCATCTTTATAGCAGGAGACGCGAATGAACTAAGCTTCTGTGCAATGATCAGAAGCTTAAGCAAAGTGTTGATTTCCCTACTACAACAGGTGGAACCAGTTTGGATGTTATTTGCACCAACCGTAAAACCTTCTACAATATTCCAACTACCCTCCCCCCCCTTCGTCGGTAGCTATCATTTCATGCCACTTTTGAAACCACTGCTAGTTTTCAAAACAAATTACTCCATTTTTGAATTTTCGTACCGCCCAATAACAAGTCAAGGTCTTTTTGATTTTGGTTCTTGGATTACGTCCGAGAGTTGGGATGATGTTTTGTCGTGTGTAAATCTTATTCAAAGGTTAGTTTGTTTCAAACAAAATTAATGACAAATTACCAAAACTGTTTCCCAGAGGTCACCAAGAAGGTATGTTCCTCAGATCAACCTTACATTAATGAAAAATAAAAGGACTAATCCATTTGAAACTAAAACTTTTTCGCCTTGGAAAGAAAGATGATACCCTAACCCTCCGTAAACAAATTAAGAAGGAAATACGTCGTGCAGCTTTGCGTTATGGTAAGAATAAATTAAATTACTTAAAACAGAGCAAACCTGAGCAATGGTTTAAGAAAGTGAAAGAAATAGGGGGTCGGTCGTGCAAGAACCTTGATTTTTTTCTGGATGAACCGCCTGAACAGACAGCAAACGAGCTTAATAAACACCTAGCTAACATTGTGCATACGTTCCCCCCTCTCTTGGAGAGTCAGCTAATCCCTGAAACTCCAAAAGATAAAATCCCGGAAATTTCGGCGAAAGAAATAATAGAAAAAAATACAGAAACTGAAAAAAAACTAGTGTTTGTCCTATTGATATCCCAATTGATCTAATAAAAGCATTCCCTGATAAACTATCAACAACCCTTGTTAGTATTTTTAATGATATTAGTAATTCCGGATGTTTACCCGCCGTGTTGGAAGCTGGGCTATATTACTCCAATCCAAAAGAAGGGAGGTGTGAACGATTTTACTGGAGTTCGACCAATCACCTTAACCCCAGTTTTTTTTTTCAAAAATGTATGAGGGTTTCATAGCGAATTGGTTAAAGGCAGAGATTCCTGAACTTATTGACTTACAACAATTTGGAAACCTGAAGGAGACATCTACTTCACACTATCTTGTTAGTCTTCTTGACACCATTCTTAAAAACCTTGAAAACCTTGATACTTGGTTGAATCTTTTATTAATTGATCTTCAGAAAGCGTTCGACCCAATTGACCATAATATCCTCTTAAATAAACTGCTGACGGAATTTCAAGTGAGTCCCTTTCTAGTTAAAATTGTTGCCTCCTTTTTAACCAATCGTTTTCAAGTACTTAAATATAAAATGCTTATTCCGATCCCCTTCCTATCTTTCGTGGGGTGCCCCAGGGAACTCTGATGGGTCCCATTTTATTTCTTATAATGGTTAATAGCCTCATGACTGACCACACAGAGCGATGTAAGTAAGTGGACGACCTGTCTGCACTTGAGGTTTGTCGACAAAATATTAAAAGCTCAATTGTGACATTACTTTACGATGTCACCCAGGAGGCTTCTTTGTCGAAAATGAAAGTTAATGCTAATAAATCGTCAGTTAAGACAGTTAATTTTTTAAAATCACCCCCTTCTTTCACAAACCCCATTCCTCCCAAAATCTCTGTCACATGCTCTAAACTACTTGGGGTGACAATAACTGCTGATTTGAAGTGGGATGCCCATGTTCAAAATATCCTAAAACAAGCTTCCCCTTCAGTTTCCCTTCTAAAACTTTTGTTAAAATTTTCTTGCCCTCCTAAGGATCTTCTCCAAATTTATTGTTCTTTTATTCGGCCAATACTGGAGTTTGCTGGTCCTTTGTGGCATTTTGGTCTTTCTTCAGAGCATATTTATAAGATTCAAAATGCCCAAAAACGAGCACTTAGAATCATAAATGGTGAAGGGAAGGTTCCATATCATTATCTTCTAGGTAAGTTCAAGCTCACCACGTTGGCCGAGAGAAGGTACCTCCTATGCCTTCGTTTCGGTACCAAGAACCTATCCGTTCCTCGATTACGTTCCATCATCCCTGAACCCTACCTTCCCGCCCGCAACAGACCGTCCTGTATAAAAATCCCAAAAAGCCCCCAAACTGACTCCCATCCCCGCTAAACATGAAAGATATCGGAAGAGTTTTGTTCCCAGTTTTGTTGAGTTATGCAATAGCCAAGAAAATTAGTTTTTAATTTTATTGTATTCTATTTTTTTTTTTTACTTTTTAACTAAATTTTTGATTCATCATATTTCTTTTATATATTTTCATTAATTCTATTGTTTTCTATTTTGTTTTTATTTTTAAACTTTTTAATTAAGTGTTGACCTTTTTCATATCTTTTTTTTACAATGAATTATGTTTGACGTGAACGTCACGTTCTTTTGATGATATATATATATATATATATATATATATATATATATATATATATATATATATATATATATATATATATATATGATATAGTGCCTTTGAGATATATATATATATATATATATATATATATATATATATATATATATATATATATATATATATATATATATATATATATATATATATATATATATATATATATATATATATATATATATATATATATATATATATATATATATATATATATATATATATATATATATATATATATATATATATATATATATATATATATATATATATATATATATATATATATATATATATATATATATATATATATATATATATATATATATATATATAGTGTTTTTTTTGGGACGTAAAATTCAAATTTGGCAAACATACTGTGAAAGGAATTTTTAAATAAAATTTCTATTTTTCTACGTTCAAGCTTCCTATTTTTAAGTTAGTGTAATGAATTACAAAGTTTTCAATAGCCTATTCAACAAATTTTTATTTTGGACAACATTGTCATGAAGGAAGCAACGAATTTAAGACAAGATATCCTTTTAGCAGGTATCCATGGACCCTGCATAAGAGATGCCCCCACCACGAAACTATGTTGGCACAATGGGTTATTTTTTCTTTTTTTCTTTAGGCCAGGGCACTTCGTATCGAAGGAGTTGTCGTAGAAACTTCGAAAAGGGCTAATTCGATTGGAAATTGGAGTGGATTGTGCCCTTTTTTAATAGTCGAAAGTGATTGGAATCCGTGCCCACCATTTCCCCAACACACATCCAATCAAAATTTTGAGATAGCCAATTTGCTCAGCGTAGTTGATTTCCAGGTAGAAAATATGTTTTTGAGAAGGACACACCCCCACAACCCTCAGGGCAAGGGTTTTAAGTTATGCCCTGGGGGCATATAAGAACGATGTTGTAGTAGAAGAAACTTCGAAAAGGGCTCATTCAATTGGAAGTTGGAGTGGCTTGTGCCCTTTTTAATAGTCAAAAGTGATTGGAAGGCAACTAACAACCCTTCCACGCCCACAATTTCCCGAAACACATTCAATCCAAATTTTGAGACAGCCATTTTGTTCAGCGTACTTGATGTCCAGATAGAAATTATGTTTTTGACGAGGACAGTCCTTCCCAGCCCTAAGGCCAAGGGTTGTAAGTTATGCCCAGGGCGCATATAAGGTGTTGTAGAAACTTCAAAAAAGGCTCATTTAATTGGAAATTCAAAGGGCTAGTGCCCTTTTTAATAGTCGAAAGTAATTGGAGGGCAACTAACCCCCCTCTCACGCCCACCTTTCCCCAAAACCCATCCAATCAAAATTTTGAGATAGCCATTTTGTTCAACGTAGTTGAAAGTCCTGAAAATTGGGTCTTTGAGGATGACAACCCCCCACAGCCCTCAGGGCAAGGGTTGTAAGTTGTGCCCTGGGGGCATATAAGGTTTTTACAGAAAGTTTTTGCCGTAGAAACTTCAAAACGGGCTCATTCGATTGGAAATTGAAATGGCTAGTGCCCTTTTTAATAGTCGAAAGTGATTGGAAGGCAACTAACACCCCTTCCACGCCCACCATTTCCCAAACAAATCTAAAAAATTTTGAAATGGCCATTTTGTTCAGCATAGTTAGTTTCAAGATAGAAACTATGTTTTTGAGGAGGACACTCCCCCACAACCCTCAGGGCAAGGGTTGTAAGTTATGCCCGGGGGCATATAAGGTTTTTTTTTTTAGAAAGGGTTGTCGTAGAAACTTCAAAAAAGGCTCATTTAATTGAAAATTCAAAGGACTAGTGCCCTCTTTAATAGTCGAAAGTGATTGGAGGGCAACTAACCCCCCTCTCACGCCACTTTTTCCCCAAACACATCCAAACAAAATTTTCAGATGACCTTTTTGTTCAACGTAGTCGAAAGTGCTGGAAATTAGGTCTTTGAGGATGACATGCCCCCACAGCCCTCAGGGCAAGGGTTGTAAGTTATGCCCTGGGGGCATTTAAGGTTTTTAGAGAAAGCGTTGTCGTACAAACTTCAAAAAGGGCTCATTCGATTGGAAATTGAAATGGCTAGTGCCCTTTTTAATAGTCGAAAGTTATTGGAAGGCTACTAACACCCCTTCCACGCCCCACCATTTCCCCAAAAACATCCAATCAAAATTATGAGATATTCATTTCGTTCAACGTAGTTGAAAGTTCTGGAAATTTGGTATTTTAGGACGATAACCCACTCAGAGCCCTTAGTTCAAGGGTTGTAAGTTATGCTCTGGGGTATATATGGTTCGTTTAGAAAGTTGTTGTAGAAATTTTAAAAAGAGCTCATTTAATTGGAAATTGAAAGGGTTAGTGCCCTTTTTAATAGTCAAAAGTGAGTGAAGAGTAATTAATCCCCCTCTCACGCCTACCGTTTCCCCAAACACATTCAATCAAAGTTTAGAGATATCCATTTTGTTCAACTTAGTTGAAATTTCTGGAAATTATGTATTTGAAGATGACAAACCCCCCAGAGCCCCCAGGGCAAAGGTTGTAAGTTATGCCCTGGGGGCATATAAGGTTTTTATAGATAGTGTTGTCGTACAAACTTCAAAGGGGTCTCATTCAATTTGAAATTGAGAGGGCTAGTGCCCTTTTTAATAGTCGATAGTGATTAGAGAGTAGCTACCCCCCCCTCTCACGCCCACCTTTCCCCCAAACACATCCAATCAAAATTTTCAGATAGCCATTTTGTTCAAGGTAGTAGAAAGTTCTAGAAATTAGGTCTTTGAGGTTGACACCCCACCAGCCTGCATGGCAAGGGTTGTAAGTTATGCCCTAGGGGCATATAAGGTTTATATTGAAAGTGTTGTCGTAGAAACTTCAAAAGGGCTCATTTGATTGGAAATTGAAAGGGTTAGTGCCATTTTTAATAGTTGAAAATGATTGGAGAGCGACTAACACCCCTCTCACGCCCACCATTTCCCCAAAACACATCCAATCAACGTTTTGAGATAGCCATTTTGTTTAACGTAGTTGAAAGTTCTGAAAATTAGGTCTTTGAGGATGACAACCCCCCTCGCAGCCCTTAAGGTAAGGGTTGTAATTTATGCCCAGGGAGCATATAAGTTGTTTATAGAAAGCGTTGTCGTTGAAACTCAAAAAGGGCTCATTCGATTGGAAATCGAAAGGACTAGTACCCTTTTTAATAGTCGAAAGTGATTGGATGGCTTGACATTTTTATAGTAAAGATCGATGTGGGTAGAATGTATTATTTTTTTAGACCAGGACACTTCGTATCGAAGGAGTTGTCGTAGGAACTGCGAAAAGGGCTCATTCGATTAAAAATAGAAGCGGCTGATGCCCTTTTTAATAGTCGAAAGTGATTGGAGGGCAACTAATAACCCTCCCACCCCCACCCTCCAATTTGCTCACTATTTAAAAAAAATAAATGTTGTCTTAAGATTTAATCAAAATGCGCTGTGTTATTGCTAATTCCCAATAAGGCATATCAGCAGTATCCCAGGAACGACTGAGGGTATTATGTTCAAAGTTTCGGGGCTACTTCTGCTCTTAAAATTTAACCAAATCAAATTAGCGCAAATGTATCCAAGCTATCAAAGAAAGTAAACAGATTTTTTGCGAATGGTATCAAGTTTTCCATTTCAGGTCAACTAGAGGAGGTATGAAACTAAATTAAACACTACTATTTGTGTCCAGATTTTTAAAAGGGTGTATCTTGTTAAAAATTGCTGAAAATTTTTCTCCAGCTTACAAATAGCAGGCCAAACTATAAAGTCTTAAAAAAAACGAAAAGATTTAAATTATTATTTTCTTTTTCCCTGAAAAGACTATGTCAATATAAAACGAACAGAAATTATTTAAAAAAAAACTTTTTCCACAAAATAAGTTTTTCAAAGAAAAGTAAAGAACTCCATTATACAAAATAAATCAAAAATAAAATCAAATAATCTACCAAGCGTGAAACTACCACAAATCAGCATCGATAAATAAATGAAACCCGAAAACGAACAGAAATTACAATAAATAACCGAGTCAAACTCAAAACGAGGAGAAATTAACATGAGTTGGGCTCAAAACCCCTAAGCCTTCCCAAGGCCAGAACATAATTTGCACTTTACTGAAAAAAATACAAATGAATGTGCATTGTCAGTTTAATATACATATACAGATATTTAGTAATCAAAATGTTAATATTATTTGATTTATTAAAGTTATAAAAGTAAAAACCTTTATATTGCTCATTTATATATTGCTCATTTTTGGTTTAATGGAGTTCTTTACTTTTCTTTGAAAAACTTATTTTGTGGAAAAAGTGTTTTTAATTAATAATTTTTAAATGATAATACCTCGAATTTCTTTTTATTGAAAGCAGGGGTGCCAAAAAGTTAATTTCTTTTTAATTTAAAGCAGAGAGGGTATCCTATCAAAGTGGTATCCAGAGGGGGGGGTAGAGAATTGTCATATTTAAATGTTAATACCACGAATTTTTTTATTGTAATCAGGGGTGCCAAACAGTTATTGTTTTTAAATTTAAAGCAGCGACGGTATCTTATCAAGCCAGTATCCAAAGGGCGGACGGGTAGGGGGCTTTCATTTTTGAATGAAAATACCTCAATTTTTTCTTATTGAAGGCAGGGATGCCAAGAAAGTTATTTATTTTCTTAATTTCAAGCAGTGAGGGTGTCCTATCAAGGGGGTATCCAGAGGGAGGGTAGGGGGCTATCTTTTTTAAATGATAGTACCTTGAATTTTTTTAATTGAGAGCAGGATGCCAAAAAGCTAATTTTTTTTTTATTTAAAGCGGAGACGGACGAAAATGATATCAAGTTCCCTGGGAAACCATAGAATTATTTTGATAGACCCAGGGCCCCCCATCGGGATTTATTAATTGTCTTGGGTATTTTTGGATTTCTGACACATCTTAAATTGGGATGAACTCTGTTCCCACTTTTGGATAATAATTACGATAAAACAAAAAAAAAAAACGTTTTTTCATTGTCACTGAAGAAATTTCGTGTAGCTTTAACTTGATAGATGTGCTTTTTTTATGCAATTCGAAGCTCTTTTAACATAAGGTGTTTACAAACTATTTACAAGTGATAATTTTAATTTTTATTAAAGTGTTTTTTTTCATTGTAATTGAAGTGTTTTACCGTCATGTATTTTTCAATTTGATAAATTTACTCCTTTTACATGCAGTTTATAATTTAAGTGATATTAAGTTTTTATGAGTTTCTAATTTGGAATGAATCCCCTAAAGAAAAAATGAACAATATTCAAAAGAGCAGCCAAAAGCAGTCCAAAAAGCAGCAGTTCAGCATTAGCCTACATGACATATATTCTATAAAGAAGCCAAAAAAACTTTAAAATGTTCTTTTGTTTTTTAATTGCTATTAAAAACCAGTTTTTTAATACAAGGAAGGCTTTTTAGGAATCCAAAAGAGCAGAAGAAAAAAAATCAATATCAAAGTCGCCCATTTCAACTGTTTTAAAGGTGACAAAATAGTTATAGGCAAACAGTATTATGAAAACAATTAAGCTTCTGAGTTCAAAAATTATATTCAAAGTTTTTACCCCCAGATAAATGACGAATTTTGTGATACGGGATTTGAGGTTTTGTATACAGTAATATTCGACGAAAAAAAATACTAATTTTGATAATTATTTATGTTAAGAATACATAGCTAACAGATTTCTACTTCTCTTGATGAATAACGAAGAAGACCAAAGTCCAGCCAGTGACTTGCGAAGTTTTTACTCATGAATAGGCCCGAGTGTGATGTAAATTCAAGCTGGGATCTGAGAAAGACTGATGAAAACATTAGGACCGTTCTTTGCACTAAGATCTCACATCTAATATCTCACATCTTTCTGCAAAGATTTCCGTTCTTTTAACTCATCTTTGTTCTAAGATTTTACAGCTCACTGATCTTAGCGAAAAGTGTGAAATACGCCATCTTTCTGCCATATAGAACAATGATGAGAGAAATTTAATGATATACTCATCATTGTTCTTAGACCGCTGACCAGAGTAGAATGATGAAAGACGTTTGCAAAACAACGCTATAAGATGTAAGATCTTGGTCCTAAGATTTCACATTTAAGCGTTCTTTGTCAAAAACATGCAGGATATTAGCACAAAGATGAGTAAAATAACGGTCCTATTAATGTTCGTGGTCAGCATTGATCGCGCCGGCGGCACGCCGCTGACATCTTACCGATGGTGGCACGGGAAATAATCGGTCGCGCGATGGCGGGACGCACCGGCCTTCCCTTATCGCCGCGGCGC
Organism: Artemia sinica; assembly: GCA_027921565.1. Taxonomy (NCBI): domain Eukaryota; kingdom Metazoa; phylum Arthropoda; class Branchiopoda; order Anostraca; family Artemiidae; genus Artemia; species Artemia sinica. The sequence continues at coordinate 39,936,143 of CM051261.1, read as the reverse complement.
CGGGGTCTACCTTTATCACACTCACGGATGGTAAAACTGATAAAAATCACGTAGATACGAGCAATAGCTTTCAAGTAAGCCATTAAATGTCACTCTAAAAAGTAGAGGTAGCCTACTAGCCCCAGCTTTTCCACTTGAGACGTTGCACCAAAACTGCCGTTTTTAGTGTCATTTTGAACTTGCTGATGGTTGAATTTATAGAAAGGATGTAGATATGAGCAATATCTTTCATATGAGCTACTAAAAATATGTCTAGATACATGCGATACCAATACGCCCAATAACAATATGCTAATACCGATAAGCGTGATATCAATACGTCCGATACCGATACACTTTGCAGCCCTTTCCCCAGGGGCTATGAAGGGTCATATCATCACCAAAACCAAATATATTTGACCTTTGAACTATGTTGAAGAAAATGGCTATCTCAAAATTGTGATTGGATGACTTTGAGACGAGGGAGCCTTTAGGGAGGGCTAATTACCCTCCAATCTTTTTGGTCATTTATAGAGGGCGCTAGCAAATTTAATCTCCGTTCGAATGAGCTATTACAAATTTCTCTATGACGTTCTGGCCACTCCCTAGCCTTGCTAGAACAAAAAAAAACGGGAGATAGATCAGTGCTACCCATGCAAAAAAAGTCATTTTCCTTGTTATTAAAGGAGGGGGGCTGTAATTTCCCATTACTAGGTTTTCGACCGTGCTGATTCCAATAGTAGATTTTTCATTTTGATCAGACACTATTTTCGAGAGGTTTCAGACTTTTTTCGAAATCATCATAAAATTCTTGTCACAATAAACTTTTACTTTTAAGACGAGCCGAAATAATAGTTACCGTTCCTGAATCAGTGTCAGATGGAATTTTTTTCACCAGGTACTTTTTTTCCTAAATGCGTTTTTTAAACTATTGGTTACTATTGGCTGAGGTTCGCTCTTACTAGGTTGCAGCTACCGCTGCAACCATAATGTGTACACAGTGTTGCGTTACTGCAAAATTTTCATATGGGTAGGACGGAAAGTCAGGGTGTTTTTTTACTGAGGGGCTTATCTGTACTAGATGCCGCGCTGGTTTTAGTTTCGGCGGCGAATAGCTGATTCTTAGGGAAAACGGCGGCGCGCCACCGGTCGACGCCGATTTCTTCTATGAAGGAGTCTCAAACATTTTCAAAAAAACTACGAGTGACATATCATTCAAATCCAAATAAACAGACGAATCGGCTAAGGCCCTTTGTAACTCTGGGGGCACGTACTACATAATGACAAACGTAAAATTCGAGGAAAACGCGACACAAGCAACAACCAAGGCTGTAGCCAAGAAGCTTATTTTCAGTAGCCTATGTATGACGTGCAATGAACCTTATTCATCTTGGTTATTCGGAATGTACTTTTGAGGGGAAAACTTAAAAGCTTTGGAGCTTTCTGAAAATTGAAATTTTAAAGACTCTGACATCTGACGTTAAATTCCTTTTATTTTGTAAATTTTACCCTCTTATCAAGGTACTTAATTGACTAAAAAAATATGGCAATTATAGTTTTTGTATACCTGCCCCCTTCAGTTTATGAGGCCTAAAACAGTTACTGGTTTTGATTTATTAGCTCTCGATGCTTCATTTGCTAAAGTTAGGTATAAATCAACTTGTCTTCCAACACCTTTGTCTGTTTCTGTAAGATCTACAAGTTCTTCTAACGAAAAGTGTATTACCGCATGAATTCTCTTTTGAGACCGCAGTTGCGATGTTGCGAATGCTTAAAAAAAGAATTTAAACAAAAAATCTTGCAGTTCCCAGAGGAAATTCAAGTCTCTTATTGATAAACCAGGATAAAATAATTTGCAAACGTAGGAAAAGGAGAAATTCTCTTAAAAAAATTAGCAAGACCCGTTCAAATTCTCAGAAAGCATAAACAATCAAATATGAAGACGCAAAAATACTTTAATATAAGACGAGATAATAGAGAAATTATGGTTACTGACCATTTTTACTTACATGGAGGTTGAAAGAAAGAACTTCCTTCAGTGTAAAACTTCCGCTGTGAGCCTCATTATACTGCTCATACCTTAAGTAATTTTTGACGTTCTATAAGTGTATTTGAACTGTTATTTAATGACAAAGGAACAGATTGTTTTTGTAGCAGCTTATGCAGTCTTAGTCTCAAGTTTACATAAAAATGGTGTTTTCAACAAGCAAATTCAAAGAGGTTTTGATGTCACCTTAAAAGACCTTGCTTTAATCTCAGTGGCATATTTAGGATTTTTTTCGGGTGCGCACCAGCTGAAAGCAACCAAAAGTTCAAAAACCTACCAGCACTGTCTACCTGTCACTTTCTATTCAGATTTATTTTATTAATTGTACAGTGTCTTATTGTCTATTCAATCTGTATTACTACCCAGTCTATTCATATTGTACTGCAGTGTGAATACTATTGCTGCCACTGTGATCACTAGTACTGCTCCCAATGATCCTTCTATTTCTTCTGCCACTATGGTAACTACTATTGTCAATGCTTTTTGAAATTTTTTGAAATTTCAAAAAAATTTCAGAGAATAGTGAGGGCGCTGTTGAACTGAATCAAATCGCGGAATATATTTGTGGGTTATAAAAAAGGTGGATTAACAATATCCCAGCAACGCATTAGGGTATGAATCTAAAACCTCCAGTCTTATCAATATTACTGCCGCTTTATTCACTACTTCTACTACTACTACTAATTTTATTGCTACTCTTCATGGATTTTTAGAATTTTTTTAATTTAGGATTGTTAATCTGAGGTAAAGTTTTCATTTGCGGTAAAAAAAAATATTAATTGAAAATATTCCCCCCCCCCAGTTTTAAGCACGCGAAATTAGAAACAAGTTAAAACTGGTTTGGTTTTTTCAATACCCTCATAGATTATTACAGATCAAATTTTTTGATAGTACGTGACATTATTACGCGCTACGGCAGTACGCTTTACGGCATACTGAATCATTTAAAAGACGGAAACAGCTAGTTATATCATACATGATTATTGACGCTTTTTGACTACTAAGGTCCTTGTGTCGGCCCTACAGTGTTTGGCGACAGCACGATTCGATCTCTGGGTCTAGTATTACCAAGCTGAGGTCAAACCCACTGTGCCACCACAGGACCTAAACTGATAAATCATATAATGAGGCTTTAATAATAAAGCCTATTGCAATAAATTATATAAAGGCCTATTCAATCTGCACTTTTTTTTTAGTTGAAAATTCAAGTTTCAAACCTCAAAGTATTCTTTAGTTAAAGTTGTTTGTTAGCCCACTGAATGAGCTCTCGAATTTGAAAAGCCATGCCAAGCCGAAATCAATAAATCACCACAAAAATATAAAGCTAAATATAGACATTCCAGTGGCGTGCTGCCCTGCCGATGGTACCATCGGTACACCGGCGTGCTGATGGCACTGACGATGTGGCGTTTAGATCTAGTCTGTGTCGTCAGAGAGCCATTATGTAAGTCGGAGTCTTGTAAAGAGTTTTATTTTTAGTTTTTCGCATTAATTTTTTTTTTTCCACTCTTTATCTTCTCAGAAAATTCTCATGTGAAATCTCATTTATTCGAGTTTTCTGGGATCTCAGTTTTTTAGCTTCAGTGATATATTTGAAATTTTTTGAAGCTGAAGCGCTGTACTGTACAGTCTATACAAGAAACATTTTGTGAAGAAACAGTAATTTGTAAGCCAGTCTTTTTGTAAATTTTTGCAAGTTGACTGTCAGTTAACGTAGTATATTTTGTAGCTGAAAATAGTCTATTTTATAGGTTTAGGCTACTATAAATCCATTCAATATTTACCTTAGGAACAATTATCATAAGCTAGCCTAGTTGAATTGTTCCTTTTTATGGCTTAACTGAATTTAATTTAAATTTTAGCTGATTGAATTTTGCTATCTTGGAAAATCACTGTGCCAGGAAAATGAAACATCAAGAAATGAATCAAAACCATAGGTTTATTTCAGTTTAACAGCATATACTAGCTATGATGAAAGTGAATACATCATTTAATGTCTTTTCTTAGGCTAGGGTGAGCAATGTTTGACTATTGAAGTCATTGGTTCTTTATAGCCTACTCTAAGCAACAAATATTGTCATTTACCTTTATATAGAAAGTACTATAAAGTTAAACAAAAGACAATATTGTGTTTCCTTTAAACATGGAGAATGATATAAAGTCTTCTGTATGACTTTTTAAACATCAAATTATTATAGAAAAGTATGAATGAAGTTTTTAGAAGACTTTTTGGTTTCTTATTTCATATATGATCCACTAAAATGTCATACTGAAAAAAATATATTGACCTACCCTACTGATACATAGAGAAAACAACAAAAAATCATACAGATGGCTTTTTATAGCCTAGGCCTACATGATTTCATATACAGAGCAGCCTAAATAAAGCCATACAGATGACTTTTTAATATATCATTCTACTATAAAGCATAATGAATAAAGTCATACAGATGACTTTTTATGTATCCTGCTATTATAGAGCAAACATAAATAAAGTCATAGGCTAGAGATGACTTTTAATAGCCTATATCATTCTACTATAAAGCAATGAATAAAGTCATACAGATGACTTTTTATGTATCCTGCTATTATAGAGCAAACATAAATAAAGTCATACAGATGGGTTTTTATACCTCATACTAGGCCTATTATAGAGAAAACATGAATGAAGTTCTACATATGACTTTTTATGCCTTTCTTTTATAGAGCAAACTTCAATAAAGTCATACAGATGACTTTTTATACCTCCTGCTAGTACATAGAGAAAACAAGAAAAAGTCATACAGATGGCTTTTTATAGCCTAGGCCTAAAGGATTTCATATAATAGAGCAGCCTAAATAAAGTCATACAGTTGACTTTTTAATATATCATTCTACTATAAAGCATAATGAATAAAGTCATACAGATGACTTTTTATGTCTCCTGCTATTATAGAGGAAACAAAAATAAAGTCATACAGATGGCTTTTTATACCTCATACTAGGCCTATTATAGAGAAAACATGAATGAAGTCCTACATATGACTTTTTATGCCTTTCTTTTATAGAGTAAACTTCAATAAAGTGATACAGATGACTTTTTATACCTCCTGCTAGTACATAGAGAAAACAAGAAAAAGTCATACAGATGGCTTTTTATAGCCTAGGCCTAAAGGATTTCATATATAGAGCAGCCTAAATAAAGTCATACAGATGACTTTTTAATATATCATTCTACTATAAAGCATAATGAATAAAGTCATACAGATGACTTTTTATGTATCCTGCTATTATAGAGCAAACATAAATTAAGTCATACAGATGGGTTTTTATACCTCATATTAGGCCTATTATAGAGAAAACATGAATGAAGTCCTACATATGACTTTTATGCCTTTCTTTTATAGAGCAAGCTTCAATAAAGTCATACAGATGACTTTTTAATATATCATTCTACTTCTACTATAAAGCATAATGAATAAAGTCATACAGATGACTTTTTATGTCTCCTGCTATTATAGAGGAAACAAAAATAAAGTCATACAGATGGCTTTTTATACCTCATACTAGGCCTATTATAGAGAAAACATGAATGAAGTCCTACATATGACTTTTTATGCCTTTCTTTTATAGAGTAAACTTCAATAAAGTCATACAGATGACTTTTTATACCTCCTGCTAGTACATAGAGAAAACAAGAAAAAGTCATACAGATGGCTTTTTATAGCCTAGGCCTAAAGGATTTCATATATAGAGCAGCCTAAATAAAGTCATACAGATGACTTTTTAATATATCATTCTACTATAAAGCATAATGAATAAAGTCATACAGATGACTTTTTATGTATCCTGCTATTATAGAGCAAACATAAATAAAGTCATACAGATGGGTTTTTATACCTCATACTAGGCCTATTACAGAGAAAACATGAATGGAGTCCTACATATGACTTTTTATGCCTTTCTTTTATAGAGCAAGCTTCAATAAAGTCATACAGATGACTTTTTAATATATCATTCTACTATAAAGCATAATGAATAAAGTCATACAGATGACTTTTTATGTATCCTGCTATTATAGAGCAAACATAAATAAAGTCATACAGATGGGTTTTTATACCTCATACTAGGCCTATTATAGAGAAAACATGAATGAAGTCCTACATATGACTTTTTATGCCTTTCTTTTATAGAGCAAACTTCAATAAAGTCATACAGATGACTTTTTATACCTCCTGCTAGTACATAGAGAAAACAAGAAAAAGTCATACAGATGGCTTTTTATAGCCTAGGCTAAAGGATTTCATATATAGAGCAGCCTAAATAAAGTCATACAGATGACTTTTTAATATATCATTTCTACTATAAAGCATAATGAATAAAGTCATACAGATGACTTTTTATGTATCCTGCTATTATAGAGCAAACATAAATAAAGTCATACATATGGGTTTTTATGCCTCATACTAGGCCTATTATAGAGAAAAAACATGAATGAAGTCCTACATATGACTTTTTATGCCTTTCTTTTATAGAGCAAACTTCAATAAAGTCATACAGATGACTTTTTATAACTCCTGCTAGCACATAGAGAAAACAAGAAAAAGTCATACAGATGGCTTTTTATAGCCTAGGCCTAAGGATTTCATATATAGAGCAGCCTAAATAAAGTCATACATTTTTAATATATCATTCTACTATGAAGCATTATGAATAAAGTCATACACATGACTTTTTATGTCTCCTGCTATTATAGAGCAAACATAAATAAAGTCATACAGATGGCTTTTTATACCTCATACTGTTATAGAGCAAACATGAATGAAGTCCTATATATTACTTTTTAGCTTTTCTTTTATAGAGCAAACTTAAATAAAGTCACAGAGATGACTTTTTATACCTCCTGCTAGTACATAGAGAAAACAACAAAAAGTCATACAAATGGCTTTTATAGCCTAGGCATACAGGATTTCATATATAGAGCAGCCTAAATAAAGTCATACAGATGACTTTTTACTATATCATTCTACTATAAAGCATTATGAATAAAGTCATACACATGACTTTTTATGTCTCCTGCTGTTATAGAGCAAACATAAATAAAGTCATACAGATGGCTTTTTATACCTCCTGCTAGTACATAGAGAAAACAAGAAAAAGTCATACAGATGGCTTTTTATAGCCTAGACCTAAAGGATTTCATATATAGAGCAGCCTAAATAAAGTCATACAGATGACTTTTTAATATATCATTCTACTATAAAGCATAATGAATAAAGTCATACAGATGACTTTTTATGTATCCTGCTATTATAGAGCAAACATAAATAAAGTCATACAGATGGGTTTTTATACCTCATACTAGGCCTATTATAGAGAAAACATGAATGAAGTTCTACATATGACTTTTTATGCCTTTCTTTTATAGAGCAAACTTCAATAAGGTCATACAGATGACTTTTTATACCTCCTGCTAGTACATAGAGAAAACACAAGAAAAAGTCATACAGATGGCTTTTTATAGCCTAGGCCTAAAGGATTTCATATATAGAGCAGCCTAAATAAAGTCATACAGATGACTTTTTATGTCTCCTGCTATTATAGAGGAAACAAAAATAAAGTCATACAGATGGCTTTTTATACCTCATACTAGGCCTATTATAGAGAAAACGTGAATGAAGTCCTACATATGACTTTTTATGCCTTTCTTTTATAGAGTAAACATCAATAAAGTCATACAGATGACTTTTTATACCTCCTGCTAGTACATAGAGAAAACAAGAAAAAGTCATACAGATGGCTTTTTTATAGCCTAGGCCTAAAGGATTTCATATATAGAGCAGCCTAAATAAAGTCATACAGATGACTTTTTAATATATCATTCTACTATAAAGCATAATGAATAAAGTCATACAGATGACTTTTTATGTATCCTGCTATTATAGAGCAAACATAAATAAAGTCATACATATGGGTTTTTAATACCTCATACTAGGCCTATTATAGAGAAAACATGAATGAAGTCCTACATATGACTTTTTATGCCTTTCTTTTATAGAGCAAACTTCAATAAAGTCATACAGATGACTTTTTATAACTCCTGCTAGTACATAGAGAAAACAAGGAAAAGTCATACAGATGGCTTTTTGTAGCCTAGGCCTAAAGGATTTCATATATAGAGCAGCCTAAATAAAGTCATACAGATGACTTTTTAATATATCATTCTACTATGAAGCATTATGAATAAAGTCATACACATGACTTTTTATGTCTCCTGCTATTATAGAGCAAACATAAATAAAGTCATACAGATGGCTTTTTATACCTCATACTGTTATAGAGCAAACATGAATGAAGTCCTATATATTACTTTTTAGGCTTTTCTTTTATAGAGCAAACTTCAATAAAGTCATACAGATGACTTTTTATACCTCCTGCTAGTACATAGAGAAAACAACAAAAATTCATACAAATGGCTTTTATAGCCTAGGCATACAGGATTTCATATATAGAGCAGCCTAAATAAAGTCATACAGATGACTTTTTACTATATCATTCTACTATAAAGCATTATGAATAAAGTCATTCACATGACTTTTTATGTCTCCTGCTATTATAGAGCAAACATAAATAAAGTCATACAGATGGCTTTTTATACCTCCTGCTAGTACATAGAGAAAACAAGAAAAAGTCATACAGATGGCTTTTTATAGCCTAGGCCTAAAGGATTTCATATATAGAGCAGCCTAAATAAAGTAATACAGATGACTTTTTAATATATCATTCTACTATAAAGCATAATTAATAAAGTCATACAGATGACTTTTTATGTATCCTGCTATTATAGAGCAAACATAAATAAAGTCATACAGATGGGTTTTTATACCTCATACTAGGCCTATTATAGAGAAAACATGAATGAAGTTCTACATATGACTTTTTATGCCTTTCTTTTATAGAGCAAACTTCAATAAAGTCATACAGATGAATTTTTTATACCTCCTGCTAGTACATAGAAAAAACAAGAAAAAGTCATACAGATGGCTTTTTTTATAGCCTAGGCCTAAAGGATTTCATATATAGAGCAGCCTAAATAAAGTCATACAGATGACTTTTTAATATATCATTCTACTATAAAGCATAACGAATAAAGTCATACAGATGACTTTTTATGTCTCCTGCTATTATAGAGGAAACAAAAATAAAGTCATACAGATGGCTTTTTATATACCTCATACTAGGCCTATTATAGAGAAACGTGAATGAAGTCCTACATATGACTTTTTATGCCTTTCTTTTATAGAGTAAACTTCAATAAAGTCATACAGATGACTTTTTATACCTCCTGCTAGTACATAGAGAAAACAAGAGAAAAGTCATACAGATGGCTTTTTATAGCCTAGACCTAAAGGATTTCATATATAGAGCAGCCTAAATAAAGTCATACAGATGACTTTTTAATATATCATTCTACTATAAAGCATAATGAATAAAGTCATACAGATGACTTTTTATGTATCCTGCTATTATAGAGCAAACATAAATAAAGTCATACAGATGGGTTTTTATACCTCATACTAGGCCTATTATAGAGAAAACATGGAGAGTTCCATAACAGGGATATTTTCCTAAAGGCACCAAGGATTATGTAAGCTAATCCTGTAAGATAGGCTTAGGGGGGTAAATCCAGAAACTTTGTACACACTTTACTGTAGCATTATTTGGGCCAGAAATCACTTTTTTTCATATTGCCCCACAACCCTCTGTATTAGCAAAAAGCTGCTCTTCTATATCTATACCATATCCCCAGTTCATAAACACCCAATTTAGCTTATTTTCAGTGGTGTAATTTCATCAAAATTCTGGGGGGGGGGGCAAAGTTGGAGCCAATTTTCCCAAATCAAGTGAAAATGACAGTAAAAACTAAAAAATAAGCCATTTGGTACCATGAAGGTAGTATTTAGTACTATAAAGGTACTTTATAGTACTATATGACCAAGGTCTGGGAGGGGCAGTTGCCCCTCCCCTGCTGGCCTAGATAGCAGGAAAATATGTTTTACTAGATGGCTAATTAAAAAAAAGTTCTTCAAAAAAAATGAAAAGGGCCATGTCTAAGACAAGCATCCTTTAATAGAAATCACTATCAATTAGTAAACAAAATCTGAAAATAAATATTCACATCCAACATAAAAATAACAGATACTGCTATAGATGAACAAATTAATCTTGAAAAAAGGAACAATGAAGTCAATTCTTAAACAGTCAGAAATTACCACATACAGAAATGGAACTACTGCATCTAAATGTTTTAAAGGCTATATCATCATTTATACTTTTACTGAAAACAATGTGTATTTTGAGATGTTTCTTTATCATTTATCATAACATCAACAATACACACAAAATTACAACAGCTAATTCATGTTTAAAAATAAGGGAGTTGCTGCTTCCCCTCCCTCTTTAGCCCTCTAATCAGCTTGGATGTTACTTGAATTTTATCGAAAATGATCTACATTTTGAACAGTATGGTTTGTATTATGCTAAAACATAAAAAAATCTCCATGATAATCAAGATGGGAAGAACTGATGAAAGCAAATTGATTTTTTAGTACATAATAATATTAATTCCTTGAAAATCTCAGCAACCTTGATTTTCAGTGTTATAATTATAAAAAAGAAAATACTTAAAATATATTCTGTTTTCAGTGCTGCACAAATGGTGCCATGGCCTTTAGAATATCTAGGATTTGTGGTAACTTCTGTTTGTTTTAAGTTAGACTTTTCTATTAATTTTAATTTCTATTTGTTTTTAGGGTTTATTAGTTCATATGTAGCAGTATCTGTTATCATTATGTTTGATGTGAATATTTTTCCTTTTCTCTTCAATTTTGGTGTCATTTTTATTTGATAGTAATTTCTGTTTGTTTTAAGCTTGAATTATTGTAGGATGCCCATCTTAGGTTTTAATATGGGTTTTTGCTTGTCTTTAAAAACTTCTGTTTCCGAAAAGCTTTTTGAAGTTTTTTGGTTTAGAATTGATGTGGATGTATTGCTGGGAAATATTAGGAATATCTGTAAAAACTTGTTTTTTTTGGTTTTCCTGCTTAAGATTCAAAATGTTAGGTCATATTTTAAAATTTTTGATAAAATTTGAATATCAGTCAAAGTTCTCAATTAAACTGCAGTTTAATGTAATAAATTCTAATAATATATTTCCTAATAATTGCTTTACTGGAGAGGGATATCATTATTTATATAAATTAAGAATCTGCATAATTTCTGGTCTCCTATAGGGCTGAAGCCATCTTGACCTCTATTCTCTAGACACCCTTGGATATACATCTGTCTTAATCAACCATTTTTATGAAAACAGTCTTCTTATGTTATGTTTTGTAGTAGTTGTTTATTTGTTTAAGTACATACATGTCAAGGTCATTTGTTGAAAAGAGTTCTGCTCTGTTGTTGTAAATCAAAGATGTTATATATTAGTGTAACTGTATTTTTTTTTCTTTTCCTTTTATTAATTTAATCACCCTTGGTCCAGAGATTTTAATTGAGGTGTCTACATGGCCTGCAACTTTAAAGTTGAGCAGCTAAAAAAAAAAAAAAAAAAATATTTCTCATGCTAAGAATGGATAAAAATCACATTTTTGAGCCAAAATTTAATGTTTTCTATAAAGTTTCTTTTGTCCAGTTTACTTACCCTGAAAGTTTCATGCCAATTTGAGGAAACCCATGTTTGGCACATTTTTAGGTTTCAAGAACCAATGCAGCTCACTTTTTTTTCAAAATGTTGTTTTTCTTCTTAGGTTTTTATGGCTGATATACAAGCCCAATAAGATGCTAGCTGATTGGGGACAAAAAAAAATTTGGCCTGTTTTGGGCATCATGGATCAATAAAAAAAAAATCAGATAGTCTTTTCTGACATAACTGTAAAATTCAAATTTAGCACACACACAGTGGGCTCAAGAGGGAGAGATTTGTTGCAACAAATATTTACAAACGCAACATCTTTTTAATGGCCACCTTGCAAAGTAAAAACCTGTCCAAGTAGGTGGTAAATCATGTACATTGCTGCTACAATCAAACATGGCAACCAAACAGATTACATTTCCTTTCTAGCGCCACAAGCCTTACAAATAAAGATATATTTGACATGTATTGTATTGGTATATGGATACCATACAATATATATTGTAAAAAATAAATACTCCAAGAGCTCAACACAAACAATAGCCCCCCCCCCCAATCCTTTCAAAAAGATGAAACAGATTTAAAAATCACACTTATTAAAAATAACAGCCTTAAATACTTTCTTAAAAAAAGAAATATCAACAGTATTTTCTATATTTTAATCAAGTTAGTACCAATGTCTATCTATAGAGAACTGAGTGTCATAATCATTCGCTGTGGATCTCAAGTACACTAAGCTGTCAAAACATGCAAGGTATTTACTGTCATGGATTCCAAAATATAAACAAAAGTACATAAAACACACCTATAGTCTGGAAACAGACAGTATCCTTAAATTTTTACATGTGTTTCATGCAGAATCTTGGGGATGTACACCATCAAACAACAAAACAGAATTATTTTGCAAAAAACAGCCATCAGACAAACACCCAAAGAAAACATCCCAGTATAAACATTACTGCAGTAAATTATATATGGGTGGACAAAGGAAAATATGTGAGTGGATTGTTTTACAAACAGGGTGAATACAGAGTCTGAATGACAAAATTTGGTGTTAGCAAACTCCCAGGTGCTTACAAGAAGAAACAAGCTTTGAAGTTCTATGTTGTTTAGCAATTCCCTGAATTGAAGGATAAAACTGAGAGTCCAGGAAGAAATTACAAAAGTTGACTTATTCGAATTAATTTTGAGCTGACCAATTTCGGAAGTGACTGATAGCTAGTGTGTCTTGAATGAACAGTGGCACTTCCACATTCCAGAGATTTTTAGTCATGTCATTAACCCTGAAATGGATGTTTGAAGCATAATTAGGTACATCATTTATGCAGAATAGGAAAATAATTGACTTAAACCATATCCCTTAAGACTCCACACAAACCAGAAGAAGCAGTCTGGAATTTATCTCCAGCAACTGGTAATGGTTGATACCAAGGGCTTTACCATTAACATGGATTCCATGCAACTCCCATTATATTTTTAGGCTTTACCCTTAGCGTTGATTCCATGCAACTTCCATTTTTCCAGACTATGCAATGGTCAACTACAGTGGCGTCAATTCACGAAAATTGAGGGGGCGAGGCAAGATGTATTCTTCATTATTAGGGCATTGGGGAGGGGCAAATTTGTCGTTTTTCCAAATTATTTTAATGAAAATACGAAAAAAGGGATCTTTCAACTGAGGTGCTCCCAAAAAAAAGTATTTCTGAAAAACTTTTGAAAAAGGAGGGGGGGGAGTTCAGCTCCCCCTAATTTATGTCACTGGTCAACTGCATCAAAACCTTAATTAAATCTAAAAGCATGGAAATGGTCTTAAAGCCATTATCTAAAGCTATGTTTATTACACTAGTTACAAGGATCAATGCATCCCCTATCTTTCTATTCATTTGAAAACCAAGCTGATTACTATTAACAAACAACAAAACTTATCTAGAAAATCGATTAGCCAGCATTAGTATATTTTTCAACAAGAGATGAGAAATAACATGCAACACTGATATTGAGTAGCAATTACCAAGACTTTTCTGTCACTACCTTTATAATCCTTTAAGCCTTTCTTGCTTTTTTTTAACAATATGTAAACTTACGTTGTTGAAAACTATCATTAATCAGTTATGCTAGAACCAGATACTACTACTACTACTACTAACAACAACTCACTGCAGCACCTAGCCGCCTAGCTACGCACGCTCCTCCTCTATCCCAATCTATGCAAAGCCTCCCTTTTTACACCCTCCCAGGAAGTTCCAATTTCCTTTAAATCTTTCTTTATGACATCCTCCCACCCCAGACGTGGACGACCTACTTTCCGTTTAGCCCTAGACGGTTGGCCGAAAAGGACAATCTTCGGCAATCTGTCATCCTTCATCCAAACAACGTGCCCTGTCCACCTCAACCTATAGATGGCAAAATGTATTTCAGAACTATTAGACTCACTAGGTCAATGCAAGACGAAGTATTTTTCATGTTGCACATGGTAACAGAAAGGAAGCGCAAATATCATCCTTTTTGTTCCCAGGCAATATGCTGGGTTTTCCATCAGAATATTCATTAATATAGACTGTGGTACACACTTTTCTTGAAAACTACTGAGTATAAACCCTTTCCGGACATATGACAAACAAACAAAATCAAAGTGTTGCTCCTGCAGCATAGCTACTTGACGTACTTTATAACTCTCGCATGTGTTATATAGGAAAAAGTTTTACATTAATTTATTGCATTAAACTGCAGTTAATTGAGAACTTTGGCTGATATTCAAACTTTATCAAAAATTTAAAGTATGACCTAACATTTTGAATCTTAAGCAGGAAAAACCACCAAAAAAAAAACAAGTTTACGGATATTCCTAATACTTCCCAGCAACACATCCACATCAATTCTAAACCAAAAAACTTCAAAAAGCTTTTCGGAAACAGAAGTTTTTAAAGACAAGCAAAAACCCATATTAAAACCTAAGATGGACATCCTACAATAATTCAAGCTTAAAAACAAACAGAAATTACTATCAAATAAAAATGACACCAAAATTGAAGAGAAAAGGAAAAATATTCACATCAAATTCCAGAACTTTCAACTACGTTGAACAAAATGGCTCTATCAAAATTTCGATTGGATATGTTTGGGGAAATGGTGGGCGTGGAAGGGGTGTCAGTTGCCGTAGAATCACTTTCGACTATTAAAAAGGGGAACTGGCCATTTAAATTTCCAATCGAACCCTGATGGCTGTGGGGGAGTTGTCATCCTCAAAGACCTAATTTCCAGAACTTAAAACTACGTTTAATAAAATGGCTATCTCAAAATTTTGATTGGATGTGTTTGGGGAAAAGGTGGGCGTGAGAGGGGGGGCTACTCGACTATTAAAAAGGGCACTAGCTCTTTGAATTTCCAATCGAATGAGCCTTTTTTTTGAAGTTTCTATGACAATGCCTTCTATAAAAACCTTATATGCCCCCAGGGCATAACTTAAAACCCTTGCGCTGAGGTTGTGGGGGAGTGTCCTTCTCAAAAACATATTTTCTATCTGGAAATCAACTACGCTGAACAAAATGGCTATCTCAAAATTTGGATTGGATGTGTTTGGGGGGAATGATGGGCATGGGGGGTGCTAGTTGCCCTCCAATCTCTTTTGACTATTAAAAAGGACACTAGCCCTTAGAATTCCAATCGAATGAGTCTTTTTGAACTTTCTATGAGAACGCCTTCTATAAAAACCTTATATGTCCCCAGGGCATAACTTAAAACCCTTGCCCTGAGGGTTGTGGGGGAGTATCCTCCTCAAAAACATATTTTCTTTATGGAAATTAAATACGCTGAACAAAATGGGCTCTCTCAAAATTTTGGTTGGATGTGTCTGGGGGAATGATGGGCGTGGGGTGGGGCTAGTTGCCCTCCAATCACTTTCGACTATCAAAAAGGGCACTAGCCCTATGAATTTCCAATCGAATGAGCCTTTTTTTTTTGAAGTTTCTACGACAACGCCTTCTATGAAAACCTTATATGCCCCCAGGGCATAGCTTAAAACCCTTGCCCTGAAGGTTGTGGGGGAGAGTCCTCCTCAAAAACATATTTTCTATCTGGAAATCAACTACGCTGAACAAAATGGCTATCTCAAAATTTTGATTGGATGTGTTTTGGAGAATGATGGGCATGGGGGGGGGGGGGTTAGTTGCCCTGCAATCACTTTCGACTATTAATAAGGGCACTAGAACTCTCGATTTCCAATCGGATGAGAGCCCCCTTTGAAGTTTCTACGACGATCCCTTCCATATAAAGTGCCCCTGGAAAAAAAAAAATAATAACACTGGAGCCGTATGGCCTTTACTATAGGCAACTCCAACATCTCTATGATCTTGCGAGCACCTGTGAAAAAATGGGCATTTTGAAAAAAAAAGCCTGAAACTCTTTAGAAATGGCGATGAACCCGTCGCGCCTTTTTGTGATATTCCTGAATCACCTCTGAGTCAAACTTTTTCTCGCTTGACATTTTTTTTTTTTTTTTTTTTTTTTTTTTTTTTTTTTTTTTTTTTTTTTTTTTTTTTTTTTTTTTTTTTTTTTTAACTTAAGATCCTCATGAGCTCTGTTGTTCGCTCTTCACTTGGCTGCAGCTATTGCTGGAACCATGAAAAGAATATTGAGATGATGTTTCACTTATAGGCTTGCGTTTTAGTCCGTATTCTATTGTGGGGAGGAGGGGTGCGCGCAATTTAGCTCAAAGAGGGTGCAGGACTTTGTTTCATAATTAAATAAAAAAAAAGTTTTTTTTAACTGAAAGTAAGGAACGACGTTAAAAAACTTAAAACGAACAGAAATTATTCCGTATATGAAAATGTTTTATGTCTTAAAAAAATAGAGTTGTGAGAAAGTCAAACTTAGCGTAAAGAGCGAGGCGTTGAGGAGGGGACAGCCCTACCAGATTTCCTATTAACGTCAAGCCTTTCATATGCGGGATAATTTCTGTTTGTTTCCAAGACAACATTCATCTGACAGCCCTTTCATATGCGGGATAATTTCTTAAAAGTTTTAACGTCGTTCCTTACTTTCAGTTAAAAAAAACTTGTTTTTTTTTCATTTTAATTTTTGTACGTTTTTGAATTAATACAGGTTTTGATTTTGGCTCACCGTACGTGAATAATTACAACACAATTTTCATATTAATTTACTTGGTTAAATGGCTTTCTCGAAACTTGTTTAATTTTATTTACGAACGTTTTTATTAGTAATAAATATACGTAACTTACGAATTAACTTACGTAACGAACTTCTATATTCATATATTTTTAATACGTATAATAGGGGGTTCGCCCCCTAGTCAATACCTAGCTCTTTAAGCTAAAGTTCGAATTTTGTTCCAATTCTTTAAAAATGACTCCTTAATCACAAAGGCCGTTACTTAGAATAAATACCTCTTTTGAAAGTACTAAAAAATCTTTGGCTTAAAGAGCGAGATATTGACTAGGGGGTGAACCTAATCTTATACGTAATATTTTCTGTTCGTTTTAAGTTTTGATGTTGCTCCTTACTTTCAGTTTAAAAACTTGTTTTTTTTTAAATTTAATTTCTGATCTTTTTTTTAAAATAATGCTGGGAAATCCTGCACCCCCTTCATAGCAATGTGCCACCCCCATGAAAACTTCCTTCATGTAAAGATCCTCCCACATAACCCTCGGCCCACCCCCCTCCCCCCACTACCAGAAAAAATCCCCCTGAAAACGTCTGTATGCTTCCCAATAACCAATACTATATGTTAACATTGGGTAAAGTTCATAACTTTCAGCCCTCCCCCCGGGGACTTCGGGGGGATTAAGTCATCCTAAAAGACATAGTTATCATATTTTCGAGCATGCAAAAACAAAATGGCTATCTAAAAATTTTGATCGAGTGACTTTGGGAAAAAAAAAAAAATGTGTGTCGGAGGGGGCCTAGTTTGCCCTCCATTTTTTTTTGGTCACTTAAAAGGGCACTTGAACATTTAATTTCCGTTACAATGAGCCCTCCCACGATATTCTAGGACACTGGGTCGATACGATCACCCCTGGGAAAAACAAATAAACACGCATCCGTGATCTTTCTTCTGGCAAAAAAGGCAAAATTCCACATTTTCGTAGATAGGAGCTTGAAACCCCATACAGTAGGGTTCTCTGATACGCTGAATATGATGGTGTGATTTTCATTAAGGTTCTGTAACTTTTAGGGGGTCTTTTCCCCTTTTTTCGAAAATCAGCCAAATTTTCCCAGGCGCGTAACTTTTGATGGGAAGGACTAAGCTTGATGAAACTTACACATTTGAAATCAGCATTAAAAATCTGATTCTTTTGATGTATCTATTGGAATCAAAATCCCATTTTCTAGAGTTTCAGTTACCATTGAGCCGGGTCGCTCCTTACTTACATGTTCAAAAACAACCTCTCTGTCACTGATATATTTACATTTCACTATTTACAAGGCAAAACAAATGCTCAAACTGCGGGAAAACCTGGTCACGTGCCTTCAAGCTTAAAGTGTGAAATTGTGAGAAGTTTCATGTCAAAACAGGCTGATTTAAAGTAGTAGCAACATCAGTGCGACTGTACAAATGTGTTTTTTCTTCTTTTTTTTTGTTCTCTCCTTTTAATCCGTCTTTTGCAATCTTGTATTTCTGTAGTTGAGTTTCCTTTGGATATTTTGTTGCTATTTTCTTTCTTTTCTTGCACTCCATTTACAACATTTTGTATGTTTAATAATGGGTAATAAAATAATAATAATAATGACGACATTAACGTTATATTTATGTTAATATATGTTATTTGTATTATAAAGTCATTATCAGTATTATCTGAGGGTCAGTATTTAAATTATTATCAGTATTTTTATGATTTGTATTATTAATATGTCAGGATTTATATTATTTAGTATATATTATGTTAGATATATTGTTCAGTTTTAACGCCGACAAACTGTTTAAAGTATAGCTGGTCTGTTAATGACACTTAGTTTTCGATTCCAATAAATAAAGTGCACTTATCAAGCTAAGGTGTAATTAAACCTTTATCTCTTTGTTCATATCGTAACTAAGAATTATTCACCCCAAGGTTGGCTCCGCCAGGATTTTGCGTAACCCCGTTAGGAAAACGGGGAAAAGGGTTAGTTTAGTTTTGTGTCTGGTTCTGATAGGTTAATTTTATTAATTTACTTTTAGTTACTCGAATTTGTAAATAATGCCACATAGAAGATCAAGACTCCTTGGAAAATCGAGAGATTCTCTGTGAAATCTTTATTTGATGGGGAAGTTTCAGGGCGCGGAATCAAAAGAATTTCCCAGGTAAATGTTTTTATTATTTATTGCGTAACCTTTACCAGTTGTCCTAGAAAGTTCTAGTGCCCTTTTAAGTGACCAAAAAATGGATGGAGGGCAACTAGGCCCCCTCCCACGCTCATTTTTTCCCAAAGTCACCTGATCAAAATTTTGAGATAGCCATTTTGTTCAGCATGTTCGAAAATATTATAAGTATGTCTTTTAGGATGGCTTAATCCCCCGAAGTTCCGGGGGGAGGGCTGAAAGTTATGAACTTTACCAATGTTAACATTTAGTATTGGTTATTTGGAAGTATACAGACGTTTTCAGGGGAGATTTTCCTGGTAGTGGGGGGGGGCGGGTGGGGTCAGGCGTTATGTGGGAGGATCTTTCCATGAAGGAAGTTTTCATGGGGGAAGGGACATTGCTATGAAGGGGACGCCGGACTTCCCAGCATTATTTAATAAAAGATCATAAATTTAATAAAAAAAAAATGTATTTCAACTGCAACAGCAGCAACATCGAAACTTTAAACGAACAGAAAATATTGCATATATAATTGGGTTCACCCCGTAGTCAATGCCTCGCTCTTTAAGCCAAAGATTTTTTAGTACTTTCATAAGAGCTATTTATTCTAATTAACGGCCTTTGTGAATAAGCGGTCATTTCTAAAGAATTGGAACAAAATTTGAACTTTCGCTTAAAGAGCAAGGTATTGACTAGGGGGCGAACCCCCTAATAAACGTATTAAAAATATATAGAATATAGAAGTTCGTTACGTAAGTTAATTCGTAAGTTACGTATATTTATTACTAATAAAAACGTTCGTAAATAAAATTAAACAAGTTTCGAGAAATCCATTTAACTAAATAAAAGTAAATTAACATGAAAATTTTGTTCTAATTGTTCATGTACGGTGAGCCAAGATCAAAACCTGCATTTATTCAAAAACGTCCAAAAATTAAATAAAAAAAACAAGTTTTTTAAACTGAAAGTAAGGAGCGACAATAAAACTTAAAACGAACAGAAATTATTCCATATATGAAAGGGACTGTCCCCTCCTCAACGCCTCGCTCTTTACGCTAAAGTTTTTTATTGTTTTAAAAAATAAAGTTGTGAGACAGAGTCAAACTTTAGCGTAAAGAGCGAGGCGTTGAGGAGGGGACAGTCCCTTTCATATACGGAATAATTTCTGTTCGTTTTAAGTTTTATTGTCGCTCCTTACTTTCAGTTTAAAAAACTTGTTTTTTTATTTAATCTTAGAAAGGGGTTAGGTTAGGAAACTGAAACTTTCAGGGATGGGTCTACAGGCTAAATTATGTCATGGGAAGGTATTTTGAAGAACTTATATCCACTCCTTCTCCCTCTAGAGGATCGTGAAATATGCCTACATGATATGCTTGAAAAGATTGTAATTCTAAGAAACGGGCTAGCTCACCATGGACGTTCAAGTCTCAGCTTCAATTCAAGCATATCCTTGGCAAAACCTAACCTATTGAAATTTTTATAAAACAACATTTTACTTAATTTTCAGTTATAAGTTTGTTTTTCTCTGGCTTTAGTTCTGAAAATGCAATTCATGTTATTTGATTAGAACTTTAAGCCATATCAATGTTTTTTTTTTCAAATTTAGGAAATGTATTTGCATATCTTTAAAACCTTATAAATTGGGATTGAGCAAAGTTGTGAAGCTGAAAACAATTTTGTTGTACTTCATTTAAGTTGAAGATCTATTTTGCAAGGTTCCAGTTTTATAACACACCTATTTTTAAAGGTCAGGACCCTCAAGAGGGAGAAGGAGTCAGTGGTGGATCCAGGGAGGGGCGAGGGGGCGCCCCCTAGCGTAGTCTAAAGCGTAGTTTAATTTACTTAATTAAACGCAAGTTTGCGTTAATTAAACTTGCTCCTAAAGCAAGTTAATTGGACCAACCTATTTTGCCCCCCCCCCCCCCCCAAAAAAAAAAAAATCCTGGATCCGCCCATGGAAGGAGTGGAGGTAGGTACTTAAAAATACCTTCCCAGGACATACTTTAGCCTGTAGACCCATCCCTGAAAGTTTCATTTTCCTAACCTAACCCCTTTCCGAGATAGCCAAAAGTAGCTAAAGTAGAATTCTACCAAATTTTGACGAAACAAAATTTACCTTAATTTTCAATTATCAGTTTCTTTTCTCTGGTTTTAGTTCTGAAAATGTAATTCCTTTAATTTGAGTAGAATTTTAAGCCATATCAACGGTTTTTTTTCTAAATTTGGGAAATATATTTGCAGGTATTTGAAACCTCATAAGTTGGGATTGAGCAAAGTTGTGAAGCTGAAAACTTCATTTAAGCAGAAGATCTGTTTTTCACGATTTCACTTTGTAACATAAATTTTTTAAAGGTCAGTGCCCTGGAGAGGGGGAAGGAGTGAAGATATTTTAAAATACCTTCCTATGACATACTTTAGTCTGTCGACACATCCCTGAAAGTTTCATTTTCATAATCTAATCCCTTTCCAAGCGACCCATAAGTAGCTAAACTGGAACTTTACCTGTATATGCTCTGTTCAGTATATTATTTTCGTTGTATTCTGTAAGCTACTCCGGATTCAGAAAATACCAAAGTTCAAGGGTTCTTAGTCTTTCAACAGCTTGGACTTCGTAAATTCCATTTCCCCTTCATTTCTTAGAGTTCATAGCAATGGGTACTTGTTCAGGGAGAGGGCCAAAGTCAGGGAAAATATTCCGAGGAAAGTTGATAATTCAGATCGAAAAAAAAAACGAGAGGCAGATCAGTGATTCCAAAAGAGGTCCAGGTGGACCCCTCAGGGGCGTATCTAGAGCAAAATTTTGGGGGAGGCCCGATGTGAAAATGGCGCCAATGAGAAAAATCTTGGGGGGGGGAATGTGACAAAGGTGCCAATAATTGACCAAATTGATAAATTTTTTCTAAAAAAGTAAAAAAAAAAAAAATAAAAACAGGATAAGAGGGCCCCCTAGGGGTCTACGGGGGACTAAATTGGGGTTTAAATCGGTGTGACGAAAAAAATAGGGGTCCACAATTTGTAAACAGGAGTCCACGAAAATTTACATGGTTTAGATAGTAAAAACTAAATTGTTAGCTTGACTTCACCTATCAACGTTGGTAGATAATGTTTTAAGTAGCCCAGCAATAGGCCCGTTTTTTTAGCACTAAGATCTTACATCTTTCTGCAAAGATTACCGTTTTAACTCATCTTTGTTCTGAGATCTTACAGCTCACTGATGTTACCAAAAAGTGAGAAGACCGCCACTGTTTTGCCATATAGAACAATGATGAGAGAACTTTGATGATCTACTCATCATTGTTCTCAGACCGCTGATCAGAGCAGAATGATGAAAGGCGTTTGCACAAAAGCGACCAAAGATGTAAGATCTTTGTTCAAAGATTTCACTTTTAAGCGTTTTCTGACAAAAGATGTAAGATCTTAGCACATTGATGAGGGAAAAAACAGACCTAATGTTAAACGATCACCCAACACCACCTAGTAGCAAAAAGTTTGAGTGATAGGTTGGACCAGTCAATTCTATTTGTGATTAATGCAGCCAACAGAGTAAGAAGTAATGCATTGAATACGTTCTTAATCGCGCAATTGTGCGATGAAAATGATGAAGATTTCCAATGACCGCTCTTACATAGTGAAGTGCGTTGTTTCTTGAAAGGCGCATGTTTAAAAAGATTTTACTCAATTTTTGAATCAGTAAGAGTTTCTAGAAAGTAAAGATCCAGATTTAAAAGAAAAACTGATCTTTTGAAAGCAGCCATCGCATACTTGACAGAGTTATTCAAAAAATTTAAGGACATTAACGTAGAGTTAAAAGGGGGCAGCCTGAATTTAAAAACAGGAGGATATTGAGACATGCATTCAACATTTAATTACCCTGCATAATGACTTCACAATCAGATTTGAAGACAATCTGATGATGGAAATACCCCCATGGATCATAAATCCATTTGATGAAATGGAAGTGAAAAATGTGACATTACAAGAGGAGCTCGAGCTCAGCACTAATGAGGTCCTGAATGTGAAATTTCAAATAGGGTATTAAATATTTTGGCTGCAGACAGAAATACATATGACAAAAAAAAATCATTTTTGTTTGTTTATTTTTTGTCCAAGATGCACCTCTTTCCCCCTTGGAAATATTAAATATGGCATAAAGTGAAATTGGAAAATTTTCACTTTATTTCACATTTAACAGGTAACATAAGATCTTGCTACAAGGACAAGATATACTTTTTGTGTATTTTTTAACTCTTTTTTGTTCAAATTTAGATAAGAATGCATGGTCCAATAAGGGCAAAGGGGCACTTCGTAAATTCTTGTATTAATAATTGGGTCAAGACTTCATAAATAACTTTCACTCATTTATTTATTTTGTTTTGCTTTGCACTGGTCAAAGACCGTTATCAATTCCCAAAAGAGCATAATGGGCATATTTTAAATAGATTTTTTTTTTAAATTACTGAATGTTTCATTTCGACCATCAGAAAAGCTTTGACATCAATATTAATGTGATTATAATATGTGATCTTGAGCTCGACGAATTATTTTGACTTCATTCTAAATTAACTTTACCTAATAATCTATAAATAATTTAGATTATTCATATTTCATCCATTTAAAAACATTCAGACTTTCAAATGAGTATTGCCTTTTGTTTTCATGTATCGTATTCAAAACGTGGCGGGTGGTTTAATTGTCATTATGAGATCAATGGAATAATTAATAAGGTCTATTATCTACTTTTTAAGTCTTCCAGTTTTAATGCTATGAATTCAATATGTATTCTTGTTTCAGCTTCCTTCCACACTTTTCACAAAGAAAACCGATCCACATTTTCCAGTTCTTGCTCCCGTTCTCTGCATTTTGGAAGATGGAATTAATTATAGACTTAAATCCAGTGAGCAGCTTATTCTTGCATGCAAGGTGAGTACTTTGTTTCTTAAACTCTAAGCCGAGCAAATTTATTCAGCTTTAAAAGTCTAAATAGGCTAAGAAAATTCCCAAAACTGATTTAGAAGTCATTTTAACCTATTTAGAGTTTTTTCTATCTTACTTTTTTTATTTGAAATTAGAAAATAAATGCCTAGTAGTTTTGGGGAAACTCCAACAGTCATTGTATATGCTCTACGTAATTTGAGAGCTGTGTCAATTTGGGATTGGCCCTTATTTTTCGTATTTGTCCCGTAATTTGAAACATATGGTACGTAATTTGAAAGCTGTGTCAATTGGGATCCATATTCTTGAAAAAATCATTATCTGATACTTTTTCAAATAGTTAACCAACTTTTTGCCCATATTTTTCGAATTTGTCCTCTCCCTAACCCTCTGAAAAAAAAATTCTTTGCGCGTGTCTGCCTCTAGATAGCACAGCATCGGCTTGCTTGTTAAGCTGTTTTAGCTTTTGTAGTGTAGCAGTTACTGCGTTCTCTCAAAATTAATAAACTAAAGTTCAAGGCCACCAATACTAAATATGCAAAAAAAGTTTGTCCTTTTGTTAGTAGAATTTTTGAAAATAGGGCAAATTTTCTCGGGCTCGTAACTTTTGATGGATATGAGTAAACTTGATGAAACTTGTGTTTTTAAAATCAGCATAAAAATCTGATTCTTTTGATGTATCTATTGATATTAAAATTCCATTTTTTAGAGTTTCGGTTACTATTGAGACGAGTCGCTCTTGCTATACAGTTCGTTACCACGAACTGTTTGATACAGTAGATGAGACAATTTGATGCATAGAGTAGGCTACGACGTAATATTCCGAGACATCATTTCATATATGCCAGATCTATGAAAGCAAACAAGGTAGGGGCAAGGACATCTGGTCATCTAGAATTGCACAACAATGTGAATTCCCTTGCATGGGTGTCTGTAGAGGTTAGACAAGACATCCTCCCCCCCCCCCGGGAAGACAAAACTTGCGCAAAATGTTCCACATCCTGTGATATCTGGGAAATCTATGTACCTTTCTACGAAACACATTTTAAACTGCCCCTACCCCAGTAGAAAAAGACGAGTATTGGGTGCCAATGAATGATTCCAAAAAATGCCACCAATTAAGGGATTCATTTGAAAGAAGTTTTTGGTCTGGGTAGACTTCCCCCCTTAAACCAGTCTTTGATTCGGAAAACTGAGGTTGAGAGAATTCAACCAAGTCTTTAAACTAGAGATGCGGAATAGATTTGAAGCCTTGTCTTTACTAGATGATGCTGATAGCAATCAATACTGGGAAAGCATCAAGTTGTGCTTTCACGATGCCGCGAAAGCCACCGTTGGGTACCACAAGAGCTTAAAAGACCAATGGCTATCTGACCAAACATGGGAACTCAGAGACAAGGAAAAAAGTAAAAGCATTGCTTATCCAAAGACAAACCCCCGACCAACAGATCCTCAAAAACGATGAATACAAAGCCGCGGATAAAGAGGTAAAGAAGAGTGCCAGAAAAGACCAGAGAAACCTGGAGCGAAAAGCAGCGCAGGCAGAAGAGGCAGCGAAGAGAGTTGATTCAATAGCTGACTATAAAGTCACTAATGAGATTATTGGAAAAGAAATCCTCTATTCAACATGGACCACTAACAGACCCCTCGGGCATCCTGATAACACAGCAGTCTGACGTAAACGAAGTTTGGGCCAGTCACTTCGAGAAGCTGTTGAATAGACCTCCACCAGACGATCCCCCAGAGATCCTAGCAACAACACTGTTTTCCTTAGATATCAGCACGGATCCGCCGTCATCCACTGAAATTATAGCAGCACCAAAGAAGCTGAAAAATGGGAAGTCGCCTGGCGGAGACAGGATATCCGCGGAAATGATCAAAGCGACTGTTATGACCTGTCTCAAGTTCTGGACAGCGTTTGTTCACAGTAATATGGACGACACCAAAATAACTTCGGATTGGAAACGCAGCACCCTTGTGAGGATCTTTAAGAAAGGCGATGCGTCCTTCCCAGGCAACTGGCGAGGAATCTACATGCTTTCCATACCTAGCAAATTGCTGACGCACATTTTACTACAGAGAATCAGACCGAGCCGTTCATGTGCATACCTGATATTTACTCTACGGCTGCTGACGGAAGAAAGCAGAGAATGGCGCTCCAAAATCTATATGATATTCATCGATTTTGAGAAGGCATTTGACTCAGTAGACCGCCAAAGTCTGTGGAAGACCCTACTGCATTGCGGAATCCCTGAAAAGATGGTTTCGCTGATTGTTGCGTTTAATGAAGATAGCGAGTGCTATGTAAAGACACCAGATGGCCAAACTCGCCAAGATGGCCAAACACCAGATTCCGCATTCTGTACAGAGTTAAGCAAGGTTGCGTCTTGTCACCACTACTTTTCGCAATCGTCATTGATTACATACTGAGAAGTACAAGCACAGACGGAATCCGGCTGGATCCAGAAACACGCCTCAGTAATGTAGACTTTACTGACGACATCGCCGTCCTAGAATCATGCAAGCGAAGACTCCAAAAACTCCTTGACAAAGTGAGGGAGAGAGGTGGCCCTGTCGACCTGAAAATAAATAGTGAGAAAAAAAAATGCATGGCTACCACAGATTCACCCCTGAGCATCACTTGCGGAGACCAACACATAGAGCAAGTCGTCCATTTCAAATACTTGGGAAGCATAACGACTCTTCAATAGCAATGTTATGCCAGTGCTGCTTTACGCAGTCGAAACCTGGCACCTGAAACAGGAACAAGAGAGAAGAATACTTGCTTTCGAAAACACATGTCTCAGAAGAATTTTCAACATCCGTTGGCAGCAGAGAATAACAAAACCAATCCATCCGTGACAAGACTGGCCAGCCTCTTGTGACATATATCATAAGAGTCCGCCGATGGAGATACCTTGGCTACGTACTACGTATGGACAATCTCCGACTACCAAATGCAGCGAGCGCTCCATTGGCAGCCATCGGGTCCACGTCGCAGGGGCAGACCCAGAAACACCCTGCGTCCAACGTACCAGACAGATCTCCGTAACCTGCACACATCAATCCAACCTCAGTGGGAGGACATACTTGCAGCAGCAAACCTGCGGGAAGATTGGCGGCTCCTTTTTTGATGCCCTGGGTGCCTCTGGAGGCAGAGGCTGATCTAAGGTAAGGGTAAGGCTCCCCCCCCCCCCCCCCACCTGCTTTCGTGCTTGCTCTTATCCTCTCTGAAAGTTTTGTTTGTTTCTTTATACTGTTGATCATACGAAGCACTGTACGGTATATAAATAATAGACAGTAGGATCATTCCCTATCTCAACTATTATACAAAGCCGGATCGAGATGCAAGTGGTCCGGAGAACATATAAACGTAAGCGACATTAGATTTTTTCCCGGTTAGACAGGTCAAATTTTTCTTGAACGCGAAACTTAGCTTCACCTTAGCGCAATGTTATTATTAGATGTTTTTAGAAATTATAAGTAGATTTCGAAGTCTCGAGTTGGTTCCAAAGGCGTTTTGAGAAGTTTCTGCGAAAATGCGTGTTCCAGGGTCCTCATTTGATTTGCCATCAGCAGTCCAGTGGACGAGGACTTATGAGTATACGGGCGGAGCTTTTATACGCACCAAGACTGTAGTAGCCACACATTACGGAGCCGTGATTCTACTGTCTATAATTTATATATAGCGATACGAAGGTAGAAAATTGACAGAAATCAAAGAGAAAACAGTGGCGCAGCTGGGGAAACCCCTGCCATTGGTGCCACTGACGATTTCTGTACATTTTAATATAGTTTGCATGTTTTATGGTTCTCTTAGACCCCTTCCTTCATCTGAAATAAATTCCTTCGTACGCACATTTGAACTTCCTCTGAAATAAAGAAAATGCTGTAAAAATACGCACTTTTCAAATTTATTATTTAGCCCAGGTATGTATTCAGGATAGGGGCCTTGTGAACTGCGCCTTTCTTAGTTGTCTAATTATGTTTGGCACGGGTTAAATATCCGACCACACTTTGTTTTCTCTCCGCAATAAAACAATTTTCTCGCTGTATGCACTCTGAGATAATCAGCTTAGCCTAAAAGGGATGAACTACAATGCAGGTATATTTTAATTAAATGTTTAATATAGAGTTGGTATTTTGGTTAGGTTAGGTATTTAATATAAATGCGTTCTGGGTGGCCTGCTTTTTATAATTATCTGTTGCAGTTTCCATAATTTTGTAACTAAAGTATTATATTTTCATTATTTTTTAAGATGTTTTATTATGATTATTATGATTTCATTATGATACCTAACTTCACTTCTTGAGTGTGGTTGGGATATCATGGTTGCAGTGGTAGCTGCAACCTAGTAAAGAGCGAACCACAGCCCATAGTACCCAAAAGTTAAAAAACGCGTTATGAAAAAAATGCCATCTGACGCTGACTCAGGAATGGTAACTGTTATTTCGGTTCGTCTTAAAAGTAAAAGTTTATTGCGAAAAGAAATTTATGGTGATTTCGAAAAAAAAGCCTGAAGCCCCTCGAAAATGGTGTCAGATCAAAATGAAAAGCGTACTATTGGAATCAGCATGGTCCAAAACCCTTAATGCAGGGAAATTACAGTCCCCCTCCTTGAACAACAAGGAAAATCGCTTTTTTTACTCATCTCTCCTGTTATTTTTTTTCAGCGGGCCTCAAGCGGGCTACCAGAACATCATAGAGAGCTTAATGGCTCGTTCAAAAGCTATTTCTCATATCTACGTGCTTTTATAAATTCCACCATCGGCAAGTGCCATATGGCACTAAAATGACACTTTTTGTGCCGTTTCTAAAGGGGGGGGGCTAGCGGGCTACCAAAACATCGTAAAAAGATGTTTAATAGCTCACATAAAAGCTAATTCTCGTATCTACGTTTCCCCTATAAAATCCACCATCTACAAGTGCCAAATGGCACTATTGGTGCCATGTCTCAAGTGGATAAGCTGGGGCTAGTGAGCATCCAGAACTTCTTAGAGAGATGTTTAATGGCTCATTTGAAAGCTATTGCTCATATCTACGTACTTTTTATCAGTTCTACCATCCGTAAGTGCCATATAGTACTAAAACGGGCACTTTGGTGCCACTTCTTAAGCGGAAAATCTTGGAAGAATAAAACGGCACCATTATAATAGTTATGGTCCAAAACCCTTAACTGGAGATTTACAAGAACTCTTCCTATATACTCCCTCTCTCAGCCCCCTTTTTAAGTCTCAATAGTTCGTTGGGAGAATTCACTATGAACTCACACGGTCAGCCGACGTTGAGGCTCGCAAAATGATTTTTAAAATATGGAATGTTCTTAAGGAAGAAATTCATAGAAAAAAAATAATTGAATGTAAAAATTCCAAATGACTTCTTCGACGGAACCTCTCCCCTCCTCCTGTTCGCAAAAGTTGAGCTTTGCCAAATATAGTTTAATGATCTCACTCTTTATAATAGAAGCTTTTATGAACTCAATGGTTTATAATAGCCCATTACAATTGCATTTGCTGAATAAGGTCCAATAGCTATGCTTTTGGTGATGACATAACTCTCCATAACTTGCAAACTGAACGATATTTTGCGGCAACTTGGAGATGAATATGTAATGAAGGACCGCCGAGCTGGTTTGCAGAGTGATGTTTTCATGGGTGATTTATACGATGCTATCAAGAATGCAGAAAACTCAGCCAATTTCACCTATAGATTTACTATCTGGAAAATTGGCGAAGTGCCTAGAATACCGCAAGATGTGCTGACTTCTCTTTCAATTAGAGTTAACGAGTGCACAGAGAAAATAGAGGGACTAATCGATCAGTGTAAGATCTACCTTCCGTCAGGCCCTACTGTCTGGCCCCCGCTACCGAAACCAGAAAGACTTGAGAATCCTGTAGTGATAGCGAATGTGCCGGCGGAAAGCCTTGAATCATGTGCCAAACAGAAGGAATTTATCGAAAAGAACGGTGGAAAAGGACATATTCGCCAGATCACTCAACGAAAAGGTGGGTTAGTTGCCTTTCTCGATACGGCGGATTCAGCTCAAATCCTCGCAGACATGTTGAAAGAAAATGTCCGTGATGTCAAGGTTTCTTACCGGAAACCAAAGTTTTTAGCGGTGGCAAGATTCGTTCCTCCGGCAACCACAGAGGAAGAAATTATTGCTGCGAACTCCGAAGTTACGGAAGTCCACCGGTTCGGCACCTCTGGCACAGTGAAACTTGTGTTTAAAGACTCGTTCGCGCGAGATCAGACAATTAAACGCGGAATTTTGTAGACTACACCCACTTCCGGGTTGAGGCCTATAAAGAGCTCCCCAAGAGATGTTTTAACTGTCAATCTTTCGAGCACCTCTCTAGTGCCTGCAGCAACGCTCCGAAGTGCTCTAAGTGCGCCGGTGCCCACGTCGCATCACGGACGTCCCCATGCACGTCCACCACAGTTAAATGTGCTCTATGCCCAGAAGGCCTCAACACCCACCCTCATACAGCATGAGATGCCCACTAGTTAGAAATGCTATGAAAAAGCCTACTACAACGAAATGACTTCTCTCTCTCCATCATTTGCCGAAATATTTATGGGCACAATTCAGTCAAACTAGACTACGTTAAAGAACTATGCCGTCAATTTAATGTTGTGTGCTTACAAGAACATTTACTCACCTCCGAAAATTTTGGTCTTTTCGAACAGTTGAATCAAAAAACTGTGTTCATGCATGAAGCAAAAAGGTCCTCAGTCCGCGGTCGACCTAGTGGGGGCACTGCTATCATAACGGACAGTTCGCTTGAATGTCAAAAGCTGGAATCGTGTGAGTTCTTCCTCGCTGTAGATTTTCCTGGCCCCGGGGGTTTTGTTCTGATCACGGTTTATCTACCAACAAACCTAAACACCCTCTCTTCCGAAAAACGGTTCTCGGAAGCTTGTGGCCGCCTCTCGCGCTTACTTATTAGGCTGGGCAATCGAAGAGTGCTAGTCTGCGGTGACTTTCAGTGCGACTTAACGAACCCATCAAATAAGCTCTCCGAAATCTTCTTCTCAGTAATCCCAGCTGGGTATGATCTCTGTGAAAAGACTGACACATATACGTACATCCATAATTCCGGTTCAACGACAAACATTGACCATGTGCTATGTAACTTCTCTCTAGGTGCTCCAGTCACCGTGGACTCTGAGCACACAGTAAGTGATCACCTTGGCTTGTGCTTTAAGGCTAACTTCTTCCCGTGTAGGCCGAATAAGCCCCAAATTTATGCTACCAAGACTGAGTGGAATAAAATAAACGCCGACCAGTATAAACAGACATGTGATGAGATTCTCGGAAAGATAAAAGTTCCCTTTCAGCTCTTGATGCATGGCTCGAGTGATTTGGTAGCACTAGACATTTATTGTACTGAGATTATACATGCAATGAAAACGGCTGAGCAGGCTTCTGTACCCACTCGCCGTTTTAAACCTGGAATCAGCAAGCCTGGCTGGAGTCGCTCTCCTAAAGTAAGGCAAGCCAAAGCTCGTGCTAAGTCTTGGCTGAGATTATGGCGCGATTGCGAGAGGCCTAGGTCAGGTGTAGTGTTTGAGCAGTTCCGCAACACGAAAAAAACTTATAATAAGTCTGTAAGTGATCTTAAAGCTGCCGAAGCCGAACTTGCTTCCCAAGAAGCAGCAAATAATCCTGTATCTATGTGGAAGTCTTTTAGACAGTCTAAACCAGTGACAAACCCTGCTAGTAACATACCTGAGGAGCAGTGGGTAAAACACTATAGTGAAGTTTTTGGGATCAAACATGCCCAACTAACAACCGAAAGTGATAGTGAGCTCTCACGAGCTTTTGCGTCCCTCTTGAGCCAACGGAACTATTTTACCGTCTCAATAGGCGAAGTGCTCCAGGTTATTAAGCAGCTGAGAAAGGGCAAGGCTCCCGGGCACGACGGAATTGTGACTGAACACCTCCGCTGTGGCTCACCTCTGCTCATTGAGCACTTGACGCTGCTATATCAAATGTGCCTTGATTCTGGTGCAGTCCCTAAGTCGTTTGCCCTAGGTATTGTGTCTGACGTCTTGAAGAAGGGAAAAAATCGTAACCTCTGCTCTAGCTATAGGCCTATAACAGTTTCTAGTACATTAAGCAAAGTGTTAGAGAGACTTCTGTTACCTGACTGTTACGAAAGTGTAAAATTGACAATCGACAATTCGGGTTCCGTCGCCACCTCGGTTGTGCATTTGCACATCGCCTTCTTACGCGTATAGTATCGAAAGCTCAGAATCAATCACGGACTCTTTTAATTTGTGCAGTAGATGTGTCCGCGGCGTTCGATTCGGTAATTCATTCAAAGTTAATTTTGAACCTGCTGCACCAAGGTGTGAACCCACATGTAGCGGCCGTCCTATGGCACTGGTATTCGAGTAGCCTTATCCGTGTTAAGTTGAGTAGTGAAACTCCTGTCGAAACCGATTAAGTTTCACCGGGGACTGCGTCAAGGGTCGGTTTTAAGCCCTGTACTCTTCAATTCACTAACCTCGTCGGTAACAAAAAAGATTAACGGTGGTTTTAACACTGAATGTATGGATGTGAGCCTACTGTGCTACGCCGACGACATATTACTGGTGAGCACATCGCTTTGTAACCTTCAAGCTAATATCGATCTCCTAAGTCGAGGTTATACTAATATTGGTCTGGTTATTAACCCTGCTAAAACAGAATTTCTTGTATTTGAACCCCCGCGTGCGCCGTCTGAAGTTGCCCGTTGCGAGGCTACCCGTGTTACCGTTGCAGGGCAAGTAGTACTTCCAAGCCGCAAGTTGAAGTACCTAGGTATCACATATGGAAGCGACCTTAGAAGCTCGCGTGCTCTTTTTGTTGACCAGGTTCTGTCGGGTTTTCGGTCTGGGTATGCTAAACTTGCAGCTCTGAAGTTTAAGTTTAATAAGCATATCCTTGCTAGGTTGTATCGTGCCGTCGCTCTTCCCTTTGCTCACTACATCTCACCCGTTTGGCATTGGCTATCGAATTCGGATATGTTGCGAATCCGTTCAGGCTTTTGCAAATATTTAAAGTTTCTGCTTGGTCTGCCACTTTACCTCCGTAACACTGGTCTGCTAGAAAAGTATCATATACCTGATCCTGTTGAATTCATGCCGAATTTTGAAAAACAAGCTCTCGTGAAACACGGGCACTATTATTTGATTTCCCAGCGACTTTCTTGCTTGATAGTTGAAGTGTGATTTGTTTGTATTTAGTAGATTATTATGTTCGGTTGATTTGTTTTCGTCTTTAATTTCTATTTTCTTTTGTTTTGCTCCGCTTCTTCATGCTTCTTTTTTATAAGCGGGTTTGTAATAAATTATTATTATTATTATTATAGTCTCTGGGAAAAGGGCTGTAAGTTACACAACTTGGTCCTACAAGGACAAATAGATTGAATTCGATCATCAGCCGCCGTAGTTCAGTTACTAGCGCGTTAGACTTTGAATCAGAATGGCAAGGGTTCAGTTCCTTAATTAGGCATTTTTATTTCAATTATGGTTTTTTTGCCTTATATATGATTATTTTTTCAGCTAATTCGCTATTTTTGTTATTTTTTGTGAATTGTGAAGTGTTCCATACACTATTTTTGAACAAATTACGCCCCGGACCCCAACCCCCTGCCACCTAGGGGTTGGAGAAGTGAAGGCATATGGTTCTGGAACCACTCAGTTGTATCTTCAAAGAAGTATTACTTATTGTTGTATTTATTTATTCGTATGATTTTCTTTTTTTTTTACTATTTAATAGACAGAATAAAACTATTTGTAATTCATATAGAGAAATCATAGCTCTAAGAACCTATTAGCATTTTTTTTCTCTGATATTTTTCTGGTTGTCAGGATACTTTCCAACTTTTTCTTGTTTATAGCTATTCCACACATGTATGTTTAATGTTTTTTGGTGTTTAACAGGGGAGGGGGAGGGGAGATGTTTAGTAAAATAAGTTAACATACCAAAATTTGCTTAGGTTTTGAAAAGCTTAAAAATCTTTTCTAGAAAAATAGTTACTCTTTCCTAACTGTCGAGGTTGCCCACCTTCAAAAATCGTGTACATCATTTTGTGTAGCATGGATTTCTCGACATTATTTGAAAAATGATCAGGAATTAAATAATTTTTTTCAACTGAAAGTAAGGAGTGACATTATAACTTAAAACGAACAGAAAATATTCCGTATTCGAGGGTGCTGCCCCCCCCCCTCGAAAGAAATTAAAAAGATCATTGCAGTGTTGTTTAAAGTTTTTTGAGGGAAATAAGGAGCGAAGTTGAAACTTAAAACGAACAAAAATTATTGCTTCACAGTCTATCTAACACATCAATAAAACCAGTAAAATAAACCAAATAATCATATTTCCCTTTTTTTGTAGGATTATAGAAAACTAGCGCTTTACTGAAAACACAACAATATAGGAGTTTTGGTACAGTAAAAGTAAAACGATTAAAGCCACTTCTTACAGTATAAAAATAAAGCATTTTTTTTAGTAATACTAAAGTGTATTTCTTGCAACTTAAGACTGTTTATTACTCACTATTGGTATTATAGCTGGTGAGACCATAATGTTTACCTGATAAATCAATCCAATATTTCTGTATGCTGTTCAGTGACTTTGCGCTTATTAAAAAATTGTTAATTTTTATGATTTTTTATGATTGTATTTTTAAGATTATTTTGATTGTACACTGAAAGTTACTTGTATCACAGCTGGTGTAAGACTCTGAAAAGCTTTATAGATTAGTTTGTTGTTGTCTGGCTACGTACTCACTTTTAACTAATAAATGAACATTCTTGTTTTTATACTTGGTTTTGTGTGTTTTCAGTAAAGCGCTAGTTTTCTATAATCCTACAAACATAGGGAAACGTGATTATTTGGTTTATTTGCACTAATTTTATTGATATATGTTAGATAGACTATGAAACAATTATTTTTGTTCGTATTAAGTTTCAACTTCGCTCTTTATTTCCCTCAAAAAACTTTGTTTTTTAAGATTAATTTAGCAAGTACCTAACATCTATACCCTATTGCCCTTTTCCGTAGAATTCCCTGTTTTTACGGTTTTGACAAAAGCCCCCCCCCCAGGAAAAAAATCATGTGTATATATACCTGTCTCCCTGACACAGGGCATTTCCTGGAGCAGGTCCTATCCTTTTCTGCAAATGGCATCAGTCGATGTCCCTTGAAAATAACCAGGAACGCCTTTGTATAACTTGCCATTGACGTGATTTTTGCCATTTTTTTTTTATCTATTTTGTGACAATATGACTAAACAACTATTTGATATAATAATAAATTGATATTCGTAATCTGATTTTTTCTTTAATCTGTGAGAATTTGACAGGTCTCTTGCTAGATGATTAACTGTTCTTTGTTCAGATCAGGCTATTCACCTAATAGTGGATTCCTATATAAACAAGTATGACGTAACTAGAAGTCCGTTATGAAATAGATCACATGTAAGCAAAGCAAGTTTTCGAACAATGTAATTATTGATTAGGTTGATGCAGGTCAAGAACCAGAAATTAGATTTGTGTCATTAGGGTGGTTTTTGAAATAGTGTGGCTTTCAAGGAGACCCGTAAGAGATGAAGGTTGGGGAGGAAGGACTGTGTCCCTCCCCCATTTATCTCTAAATGATTTTCGATTACTCATTATTATTTCCCGTGTAATTCGCTGTATTCTCAGTATTTCAAAAATATCCTGGTTGCAGCGGTAGCTGCAACCTAGTAAAGAGCGAACCACAGCCCATAGTAATCAAAAATTGAAAAAAATGTGTTTTCAAAAAAAACTGTCTAGTGAGAAAAAATTGCCATCTGACACTGAATCAGGAATGGTAACTATTGTTTTGGTTAATCTTAGAAGTAAAAGTTTATTGTGAAAAGAAATTTATGGTGATTTCGAAAAAGAGCCTGAAACCCCTTGAAAATGGCGTCAAATCGAAATAAAAAGTGCGCCATTGGAATCAGCATGGTTCAAAACCTGTTGTAGGGATAATTACAGTTCCTCATCTTGAACACCAAAGAAAATGACTTTTGCATGGGTAGCATTGATCTGTCCCTTTTTTTTCTTTTTTCTACCAGGGCTAGGGGGTGGCCAGAGCATCATAGAGAGGTGTGTAATAGCTCATTCGAAAGGAAATTAAATTTGTAAGTGGCATTTTTAAGTGAAAAAAAATTGGAGGGCAAATACCCCCCCCCCCCCACCCTAGAAGCCCCCTCCCCCCAAACTAGCCCCATAACAATTTTGAGATAGCCATTTTGTTTAACATAGTTCAAAGGTCCAATATATATGGTTTTGATGATGATATGGCCCTCCATAGTCCCTGGAGAAGGGCTGTATGTGGTATCGGGCGTATTGGTATCGCATGTATCGTATCAGGAGTATCGGTATCGGTATCCGCTGTTGTTTTGTTCTCAGTTTTTTTCAAGGCTTATTTTTTAAAGCATTTCCCGGCAAGGTATCATGGTTGCAGCTGCCGGTTCCGCTGCAACCTAGTAAAGAGCGAACCACAGCCCATAGTAACCAAAAGATAAAAAACTGCCGAGGGAAAGAAAAATTCCCTCTGACACTGACTCAGGAACGTTAACTATTATTTTGGTTCGTCTTAAAGTAAAAGTTTATTGCGAAAAGAAATTTATAGTGATTTCGAAAAAAAGCCTCAAGCCCCTCGAAATGGCGTCAGATGAAAATGAAAAGTGCAACATTGGAATCAACATGGTCAAAACCATGTACAGGGAAGTTACAGTCCCCCTCCCGGAACAACAAGGAAAATCACTTTTTTGCATCGGTAGCACTGATTTGTCTCCCGTTTTTTTATTGTTTTTTTTTCTTCTTGTTTTTCAACAGGTCTAGCGGGGTACCAGAACATCATAGAGAGATTCTTAATGGCTCATTCAAAAGCTATTTCTCATATCTACGTTCTTTTTTTATAAATTCTGCCATCTGCAATTGCCGTATGACACTAAAATGGCACTTTTTGTGCTATTTCTCAGAGGGTGGCACTAGCAGGCTACCAGAATATCGTTGATAGATCTTTTATAGCTCATATAAAAGATATTGCATATATCTACGTCTTTCATATAAATTCCACCATCATCAAGTTCAAATGGCACTAAAAACGGCACTTTTGGTGTCGTGTCTCAAGTGGAAAAGCTGCACTGTAAAAAAAATTTGATTTCTAACAATGTTTTGCTCGGATTCAAACAAGTAAAAAAAAAAAAAAAATCAATTTTTCTGTTGGAATTGTGACTTGCTTGTTGAATTCCAACAAATTATTGAAATTATTAAGATTTATGTACTTTTCAGTAGAAAAAAAAATGTGATCTTCACCGTAAATAAGTTATATCAATCAATGCGGTTTTAACTTCTAAAGTAGTTTGAAGTTCCTTGAATATCATTTTAAATTTGACTATAGGACCATTGAAAGTAATATGTTGAGTATAAGTTCAGTTCAAATATTTGAATTATAGCAGAAAAAGGGGAATGCTAATTGAAATTTGAGTATAAAAAGATAATTATAAAAATAGGGAAATATATTTTTGC
Organism: Artemia sinica; assembly: GCA_027921565.1. NCBI lineage: Eukaryota > Metazoa > Arthropoda > Branchiopoda > Anostraca > Artemiidae > Artemia > Artemia sinica. The sequence goes on along the minus strand of CM051261.1, from coordinate 39,898,657 downwards.
TTTGAAATAAGTTGAGCTTTCTTGTCTGCAAAATGAACACGCAGAAATTTATGTACAAAAATTTTCTTTTAACTTTTACAATCGCTTTTTTTAAATACATTAATTGTGAGTTTCTGTAGGTAGAAAATTTCTTAAGATGCTACCCTAATCTTAACAGCACTAACGGTGAAAATATATTGCTTTCTGAATTCGATTTTTTCTAATTAATAACGAAAATCCTTTTGTGGGAACAACTTATGTTTTTGTGATGAACGTCATTTTTGTAATGAGACCCAAAAAGCGTTTCAAAAAAAATTCTTCCCTGGATTTGTAATAAATTTGCTGCTTACGCTGAATAACCAAGTAAGCTAATATATATTGAAGAAAAGAAGACGCCTGTAAGGGTATTTCAGTCCTTTACGTACACGTAAAGGAGTTAAAAGCTTCCACAAAACTGTGATAAAGCCTGTGTGCTAGTTCTAAAGGCGGTAACTGAGGGGAAGGGACGTCCTTGCCCCCTTAGTTTTTGCTCTTGCCTAGGTTTTGAAATCACCCTTTTTTGGTCATTTCATTGGAAAAGGCACTTGTTTCATTTAAAACAGTTGGAGAAACAACCGAAAGTGCACTTTGTGGGAATATCGTATCAAGTCAAATTTATAAAAAGCGATTAAGTATAAATATATGCTTTTAAGTGAGCCCTTAAACAGCTTTCTTTTGTTACAGTAGCCTTCTAGTTTCTACTAGTCAGTAGGTGATTTATAACGCCCTGTCTTCATTATGGCTTTTTCAGGCGAAGTCGCCCGAGTAAAAAACAGCTTTTTGCTCATCGAAAAACAAACTTTCCTGAAAAAAATGTATTGTTTTGTGAAGTACGGATAATGAACTTTATGTTGTAGACTGAAAGTTTTTCTTAGCTGTGAAGATTGTATGCAGTATTTTTTAGAGCTGTCTTATCTCCCCTAGATCGGTGATAATTAGAAATTATATTAAAATAAGTTTTCAACTGAAACTATAAAGTGAGATTAAAACTAAAAACGAACATACATTATTCCGTATAAATAAAAAAGATCATGGCAGCGTTGTTTCTGCATTAAATTTTAATCATAAACGAACAAAGATTAATTTAAAAAAAACAAAAGTTTTCTGAGGGAAGTAAACAGCGAAGTTGAAACTTAAACGTACAAAAACTATTACTTCACAGCCTATTTAATATATATTAATATAACTAGTAAAATAAACCAACTAATTGTGTTTCTCTATGCTTTTATTATTATACAAGACTAGCGTTTTACTGAAAACACAAAATAATACAGGAGTTATGGTACAGTAAAAGTAAGCCAATTATGGACACTTATTATAGAATCAAAATATTATCAATCGCTTTAAGGATCAATCCCTTTTAAGATAAAGCAACAATCCATTTTAGGATTTTCTTTATTTTGTTTACGTTTAATTTGGTATCTCTTCTGCACAATGGCTCAGTTCAATGACTGGCTCTCGTTTTGGTTCTTAAAAGGACATGACATGATTAGTTCGTACACAAGTTTGAAGTATTAGGACTATAGACTAGCTCTAGAATTTGTATCATAGCTTGAGATTCGCTCTTGTATAGAGAGAAATATTCGGATTTCCAGAGTTCATCTTATGTCTTATTTGATCTTCATTTCAAGTGATACTAAAGCATCTTTCTTACAATTTAAGACTGTATATTACCCACTATTGGTATTATGGCTGGTGAGAGCAAAATGCTGCTTGATAAATCAATCCAATATTTCTGTATGCTGTTCAATTATTTCGCGGTTATTAAAAAATACTTAGTTTTACGCTTATGTTTTTAAGATAATTTTAATTGTATACTGAAGGTTACTAATGTCACAATTGGTGTAAGACTATGAAAAGCTTTATATATTCGTTTAGTGTTGTCAGGCTACATACTCACTTTTGACTCTTAAATCAATAATCCTGGTTTTTATACTTGACTTTGTGTTTTCAGTAGAGCGCTAGTTTTGTATAATCATAAAAGCACAGGGAAACACAATTAGTTGGTTTAATTGTACTAGTTATATGAATATTTATTAAATAGGCTTTGAAGTAATAATTTTGTCCGTTTTAAGTTTCAACTTCGCTCTTTACTTCCCTCGGAAAAACTTTGCTTTTTAAAATTAATTTACTGAAGATGTCAGGGTACTTGTCGGTTTCTGGAAACACACACAAAAGTGAAGTTAGGTTAATCCTAATGAAAAATAACAAAACATGATGATAAAATAATACTGTAGAAACACAATTATGGGAACCTAACGTAACCTTTCCCCCACCCTTAATGTGCAAATATATAGCCCAAAATATACAAGTCTAATGCATTATATCATCCATCACTTGTTTTTGTAGCAGCTATGAAACCGGTTTTCTTAGATGTAACCTGAGCGTAATTCTCGAATCTGTTTCTAATAAACGACAAGCAAGGCCGTACCCAGGATTTTTTTTCGGAAGGGGTTTTTGCTCAAAGATTTTTTTTCGGGGGAGGGGGGGGGGGGGGGGTTACACAAAAAAACCTATAAAACATAAAAAAATTGTTTATATCCATCTTTGTTACGTTTTTACGAGTCATACAAACATTTCAGAGGGGGGTGGATTTTTTTTTTTTGGCGCTTTCATGAATTCCAACTCATGCATTTCATTGCGCGAAATTTCAACTCATTGAATTTCATTCCAACACATGCATTAAATTTCATTCCAACTCATGCATTTCATTGCATGAAATTTCATTTCAACTCATGCATATTTACCATTGCCTCCAAAAACGTGATACATATTGCCTCCTTTTGTTGTTATGACGGATTGGGGGGGGGGGCTGCTTTGGACGGAGTCCCTCTTCCATCTCCCCGAGGGAATTTCAGAGTGCGTTCCTTTGTCTAAATAGACTATTTTTCTCTAATTTGTTCATCTTAAAAAAAAAAAAAAAAATTAGGAGTTAGGATATGCAATAGGAATAAAATGCGATGAACGTTGTGGATACGTAATTGACAGTCATAGGCTCTTAGCCTCAAGTGAGAATAATAGTCTTTTAAAGTAAATGTCGCAGTCCTTTTTTATTCTCAGGGTCGCTTTTCTTTAGATCTTTAAACAGAAAGGTTGGGGTCACAAGACGACATAGTTACCGGTTGACTGTGGCTAGCTGGCCACAGAGTCACGATTCTTAAAGAGATCGATGAAAGTGGTTAAAAGTAAGTTATTCCATCTTCTTTTCCTAAGAATAACCGGGCTGTATATAGTTAACTTAAGAAAGAAATATTGCAACTCTCAGTGGTTCATCTCATTGCGTTTAATTTTTAGTCGTAAAATTATTTATTTTCTTTTTTGTTGCAGTCACTTTTATCAGTCCTGAAGTATTCACGAATTCCGGGAGATTTAAGTATAATCGATCCAGTGACGGAAGCAGCCAGCGTTTCCAAGGCAGAGAAAAAAGCCATCATTTTCAGGGAGCACGGTGCCTTGATCTTTTAATCCTCATTCTTCTATCCTTCAAACTACCAGATGAAGAAGAGGAAGTGACATTACACTCAAATCCAGACCTTCATAAAAGTAAGATTTTACTCTTGTTACATTTGAAAGGATTATATATCCCCTCACTTTCTCTTACGTTCGCTGATGTTGGCTTATTTAGAAAATTATATTGAGATTACTCATATCTCTTCTTTTTCTCTCACTACTTCTCTAATCTTATCACTCACTCTGGTTGTGATTGCATTTTAGGCAATGATTATTTTTCTTTTCTTCTTTAGCCAACTGGAAGTAGAAAATCGTAATTTGTTTGTGTCTTTAAATTAATTTTTTCCTTTTTATCTGAATTCGAATTGGAACTGTTTTTCGAAGTTTTCGGGATTTGAACTGGTTCATCAAAACATTCAAAAACAGTTTGTTTTAAAGATTTGGTGTTTCCTTAAGATTAGCCCTGTCAAAACGTTTTGGAAGTCACGGCCAGAACTGTATGCTTTAACTTGAGCCCTTTAATCCATTTGATTTATTTCCTGAATTTTCTTTTAGTTTGTTTTCTTATTCTTTTTCTATTTCAGAGTTGTCTTTTCATCAATGTGATATTCGTGGGCTATCAAAATATAAGGATTTGCTTATCTGTTTTTACATTCTTCGGTAATATACCTTGTATTCCAGTAAAACTTGTCTAAATCCGACTAATTGTGAAAATCCACTGTCAAAAAATTAGACAACATCCAATAAAGACACTAAAATGTACAAGGGAAAATATTAGTATACTCAAAAGTTCATACCATGTTAATAGATATGATCAAATTTCGGGCGTATTTTGTGCAGTGATTTTTCTATGTGGGTTTGACTCTTTACAATCGGTCAGACTCTTTAAAAATGAGAACTGGTTTGATCCGGTTGTTATAAACGGGTTATGAATAATATAAAACCTTAGATGCTTGTCCACAATTTTGTGTCAAATTATCTTCTCTCCACGTCATCCTTATTTGTCTGTTTCTTATCACAAAATATAGTTTGAAATAAGTATACATACATTTTTTTTAATTTCAGAATTTGAATCTACTGTACACATATTGAAGAAAATTCTAGAAGCATTGACACGACTTTGTGTTGTTGTAAGTTATTTATATGTTCTTTTTTTTGCATTTATTCCTTTTCCTAATATTTTTGCCAAAAAAAAGGAGGATATAATAGGCATAGGTGAAGGAGTATATAATATTCTAGCATAGGTGAAGGATAGTATATTTATTCTGTTAAGATACCTTATATCAGTATGTAGTGTTTCTAAATATAAAAACTCTATTTGAGTATAGTAGCCTATATAATTATTCTAAATTTGAAAACACACTATTTAAATATAGTATATAATGTCTTTAAATGTAGCATATACAAAGTATATAGTATTATTTTGTAAACATTGTATATGGTGTTCTGGAAATATTCTTAGGCTAATATCCTTGATTTTAACAATGCAAGTATTTTCTGTGTTCGGTGGGTTAGAAGATTATTAGGTCTTGCTGTTGTTTTCTGTTTTATCGTAAAGTTTATCGAGTGATTTCAGAAATGGTTTGCTAGACGAGATTTTCTCGAATGGGGCTTAAGATAGTGTTGCCAAATCACGATTTTTCTTGGTAAGGGGGATGAAATTTCTAAATCAGGGGGCCAATTTTTTATCCAATGAAAAATACTGAAATAAGGGTATTTTTCAACGTAAATACCCCAAAAGGTATTTTTCAGAATCTAGGGAGTAGGGAAGAAGTGCCCTCCCTCCCAGTTGGTGCCACTGTTTTAAACATACAAGACTAGAGATCAAAAAGCCATAGATCTTTTCCATTTGTGTTTTTTTTATTGCAGAAATGTTTATAATGAAAAAGATTTTACGTCGTTATGCAGAAATGAGACAACCAAAGAATGTTATTATCCGCATTGTATTATTTAGCTACGTCAGTCTTTGTGTACATGAAACATTCTCACCTCCATATGTTAAGCTTAATTTCTGACTCGAAGTTAAATGTAAATTTAAGCTTAAATTTGGTAATTAGAAATACCCGGTAGCTTGCAGTTGGTTTGCATTAATATTAGCTTGATTAAAGCAACAATCGAACTTCGGCAGAATCTTTAGTTAGTGGTCAAAAACATTGTCAATAGTTTCTTAAAAATACACAAACACGGAATTCTTGACACAGCACAACAACTCTTAGAGAGCTACAAAATTGGTGTTTCTATTATGAGTATCTAATTGTATTAATACATAGCCATCTTGCTGAATTCTCAAGAAAAACTTAGTTCAGGTAGTGTTGAGGAGGGTTAGTAATTCCGCTAGATTTTGAAAATGGTGACTGCATGGTATCAAGCTAGATGCGATGTACATGATGGTGATAATTTTTGATGTCCCAAGTCCAGATTTAACATTCCAGGAAAAACTATAAGCGAATAATTTAAAAAAAAACTATAAGCGAACTTTTTTTCAGAAAAAAAACGCAAATGCATATTTGGAATTCGGCATATGAAATTATTTCACTTTCTTATGTTTATTTTTATTTTAGGATTCTAGGAGCTCTTTAAAAAAGGATATTGTTGAAAAAAAGATAATAGAAAAAGTAGATTGTTGGAGACAAGTTGGAGATAATCATTTTTATTTCTAGGATGCACAATGTGGAGGATATTTAGCAGAAAGCGGTCGTGTATTGGATTACTGTTTTGAGTTGATTACACACAAGGAGCTTTATTCTCCAGCATGCGACCTCATTGAGCATATGTTTTTGGCCAGAAAAGATTTATTGAGCTTAGAGTCAATACGTGAGTATAATCGTACTAGCTGTCATTACCGTTATTTTCTTTTATGGATCAAGTGTGTGTTTTTTTTTTTTTTTCAAAAGGCTCCAGCAGGCTCTTATAAAATCCCAATAGCATTTTATGGGACTAATAGTTTGCAATTGCAATAAAATAGTGTTTCAATTGATCTTGTGGCGAATATCAAACCTGGATTAAAAAGAGTTGGGCAGAAGGAATCCCTCTAAGAATCTAAATAAAAATTAAATGAGGATCCTAGGACTTCTTTAAGATGTACAGCCTAATACTCAATTTCTATCTACTTTATTAAACTTACACATAAAGTCTATACATAGACATATTTATTGACACACTCGACATTTTACAAGGTACATACAAAATCACACAAACCCGAATTACAATTACTTTATGCTGTTAAACAGACCCGTGAAAAAGGAAACAAAATAATGCTGATATTCTGTCTACTGATGAGTGTGTTCGGGGGGAGGATACACTTGTGTTTTGAGCTTCTTAGAACGAATTGTCCAAATTTGATCATAAGATTTTGACGGTGGTTGTGGAGTAACTCAAGTCTCAGTAATTCAAGGGCTTTTTTTTTTGTAAGAGGTGTAGACATCACCCATCATAATTTTACAAGCACATATTTATATGGCCTCTATATCTTGGCTTATCCCAGATCTTAACTGGACGCTTGGGCCCCAAACAGGACACGTGTATTCTTGTACAGTTAGAACGTAAGTCATGTAGGCCAGTTTCATTGACTTACCCTTGAAAACGAACCTTTTCATTGTAACAAGCAATTGCAGGGCAATACAGCCTTTGTGGACTAGCTCATTCACATGGCTGTTGAATCTGCAATCAGCTGAAAAAAGTAACGCCCAGTCTTTTCACTGTTCACAGGCTGGAAGAGGGGTACTGGCTCTTGGAAATTAGTTTTTAGAGGGTTGAACCTCATTACCTTCAACTTTATTTCATTGAGAGTGATACTTGCTAGTTCACAGAGCGAAACATATGCGTAATGTTAGAGTCAAATTTCGGCACAGCAAAGTCTCCTTCGAGTACATATTTCAGTAGGAAGGATGAATTATCCACAAATTTCTATCTATCCTTGAAGGACCGAAGGATGTAGTTTTTGACAGCCAGGAAAAAACGATACCAGCAAGTTTTTGAAGAATTCGTGTCAGTTTCGTTCAAGGCGAAGACACTGTTCACGGCCCGACAAGAAGTCTGGTTCAACACCAGACAGTCAAGGAAGTCATCTTTGGTTCACGGCGAGACAGGAAGTTCACGACCAACAGGTTGGTTTGGCGCCCATTTACTAAGGTTTTTAGAGCAACAAAGCGTCTGATCGAGTTAAATGCTTGTCTATTAATCGGTAATGGCTAGATCAACGAAGAATTTACCCTTTTCTTGCTAGGATCGTACAAACTGACGAGATACACTGAGGTGCTGGAGCCACGAATGCATTCGTATTAATAAGGGTCTAATTGGGGCTCTACGCGTTCAACAATAGCCTTGAAATGAATGTCTCTGTAACTTTCGCCATGCATGAAATTAGCGAAATCTGTCTCAAATCATCGCACGACTTTTAATTAATTTAATTAATTTATTGAAATAAAAAAAGATGAAACATAACACCAATGATAATATGGATCCTGGAAGCGAACTTGTTGAGGACCATAACAACAAAAAAATTGAAAATGAACAAGAGAGAAAAAAAAGAAAAAAAAAAAGAAAACACGGGTAAATTAAAGCAAATTGATTAAAAATTTAGAGATTTATAATATCAAAGTTTAGTAACATTGTTATACAGCGTGCGAAAACTTGTGGATAGCTCGATACTGGAGGGTATCATATTCCATTGAAGTATAGATTTATAAATGGGGGGGCTGAGCTAGAGACACACTTGGGGACAATAAATCATTAATATAAACTTAGGACATGATTTCTTATGTATCACTTTAATTTTATGACTTTTTTCAAGTGTTTTGAAATTTTCGGAAGCCTGAAGTACCTGGTAGCATATACGTTCCATTTGATTTATAAAATGTAGTCCAAATATATATATATATATATATATATATATATATATATATATATATATATATATATATATATATATATATATATATATATATATATATATATATATATATATATATATATATATATATTTATTTAATCCACTTACATCACAAGATGAATAGTGGAGTACAATAAAAAAAAAAATAATAATAATAATAAAAAAAAACATTAAATAAATAATAATAAAAAAACATTAAATAAATTAAAATGAATAAAGCAAACGGATCAAACCATGGTGAGGTGACAAATGCCTATACGCTGTTCCCGAAAGTCTTTCCTGCAAACCAGTCAGCTTCTCAGTAATATTAGGAAGGTAAAACTTATTTATTATTTTTCGATTCCTATACCAAATAGGAAGATAAAGAAGATATTTACAAAAACGGAATAGTAGGGTGCTGGTATTTTCTGAGCTTCTTTTTTTTTAGAAATCGAGGTCAGACACTTAATGCTACACTTATCTTTCCAATTACATTAATTTTGACTTGTTACACTGAACTGAACTATGACTAGTAATGCTAGATGGCATTGTAGTTTTGCGAACTCCATTGCAACGTTTCTTTTCTGTGTTCTTGATTCCCATACCGGGAAAATGTTTCAAATTGTGTCTTTGCCTCTTATTCAGCTATACGCCATTGATTCCACCCCCCCCCAATAAAGATGAAGCAACAAGGACAGTATTGAAATTATGCATGGATTGTCAAAATCTATGCTATTGAAAAAAAAATTATTCGCTTTTAAAATTGATACAATCTTGAGAGTCAGGAATGACATTACACATTATTTCTCAAGTTGTCCTTTTAGGAAACGCTTCTTCTTTTCCTTGATATATTCCTTGATCATTGGACTTCACGAACTTCTCTATTTTATATGCGTTTATTAATTCAGTATAAAAATAATTTCAAATGCTTATGCCTAAATTTTGTGCACAAATGACTGTGCTGCTTTACTTGGTAAAAAGACGCATGTCAATAAACTTGTTTTTCAAGCAAACAGCATTTTAGTGGAGCTTCTACTGTAGTTAATTACAATACGTTTCGTTAGTAATTCTAAATCAGCTCTAAATAAGGTATGACTTTTCTCCTGAAAAACAAGTCAACTCCCCTCCTAAGCCTAAAAGTGTATTTCAGGAAACTAGTTTTTGGTAATAAATTTCTTAAAATAAGCTGTTTACTGCAGCCACTTCAGATGTGTCTTGCATAGCTAGTAATTATGATCGTTTCTAAGTTGGGTATGGTTTTTTATATTGTGGCATGAGGTTGATTGACTTCGATAATCCTCCCCCCAGGGATAAGTAAATCCCTGCCTTCATTGCTGCTTTGCAGTACAATGCGAATTTTTTAAGGGTTTAATTAGTGGTTTATAGCCTGGAAGTTGTCTTGTCAACTCTAACTTCGAATACATTACACCTTGTCCAGCGAAAAAAAAAATACAGTTTCCTTCAAATCTTTCTAGACACACATGTTAAGGGTGTGCTCAGGCCGGGTGGGGGGGTCGGGTTGTCGGAAAAGTCATGACTGCCTTTGCCTATATTTCAATAAGTGTATTTATTTATGTGCAAAAAATCTTGATCTATGACATTTCTTGCTTTCCTCGATAGCTTTGTGACATGTTTCAGAATGCTGCATAATTTCCCGGTCTTAGAAGGACCTGCCGTTTAGACAAACATAAAATTTAACATCGCCTGAATTAAATGTTGTTCTGCGCATTGCTTTTTGAGGTAATCAAACCAAAGGGAAGTCTGAGGGTGGAAGTTGTATAATGGGTGAAGAAGTACGTCCAATTGTAGCTATAGTAGTTCTAGCGAAGAAGGTAACTATCAACGAGAAAACAGTTGGAGGATGAGATTGAACGTAAGCTTGTCCCAGATTTTCTGAGTGCGTGTGGAAACGGCCAAAGGAAGGAATCTGAGTACTTGGTCACTGGTGGTCCATGTGTGGAAATTTCATAGTGACATGCAATAAACTAATAGCCCCCTCCCCTGATTTACAGAAGAGGCTATACATAATTATGCCTATTTACTATAAAGATATTAAAAGCAAAATTAAATTAGTGGTTTTAGCCTCTGTTTTCAAAGGTCAAACCGTTTTTCCGGGTTTCGCTCCACGAAATATACAAAATTTCAAGTCCTATTGAAAAATCAATCGGGTTGAGAGGATTTAATAATGGAGAACATTCTTGCTTATGTAATAAGCCAAAAGGTTTATTTACGACTTTTTTGTTTATAGCAAATATTAGAGCTCAACTTGGCAGGATAGATGAAGATAAGCTGGCAAGTTTATGCAGAGTTCTTGCCGTATCCGTGTCCGATGTTGAAGACTCAGAAGCACGTGCCACGCGTAAGCTTTTTCCCTGTTTCCCCTGTTTCTAAGGTAGAATTAAGAGAGAATTCATTTCAAGCTAAATCTAGTTCTATAAACATTTTTAGCCTTAATTAGTAGGCCTACATTTCCCTTTTTTAAGTCTGGGTCTAAACTAAATTCCAATCAAGCAGATTGTCATTTTTTTTTGTTTAAAGAGGGAAAATGCTGCTAATCCTTAAATGTATGTATTTAATATTGCACCATGTTTCACACCTCATAATATCTTCTTGATATGCATTAGGCTTTCAGGAAACTTATATTTACATTCTCTGGAAATTCAGACAAACTCAAAGGGGGGCCTACTAATTTTATAAACATTCTGGTTGATACAGTTCATTTATTTTACGCAAGAAAATTTTGTAATGCAAATAAAAAGTTAAATTTAGCATCTTTTTGAGAAGCATTCATACCTACCTTATTGCAAGTCATTTAAGAAATTCTGATTTTATTATGAATTAAATTAAAAAAAATTGTCAAGAAAAGTTCCTTTAGAGAAAAATGTTGAGCGATGTTAAAACCTGGAGGGAACAGAAATAATCATATAATAAGTGAAACTTAAGCAAATAGAAACTAACACAAAGAAGAGGTGGCTTGTTATCCCCTCCAAACCCCATAATGCTTGAGTGCCACTTGAATTATACCGAAACTTTTATAGGTTTTGTTGTCATAGTATTAAATATATCTTTAAATATCAAAGGACACTTCATTGCTTTAAAAGGATACTTATTTTTTTCCATATTTTTCCTTCTTCAAACATCAGCCTCATCCCCGAAAAATAAGCTAGAGTTTTTAACATTTTTTATTATTATATCATTAAAAAAAGTATCAAAATACCAATCAAGTTCTTAGGAACAAAATAATTAGCAATTTCTCAAAACAAATTTATTTGTAACAATTCAGTTTGGTTCTACTATTTCAAAAGGTTTAATATTTACCATCTTGTTTTTTTCAGAGTAGTTTCAAATCGCCATGTAATTTCAGCTTGACTTATTAAGAGACTATTTTTGCACGCTTCAGATTTTATTATGAAGAATCTTTACAAAAAAAAACATTTACATTTCTTTAAACACTATTCGATAAACGCTCTTTTTTATCTAATTATAATTTTTTTAATTTACATACTTTTGTTGTTAGTCTTAGAAATAATTATAACTTTTTTTTTTTTACTTGTTTTTCATAAGAAATAAAATATTGAATTGTAATTTGTTTTATAAAGAATTTGAATTGCAATTTGAATCTCTAATCATTCTTCGCTTTGTGCAATAATTTTTAAAGTTGGCCGCTTGGAAAATCTAAGTATAATAGATTTTTTAAAGTAAAGATTAAGATACCTTAATAAATTAAAAAAAAAAATGCTAAATTCAAAACTAAAACATTAATAATCGGAAAAATAGCCCAAATTGAAAAGACATAACTACTGGTATTTCCTTTTGAACAAAGTTTAGTATCGTAAAGTCAAAAATTTAAATCAAAATATTCGTAAGCTGATCGAACCAATTTGGCCTCTGAACAGCTCATTTATCATCCAAGGTCATTAGTTTTATAACTAATAGGCTACTATGATACCCACTATGACTATCAATTGCAATTATTTGTCTATTTTTTCTAGTTGTGGCACAATATCGTCAGAAGAAATCAAGTGGGGAGAAGGAAGAGAATCCGACTCAAGTGAAAAACAGGGATATTCTTTTGAACACGTCAAGTGTCGTCGAAAAAATTTTACACGCTGCCTGTAAACTGCCACGTATGTAAAATTTCTTCCTTTTTTCTAATTTATATCGTTTTATTTTTATTGTCCCTTCATTGCTCTTTTTGGGATGCGCCATTGTAACCAAATATTTATTTTACGTGTTTTAAAAAAAATTATATAAAATGTTTATATAAAAGAATTTTTATTGTTTATCAATTTCAGTCAGTTTAGAAATCTTCACTTCCAGAAATATTGGACTAATTTCAATGTTAAAAAAAACGGGTTAAAAGACTTTTTGTGTTTATCAATTTCAGTCAGTTTAGAAATCTCATCAGCCCTGGAAATATAGGACTAATTTCAATGTTGGGAGAAAAATTGCGAGTTAAAAAAACTTTTTGGAATGCGCCATTGTAACCAAATATTTATTTTAGAACTTTTATTAAAAAATTTTATATAAAGTATTTATATAAAAGGACTTTTATTGTTTTATCAATTTCAGTCAGTTTAGAAGTCTCATCAGCTCCAGAAATTTTGGACTAATTTCAATGTAGGATAAAGATAGCGAGTTAAAGACTTTTTGTTTATCGATTTCAGTCAGCTTAGAAATCTCATCAGCCCCGGAATATTGGACTAATTTCAATGTTGGGAAAAAAATTGCCAGTTAAAAAGAGTTTTTGTTTATCAATTACAGTCAGTTTAGAAATTTCACTAGCTCCGTAAATATTGGACTAATGCCAAATATTGAAAAAAATAGTGAGTGATAGCTTAAAATTAATTCCTTATGAGAAGACCTGTGTGACATCTTGATGTGTGTAGAAATTCTCTAGCGAATCGAAAACGTTACGATCTATACGTTACGTTTTAACGGGAATCACGGAGACAGATATATAATGTAAGAACACATTTTCAATTTTCGTGTCATCATTGAAAGGGCTTGCAATCGTCTTCGAAGATTGTTCTTCTGGTTGAAGATTTGTCCTGAGGCAAGTCAATTTTCTTCTGTAGTCGTTGACTTATTCCCCTCTTCAGCAGAAAGTACTTTATCAACAGAATTCTCAAGAGACTCACAATTTAGACTTAATCGAGGTACCACATCGTCCTTCGCCCTCTTCAGCACAAAGTACTTTATCAACACAATTTTCAAGAGACTCACAATTTAGACTTAATCGAGGTACCACATCGTCCTTCGCCCTCTTCAGCACAAAGTACTTTATCAACACAATTTTCAAGAGACTCACAATTTAGACTTAATCGAGGTACCACATCGTCATTTGCCCTCTTCAGCACAAAGTACTTTATCAACACAATTTTCAAGAGACTCACAATTTAGACTTAATCGAGGTACCACATCGTCATTTGCCCTCTTCAGCACAAAGTACTTTATCAACACAATTTTCAAGAGACTCACAATTTAGACTTAATCGAGGTACCACATCGTCATTTGCCCTCTTCAGCACAAAGTACTTTATCAACACAATTTTCAAGAGACTCACAATTTAGACTTAATCGAGGTACCACATCGTCATTTGCCCTCTTCAGCACAAAGTACTTTATCAACACGATTTTCAAGAGACTCACAATTTAGACTTAATCGAGGTACCACATCGTCATTTGCCCTCTTCAGCACAAAGTACTTTATCAACACAATTTTCAAGAGACTCACAATTTAGACTTAATCGAGGTACCACATCGTCATTTGCCTTATAGTCTTTACAAGTCTTTGTTGTACATTTTGATATTGTCACAACTTTAATTGGTATTTTCAGAATTACACAGAAGTAAAACCATAAATTGTTGGTGAACATAGCATGCTACTATACTTATAGCTCTGATTTGATCAGTGGTCAACGGAATGTATTTTTTTTTTTTTTCGGTTGATTAGTGACTAAATGATCCTTATCAATTTTTTTAGGCTAATTTCGGATCTATTTACATCTCCGTCTATATTTTGCAGTGTTTCAGTGTTTCAAATTTCTTTATTATGATTTTACCTGTGTAAAAGGCTAATCTTTGAAATGGTTTAAATGGATTATAGCTTGTCAATTACACTTACCCCAGATTGTATTTACGGTTATAAACTCTTGTGCAGTGGGGTGATCATAGGCATGTATAGCCCACATTTTAAGCCCGAGGGTTCGATATGATTAAAAAGTGAGCTTTAGTTTCAAGTAAATAAAATTTGTTTGTGATACACTACTACTAACAACTAACTGCAGCACCAAGCCGTCTGGTGCCAACACAGCTAAGCACACTCCTCCTCCAACCTAATTTGCAAGTTCCCATTTTTCTTAAATATTTCCTCACGACATCCTCCCACCCCAACAGGCTACGACCTACTTTTCGTTTGGGCCTAGATGGTTGGCCAAAAAGTACAATTTTTGGCAATATATCATCCTTCATCTGAAGAATATGTCCTAGCCATCTCAACATTTATCTCATTATAGCTCTAGAAATACAGCCTACTGTCTGAGATACGTTCAGTCGGGTACCCGAAACAATTCTCTGTTCGGCATGTTTTTCTGAGCTCCTGGAGTCATTTACCAATTGGGGTTGTGCGTGAGCATGACCGAAGTAGTTTCCGGGGAAAAATAAAGGGATTTTTGTAATAATATTTATCAATTTGTTTGATTTTTTTTTTTTTTTTTTTTTTTTTTTTAGTAGTGCCATAATGGAATTTTTGGTTGTGTTGTTTTGTTAGCCCGTCGGCAGGGGATTGTTTTGTTTTTGTTTATTTATATTAAAATATTTGTTGGAAGTTGGAGTTGGCCTAACGAACCAAAAGGTTCCTTGGCGTTTGTTTTTTGTAAATTCTGTGTAAATAAAATTATGCTCCTGGAAAAAAAAAATCCGTAGGCAATTTCTCCAGAAAATATGTAGCAAATCCTCCTCCGTTTTTTTTGAGCGCCCATGCTTCAGAACTATACTTGACCACTGTCATCACTGTAGCTTCCAATATTCTAATCTTGGTTTACAGACTTATCTTTCTATTCTTCCAAAAAGTTTTCAACTGTGAAAAAACACCCTGTACTTTGGCTCTTCTACTTTCAACATCTTCAATGCATCCACTGTCTTTACTAATAATACTACCTAGGTAAGTGAATCTGTCCAATTGGTCGATCTTCTCGTTACCCATCATCACCTTTTCATCTTCACTTATTCCTAGCCTTTGCGACATAGTCTTCTTAACGTTAATTTTCAAACCTATTCTTGCACCCTGAATTCATAAAACCTCTAAAAATTCATTCATTTTTCTAACACCTTCATCTAGGATGCTTAAATCATCAGCATAATCTAAGTCCAGGAGAGTTTTACTTCCCAATTTGGCTCCGTGTTCTCTCATTGCCTTTGCTGTGCTCCTTAAGACAACGTCCATCAAAATGATTCATAACACAACCCTGGTTAACTCCTGATTTAATAGGAAACCAGCTACTAACCTCATTTCCTACCTTAACCGCTGCAATGTTATTCTCGTATATAGCGCTAATCATTTTAATGTATTAATTAGAAAAAACTTTCCGAAAAATAAGTTTTTCAAAGAAAAGTAAAGGCCATTTTAAACTTAAGCTCAGGAGATACAAATACCTGTTAAAATTCAAACTCAAAACGACCAGAGATTACTATTAAAGAATAAATGAAACCCAAAACGAACAGAAATTCAATAAACAATCATAGCAAAAAAAACATACAACAATTAATAATATAAATAAATAAATAGATCTTAAAGCGAGTAATGCTTAGATTGAATATAAAAATCAAGCTTAAAACGAAAACAAATATTTTGCTATTAAAGTATAAATGAAACTTAAAACGAACAGAAATTAAATAAACAATCAATGCGAACAAACATACAATATATATTAATGTAAATGAATAAATAAATCTTAAAACGAGTGAAACTTAAATTGAATATGCAAATCAAGTTTGAATCGAATAAAAATAACTACAAACAAGAGTTTGGGTATCGCCTCACTGCAGAAGCCTAAAACCTACTGCGTCATTGGCGCTTTACTGAAAACAATTCTTTCATTAATTAAGATTTTAAGGAATAAATATCAGCATATGTATAATAAATTGACAATGCACATTTTTTTTAGAAAGCATAGGGGTTTTGAACCCTACTCATATTAATTTATGCTCCGTTTTGAGTTTGACTAATATTTATTTAAATTTTTGTTCGTTTTGGGTTTCATTTATTTATTGATACTGATTTGGGGTAGTTGTATGCTTGATAGATTATATGATAGTCCGGACGCCAGGTGTTGAAAGTGTGAATCATACCACGACGGAATGGGGCTGCTACGAGAATTAGCCAACCCTCCACCCCCTAAATTGACCATACGGATTAAAAAATACCAATGGCACTAGCTTGCGAGTGGTGGAACACTCCGAAACTTGACATTTTATTATATTTTGGTGTTTTCATGCAAGAAAATGCATGTTCCACAAAGTTTGAGGTGCAGTTTTCCGCTCAAATAGAAGTGCTTGGAAGCCATAGAATGTTTTCATAACAAACCAGCACGATTAGTTAGAAAAAATGGCAGATTTAAAAAAAATGGCAAAAACTATATGAGTCTTGAACAGTCTTGGAAAGTATAAACAAAATCAAATTGAATATTAGATATATAATGATATTAATTGTTGAAAGATCCATCAGTTCAAGATTTTTTTTTTTCACTGTAATTTTTATTTTCATTTTCAATGCTGTAAGAACTGGAAAATAATAAATTTGTAATATACGAGTAATTCGTTTTCAGTGAAGCACCAATGACGCAGAAGGCTTGAGGTTTTTACAGTTAAAAAAGGGGGCAGTATCCAAATTTTGTTTGTAGTGAAACTATATTTGTCTTGACTAATCTTGAAAAGAACTATTAAATTAAACTGAATATTTGATGCATAATGATATTAATTGCTAAAAGCTCATCAGTTCCAAATTTTGCAGTAATTTTAATATTTATTTTCAATATTAAGTACAAAAGAAAACATTTGTAATATAATTCGTTTTCAGTAAAGCGCCAATGACGCAGTAGGTTTTAGGCTTCTGCAGTGAGGCGATACCCAACTCTTGTTTGTAGTTATTTTTATTCGATTCAAACTTGATTTGCATATTCAATTTAAGTTTCACTCGTTTTAAGATTTATTTATTCATTTACATTAATATATATTGTATGTTTGTTCGCATTGATTGTTTATTTAATTTCTGTTCGTTTTAAGTTTCATTTATACTTTCATAGCAAAATATTTGTTTTTCGTTTAAGCTTGATTTTTATGTTCAATCTAAGCATTACTCGCTTTAAGATCTATTTATTTATTTATATTATTACTTGTTGTATGTTTTTTGCTATGATTGTTTATTTAATTTCTGTTCGTTATGGGTTTCATTTATTCTTTAATAGTAATTTCTGGTCGTTTTGAGTTTGAATTTTAACAGGTATTTGTATCTCCTGAGCTTAAGTTTAAAATGGCCTTTACTTTTCTTTGAAAAACTTATTTTTCGGAAAGTTTTTTCTAATTAATTTTTGTTCGTTTTTGATTGCAAAAAGTTTCAAGTTTTTATGGCAGGGGGGGGGGGGCTTGCTTACTGTCCAATTATTCTCGACTTTAAAAAACGGATCTAGAACTTTCAGTTTAAATCGAATGAGGCTCTTTTCAAAGTCTATACGATTACCTCTTTGATAAAAACCTTATATATGAACAATAGACAGCTTGCATAACTTATGGACAGCGATTGACAACAATGAATGGATTGAAAAAATCGCTCCAATAAGGGGGTTTAGACCATTTCACTTGCTGACACAAAGGGATCAACGACTGTTTGGAATTGACCTTAATAGGATTTTGTGTGCCAAAGCAATTTTACATCTATCTCAGAGTATGTATTTTAACCTTATAATTGGATAATTATAATAGATTTCCAATGTGTTCTTCCCGTACAAAACCCCTTCCCATAAGTTATAAACCCCCCTTAATAAGTTATGCCCCAGGGCATAACTTACAACGACTACCCCCGGGCCCTGGTGGGCTGTGTCGACACCGGATATTTTTGTTATCAGAACTTTGAACTATTTTAACAAAATGTCTATCTCAAAATTTTTATCTGATGCATTTAGGGCGTGGAGGAGGGGGGGGGGGGGGGCGGGCTAGTTACCCTCCAATCTCTTTTGACTCTTAAAAAAGTGAACAAGAACTTTCAATTTTCAGTCAAATGAGCCCTCTCTAAAGTTTATACGAGCATCCCTTCCATAAGAAATAATGGGAAGGATTCAGAGAATCCTTAAATTACAACCCTTGCCCTGAGGGCTGTGGGGGAGTTGTCATCCTCAAAGACCTAATTTCCAGAACTTAAATCTACGTTTAATAAAATGGCTGTCTCAAAATTTTGATTGGATGTGTTTGGGGAAAAAAGGTGGGCGTGAGAGGGGGGTTAGTTGCTCTCAAATCACTTTCGACTATTAAAAAGGTCACTAGCCCTTTGAATTTCCAATCGAATGAGCCTTTTTTGAAGTTTCTACGACACCGCCTTCTATAAAAATCTTATATGCCCCCCGGGCATAACTTAAAACCCTTGCCCTGAGGGTTGTGGGGGATTGTCCTCCCCAAAATTATATTTTCTATCTGGAAATCAACTATGCAGAATGAAATGGCTATCTCAAAATTTTGATTGGATGTGTTTGGGGGAATGATGGGCGTGGGGGGGGGCTAGTTGCCCTTCAATAACTTTCGACTATTAAAAAGGGCACTATCCCTTGAATTTCCAATCGAATGAGCCTGTTTTGAAGTTTCTACGACAACGCCTTCTATAAAAAACCTTATATGCCCCCAGGTCATATCTTAAAACCCTTGCCCTGAAGGTTGTGGGGGAGTGTCCTCCTCAAAAACATATTTTCTATCTGGAAATCAACTACGCTGAACAAAAAGGCTATCTCAAAATTTTGATTGGATGTGTTTGGGGAAATGATGGGCGTGGGGGGGGGGCTAGTTGCACTCCAATCACTTTCGACTATTAAAAAGGGCACTAATTTTTTGAATTTCCAATCGAATGAGCTTTTTTTTTTTGAAGTTCTATGACAAAGCCTTCCATAAAAACCTTATATGCCCCAGGGCATAACTTAAAACCCTTGCCCTGAGGGTTGTGGGGGAGTGTCCTCCTCAAAAATATATTTTCTATCTGGAAATCAACCACGCTGAACAAAATGGCTATCTCAAAATTTTGATTGGATGTGTTTGGGGAAATGATGGGCGTGGGGGGGGGGGGGAGGGGACTAGTTACACTCCAATAACTTTCGACTATTAAAAAGGGCACTAGCCCTTTTAAGGATAAGACCTTCGCTGAAGCTCTTCTGTCAGCTGAATCAAAGACTTGACACATCCTATGCCCTTCCTAATTATCAAAAGTATCTAGAAAGCTAACTAAATTTCCTAAGAAGGCTTAAACCTTCCACTTGTGGTAGTTTTTGCCCCCCCCCTAATGTTGTTGTATATTATTAATTAGAAAAAACTTTCCGAAAAATAAGTTTTTCAAAGAAACGTAAAGGCCATTTTAAAACTTAAGCTCAGGAGATACAAATACCTGTTAAAATTCAAACTCAAAACGACCAGAAATTACTATTAAAGAATAAATGAAACCCAAAACGAACAGAAATTAAATAAACAATCATAGCAAAAAACATACAACAAGTAATAATATAAATAAATAGATAGATCTTAAAGCGAGTAAATGCTTAGATTGAATATAAAAATCAAGCTTAAAACGAAAACAAATATTTTGCTATTAAAGTATAAATGGAACTTAAAACGAACAGAAATTAAATAAACAATCAATGCGAACAAACTTACAATATATATTAATGTAAATGAATAAATAAATCTTAAAACGAGTGAAACTTAAATTGAATATGCAAATCAAGTTTGAATCGAATAAAAATAACTACAAACAAGAGTTTGGGTATCGCCTCACTGCAGAAGCCTAAAACCTACTGCGTCATTGGCGCTTTACTGAAAACAATTCTTTCATTAATTAAGATTTTAGGGAATAAATATCAGCATATGTATAATAAATTGACAATGCACATTTTTTTCAGTAAACTCATTTGAATTTTTTTTCAGTAAAGTACAAATTATATTCTGGCTTTTAGAAAGCATAGGGGTTTTTGAACCCTACTCATATTAATTTATGCTACGGTTTGAGTTTGACTAATATTTATTTTAATTTTTGTTCGTTTTGGGTTTCATTTATTTATTGATACTGATTTGGGGTAGTTGTATGCTTGATAGATTATATGATAGTCCGGACGCCAGGTGTTGAAAGTGTGAATCATACCACGACGGAATGGGGCTGCTACGAGAATTAGCCTACCCTCCACCCCCTAAATTGACCATGCGGATTCAAAAATACCAATGGCACTAGCTTGCGAGTGGTGGAACACACTCCGAAACTTGACATTTTATTATATTTTGGTGTTTCATGCAAGAAAATGCATGTTCCACAAAGTTTGAGGTGCAGTTTTCCGCTCAAATAGAAATGCTTAAGAGCCATAGAATGTTTTCATAACAAACCAGCACGATTAGTTAGAAAAAATGGCAGAGTTAAAAAAATGGCAAAACTATATGAGTCTTGAACAGTCTTGGAAAGTATAAACAAAATCAAATTGAATATTAGATATATAATGATATTAATTGTTGAAAAGATCCATCAGTTCAAGATTTTTTTTTCACTGTAATTTTTATTTTCATTTTCAATGCTGTAAGAACTGGAAAATAATAAATTTGTAATATACGAGTAATTCGTTTTCAGTGAAGCACCAATGACGCAGAAGGCTTGAGATTTTAACAGTTAAAGAAGGGGGCAGTATCCAAACTTTGTTTGTAGTGAAACTTTATTTGTATATATTCAATCTAAAGAATTTTTATATTCAATCTAAGCATTACTCGCTTTAAGATCTATTTATTTATTTATATTATTACTTGTTGTATGTTTTTTGCTATGATTGTTTATTTAATTTCTGTTCGTTATGGGTTTCATTTATTCTTTAATAGTAATTTCTGGTCGTTTTGAGTTTGAATTTTAACAGGTATTTGTATCTCCTGAGCTTAAGCTTAAAATGGCCTTTACTTTTCTTTGAAAAACTTATTTTTCGGAAAGTTTTTTGTAATTAATTTTTTGTTCGTTTTTGATTGCAAAAAGTTTCAAGTTTTTATGGCATGGCAGGGGGGGGGGGGGGCTTGCTTACTGTCCAAATGAGGCTTTTTTCAAAGTCTATACGATTACCTCTTTGATAAAAACCTTATATATGAACAATAGACAGCTTGCATAACTTATGGACAGCGATTGACAACAATGAATGGATTGAAAAAAATCGCTCCAATAAGGGGGTTTAGACCATTTCACTTGCTGACACAAAGGGATCACGACTGTTTGGAATTGACCTTAATAGGATTTTGTGTGCCAAAGCAATTTTACATCTATCTCAGAGTATGTATTTTAACCTTATAATTGGATAATTATAATAGATTTCCAATGTGTTCTTCCCGTACAAAACCCCTTCCCATAAGTTATAAACCCCCCTTAATAAGTTATGCCCCAGGGCATAACTTACAACGACTACCCCCGGGCCCTGGTGGGCTGTGTCGACACCGGATATTTTTGTTATCAGAACTTTGAACTATTTTAACAAAATGTTTATCTCAAAATTTTTATCTGATGCATTTAGGGCGTGGAGGAGGGGGGGGGGCGGGCTAGTTACCCTCCAATCTCTTTTGACTCTTAAAAAGTGAACAAGAAGTTTCAATTTTCAGTCAAATGAGCCCTCTCTAAAGTTTATACGAGCATCCCTTCCATAAGAAATAATGGGAAGGATTCAGAGAATCCTTAAATTACAACCCTTGCCCTGAGGGCTGTGGGGGAGTTGTCATCCTCAAAGACCTAATTTCCAGAACTTAAATCTACGTTTAATAAAATGGCTGTCTTAAAATTTTGATTGGATGGATGTTTGGGGAAAAGTTGGGCGTGAGAGGGGGGTTAGTTGCTCTCAAATCACTTTCGACTATTAAAAGGTCACTAGCCCTTTGAATTTCCAATCGAATGAGCCTTTTTTGAAGTTTCTACGACACCGCCTTCTATAAAAATCTTATATGCCCCCCGGGCATAACTTAAAAAAAACCTTGCCCTGAGGGTTGTGGGGGATTGTCCTCCTCAAAAATATATTTTCTATCTGGAAATCAACTATGCAGAACGAAATGGCTATCTCAAAATTTTGATTGGATGTGTTTGGGGGAATGATGGGCGTGGGGGGGGGCTAGTTGCCCTTCAATAACTTTCCACTATTAAAAAGGGCACTATCCCTTTGAATTTCCAATCGAATGAGCCTGTTTTGAAGTTTCTACGACAACGCCTTCTATAAAAACCTTATATGCCCCCAGGTCATATCTTAAAACCCTTGCCCTGAAGGTTGTGGGGGAGTGTCCTCCTCAAAAACATATTTTCTATCTGGAAATCAACTACGCTGAACAAAAAGGCTATCTCAAAATTTTGATTGGATGTGTTTGGGGAAATGATGGGCGTGGGGGGGGGGGCTAGTTGCACTCCAATCACTTTCGACTATTAAAAAGGGTACTAACCCTTTAATTTCCAATCGAATGAGCCTGTGTTGAAGTTTCTACGACAACGCCTTCTATAAAAACCTTATATGCCCCCAGGGCATAGCTAAAACCCTTGCCCTGAGGGTTGTGGGGGAGTGTCCTCCTCAAAATATATTTTCTATCTGGAAATCAACTACTCTGAACAAAATGGCTATCTCAAATTTTCGATTGGATGTGTTTGGAGGAATAATGGGCTTGGGGGGGGGGGTGGCTAGTTGCCTTCCAATCACTTTCGACTATTAAAAAAGGCACTAGTTTTTTGAATTTCCAATCGAATGAGCCTGTGTTGAAGTTTCTACGACAACGCCTTCTAAAAAAACCTTATATGCCCCCAGGGCATAGCTTAAAACCCTTGCCCTGAGGGTTGTGGGGAGTGTCCTCCTCAAAATATATTTTATATCTGGAAATCAACCACGCTGAACAAAATGGCTATCTCAAAATTTTGATTGGATGTGTTTGGGGAAATTATGGGCGTGGGGGGAGGGGGGCTAGTTACACTCCAATCACTTTCGACTATTAAAAAGGGCACTAGCCCTTTAATTTCCAATCGAATGAGCCTGTTTTGAAGTTTCTACGACAACGCCTTCTATAAAAACCTTATATGCCCCCAGGGCATAACTTAAAACCCTTGCCCTGAGGGCTGTGGGGGAGTGTCCTCCTCAAAAATATATTTTCTATCTGGAAATCAACTACGCTGAACAAAATGGCTATCTCAAAATTTTGATTGGATGTGTTTGGGGGAATGATGGGCGTGGGGGGGGCTAGTTGCCCTCCAATCATTTTCGACTATTAAAAAGGGCACTAGAACTCTCGATTCCCAATCGAATAAGCCCCCTTTGAAGTTTCTACGACGATCCCTTCCATATGAAGTGCCTCTGGGAAAAAAAAAAAATAAATAATAAAAACATTGGAGCCGTATGGCCTTTACTATAAGCAACGCTACAGCGTTGCCTCTGATAGACCTTCTTTAAGCAGGTCTGTTACTTTTTGTGGGAAATTTTAGCGGGAATATAATAGAACAGGAGTAACGCTTCGATGGATTTATTTATCAAAATTTTCCATTGTCCATTATAACTAATAAAGAATGGCTTGCCTAATATTTGCCATGTTGATGGATTCGCAGCGCTATGAGCCTGATTCTCCTTGAAAAAATATAGATTAACTTTTAATGAATTTTTTTTTTCAATATGAAGCCAGATAATTTCTGTTTTGCAAGGGAAAATTGTTTCTAATCTTACACTTTTTGCTTCACCCAAATTTTTAAATTGGATATTCTTGAGTTGCACACAATTTACATACAAATTCTTCGTAAAGAAGACAGAACTAGTTGATTTTGTTCTAAAAGTCGTTGCATGTTTACGATTTAAAAAAGGTTTTGCTTTCTTTTCTTTCTGCTTGATAGGTAACAATCGGGGAGTAGCGAGTGCAGCTAAGACTCGGCTATTTTTTTTCAACTGAATCAGGACTCATCTCGTTTCTGCGCCAAATTCAGGAATTGGCTCGTGTTTGCACAGAATCAGGATTTAACTAATTTTATATTGATTCAGAAGTTAGTTCCTTTTTTACATTGGCTCAGGAGTTGGCTCGTTTATGTACCTAGCCATTCCCTAATTTTAATATGCACGTTTTTGCGCCGAGTAATTACCCGGCCTGTTTTTGCACCGAGTAATTACCCGGCCTGTTCTTGTACCGCGTCGCCATAATTCTGCACTTATAACTTGTTTCTTACTGAATCAGAAATTGGGTCAAATTTAGCATCAAGCCAAGATTTTTATCGTTTATTGTACCACATTCTATCATTTATGTATCATCTTTTTGCATTCCAATCATGCACATTATAAATCCTTTTATGATTCTAGTTTAAACGAGGGTCAATGGGCCTACCTTTTTCTACTAAAATATTTCTGAAAAGTGAGGCTCTTGCTCCCGGGAATGCTTAGGCTATCCCCCCCCCTTCCTCAGAGGGACATTTTGGGATCTTTAGACTATTTTGAGTGAAATTGTGGTCTCTAAAAGTTGTCCAGTGCCATGGGGACTAAGGGGTGTCAATGGAAAAAAAGGACACAAGAGCGGGGCTTCGTACCCAAAATAGCCCCTCCCAAGTTTTTGCTACCATTTGCTATATAAGAAGTTTCCAAAAAATGTATGGGATCGAACACTACTGCGTTGACTCTGACTGATAGGATGTTGAGATCTTTTATGGGCCATATATTTTGAATTTACCTTACATAAGGTAATAGTTGCCTATGCTAGCTGTATTGTTATCACAAATTTGAAAAATTACGTGTAACTAACTTGAATATTACTACGGAACTAGGTCGAATCATAGTATATTTGGTTTAGTTTTCGTAAACAGCTCAAGTAAGGTGTATGTAATTTTCATGGTAATAATACAGGGGTCGTATTGTTGCAGCGATCGAACAGCCTGAGCTAAAACACAAATTTATATAATTGCATGTTTATAATATTTCAACCGATAAATCAAAGTTCAGTTCTACTATGTATTCAAAATTGAATGATAGCTGATATTATTTTATTTATGGTATATTTTTAGTTCAGCCACGTTACCCCACTGCTCGCTCGGAAACAGATAATTGGATAAGTTTTATTGATGCTATTGTCACAGAAGGTTTAAATACAATGCCTCATCTTAGTGCTTTAAATCTTGGTAAGTTTTGTCACTGTATCTTTACTATTGTATTAATCAATTTCTTTGTTTTATTTCATGGCGCCATGTAAAAAAAAAAAGTATTTAACTCAGATAGTCGTTTGGGACTACGAAACATATATAAATGTATCAGTAATTGGCGCAGAAGGGATTCTGGGGCAGAAATTGGCGCAGAAGGGGGTGTGGGAATGGATGAGGTTTTTCCCTTTTGATATCAGTCCAAATATCCCTCTTTTTTCTCCCCTTGCGGATAAAAGAGAAATAGTGGCGTAAAAGCGAATTTATGCCTTCTTGAAATTTTGGTACTTCCCCCTTTAGAAAAATTCCCTCAGATTCTACTGTTGAGGGAGCATGCCTATGAAGAAAAAGAGGAAAAATATTTAGTCATCGACGGCATGCTTAAATGCATGGAGAGGTGGAGAATAAAGTGACGTCTCTAGGAGTGTTTCCAAGGATCTTTCTGGATAAATTTGAAAAGGTTTATCCTAGTAGCCCAATTTCTGAGGCTGACACTACTCCATTTGTAGGACCTGTGTGCACACTTAGGACAGTGAAAACTTCTAAAAATGAGAATGAATTTAGTTCAAAAAGTTATATTGATAAATATAAGCAAGCAAGTGCTTTGAATTGTTCATAAGAAATTAAGCTTAGTAAAGAAAATAGAGTTGCTGTTTGGGATTTGGAATTCTAGATTGACTGGAATTATGGATTATTTTTTTTTTTATTTTTGGCAGGTTCGTATAAATGAGGAAAAACTTGCGCGAAATTAAATGGCACTCAAGCCAGGGGCCTGAATATCCCCCCTTCTTGCCTGTGACTGGAACTGTTGTTTTGTGTACATATTTGGTAACAAAAATTGCAGGTAACAAAATTTCTGGCAAGTTAAGAATAAAGGAGAGACAACAAGAGGGGTAGCCGGAACTCAAAAAGGGACCGGGAATAGAAATGAACGCAAGAAAAAAAAGATGACCTGTAATCATGAAAAGAATAAGTTGCAAAACCTGAACTACAGGGTAGACCCAGAAAAAAGTGTGTTTATAGGGTATAAAACGAGGAAGTTTCGCAAAAATTGATTTTTTTTTTTAGCCTCATTGCATTTGAAATATCTTTTTGAAAACTGAGCTGTTCAGAAGTCAATTTGACTGCTCATCACCTAAAAGAACCAGCTTACAAAGAAGATTAATTGCTAGTTTTAGTGTACAAAAAAGGGAAAAACAACCCCGAGTTTATCTGTGCTTTAAAATGAAGAATCTAATAAAATACATATTAAAATGAACTTAGTCAAATTGGCTTCTAAGAATGATTTAATCTTCAATTACAAGAAAACCATAAAAAGAGATGGACTGGATGCTTTTATAAAGCTCAGCAACTGCGTAGTAATTATTAATTAAAATGATTGATTTTTGACTTTATAGAAGCTGCTGAGCCAATGGATGTTGACTCTCCAGTGTCTGCAGACTCTGTTTCTAATCCTCTTACTAAGCGTGTTGACTCGATCTATATGCTAAGCCTATTAATAGCAGGATCACATCGAATGGCAGCCCAAGAAAAATTGTCAGGACTCAAATTGGCACCAAAACTTAATGACCTGTTTGATGAGCTTGTGTGGAGAAAACAGGATCATGGCCATGCTGCCGGGCACATATCGAGGTGCAATTGCAGTCCGGTGAGATTTTCCCCTTATTTGTATTGCCTTCCTCTCTTCACATTCTCCTCAGTAGGGTAAGACACCCAGTAGTCTGCCACCTGCCTATTCTAGGACAGAATGTAACTAACAGGGAACCTACCTCTAGGCTAATGTGCTTAGAAAGTTTAGAAGAAAGTTTTTATACATAGCTAGTTTCCCTGGTCACTATTAGATATCCATATGGATACTCTTCCTTTGTTCTCTTTTACTGCTGTATATACTTCGTACCTCAGAATCAAAGATTTAAGTACGAAAGTTAAAAAAAACACCATTCGAAGTTCAAGTCTCAGTAAACTGAAATCATACCTGGTAAAGAGGTAACATCTTTAGATTTCTTTATATGCTTAGGAATTTTTAGGAAAGGGTGAAAAGTTTGAAAATATGAGTTGAGACTGATTGCTGATGACATTAGGCACCCATTTTTTTTTTTTCAAATAAAATCCTTGCGCCCCTCGACCCAAAGAAGATTTTAAAAATTTCTTTGTGCACAGCCTGACAAAGTACTACCACTTGGGAGAATGGGGAGCAGCTATCTATAGACCTAGTGGAATATCTAGGACTCTATAAGAAGTAGTTGACTACAATTATGTTCCCACTTTTGGTTTTATATGTTTACGAGGGACCTTGGTAGCTGAGAAGCTAGGAACTCTAAAAAGCTCCTATTAGGTACCCAAATTTTACTGAGTCCACAGAGTAGCCTACTACTGTCGTAGATTTGTTGCTATTTATAGAATACAGGGATAGAAGAAAAATCGAGGCGACAGTATTTCCTTCCAAATACCACTCCGCCATCTTTCTTATGTCTGATATTGAAAAAATAAACATTTTTTTTAATGCTGTTAAATAACTAGTTAATATTAATTAGTTTATGAATTAAAATAACACTAGATAAGCATTTTCCGGTCAATTATAATGTATGGAAAATATTAGATATTAATTCTGTGGAGACTGGCTGGAGGCTGAAGTTTCTAATTAAAATTGTGGCAATAGGAAAAGGACAGCGTTTTAACGTTAGCCAAAGAAAATGGAAACAGTTACATGAAATCTGTAAAAATGTCGATCTTTTATCGTGATTGTAATGATTCTATGGACTGGATTCCATAAAGACATTCTATTTAGTGCTAGTGGGGGGTAAAAGAAAAAGAAACGGTAAAATATTGATGTCAGTACGCAAAATTTGATTTTTAATTCTCGACTAGTTGTTGAAGCGCAGATAATAGTTCTTCTTTATTTCACTAGGAAGTCATATTGAAGATACAGTTTCTCCGCTTGGTTCACAATTACTGCTATCACAGTTCACATAAGCTAACTCTGTTGTCCAATCCTGAATGGCAAGAAATCTGCATGCTTTCGGAACAGTTTGATCCTGAGGAATTTGGCGAAGGGGTTACCAAAGCCAGATTATAGTAGTCTAGAACAATCAAGCCTGTGTGGCGAAGGACATGGACTCCTCTCAAAAATCATTGGGGTCTTGAGGGATGAACCAGTTGAATCTGTATTCAGGTTAGTATGTACTCTAGATACTTACCTAGGGAAAAAAAATTAATGCTTTATTTGAAAATTACTATCACAAGCTACAATAAATTGAATTTTCATTTCTAGTAAAAAAAAAAAAAAGTATATCTGTGTGTTTAACACTCAATGTAAATAGCCGGGCCGTATCTATAATGTCCGATCAATTTATAAGTTACCCAATGGAATGTTAAAAAATGATGAATTACTTTGAAACTTTTACGTTTCCTGGACAATATCAATAATGCTTGAAATCGAGTTGGCAACTTGAGTAATTTTGTTCACATATTAGGGTAATTTTAAATAGATTTACACGCAAAATACCTCGAGTTTCTATTTTTTGTAGCAGCTTTCATTTTGGTGACATTTCTAGTTACATAATTCTTTTCCTTTCTTTGCACTTGTTAGATTTACAGTCACGTCGACTATACACGCCACATCATCTTGGATGACATTCTTGCACTTCCTTTAAGTGAAATCGCCGAGGGATTTCTTCATCATAAATAAATTTTTCATTCATATTGTAAATAGGCTCCAAGCATAAAGTTGATTAGAATTCTAGATTTTGAATCATGTTTTTATCTGGCTATCATTATAGGTTAATTTCTCCTCTTTATGTTGACTTTACCTTAGCTACACTGTAAATTAATTAAACAAAGAAACGATAGCAGTATTTATAATGACCAGTCAATGTAATAAATTATCCTAGATTGTCGCCGATCTATACGAAACTGTTAGATTGCCCGATTTTATGGGTCATTATTTATAAAGACTAATGATTATTAAAATTGCCCGGAATATAATTTATAACTAGAATGAGGCTACATGAAGTTGACAATTTAATGAACACTGGAGGGTTGGTAAATATACCGATAATGGTGTGCTCACAGTATAATGACGGAATAATGGGGAAATAATTTACATCAATGAAGAGACTGGGGGAGGGGGAATAGTGTGCATGAATAGCTTTCAGCATTTAATCTTCTGTTTTAGATTTTGGCTTTGCCGTGCTATTGAAAGCTGGGGCTACGTGGATCGTGTACGCCAGCAGATCAGCTATTTGTCATCAGGCGTGGCCTCCTTCAGCATATTACGAAAGTCATTGTTGAAGGTGAAAATTCTTCTGAAAATAATCGTGGCTATGGTACGTTTTCTTATTTTTAATTTTCGATTATTGAGAGGGAACTTGTATTCAGGGCTGCTTGACAAGATTTATGGACTCCCTGTGCGTCTAGCGGCTTCCTGTGCACCTGTGGGGTCCCTGCAACCCCTATACGCTTAAGCTTGGAATGTATATGTGTTTTAGTTAGCATCCTTGCTGGTCAAGTGGCAAGAATAGCAGACAAAATAAAAAAAACTAATTTGCATCATAAGCGAAATATAACTGAACGATGGTATTTAAAAAAAATCTTCTTTTTTTCTCGTATGTTTCAGTAGGATATTTCGTTGGGGAATCGAGAAAAAGATTGATACTGATTGAAAACTACGGGTGTTTTTCATTACATGCATTATCAGTCGTTTTTAAAAAGCACCTCAAAGATTAGTTGGAAGTTCACAACGTCTCCTGCCCTGAGTTCGGTTAGACGTGACCGATAACTTATTTGACATGTTAATATTTTTCTTTCTTGACCATTCTTATTCAATTTTTTGGCTTTGTTTATTGACAGAAGTGCAAAGTCAGCCAATCTGGGGTTGTGTGATAGCCATTTTTTGAGATTTTTTTTTTTTAAAAACAGGATTAGATCTAAAGCTGGCTTCACTAAAGATTTAACAATATCTTTCGGGAGAACGTTGCTTGCCTCACCTCAGCACTGCCATATCTTATCACCAGATGCTGTAGTGAATTCCCTAACAAGGTCAAACCGAAGTTAGACCCCGTGAAATCCAAGACAAATCGGTATCAAATCTCCGTTCGTTCCTTATTTTGTGAAAATTTTATAATAAGTCACAGTGATTTAATATATGTATATGTGTTTTTATTTTTTTTATAAGGACTGCGTAAAGTAGCGTTGTGCTAGAGTTTATTCCTTAATAAATTAAAGTCTAATTCCCATCTATTTTATTTAGCACGAAAGTACAAAGCCGAACATTTAAAATATCTTTGATTATCTTTTTATTTAAAATTTAGTTATACAAAGCAGCTACATGTTTTTTTTCTGTGTATATTAATTGCATAGACGTTTATCTAGAAGATACTGAAAAACAACGACTGATTATTTGACATATATTTTATAAAAAAAAAAGAAGTTATGTAGAGTTGGTTAAATACCAAAAAGAAAAAACCTCGAGTGGGTGGTCGTCCTTTGAACGAATCTCAGAATAAGGGGGGAGGGTGTAAATTTTTTCCGAAAGTATCGAGAGAAACCATTCTTCATGATGTAATTAGCATCCAAGCACTTAATACATTATAAGTACTACCACTAGAAATTAAGTCCCCCCTTTCAATAACTGAAGTGCTAGGGCCCCCTCCACGCTTTAATTGCTATCTTATGCCCAGACACGGTTTTGTCATGACAATTTCTATGGTGCAAAGATTTCGATACTGTACATCTCTTATGACTAACGCAAATCTTCGTAAACGTAGAGAATCTCAAGTTCGGTTGGTATACCCAAGTTAAATTCAAAAGCCAAAAACAAGCTTCTAGACAGCTTTGCAATTTCAGGTGTGTGCACATACGCCCTTTTTCCATAATGGAATGAGTAGGAAAACACCTTGCCGCTTTTAGGTATATCGCAGTGAAAGATACTTGGTGTGGCAAAAGGTACCCATTAGTGGGGATATTTACTATAAGTACTCAGTATCTGCGTCAGAAATTTTTTCTTCTGATTTTGTTATTAAATTATCAATAGTTGTTCTCCTGAATTTTCAGACACCCATTTTAATTTCACGTATGATTAGTACTAGTGACCTCCCTTTGTATTACATTACATTTTATCGTGTTTTTTTTGCTGAACTACACATTTCTGGCTAAAATCGAACTTTAAAACTGAGTAAGATCATGCTAAAAGTAAATTGAGTTAATTAATTTTTCCTATTCGTATTGTTATTGATAAAGGTGTTCAGTCTATTTTAAAGAAAATATTAATTAGAAAACGAAAAGGAAGATTTCTGTAGCGAATTTTATCCTCTGGTTGTATTCGCAGAAGCATTGCCTTTCCTTCTTCTGATAGGGAAAAATTTTTAATTTTTCTTTAAGCTTAGAAACTACCTCATATAGTTTTATGTACAAGGTACCAAAACGAAGCATTATATCCTTTCACATTGCATTCTTGATAGCTTTTTCGCGTATTAAGATATTGGGTAAAGATCAAAAATGTTTCTTTCTTGGAAATACTAATATATAGTTGCTTCTGTAAATCTTAAATGGGACTGAAGGCCTTAATATCATATACGGACAGTTCTATGTCTGGGGACTTTTGATCCACCCAGTATTTGAGAACTGTATGTTTATAATATTATGTTACTTATCCATTTACTAGAAGATACAAGTGATTCAAATGGTTTACCCCGGGAAGTGGCACAGAGCAGTTTCGATCTTCTTGGAGAAATAATTAGGTTCAGTCAAGCTGGATGTATTGAACTAGATTCTCGTCTAGATGCAAACTTTAAGGTAAGAGAGTTTCTGTTTTATTATCAGCTTTTTCACATAAATATACTCATAACTTGCCAAAAAATGCTCAACATAAATTTTTCTTGCTATGTGAAAGGGCATGATTCATCTTTTTTTTTAAATTGTTTTAGAGGCTTCAAGCTTATGTGTTGTACTAAGCACTTTGATAAGTTGCAAATGGAAAGCTCGCTTTAAGGTCCTTTCTCATGCAATAATATATTCTGAACGTTCCTTATGAGTTTTCTGGAAATGAGTGTTAGTTACCACCACTGCGACCTTACAAAATGTTTGTTCAGGTGGAAGAAGCCATCTTAAGTACATCACGTAAACTAAACAAACAAATACAAAATTCACATGACCCTTAAACAACCTGTTCCAAAGAGTATAAGTAACTTATAAGAGTAGAGACTAGCGCTAGTGTTGGGGGAAAAATCACCAGCTTCATTTAGTGCCTGGTTTTTTCTTGACTCTTTAATTGTGTTTTTCAGCATCTGAGATCAAAGACTTGTTACTACACTAATTTTGGGAGTAAAAACTAATTAAACTAATTTTTGCCTTAATGCCAATCTAAAGAAATCACCAAAAACAGCCAAGCGCTAGATGGCATTGCTGATCTTTTTTTGTAACATTTGTGCCAGTTTTCCTCTTATAAGTTACCCATTCTCTATGGCTTATTCTGTCCGACACAAAAAAAAAACAGTCGTTTTCAAGAAGAATCATAAATTGTCTGGAAATTGAGCTGGGAAAAACGTGGCTAACTCCGGTTTAATATTGGACTTTTAACTAAATTGAATGTTGTTGGAAAAGATGCAATGATTTTTTTTTTTTTTTTTTTTTTTTTTTTTTTTTTTTTTTTTTTTTTTTTTTTTTTTTTTTTTTTTTTTTTTTCAAAATAGCAGTCATAGTGTTAGAATTACAATGCGTTTTTGGTAGCCTAATACTATTTCAAATTTTTGAGCGAATTATGATTCTTCTCAAAGGTTAACGTAAACGTAAATTTCAAAGGCATAAGAGATTTTGTGTGAAGGTCCTATTCCTTAGAAATCAGTAGCTGACTTCATAAATGTTAGACCAAAGAGCTGACTAAAGTCAATAGGTCTGTCTGAGAAACGGAGTAGTAGCGTTTAGTTGAATCTCCAGTGGGTGGCCCTGTTTACAAAACAGTGTGAATCATAGCCCAAATAAGAGTGAATGATAGCCCAAATAAGAAAAAAGCAATACCCAAACAGGCTGCGAAAAAGATCTGGCCTTGGTGTGCGTGTCAAGTGTACTAATTTTTATCATGCCTTATAGCATTTCTTTTTTGGTTTAGTTTCTACTTTTATGGGCTCATGTCTGATACAGTCATTTTGTCTGAACAAATAAACAATAGCTTTAAGCATTTTAACTTATCGTTCAATTTTTGAGGCTCTGCAGCCCTTACAGGCTGACGGGATTCTTTGTGACGGGGTCTGTTTGATAACAAAAATTTTTTTTTTTTTTTGCGCTATATTATTTTATTTATAGTTAGATTTTTATTAATTGGAAAATTCTCTGGAATATGGGGTCCTGAATTTTTGTTCTTTATGTTTATACTTATTACTCATAACCTCAGCTTTTCCTCGCGTATTGTGTTGGCTTTTGGCTCTGTTTCCTTGATACTGGATAATTGTGTCATTATATACCCTTATTCCAACTTATGTTTGTTGTCAAGAAGTAGTTTTTTTGCTTTTCAGACATTTTCTTCTGTTAAAAATTTTGAATCTTTTTATGTAATTCCATATTGTAGTTTACGATTAATGTTATATTAGCTAACCTTGCCCTGTTTTCTATATTCAAGCTTAGAATAAGTTAGGTATAAACTGTAAACCAAATTAATTAACAGTGTTGTCATACAATCGTAAATAGAAATCAAGACTTATTTAGAGCTTATAGATCGTTCATGACAGTTTCGTCATATTGGGATTCTAGAAATGAAGTTCATGAAGAAATGAAATGGAAAGATCTTGAACCTCATTCCTGTTCGTAAAGAAGCTTGTCAATTGAGCCTTTTTTGTCATATAAAAAATCTAGATGTGAACCGCCTTCATGTCTGCAATCCCTGTCAGTTCCGTTGTATTATTGCAGTCAGCTAGTGACACATTGCATAGGGTGACGACGTTATTCTAATAAGCCGTGTCGTGGAAGCCTAATTGATCACCTTTCCAATACCTAAGTTGCGTCTTTCTTGTATTGGTCTGCCAATTAACCATCCGAAGCATAAATTTTGTGTTGATACCCATTACCTAGTGGCTGCTTAAATCTCAAAAGTTCTCTTCTTCTTCATCAAATCGCATCAGGATTTTGTTTGGCCACTTACGTTCTTCTACTTCTTCAATCATGATATATAGAGTTGATAAGAACCTTAGGATAGCATATAGAAAAATTTCGCTCTATAAAGGAAGATGTGATCGAAAGAGCCTGTTGTAGTTTCTAACGCAGTTTTAATGTCCTAGTTATTCTATTCCTCTCTGGTACTAGCCATTTGTTTCGGGAAAGGCATGCAGTACCCTACATTTGACATGATATACTGTTAAGTTTTTGCTTCGTTTACCATGTTAGTAACCTAGTCGATAAGTTCGACCGTATTGATGTAGCGTCTCAAATAAATAGTCTCAATGAATTTCTTTGTAAGAGAACACTGAATTTTATTTCTGATTAGTGTGTCTAGACTTTTCCCAGTTAAACATAGGAAGTTATTGATTAAGAAGGTGTTAGACAGATGGGGAAGATATTTAGAGAATGTGTTAAACCGTAATAGATTTGTATGAAATAATATAGAAAAATAGCAAGGTTTTCAACAGTTGGGAGGTGAAAGAAGATTTATTTTACGAGTTGTAGATTGTAACGAAAGGACTGAAAAATATCGAAGCTTCGGGTACTAATAGCGTGATAAATAAGTTCTTGAAACGTGATGGTTGTGAAGAAGTTAAAAGTAAATTACTGAAAATTACTTTAATTTCTTGAAAAAAGGGGGAATCAAACAAGTTTATGAAAAATTTAGTTAAACCTTGTATGAGAGAGGTCACGAGAGTGAGTATGGTAAATAAAGAGACATTAGCTTGATTTCTGTAGGAATCAAATTACTTAGCATGTTGATATTTATTAGACTTATTTATTTATTAGACTTATTTATTTATTAGACTTATTTATCACTATATTAAGAATAAGATTGGAATTTAATGGTAAGAAGACTGTGTTGCTTAGACTTAAAAGTAAATGAGGATCTTTCGTAACAAGAAACAGGATCATTTGGATCGTTTAGATTCACTTACCTTGCTAGCATATTAGTAATGACGATTGATGCTATGAAGGTGTAAAAAGTAGAATAGTGAAGGTGGAGGACGTTACTTAGAAGGGGAAAAATAGGAAGATAAGTATGCGAACTAGGATTAGAATATCTGAAGCCAAGTTTGACGAAGAGATGTTAAATGTTTTTCCTAAAGAAATGCCTAAGGATTGTTTTAGGTAAGGATTTGACTGGCCATATATCAAAAATTAAGCTTTACGAAAAATTTGGTTCTATCTAGGAACATTTTGAAAGAAAAGCTTCAATGGCTCGGTCACATTCTACGTATGAAGGGTGACGAATTGCCAAAGATTGCCGTTCTAGAAGACTATGCTTTTTTTCCATCCATCTAGGACTAAACGAAAAGCAGGTTGTTGCCAAATGAAGTGGGAAGAATTCATAATTAAAATCTAAAGTAATTTGGAACTCCATGAAAGGGGGATAAATGATGAAACTTTGAACAGATTGGGAAAGAGAGGGTATATGCTCAGCCATGTTGCTATCAGTCGCCTTGGTGCTGCAGTGAGTTGTTGTTCGTAGTGGTGGTAGTAGTAATATGATCTTTTTAAATTTTTTCCTTTCTGAAGCAAGTAAAATGATTTTTTTATGATATAGTGAGTGCAGTTATTTTTATTGTTGTTGGCTGTTTTTCTATATTTCACTATCGTTTACACTCCACTTCGAAAAATCACGAGGTAGCTCGCAAAAAGCTCAGCATTTTAATCAAAGTTGGGTATGATCTGTTTTTTTTTCAGACTTGGGTTAATTCTCTCGGAGTAGGGGCACTAAGGCTCTTGTAATTCGGCTCCGTTTTTATTGTCAACATTTATGTAGAGTTTTGATGGCATGGTTTATTATAATTGATCGTATTTCTTCTTTCAGGTTCGCTGCTTCTTCAGCGTCATCAATTCAAACTTGGTGGACTCCAACATGTTTTAAGGAGTGTATTTTTGAGTCTAGATCATTTTATGGCGTCTCCGAAAACAAACGAGTTCCAACGCGCTACTTTCAGAAGCTCTAAATTTTTTGGACCTCTTCTGGACATCAGACGTAGAGTTGCTTATCTTGCAAGCTTAATTTCAACTGTTTCGGTTGATACATTGACCCAGGAAAATATTAGTTGTCTCAACACTGTCATCATTCTTCTGATGTTGGCACAGAGGTAAGTTTGAAGAAAAATTATTATTTAATTACGGCTCTTTGAGCCTTTCATAAATAGATATGACCTGAGACCACTTCATATTTTGAGTTTTTACTGTCAAAGCACTTATCGAACCATAGCTTTATACAATCACAAGGATATTCTCTTGAGAATAGTAATTAGAATAGAATAGAATTTAAAATTTCTTTCACAGTATGGTTGCCGAATCCGAATTATTTCGGACCTTAATCGTTTTTTGTCTAACGGTGGATACTTATTTAGAACTCAGTTTGATGAGTTCATTCTAAAATGCACTTGAGAAGAAAAAAAGAGTATAAAGATCAAAACCCTTATTATTCTTCTTCACTATTTGTTTAAAGGCGCTGGTTCAATAGTTATCTCAACAGTTCATTTGGCGAGTTGACCTATTCATCTGATGAAATGAAGTTGATCAAGTGAGATAAAAAGAAAAAGCTAAACACAGGAATTGCAAATTTCAGTTTCTTTAATCATCGCATAATTTTAATCATGAAATTATGTTTCCCTCGAGGAAAACATAATGATCTGACTTTTAGGGAGTCCATGTCTTTTTTTTCAGGGTGGGGAGTGGGTTGGCACTGGAGTGTGGATTTACAAATTCATGTTTTATTAGTGGAATCAGCTAGAAAAATAAGTATTTTTGTCTGAAACATATTTTTAGAAAGTACTTTTTTTTCTTTCTCTTTTTTCGTTTGTTTCTTTCCAGATGTCCTGCTTTTTCTCGTTCATTATAGTCAAAAAAGTTAAAAATATTAAATGCTATGGGAGGACAAACCGACTCGAGCCTCAGACCATAAAGGCCCATCGCCTCCTCTTGAATGTGAAGGTAATACGTGCACACACAGCCTAATGAAGGAAACTCATGGTTGGCCATTCAGTGTACTTTTTAGTCTTCTCAGAAAACAATATGACCTAACATAACAGATTTATTCTTATTTGCTTCATAAATGAGAATTGAATAAAGTAATATACAGTCTGTTACGTGTTGATCGTTGAAAAGGCAACTTCAAATTTTTTTTTGTTGAAGCCGGATTAACTAGAAGTAAGTCACAATATAACTCACCTGGGTTTTCGGCCAGGTTGGAAAATTCCGTTAGGAATTCTACAACTTGGTTATCGAAATACTTGGGAAAAACACGATGCGAACTGAATAAGAAATACGCACTGTATTTTGTTTGTTTGTGGATATTATAAATAATACAACAATTAAAGATCCAAAGGACCTGAGCAGAATTGGAGGTGGTCATTATTGGAAATTTCATTACTTCCTAGGGATTCTTTGGCCAATCAAATATATGGAGCTGTGCGCATTCAGGCCCTAATTTTTCTGGAAACCTTGGACTAATCTCAAGGCAAGAGAATTCCACATCTTGTTGCCTGATGACGTATTCCTGTCACTGAATTTGCTTCGAAAGTTTCTCATCCACATTTTTTTCATTCTTAGTAATTCCAATTTACCGCATGATTATGCTGTCAGAAGCCAATTTGGCTTGTCCAATTTATAGATTCTGACCTTTTTCACACCAAATAAGTTGATGGAGTCTTTAATCTTTGCTTTCACAAGGATACTTCCTAAAACTAAGGAGTAATGTATACATTGTTTTCTTAACACTACCACAATTTAACCAAGCCAATTAACCAAGTCCAAATAAGAAAATTAATTTAACAACGTTCTTCATTTTCTAACACAGAAGGAAATACCTTTTGAGTATCAATATCTTGACTGTTTTCATTCCGGCTGTAGGTTTTAGATTTTGTTTTAATTACAGGCGAGATGAGCTACCTGAGTGTCTTGAAGCTTTGTCCGACCCTACATATCCGACTTTCCGTCGTTCAACTAGAGACAGCTGCTCTGAGCCTGATCCAGCCTTAGTGCCACCTCCTCCTTTGGTACTCAGTTGTCTATTACAATTACTCAGGTTCTGGAAGGTTCATTACAAACCTGGTGACCAGAATAGCGTCTCGCTAGAAAAGGTAAATTTTTGTGTTTAGACTTGGTCATGAGATTTTTTTTTACTCTCCGATGTTGGAGGCTATTAATATGTTTGAACTCGAGTCCTTTTAGAAATAGTGTAATTCTTTTTTTTTGTTGTACTGAAATATTTTACTTCACTTTACTTCACTTATAGAATTATAAACCTTGGGTTTTATCTGAGAACATGTCAAGATTCAAGAAAGTGGGTCTGTGCCAGGGTATGCTGGCATCATTGAAATTATTTTTCTTCAAATTCGCATTTCTTTCTCATAAACAATGTTATCGATGAAGGCAAATTCTGATGCATATGCCCCTTTATATTTCATTTAATTGACAGATTAACAAAGAAAACCTTAGTAAAAAATAGTTATTGTGCGTCAACTCACTAACGACAACACATTTTTTAAATGTTGGGGGGATAAACAGCACCGACGATGTTTAAAAACTGAGTCATTTCACTAGATATACAGTAAAGGGGAAAGTATGCGCATCTAATTTTAGGGATAATGTGGCTGTAAAAAACGACAGAAGCCTTTTAGGGAATTTATGAAAAATAGCTAAAGCAGAATCTTTATACAGGGTTATGTGCCTCTTGCTGCCAGAGCGCCGAGCCTAGGCAGCTTAACGCTACGACGAGTTGGTTGCAGTGACAAGGTATTTTTTTGGACCGGTAAGGTTTAAGTTCTTAATATCACCGAATGTATCTTTCAGCGTAGAAGGAATTCAGAAACTATCATCCCTTAGCTATTCTATGAAGCCACGTTTGCAACAAAACCAAGAAAATTTTCAATTTGGCTATTGATTGAGGCAAAAAAGGTTCAAGCAGCTCCCATCTCAAAGAATAGCTAGCTTAATGTTATGTACTATATGTCATATTATGTCATATTATTCAGTATCCTGTAGTTTTATTTTTTAATTGTAATTTTTTTCTATTCAAATCTTCGAGCAAACAACTGTTTGTGCGAAAAAAAAAACTTGCAAAGTCTTTCTTACTGCCTTGTAAAATTACCAAAACTATTACATACCTTTTTGCATCAGGTGTGATACAATATACTGTTTTAAGTTACTCTGAGATTCTGCTTGTTCGTTTATTTCTGCTTCTTACCGTTTCAGACTTCAAGAATACAATTCAGTGAATGGCAAATGATTGTCAACCAGCTAATACACGCTGATAGAGACAACAGCTCTTCTCTGTTTCACTATTTACCAGAAAGGCATTGTCGAAACCAGCTATTATTCGATATGGAAGTTGCATAGAAATATATTAAAGCATGGATTTGCCAAGCAGGAGTGTTGAAAGTGGATTAATTGAAAGGGTATGGGAATACCCGTGGTTGTGATTAAAAAGAGGATATTTGATCGAAGTGGTATTTAGTGTGTTGCTGCAAGCAAGTCTCCGAATTCTAGTTGCATAATTTCTCAGTCATAGCGAAGTAGTAAGCCAAATTGACTTCACCGTCGTCGTAAATATTCAAGAGGGGAGAAAAATGAAATTTGTTAACTGCATGACTTATTACGCATGTTCAGGTAATTGAGGCTACATGAGAAGGACATTTTAGGAAAACTAGCAGTTGAGTAGGCCCTAGTTGTCCTTTTTTCAATGTTTGGAATATTTTCCCTTTCTATCATTGCCTAACGCTTTTCAATAAGCATCTGCTGCATGATTTCCATGCTGTCATTTCACTTTCCCCAAATTGATTGGTTAATTCCTATATTAAACCATCACAACTTCAATCCTAAAATTATTTTAACTTCGGTTTCAGTGGACATTTTCCTGAAACTCGCACATATAGAAATAGTAACTGCAATAGCATAGAATAGGTATTTGATCACCGCTTCCTTAAACCTGGCACGGCTCGGCCGTCAAAACATAATTTCCGCACCATATTTTGTATGTAGGGAGAGCGTTTGATTTTTGATGGCCGGCTATGATTGTCACTATACATATATTGATGATTCATTTTCATTGTCTGAGCGATTGACGGACGATGAATTGGTCGTTAAACCATCAGAATGATTGTTGGATAAATATTACAAAATCAGCTATATATATATTAAAATAGATTTAATTATAAGAAGAAAACCAAAACATTTTGAGTTAGTTTCCTTGGCTACAGTTTAATTTTCACCATAAAAAAAAATAATGTAAAAGCTATCAGGAAATTGTGTAATTTACATTTATTGACTGTCCTTAAGTAGTTACCGCCCTGGAAGGTCCGCACACCCCTAGCCACGCCATTAAGCTACAGCAATGCAGTTACCAGGTGATGTCTCCCTTTTTTCTTTTACGTGTGTTTGACGATTGTGCAATTCGGTTTGTTTTCGCTCTTTCAGCTTTAAGGTGTTTTTTTCGTTTCGCGTAAGTGCTTTAATTTATACTTACTTAAGTAGACTATAGCAACAATTCTTGATTTCGATATCTGGCAATTGTTTTGGTTTGTTTTGTTTTAGTTATATATTCTCGATAAATCTTTATAGAAAATGGCAAACTATAAGGCGCATATTATATAAATAGGAATAACCATTGAAATATATACCTTATTCACTTATTTAGCTTTGCGAATAGTATATAGTGATACCTGATAAGTAGCACTAGACTGATGTTATCAAAGCTGTCCAAAAATTCCGTTAAACTTTTTGTAATAAAAGTTTCAGCCGAATTAAAAAAAAATTCGTTTTCAAAAAGAAAAAAATGCCATCGTTTGGCTCTTGGGGTTTTTAGATTTCAGCTTCTTTTTCAAAATGCTTTAACAGTAG
This sequence comes from Artemia sinica, assembly GCA_027921565.1. Taxonomy (NCBI): domain Eukaryota; kingdom Metazoa; phylum Arthropoda; class Branchiopoda; order Anostraca; family Artemiidae; genus Artemia; species Artemia sinica. The sequence continues at coordinate 39,856,914 of CM051261.1, read as the reverse complement.
ACAAATCCATTAGTTTCACTCTCCTATATTGTGTAAAACTTTTAGAAAAATCCTAAAACTTCTGAAACATGATAATTTGCCTTTAAAAAAATAGAGATTTCTTGTCTGTAAAATAGGGAAGCCTGAAAATAAAATTCTCTGTGTGGTTTCTTCGTCTTTTTCTTCAAGTTCTGATCCTTCGTCCACTAACTTATAAAACATTTATTTGACGTTCTTTTATTTTGAACAATGTTGTCTCAATCGAATGGAAGTATTTTATATCAGTCACGATTAGTTTTAATTGGGCCAGTAAAAGGTTTATACATCTGGTTATGGGTTACAGTGTAAAGTGCTATATTTTATTTTTTCTACTAAAGCGACTCGGAAGTTCCCAGTATTGCTCGTTTCGTGTTGTCTTTGGTAGAATCGTCTCAGCTAAATATAATTCACTAAGCCATCATTTTTCAACCGGGGGAGCCGTGGTCCCGTTGACAAGGAGTTACGGTGAATTGGAAAAATTAAACGCCCATGTGCGACAGAAACTTGTTTATTAATTAGTTGATTTCAGTCAAAAGCAGATAAATATGTATATAAATGTTACATGCGAGCGCAAAAATAAAGGCATGGACAACTAAATAACCAGGGATGAATAAATAACTAATGAGATAACTAAGCGTTAGTAATAACAAAGATTATTATGACCAGGTGACTATGTATTATAATTGGCTGTCGAAGTCGCTGACTTTACTTTTGACATATTTTGGACGGTTGTGCCACGGCAAAGTGAGACATGGTTATCTAAATAGTATCTGCCAAACGATAAATGTAAGGCTATTATTTTGCTAATAAAACTGCTAAAATCCTACTTCCCTGTTCTTGTTCCTAATCGTCTTAGATTATTATTCTCAGCACTCAGAAGTGCGTTCTCATCTATGGATGCAAAAACAAGAGATCGCCGCTTTAATACCATCAACCTATGTTTATAGAAGAATTTGGCACTTGCACCACTTGGAGACTACCTTGATCAGGATCTTCAAAAAAGAAAAAATATCTTTATAAGAAAAACACAGCCCCCAACAGTGTTAGTCAGAAAAGAAATTCTATTCCAGGAAAATTGCTTAAAAATGAGTCCTATTCGAAATATAATCTAAATAAGAACATTTACAGTATTAATTTTAAATAACGTTTGTTTAATTTTTAGAATTTTGTTTCTTCTTTTCGTGTAGTAGCTTTTTATACTGTGGACTGCTCGTTTATGCAATAAGCTACTTTAACCTTAAAGGGATTGTTGTTTGAATTTCGATATTTCAAAATTTTTCGAAGGCTCAATTTAAATTATCATCTACTAGGATGAAAGTCTTATTAATTGCTAATACCAAAATATCTTAAAATCCTATCAGGGAAATAAGTTTTGGCTGTTCCAAAGAGTATGGGTAACTTAAAGAGTGGAGACTGGCGCTAGTGTCGGCAAAAAATCTCAACGCCATCTAGCGTTTGGCGGTAATTGACATTATTTCAAGTTTTGTAATCCTTTTTCTGTCAAGTATTGAGATCAGACACTTATTACTACACTAATTTTACCAACTACACAAATTAAATTAATTATTCTTTTTATTGCACTGCAAAAAAATACCAAGTACATCCAAATGCTAGATTGCATTGAGGTTATTCGTCGACACCAGTACCAGTTCCCACTCTTGTAAGTTACCCATACTTTCTGGGCTGTTCCATGTTGTACAAATTGAAAATAAACTTGAACGCGGTGCCCAATTAGGAAGGTGAAGTATTGATATTAGGAATCTAAGAAGTTTTTGCTCCCTTTTGTGCTTTTGATTCATTACACGTTCATAACATAGGTTTTATTTCTTTTTGTTCAGTTGCGAAGCTATATAGACAATAAAAATGTTAAAAGTAAACTCCTGTGTTTTAAATAGTTAGTTCAGACCTAGTGTTGGATGTTTTCCATGCAGTACGAACGAACTTCTGTTCCTTTCTGAATAACTCCTGTTCTGGGAGTTTTTTCTACACCATTCCCTATTTCTATTATAAGTTTTGAACCGTAAACAAACTTTAGAAGAGGGAGCTCCAAAGAATTTGTAGAATACAGTGCTAAAGCTTGACATTTAGCATTCAATGACTTTCAACAAGAGGCACGGCCAAGCACACTGGGCCCCTTCGTACGTGCAAGTTCAGATGATGAGGAGGGGAGGGTCAATAACAATTTGATGTTGTGGCTTTCGCAGCATACTTTACTCCCCATACAGGAAATTTTGACAGTCGGCATCTTGCAGCATAGCTACAAAATGAAAAGGGGTTACTGCCGGGATTTTTAACCTAGAAAGCAGAAGAACCGGCTCGGGGCAAGGAGAAAGTATTTGCGCCTAAAATCAGCCCAATAGCAGCCTATAATCTATCTGGTATATGTCTTTAGTAAACTTGAACAACAGATCTGTGTGCTGACCTAACCTGTTTTGCCTGCCAAGATTGCTTTTCCCCTAGACAGGATTGCTAACAACTGGTAGTATTTACCCGATGTCAATTTTTGGGAGATTGTTACCTTGACCGTGTTTCAGCGTGACAAGAAATGCTAATCCCCCAGACCTTAACTTTCTCGGATGTAATTTACAATATTAATATAATAGATGCTTACCCAGTCATTATATGTTTACTGAAATCGCCACCTCTTTACGAGATAAATAATTTTTTTTTTTTTTTTAACTGAAAGTAAGGAGCGACATTAAAACTTAAAACGAACAGAAATTATTCCGTATATGAAAGGGGCTGTCCCCTCCTCAACGCCTCGCTCTTTACGCTAAAGTTTAAATGTCTCAATACTTTATTTTTTAGAACAATAAAAAAACTTTAGCGTAAAGAGCGAGGCGTTGAGGAGGGGACAGCCCCTTTCGTATTCAGAATAATTTCTGTTCGTTTTAAGTTTTAATGTCGCTTCTTACTTTCAGTTAAAAAAATTGTTTTTTTAATTTAATTTCTGAACGTTTTTGAATTAATGCAGCTTTGATTTTGGCTCACCGTACATGAATAATTAAAATGAAAGTTGCATATTAATTTTCCTTTTTTTGGCTAAATGGCTTTCTCGAAATTTTTTTCTGGCGTAACTTACGAATTAACTTACGTAATGAATTTCTATATTCGTATGTTTTTATTACGTATATAAGGGAGTTCGCCCCCTAGTCAATACCTCGCTCTTTACGCTAAAGTTCGAAGTTTGTTCGAATCGCAAACCCCTGAATCACAAAGGCCGGTTAATTAGAATAGATACCTCTTTTAAAAGTACTAAGAAAAACTTTAGTGTAAAGAGCGAGGTATTGACTAGGGGGCGAACCCCTCATATACGTAATCATTTCTGTTCGTTTTAAGTTTTAATGTGCTCCTTACTTTCAGTTGAAAAAAACTTGTTTTTTTTAATTTAATTTCTGATCGTTTTTTAAATAATGCTGGGAAATCCGGCGCCCCCTTCATAGGAATGTCGCTTCCCCCAAAGAAAGATCCTCCATGGAAAGATTTTCCCCCGTTACCCCTACTCAGACCACCCTCCCCCCACCAGAAAAAAATTCCTCCTGAAAAAGGCTGTATACTTCCCAATAACCAAAACTATATGTAAACAATGGGCAAAGTTCATAACTTGCAGCCCTTCCCCCAGGAACTTTGGGGGATTAAGTCATCCTCAAAGACATATTAATTAGATTTTAGACTATGCTGAACAAAATGGCTATCTCAAAATTTTGATTGGGTGACTTCGGGAAAAAAATGAGCGTGGGAGGGGGCCAAGTTACCCTCCAATTTTTTGGTCACTTAAAAATGACACTAGAACTTTTAATTTCCGTTCGAAGGAGCCCTCTCACGATATTCTAGGACTACTGGATCGATACGATCACCCCTGGAAAAAAAAAAAAAAAAAACAAATAAACATGCATCCGTGATCTTTCTTCTGGCGAAAAAATACTAAATTCCACATTTCTGCAGATAGGAGCTTGAAACTTTTATAGTAGGGTTCTTGGATACGCTGAATCTGATGGTGTGATTTTCATTAAAGTTCTATGACTTTTAGGGGTTGTTTCCCCTTTTTCGGAAAATGAGGCAAATTTTCTCCGGCGCTAAAGTTTGGATGAGTAACGTTCATGAAACTTATATATTTGAAATCAGCATAAAAATCTCATTCTTTTGATGTATCTATTGGTATCAATATTCCGTTTTTTGGAGTTTCGGTTACTATTGAGCCGGGTCGCTCCTTACTTTCAGCTCGTTACCACGAACTGTTTGATACCACGCTCTTTACGCTAAAGTTCGAATTTTGTTTAAATTACAAACCCCTGAATCACAAAGGCCGTTTAATTAGAATAGATAGCTCTTTTGAAAGCACTAAAAAAAAAAAAAAAACTGTAGCGTAAAGAGCGAGGTATTGACTTGGGGGCGAACCCCCTCATATACATAATAATTTCTGTTCGTTTTAAGTTCTAATGTCGCTTCTTACTTTCAGTTGAAAAAACTTGTTTTTTTTTTAAATTTAATTTCTGATCGTTTTTTAAATAATGCTGGGAATCCGGCGCCCCCTTCATAGAAATGTCCCTTGCCCCAAGGAAACATCCTCCACGGAGGTTCTCCCGAGTAACCCCCTCCTCCAGCCCCCCCCCACCAGAAAAAAATCCTTCCTTAAAATGTCTGTATACTTCACAATAACCAATACTATATGTAAACAATGGGCAAAGTTCATAACTTGCAGCCCTTCCCCTGGGAACTGTGGGGATTAAGTTATCCTAAAAGACATATTTATTAGATTTTCGACCATGCTGAACAAAATGGCTATCTCAAAGTTTTAATTGGGTGACATCGGGAAAAAAATAAGCGTGAGAGGGGGCCAAGTTACCCTCCAATTGTTTTGGTCGCTTAAAATGGGCACTAGAATTTTCAATTTCCGTTCAAATGAGCCCTCTTACGGTATTCTAGGACTACTGGATCGATACGATCACCCCTGGGAAAATAAAAAAAACAAAAACAAATAAACACGCATCCGTGATCTTTCTTCTGACAAAAAATAAATTCCACATTTTTGCAGATAGGAGCTTGAAACCTCTACAATAGGGTTCTCTGATACGCTGAATCTGATGGCGTGATTTCCATTAAAGTTCTATGACTTTTAGGGGTTGTTTCCCCCTTTTTTTCGAAAATAAGTCAAATTTTCTCAGGCGTATAACTTTTGATGGATAAGACTAAACTTGATGAAACTTATATATTTGAAATCAGCATAAAAATCTGATTTATTTGACATATCTACTGGCATCAAAATTCTGTTTTTTGGAGTTTTGGTTACTATTGAGCCGGGTCGCTCCTTACTTACAGTTCGGTACCACGAACTGTTTGATTACCGGGCACAAGTTATTCGAGCAATTATCTAATGTTTCTGGGAAGCATTTTCCTGATTTTTGACACCATTTAGGTCCTTGAAGCGGTGACGCGAAGTTATCTTCCTTACCAGATATGTAGTCATGGCAGGCTGAAACACGCAATAAATAGTCCTGGTACTTAACCATAGTGTTTCAGGGTGGATTTCATACTCAGTTGATAAGTACTCCTAATTAGCTGTCTAGCTTTTATGAGTCTGGCGAATAATACAAAATCGATTACAAAATACCGATAAATAAAAGTTCAAATAGGGATAAAATCCTTTTGACAGAGAGTGATTTTTACAGTGATAAAATTTCACAAAAAATACTAGATATTTCGGTCACATATGCAGTGGCCGTCATCAGTAGTAAAACTGATGATTATCTACGAAATACCATAGAGAGATCGGAAATAACATGCTTAAATATTTAAAAAATTGTCATCATTTGTATATGTGGCTCTTTTTTTAAGGATTTTATTCAACCCATCTATTTTTCTTATGGTTTTTTGCAAGGCCGTATCCAGGGGAGGGGGGGGGGGGTACTTGATTTGAACCCCCCCCCCCTCCGAAATTTTTGACCGACTCGAAAATAAGTCGAAAATTAGTAAAACCTAGGTAAAAATCAGTAAAATTAGTCGAAAACTGAGTCAAAAATTAGTACCCCCCTCCCAAAAAAAAGTCAAAAATTAGTAACCCCCCCCCCTGAACAAAAATCCTGGATACGGCCCTGGTTTTTGGTATGAAACGTTTTCGCATAATATCATCACCGGAATCAAATTCCGGACCCTGAAGTGTATTGCTGCAGTTCAGTCCGAACTCTGGATCCCCTTTTACCAAGCCAAGACCGATCCCACAGCGCCACTACAGGATTTACCTTTCAATAAAGTTGGTTAATCTGAAAAATTCTGTACCGATAAGCCTACTTAACCTGAAGGATTCCTCTGTCTATGAAAAAAAGACTTATGCTAGAGTAGAGATGACCCTAAAGCTCCGATTGCCCACCCCTGCTGCCACCTACAACTTTTTTTTACATAGTTTATGTCTGTTTGTTGTCAGTGAGAATTTGAAAAACAGGAATTTTGTCACTTTCATGGACTATAGAGTCATTAGGGAGAACACGTGGTTAATGGGGTCAATGTTGTTGTTGTTGTTTTGAGCACGCGATAGAGTCATTAGGGAGAACACGAGGTTAATGGGGTCAATGTTGTTGTTGTTGTTTTGGGCACGCTCTCAGCGAATGCCAAGGTCAATGTTGTTGTTCGAGGCAAAGTTAATGACACTTCCTTCCTGTTGTTGTTCGAAGCAAAGTTAATGGCACTTCCTTCCTGTTGTTGTTCGAGGCAAATGATATGAGTTTCCGGGAAACAGCTAGATCGCGTGTTTCCAATATTTGTTGTTCAATGCAAATGTTATGAGTTTCCGGGCAAAGTTAATGACACTTCCTTCCTGTTGTTGTTCAAGCCAAATGTTATGAGTTTCCGGGGAACACCTGTGCTGTCAGTCATTAATCAAATTGTTTCCGGGAAACAGTTAATTAATGTCTGACAGGTGACGTAAAGTTAATTAATGTCTTTGGATTTCGAACAGAAATGTTTCCGAGGCAAAGTTTAGATCACACATGACAGATGATGTCATGATTGATTGAATTGTCTCCGGCGCGAAGTTTATTAATGTCTGGAGTTCTTCCAGAATAATCGTTTCCGAGGCAAAAGTTTAGATCACACATGACAGATGATGTCATGATTGATTGAATTGTCTCCGGCGCGAAGTTTATTAATGTCTGGGGTTCTTCCAGAAAAATTGTTTCCGAGGCAAAGTTTAGATCTTAGCGATGAATTGTTTTAGCGCGGGAATCAGGTTTCCAAATAATTGAAATGCGCCGGCGCAGGGATGCCAAACAAAAGGAACATGCTGAAATTCCGTTTAGGGATAATTTTGGCGAAACCGTTTTAGCTATTTTATGGAATTATTTCGACGAAACAGTTAGAGACATTATGAAATATGATTTTTGAAGAGAATTTAGAAGAGAATTTAATGGTGAAATTCTGTGGTCGTTATAATACACAAGTTCCATTTGAACAGTGTTGTGAGGTCCTCTAGCACAACCCCAAAGGGCTCCGATCCCCCTACCCCAACCCCAAAGGGATCCGATCCCCCTACCCCAACCCCAAAGGGTTCCGATCCTCCTACCCCAACTCCAAAGGGTTCCAATCCCCCTACCCCAACCCTGAAGGAAGCCCCCCGGTCCTCAAGGGTCCCTCCAAGCTCCCAAAGGACCCCCAGACCCCCAAAGGCTCTCCCCGGGCCCCCAAAGGCCCTCCCCCGGTCCCCAAAGGTCCACCGGGCTCCCAAAGGGGCTGGGAGCCGGTCGGGAGGAGCTGTGGGAGGCGCTGCATGAAGCGCCGCGGGCCCGAGAAGCGCCACAGGGATGTGCCGCGGGCCAGGAAAGTGCCGCAGGATGCGCCGCAGGGATGCGCCGCGGGTCAGGAAAGCGCCGCAGGATGCGCCGTAGGGGATGCGCCGCAATAAAAATTAACACTTTGAAAATAAACGAACGAATTGCCGCCTTCTATGTCATATCTTAGATTATCTTAAGTTGGAACTTTCAGTTGAATTAATCGACCCTCAAGGGCCCCCCAGACCCCAAAGGCCCTCCCCCAGTCCCCAAAGGTCCCCCGGACCCCCAATGGCCCTCCCCGATCCTCAAAGGCCCCCCAGGCTCCCAAAAAAAAGGGCCCCCGGACCCCAAAAGATTCCTGAGCCCCACATTATAATACTTTTTTAGGGCCTTATTATATCTTTTCAGAACAAATTATTATTTTAGGGAATTATTTCGGCGAAACAGTTAGAGACATTTTAAAATATGATTTTTGAAGAGATTTTAGAAGAGGATTTGAGGGTCAAACTCCGTGGTCGTTATAATACACAAGTTCCATTGAACAGTGTCGTGAGGTCCTCTACCCCAACCCCAAAGGGTTCCGATCCCCCTACCCCAACCCAAAGGAAGCCCCCGATCCTCAAAGGCCCCCCCCCAAGCCCCCAAAGGACCACCCGGCCCTCAAGGCCCCCCCCCCCCCCCCCACACCCTCAAAGGCCCTCCCCAGGCCCCGTCTTTCGTTGATGTGTGTTGTCTGAAACCTATGATAATAGACTTAGGTTAGTACCAAGCCCACATAGTTTATTTTTTAGTTTATTTGGTTGTTGTTTGTTCGTGTGTTTTGTAAATGACTAGCCGTTTTACTGCGCGTCAGCAAAAACTTAGTTTTTTTCATTAGTGGAGTAGTTGTAAATTGTGAAGTGTTATAATCGTGTTTATTAATAAAGTAAAAAAAAAAAAATAAAGTACTTATTTTGTAAAAATCATTTTATACCGAATATTGTATTTATGGAGAAAGTAGTGGAAATTTAGTTTAGTTTTGGTTAAGATTTTAGAGTTTTAGCTTAGAGTCTTAGCATAGAGTTTTTGTTAGGATTCTAGTTTAGTTTAGTTTTAGTTAAGAGTTTAGAGTTTTAGCCTAGAGTCTTATCTCAGAGTTTTTTATAGAGTTCTAGTTTTGTTTAGTTTTAGTTAACAGTTTAGAGTTTTTTAGCTTAGAGTCTTAGTTTAAAGTTTTTTGTTGAAGTTCTAGTTTAGTTTTAGAGTTTTAGCTTAGACTTAGAGTTTTAATTAGAGTTTTAGATTAGTCTAGTTTTAGTTAAGAGTTTAGAGTTTTAGCTTAGAGTCTTAGCTTAGAGTTTTTGTTAGAGTTCTAGTTTAGTTTAGTTTTAGTTAAGAGTTTAGAGTTTTAGCTTAGAGTCTTAGCTTAGAGTTTTTGTTATAGTTCTAGTTTAGTTTAGTTTAGTTATAGTTAAGAGTTTGGAATTTTACCTTAGAGACTTAGCTTAGAGTTTAGTTTAGTTTAGTTTTACTTAAGAGTTTAGAGTCTTAGCTTAGAGTCTCAGCTTAGAGTTTTTGCTAGAGTTCTAGTTTAGTTTAGTTTTAGTTAAGAGTTTAGTGTTTTTAGCTTAGAGTCTTAGTTTAGAGTTTTTGTTGAAGTTCTAGTTTAGTTTAGTTTTAGTTTAGAGTTTTTTGCTTAGACTTAGAGTTTTAATTAGAGTTCTAGTTTAGTGTAGTTAGCTAAGAGTTTAGAGTTTTAGCTTAAACTCATAGCTTAGAGTTTTTGTTAGAGTTCTAGTTTAGTTTAGTTTTAGTTAAGAGTTTAGAGTTTTACCATAGAGTCTTAGCTTAGAGTTTTAGCTTAGAGTCTTAGCTTAGAGTTTTTGTTATAGTTCAAGTTTAGCTTAGTTTAGTTATAGTTAAGAGTTTGGAGTTTTACCTTAGACACTTAGCTTAGAGTTTTAGTTTAGTTTAGTTTTACTTAAGAGTTTAGAGTTTTAGCTTGGAGTATCAGCTTAGAGTTTTTGCTAGAGTTCTAGTTTAGTTTAAATTAAGAGTTTAGTGTTTTTAGCTTAGAGTCTTAGTTTAGAGTTCTTGTTGAAGTTCTAGTTTAGTTTAGTTTTAGTTTAGAGTTTTAGCTTAGACTTAGAGTTTTAATAAGAGTTCTAGTTTAGTTTAGTAGGCTAAGAGTTTAGAGTTTTAGCTTAGAGTTTTTGTTAGAGTTCTAGCTTAGTTTAGTTTTAGTTAAGAGTTTAGAGTTTTAGCTTAGAGTTTTTGTTAGAGTTCTAGTTTAGTTTAGTTATAGTTAAGAGTTTGGAATTTACCTTAGAGACTTAGCTTAGAGTTTTAGTTTAGTTTAGTTTTACTTAAGAGTTTAGATTCTTAGCTTAGAGTCTCAGCTTAGAGTTTTTGCTAGAGTTCTAGTTTAGTTTAGTTTTAGTTAAGAGTTTAGTGTTTTTAGCTTAGAGTCTTAGTTTAGAGTTTTTGTTGAAGTTCTAGTCTAGTTTAGTTTTAGTTTAGAGTTTTAGCTTAGACTTAGAGTTTTAATTAGAGTTCTAGTTTAGTTTAGTTAGCTAAGAGTTTAGAGTTTTAGCTTAAAGTCATAGCTTAGAGCTTTTGTTAGAGTTCTAGTTTAGTTTAGTTTTAGTTAAGAGTTTAGAGTTTTACCATAGAGTCTTAGCTTAGAGTTTTAGCTTAGAGTCTTAGCTTAGAGTTTTGTTATAGTTCTAGTTTAGCTTAGTTTAGTTATAGTTAAGAGTTTGGAGTTTTACCTTAGAGACTTAGCTTAGAGTTCTAGTTTAGTTTAGTTTAAATTAAGAGTCTAGTGTTTTTAGCTTAGAGTCTTAGTTTAGAGTTCTTGTTGAAGTTCTAGTTTAGTTTAGTTTTAGTTTAGAGTTTTAGCTTAGACTTAGAGTTTTAATTAGAGTTCTAGTTTAGTTTAGTAGGCTAAGAGTTTAGAGTTTTAGCTTAGAGTTTTTGTTAGAGTTCTAGTTTAGTTTAGTTTTAGTTAAGAGTTTAGAGTTTTTAGCTTAGAGTCTTAGTTTAAAGTTTTTTTGTTGAAGTTCTAGTTTAGTTTTAGAGTTTTAGCTTAGACTTAGAGTTTTAATTAGAGTTTTAGATTAGTTTAGTTTTAGTTAAGAGTTTAGAGTTTTAGCTTAGAGTCTTAGCTTAGAGTTTTTGTTAGAGTTCTAGTTTAGTTTAGTTTTAGTTAAGAGTTTAGAGTTTTAGCTTAGAGTCTTAGCTTAGAGTTTTCGTTATAGTTCTAGTTTAGTTTAGTTTAGTTATAGTTAAGAGTTTGGAATTTTACCTTAGAGACTTAGCTTAGAGTTTTAGTTTAGTTTAGTTTTACTTAAGAGTTTAGAGTCTTAGCTTAGAGTCTCAGCTTAGAGTTTTTGCTAGAGTTCTAGTTTAGTTTAGTTTTAGTTAAGAGTTTAGTGTTTTTTAGCTTAGAGTCTTAGTTTAGAGTTTTTTGTTGAAGTTCTAGTCTAGTTTAGTTTTAGTTTAGAGTTTTAGCTTAGACTTAGAGTTTTAATTAGAGTTCTAGTTTAGTTTAGTTAGCTAAGAGTTTAGAGTTTTAGCTTAAAGTCATAGCTTAGAGCTTTTGTTAGAGTTCTAGTTTAGTTTAGTTTTAGTTAAGAGTTTAGAGTTTTACCATAGAGTCTTAGCTTAGAGTTTTAGCTTAGAGTCTTAGCTTAGAGTTTTGTTATAGTTCTAGTTTAGCTTAGTTTAGTTATAGTTAAGAGTTTGGAGTTTTACCTTAGAGACTTAGCTTAGAGTTCTAGTTTAGTTTAGTTTAAATTAAGAGTCTAGTGTTTTTAGCTTAGAGTCTTAGTTTAGAGTTCTTGTTGAAGTTCTAGTTTAGTTTAGTTTTAGTTTAGAGTTTTAGCTTAGACTTAGAGTTTTAATTAGAGTTCTAGTTTAGTTTAGTAGGCTAAGAGTTTAGAGTTTTTAGCTTAGAGTTTTTGTTAGAGTTCTAGTTTAGTTTAGTTTTAGTTAAGAGTTTAGAGTTTTTAGCTTAGAGTCTGAGTTTAAAGTTTTTTTGTTGAAGTTCTAGTTTAGTTTTAGAGTTTTAGCTTAGACTTAGGGTTTTAATTAGAGTTTTAGATTAGTTTAGTTTTAGTTAAGAGTTTAGAGTTTTAGCTTAGAGTCTTAGCTTAGAGTTTTTGTTAGAGTTCTAGTTTAGTTTAGTTTTAGTTAAGAGTTTAGAGTTTTAGCTTAGAGTCTTAGCTTAGAGTTTTTGTTATAGTTCTAGTTTAGTTTAGTTATAGTTAAGAGTTTGGAATTTTACCTTAGAGACTTAGCTTAGAGTTTTTAGTTTAGTTTAGTTTTACTTTAGAGTTTAGAGTCTTAGCTTAGAGTCTCAGCTTAGAGTTTTTGCTAGAGTTCTAGTTTAGTTTAGTTTTAGTTAAGAGTTTAGTGTTTTTAGCTTAGAGTCTTAGTTTAGAGTTTTTGTTGAAGTTCTAGTCTAGTTTAGTTTTAGTTTAGAGTTTTAGCTTAGACTTAGAGTTTTAATTAGAGTTCTAGTTTAGTTTAGTTAGCTAAGAGTTTAGAGTTTTAGCTTAAAGTCATAGCTTAGAGCTTTTGTTAGAGTTCTAGTTTAGTTTAGTTTTAGTTAAGAGTTTAGAGTTTTACCATAGAGTCTTAGCTTAGAGTTTTAGCTTAGAGTCTTAGCTTAGAGTTTTGTTATAGTTCTAGTTTAGCTTAGTTTAGTTATAGTTAAGAGTTTGGAGTTTTACCTTAGAGACTTAGCTTAGAGTTCTAGTTTAGTTTAGTTTAAATTAAGAGTCTAGTGTTTTTAGCTTAGAGTCTTAGTTTAGAGTTCTTGTTGAAGTTCTAGTTTAGTTTAGTTTTAGTTTAGAGTTTTAGCTTAGACTTAGAGTTTTAATTAGAGTTCTAGTTTAGTTTAGTAGGCTAAGAGTTTAGAGTTTTAGCTTAGAGTTTTTGTTTTAGAGTTCTAGTTTAGTTTTAGTTAAGAGTTTAGAGTTTTTAGCTTAGAGTCTTAGTTTAAAGTTTTTTTGTTTGAAGTTCTAGTTTAGTTTTAGAGTTTTAGCTTAGACTTAGAGTTTTAATTAGAGTTTTAGATTAGTTTAGTTTTAGTTAAGAGTTTAGAGTTTTAGCTTAGAGTCTTAGCTTAGAGTTTTTTTGTTAGAGTTCTAGTTTAGTTTAGTTTTAGTTAAGAGTTTAGAGTTTTAGCTTAGAGTCTTAGCTTAGAGTTTTTGTTATAGTTCTAGTTTAGTTTAGTTATAGTTAAGAGTTTGGAATTTTACCTTAGAGACTTAGCTTAGAGTTTTAGTTTAGTTTAGTTTTACTTAAGAGTTTAGAGTCTTAGCTTAGAGTCTCAGCTTAGAGTTTTTGCTAGAGTTCTAGTTTAGTTTAGTTTTAGTTAAGAGTTTAGTGTTTTTAGCTTAGAGTCTTAGTTTAGAGTTTTTGTTGAAGTTCTAGTCTAGTTTTAGTTTTAGCTTAGACTTAGAGTTTTAATTAGAGTTCTAGTTTAGTTTAGTTAGCTAAGTGTTTAGAGTTTTAGTTTAAAGTCATAGCTTAGAGCTTTTGTTAGAGTTCTAGTTTAGTTTAGTTTTAGTTAAGAGTTTAGAGTTTTACCATAGAGTCTTAGCTTAGAGTTTTAGCTTAGAGTCTTAGCTTAGAGTTTTTGTTATAGTTCTAGTTTAGCTTAGTTTAGTTATAGTTAAGAGTTTGGAGTTTAACCTTAGAGACTTAGCTTAGAGTTTTAGTTTAGTTTAGTTTTACTTAAGAGTTTAGAGTGTTAGCTTAGAGTCTCAGCTTAGAGTTTTTGCTAGAGTTCTAGTTTAGTTTAAATTAAGAGTTTAGTGTTTTTAGCTTAGAGTCTTAGTTTAGAGTTCTTGTTGAAGTTCTAGTTTAGTTTAGTTTTAGTTTAGAGTTTTAGCTTAGACTTAGAGTTTTAATTAGAGTTCTAGTTTAGTTTATTAGGCTAAGAGTTTAGAGTTTTAGCTTAGAGTTTTTGTTAGAGTTCTAGTTTAGTTTAGTTTTAGTTAAGAGTTTAGAGCTTTACCATAGAGTCTTAGCTTAGAGTTTTAGTTAGAGTTAAAGTTTAGTTTAGTTACTTTTAAGAATTTAGAGTTTTAGCTTAGAGTCATAGCTTAGAGTTTTACTTAAAGTTTTAGTTTGGTTAAGTTTTAGTTAAGATTTTCGAGTTTTAGCTGAGTCTTAGCTTAGAGTTTTTGTTAGAGTTCTAGTTTAGTTTAGTTTTTGTTAAGTGTTTAGAGTTTTACCTTAGAGTCTTAGCTTAGAGTTTTTGTTAGAGTTCTAGTATAGTTTAATTTTAGTTAAGAATTTGATGTTTTACCTTTGAGTTTCAGTTAGAGTTCTAGTTTAATTTACTTTTAGTTAAGAGTTTAGTGTTTTACCTTAGAGTATTAGCTTACAGTTTTAGCTAGAGTTCTAGTTTAGTTTAGTTTTAGTTAAGAGTTTAGAATTTCAGCTTAAAGTCTTAGCTTAGAGTTTTTGTTATAGTTCTAGTTTATTTTAGTTTTAGTTAAGAGTTTAGAAATTATAGCTTAGAGTCATAGCTTAGAGTTTTTGTTGAAGTTCTAGTTTAGTTTAGTTTTAGTTGATAGTTTAGAGTTTTAGCTTAGAGTTTTTGTTAGAGTTGAAGTTTAGTTTAGTAATAGTTAAGAGTTTAGAGTTTTAGCTTAGAATCTTAGCTTAGAGTTTTTTAGAGTTCTAGTTTAGTTTAGATATAGTTAAGCGTTTGGAGTTTTACCTTCGAAACTTAGCTTAGAGTTTTAGCTTAGTTTAGTTTTAGTTCAGAGTTTAGAGTTTTTAGCTTAGAGTCTTAGCTTAGAGTTTTTGTTAGAGTTCTAGTTTTAGTTCAGAGTTTGGTGTTTTACCTTAGAGTCATAGCTTAGAGTTTTAGTTAGAGTTCTAGTTTAGTTTTAGTTAAGAGTTTAGAATTTTAGCTTGGACTCTTAGCTTAGAGTTTTTGTTAGAGTTCTAGTTTAGTTTAGTTTTAGTTAAAGAGTTTAGAGTTTTTAGCTTAGATTCTTAGCTTAGAGTTTTTGTTGAAGCTATAGTTTAGTTTAGTTTTAATTAAGAGTTTATAGTTTTAGCTTAGAGTCTTAGCTTAGACTTTTTGTTAGAGCTTTAGTTTAGTTTAGTTTTAGTTAAGAGTTTTAGCTTAGAGTATTAGCTTAGAGTTATAGTTAGAGTTGAAGTTTAGTTTAGTTACAGTTAAGAATTTAGAGTTTTTAGCTTAGAGTCGTAGTTTAGAGTTTTCGTTAGAGTTCTTGTTTAGTTTAGTTAAGAGATTAGAGTTTTATCGTAGAGTCATAGGTTAGAGTTTCTGTTGAAGTTGAAGTTTAGTTTAGTCATAGTTAAGAATTTAGAGTTTTTATCTTAGAGTCATAGCTTAGAGTTTTTTGAAGTTCTAGCTTAGTTTAGTTAAGAGTTTAGAGTTCTACCTTAGAGTCTTAGCTTAGAGTTTTACTTAGAGTTGAAGTTTAGTTTAGTTATAGTTAAGGGTTTGGAGTTTTAGCATGGAGTCTTAGCTTAGAGTTTTAGTTAGAGTTCTAGCTTAGTTTAGTTTTAGTTAAGAGTTATAGCTTTAGCCTAGAATCTTAGCTTAGAGATTTAGTTAGAGTTGAAGTCTAGTCTAAACTAGCATAACCTCAAATTACACAATATTGCATAGAAATACCAAAACCATAGGTTAGGTTAAGTCAGGTTAGGTTAGAAGTTAAGTTTCTCCACGTTTAAGCTAGGTTAGATTAGGTTAGCTTATCATGAGCGCTCATGATAAGAAAACTAAAAAAGAAAACTAAACTAAAACTCTAAGCTAAGTCTCTAAGGTAAAACTCCAAATTCTTAACTATAACTAAACTAAGCTAAACTAGAACTATAACAAAAACTCTAAGCTAAGACTCTAAGCTAAAACTCTAAGCTAAGACTCTATGGTAAAACTCTAAACTCTCTTAACTAAAACTAAACTAAACTAGAACTCTAACAAAAGCTCTAAGCTATGACTTTAAGCTAAAACTCTAAACACTTAGCTAACTAAACTAAACTAGAACTCTAATTAAAACTCTAAGTCTAAGCTAAAACTCTAAACTAAAACTAAACTAGACTAGAACTTCAACAAAAACTCTAAACTAAGACTCTAAGCTAAAAACACTAAACTCTTAACTAAAACTAAACTAAACTAGAACTCTAGCAAAAACTCTAAGCTGAGACTCTAAGCTAAGACTCTAAACTCTTAAGTAAAACTAAACTAAACTAAAACTCTAAGCTAAGTCTCTAAGGTAAAATTCCAAACTCTTAACTATAACTAAACTAAACTAAACTAGAACTATAACAAAAACTCTAAGCTAAGACTCTAAGCTAAAACTCTAAACTCTTAACTAAAACTAAACTAAACTAGAACTCTAACAAAAACTCTAAGCTAAGACTCTAAGCTAAAACTCTAAACTCTTAACTAAAACTAATCTAATCTAAAACTCTAATTAAAACTCTAAGTCTAAGCTAAAACTCTAAAACTAAACTAGAACTTCAACAAAAAAACTTTAAACTAAGACTCTAAGCTAAAAACTCTAAACTCTTAACTAAAACTAAACTAAACTAGAACTCTAACAAAAACTCTAAGCTAAAACTCTAAACTCTTAGCCTACTAAACTAAACTAGAACTCTAATTAAAACTCTAAGTCTAAGCTAAAACTCTAAACTAAAACTAAACTAAACTAGAACTTCAACAAGAACTCTAAACTAAGACTCTAAGCTAAAAACACTAGACTCTTAATTTAAACTAAACTAAACTAGAACTCTAAGCTAAGTCTCTAAGATAAAACTCCAAACTCTTAACTATAACTAAACTAAGCTAAACTAGAACTATAACAAAACTCTAAGCTAAGACTCTAAGCTAAAACTCTAAGATAAGACTCTATGGTAAAACTCTAAACTCTTAACTAAAACTAAACTAAACTAGAACTCTAACAAAAGCTCTAAGCTATGACTTTAAGCTAAAACTCTAAACTCTTAGCTAACTAAACTAAACTAGAACTCTAATTAAAACTCTAAGTCTAAGCTAAAACTCTAAACTAAAACTAAACTAGACTAGAACTTCAACAAAAACTCTAAACTAAGACTCTAAGCTAAAAACACTAAACTCTTAACTAAAACTAAACTAAACTAGAACTCTAGCAAAAACTCTAAGCTGAGACTCTAAGCTAAGACTCTAAACTCTAAAGTAAAACTAAACTAAACTAAAACTCTAAGCTAAGTCTCTAAGGTAAAATTCCAAACTCTTAACTATAACTAAACTAAACTAAACTAGAACTATAACAAAAACTCTAAGCTAAGACTCTAAGCTAAAACTCTAAACTCTTAACTAAAACTAAACTAAACTAGAACTCTAACAAAAACTATTAGCTAAGACTCTAAGCTAAAACTCTAAACTCTTAACTAAACTAATCTAAAACTCTAATTAAAACTCTAAGTCTAAGCTAAAACTCTAAAACTAAACTAGAACTTCAACAAATTAACTTTAAACTAAGACTAAGCTAAAAACTCTAAAAACTCTTAACTAAAACTAAACTAAACTAGAACTCTAACAAAAACTCTAAGCTAAAACTCTAAACTCTTAACTAAAACTAAACTAAGCTAGAACTCTAACAAAAACTCTAAGCTAAAACTCTAAACTCTTAGCCTACTAAACTAAACTAGAACTCTTATTAAAACTCTAAGTCTAAGCTAAAACTCTAAACTAAAACTAAACTAAACTAGAACTTCAACAAGAACTCTAAACTAAGACTCTAAGCTAAAAACACTAAACTCTTAATTTAAACTAAACTAAACTAGAACTCTAGCAAAAACTCTAAGCTGATACTCCAAGCTAAAACTCTAAACTCTTAAGTAAAACTAAACTAAACTAAAACTCTAAGCTAAGTGTCTAAGGTAAAACTCCAAACTCTTAACTATAACTAAACTAAGCTAAACTTGAACTATAACAAAAACTCTAAGCTAAGACCCTAAGCTAAAACTCTAAGCTAAGACTCTATGGTAAAACTCTAAACTCTTAACTAAAACTAAACTAAACTAGAACTCTAACAAAAACTCTAAGCTATGAGTTTAAGCTAAAACTCTAAACTCTTAGCTAACTAAACTAAACTAGAACTCTAATTAAAACTCTAAGTGTAAGCAAAA
Organism: Artemia sinica; assembly: GCA_027921565.1. Taxonomy (NCBI): domain Eukaryota; kingdom Metazoa; phylum Arthropoda; class Branchiopoda; order Anostraca; family Artemiidae; genus Artemia; species Artemia sinica. The sequence continues at coordinate 39,838,984 of CM051261.1, read as the reverse complement.
ACTCTAAACTAAAACTAAACTAAACTAGAACTTCAACAAAAACTCTAAACTAAGACTCTAAGCTAAAAACACTAAACTCTTAACTAAAACTAAACTAAACTAGAACTCTAGCCAAAACTCTAAGCTGAGACTCTAAGCTAAGACTCTAAACTCTTAAGTAAAACTAAACTAAACTAACACTCTAAGCTAAGTCTCTAAGGTAAAATTCCAAACTCTTAACTATAACTAAACTAAACTAGAACTATAACAAAAACTCTAAGCTAAGACTCTAAGCTAAAACTCTAAACTCTTAACTAAAACTAAACTAAACTAGAACTCTAACAAAAACTCTAAGCTAAGACTCTAAGCTAAAACTCTAAACTCTTAACTAAAACTAGACTAATCTAAAACTCTAATTAAAACTCTAAGTCTAAGCTAAAACTCTAAAACTAAACTAGAACTTCAACAAAAAACTTAAACTAAGACTCTAAGCTAAAAACTCTAAACTCTTAACTAAAACTAAACAAAACTAGAACTCTATAAAAAACTCTGAGATAAGACTCTAGGCTAAAACTCTAAACTCTTAACTAAAACTAAACTAAACTAGAATTCTAACAAAAACTCTATGCTAAGACTCTAAGCTAAAACTCTAAAATCTTAACCAAAACTAAACTAAATTTCCACTACTTTCTCCATAAATACAATATTCGGTATAAAATGATTTTTACAAAATAAGTACTTTATTTTTTTTTTTACTTTATTAATAAACACGATTATAACACTTCACAATTTACAACTACTCCACTAATGAAAAAAAAACTAAGTTTTTGCTGACGCGCGGTAAAACGGCTAGTCATTTACAAAACACACGAACAAACAACAACCAAATAAACTAAAAAATAAACTATGTGGGCTGGGTACTAACCTAAGTCTATTATCATAGGTTTCAGACAACACACATCAACGAAAGACGGGGCCTGGGGAGGGCCTTTGAAAGTGTGGGGGGGGGTCCTTGAGGGCCGGGTGGTCCTTTGGGGGCTTGGGGGGCCTTTGAGGATCGGGGGCCTCCTTTGGGTTGGGGTAGGGGGATCGGAACCCTTTGGGGTTGGGGTAGAGGACCTCACGACACTGTTCAATGGAACTTGTGTATTATAACGACCACGGAGTTTGACCCTCAAATCCTCTTCTAAAATCTCTTCAAAAATCATATTTTAAAATGTCTCTAACTGTTTCGCCGAAATAATTCCCTAAAATAATAATTTGTTCTGAAAAGATATAATAAGGCCCTAAAAAAGTATTATAATGTGGGGCTCAGGAGTCTTTTGGGGTCCGGGGGCCCTTTGGGAGCCCGGTGGACCTTTGGGGACCGGGGGAGGGTCTTTGGGGGTTCGGGGCCCCTTTGGGAGCCTGGGGAGCCTTTGAGGATCGGGGAGGGCCTTTGGGGGTCCGGGGGACCTTTGGGGACTGGGTGAGGGCCTTTGGGGGTCTGGGGGGCCCTTGAGGGTCGGTTAATTCAACTGAAAGTTCCAACTTAAGATAATCTAAGATATGACATAGAAGGCGGCAATTTGTTCGTTTATTTTCAAAGTGTTAATTTTTTTTGCGGCGCATCCCCTACGGCGCATCCTGCGGTGCTTTCCTGACCCGCGGTGCATCCCTGCGGCGCATCCTGCGGCACTTTCCTGGCCCGCGGCACATCCCTGCGGCGCTTCTCGGGCCCGCGGCGCTTCATGCAGAGCCTCCCACAGCTCCTCCCGACCGGCTCCCAGCCCCTTTGGGAGCCCGGTGGACCTTTGGGGACCGGGGGAGGGTCTTTGGGGGCCCGGGGAGAGCCTTTGGGGGTCTGGGGGTCCTTTGGGAGCTTGGAGGGACCCTTGAGGACCGGGGGGCTTCCTTCAGGGTTGGGGTAGGGGGATTGGAACCCTTTGGAGTTGGGGTAGGAGGATCGGAACCCTTTGGGGTTGGGGTAGGGGGATCGGAGCCCTTTGGGGTTGGGGTAGGGGGATCGGAGCCCTTTGGGGTTGTGCTAGAGGACCTCACAACACTGTTCAAATGGAACTTGTGTATTATAACGACCACAGAGTTTCACCATTAAATTCTCTTCTAAAATCTCTTCAAAAATCATATTTTATAATGTCTCTAACTGTTTCGTCGAAATAATTCCATAAAATAGCTAAAACGGTTTCGCCAAAATTATCCCTAAAACGGAATTTCAGCATGTTCCTTTTGTTTGGCATCCCTGCGCCGGCGCATTTCAATTATTTGGAAACCTGATTCCCGCGCTAAAACAATTCATCGCTAAGATCTAAACTTTGCCTCCGAAACGATTTTTCTGGAAGAACTCAAGACATTAATAAACTTCGCGCCGGAGACAATTCAATCAATCATGACATCATCTGTCATGTGTGATCTAAACTTTGCCTCGGAAACGATTCTTCTGGAAGAACTCCAGACATTAATAAACTTCACGCCGGAGACAATTCAATCAATCATGACATCATCTGTCATGTGTGATCTAAACTTTGCCTCGGAAACATTTCTGTTCGAAATCCAAAGACATTAATGAACTTTACGTCATCTGTCAGACATTAATTAACTGTTTCCCGGAAACAATTTGATTAATGACTGACAGCACAGGTGTTCCCCGGAAACTCATAACATTTGGCTTGAACAACAACAGGAAGGAAGTGTCATTAACTTTGCCCGGAAACTCATAACATTTGCATTGAACAACAAATATTGGAAACACGCGATCTAACTGTTTCCCGGAAACTCATATCATTTGCCTCGAACAACAACAGGAAGGAAGTGTCATTAACTTTGCCTCGAACAACAACAGGAAGGAAGTGTCATTAACTTTGCCTCGAACAACAACATTGACCTTGGCATTCGCTGAGAGCGTGCCCAAAACAACAACAACAACATTGACCCCATTAACCTCGTGTTCTCCCTAATGACTCTATCGCGTGCTCAAAACAACAACAACATTGACCCCATTAACCACGTGTTCTCCCTAATGACTCTATAGTCCATGAAAGTGACAAAATTCTTGTTTTTCAAATTCTCACTGACAAACAAACAGACATAAACTATGTAAAAAAAGTTGTAGGTGGCAGCAGGGGTGGGCAATCGGAGCTTTAGGGTCATCTCTACTTGCTAGTACTTTCTGGTCTGCTTAACATATCGAAATTTAGTTTGCATCGCTGAAAATAGCATAAAATATGACAAGGAATAGTGAAAATAAAATCTGATTGTTTGAATTGGTTATTAGGAGGCTTACATATCCGTGTATATATTAAAACATAAAGAAAAATCCACGATGTAATTTCTAAAGCGAAAAAACCTACATAAGCAGTTATGCACATTTTCGGAGTACGGGGACCCAATTTAAAAAAGGAAACGTGGGTCGAAAAACAGCAAAAATAGAATCAATCAAAACATATAGCCCCAGCAGCTTAAGAAGCTGTGACTCCTTTGAAAGCGTAGTTGACTTTGGGAACCAAGAATTTGTTAGTGTTTGAATTTTGCGGAAAATACGTTTTCGCTCATTTATTGTCACTAATCGACGTGACAATACTGACGAAAATGTTGTAGTGCCCTAAAAACCTTATAACTTAGAGGAAGTCAAATGAAAAACCTTAGATAATCTCAGTTTTCAGATACCAACAAACCTAATTTCGGTCCAGGGAGAAAAAAAAAAAATCCTATTTTGAAGTCCTTTGTACTTTGACTTTTATGCTGGTATACGCCCTTTCATTGAGGGGACAGGGATATGACACTATGGTCCATTTCAAAGCCGAGCAATTGATCTTGATCCAATCAACTATGTCAATCATAGCGTCTAAGACATTTTAGTAAAAAAAAATTCCATATTCAGTTATTAGTTTTATTGCATAAATCAAATGAAAAAAACATCTGCGTTTCTGTGTTGTAAAAAAAAAAAAAAAAAAATGCGATTTAATAAAAAATAAAGATATAAATGTTATAAAGTTTTAGGAAATAATCAATCACATTGTGTACACTGTGGAATTCTAAAATTTCACTTTTGTGGATAACCTCCACTATATACAGGGCCGGATTTAAATCTTTGGCTCCCCTAGGCCAAAACGTTTTGGCACTTCTGGGTCCAAGCGTTTAGGTGCCCTTTGGCCGAAGCGTTTTGGCGCATCTAGGCCCAAGCAATTTCTTTTTTTTGGGGGGGGGGGGGGAGACATAGATATTGACGGGGAAATCTCACAAATTCGGGGATAGTGGACGCCCTGAATAGAAGGCAACTGATGAGTGATGAGCCAAAAATAATGCTAGGGAGAGGTGATAACAAGCTCTCAGCTGCCATTCTTGGGTGACATCTAATAGTTTATAAGCGGCTACGGAATTCCTCTGTTGGTTTAAAATCACTTTTCTGTGAATAGGCAGCGCAGTAGCAAAGTGCATCTTTGACGATATATCGCATCAGTCCATTTTTTTTTAAGAAAAAAAATCGCTCAGTGTTTTTTTTTTTTTACATCCCTCGGCATTTTGCGCCCCTAGGCCCAGGCCTATACGTAAATCATGGCCTGACTTTACACAAAATGTTGAAATTAGAATCCGTAGTAAAGGGGGATTCACAATCTTACGATGTAAAACAATCAAGTCAAGGTTCACAACCAATGGCAAGAGGAAAAACAAAAGAACTTAAAACAGAGGAAAAACATCAGGTGTAATCCACATAATAACAGCTAACTCGTAGCATAGAAGGGGTGCGGTTTATTTTGTACCATCTCTCGGAGGGCAAACCTTCAAACTAAAAAACATAGTTAAAATGGTTCACTGGTCAATTAACTAAACACCTCTCCCAAAGTAGACGAGTTGGCTTAAAAATCTACCAACAATCTCATAAAAAGTCATTCAAGAGCCAGTTAGTCAGAAATTTAAAGTTATTGACCATTTGGAAAGGAACTGGGTTGCTTTCGTCTTGTCATATCTTCCATTTAACCCAGTGGAATATTAGTATTTTCGATTCTTGACCCGATTAATTTGAACAAAAAACTTTAGCTTAAAATTTCTGCCACGGAGACATTTGACTCAGTTCAGCTAGAATAGCTACGATAAAACATTGCTCGAACTTTGTCAATTCATAGATACTTCTTGGTGAAAACTTTTAACTTTGAATGCTTCAGCGGTCTTTTTAGAATTCAAAGAATGTAAAAACTATAAGCAGAATCATGAGCAAAAAAAAAAAAGGCTTGACTTCGGCCAATAACTCAAAAGGTGGATGGCTTCATTATTATCAATTTTTCTTTTAACCCTGGCAGAAAAAGTATCAATTCTTTTCAAGGTAATAGCCCGAAAATCAGCATTTTCCTGGAAAACTCCTTCATTTTCCAAGACTAAGAACATATTTTTTATTAATTCCGGGATAGTTTCAGCGAGTCGTTCATTTTTAATATTTGAATATTTCTCCATAAGTTCAAGAATGTTTTGCCACAAGACAGTAAAACTTGGCAAAGCAACTAGATGGGTTAAATGCCGCAAAAATACGTTAGAAACCAATTTAGAGGCAAATATTCCAGTTTTACCGATATGCAGCGATTTTTCTGAAAGCGGGAAAAGGACATGGTTGAAAAAGGATTCCCATTCGTTAATGTTCAATCTTTTCAAATCCTCCAAGAGTAGTGCTTGTCGTAGACAAAATTTTGCTGTTTTTCTAACATCCTTAGAGTTGTGGCAACAAAGTTTAGCAATGCCTTGAAGAGTGGGGCAAAGTCCCCTTTCCCAAATATTGGCGTCCACTTCCATTAATTTGGCGATTTTTTCAAAAAGAATAAAAAAAATACTAACCATTTTCTTGCTGGCTGCAGATGATGAAAGATCTTCCTTTTCATCAGTTCGTTGCTATTAATTGATAGCTCTGTTTTTATTAGTGTATTATTATTACCCTTGGTTTCTATTACAAATCTCGATAAACAGACTTCTACAAATATATGACAGCAATGCACTAAGAGATGGTAATTACTATGGTTAACACATTCCTGACTTTGTATAATTGATTCAAGAAGATCCACCGATTTCATAAAGGTATTGGGGTCATGTTGGAAAAATTCTCTGGTAAATTCAACACTATCTAGGTTTTTATATACTTTAATGGGACAGATAGTGCTCCTATTTCTTTTCCTATGCTAACAGATGGTATGTTTTGGCCTAGTGAGTGCACTTCTGAGTTAACACTCCACTCCTTTTTGAGCTCATGGCCAGTTTCAGAATTCTTTGGGTCTTCATTCTGATCTGATAGAAAATAAGAGGATTTTATTTTAGATAAATTAGCCCCAGCACCAGTAAATTCAAGAAGGGTTAACAGGATTGTCCAGTCTTTTTGCTCTAAAGAGTAAAAACCGGTTTTAAAAAGTTTGTCTAATCCACATATGACTGTCTTAGAAATTCCTTTTAGAGCTTCCTCTTTTAATTCAAGCAATACAGTTAGAGAGTGCAAAACAGTGGAAGTTACGTCAGCATTTAAAATCAAGTTAATTGCAAGATGAAGAAGAACATTAACCGATCTATGTAACAGGTAGAGTTGGCTGCTTGCGCAAGCACCTACAATTAAAGTATGTAAATGCTGTGTTATGATTGGAAGTATAAGGGATGCACGATCCTTGTTTTGAACCATGATCTTGCTTAGAAGTCCCATAAAGAAGACGATGTTACTTTCTGAATATGCAGTTCCTCCTGGCCTGGAGGAATTTCCAATGATTGCTTTAACGAAACCAACAAGTGCTTCAGCTTCCATATGTTTCGATTCATTTAGCAGTTCTTCGATTCCACATTCTTGGACACAGGCTCTAAGGGTATCAAGCTCTAATTGTGACAGCTGATAGGCTTTTGATTGGTCAATAAAGAAAATGGTGTTAAGTGACCAATTAGTTTTTTGTAGAAGTACCCGAGGTTTAGTCTTAACTGATGTGTCCTCTGCAATATCGACTATTTCCAAGAATTTATTCGGTAACAGTTTTGCATTATAAAGCTTTAGGATGTAAATGCTTATGTTTGTCCACTCCCCTCGAATTGCATTAGAATACCGTCGGACAAGAGAAAAATAGGCTTTAAGAGCCATCCGTTTCCTGATATCCTTTCGAAATCCAAGTGCAACGTACGAATGGTCACAATCTGTTGGGTAAGGTTCTAAGACAAATTTGCTCAAAGTATTTAAAGAAAAATCTATATTTTCAGTCACTTTGTAAAAGTCACTAATAAAAAAGCATTTCTCAAATCCACCCAGAATATTTTGCAATACCGTCATATCTACTGATTGTTTCCAAAGTAGAAAAAAAGTTTGACCAATGAGACCATTAACAAGCATCTGAAAAATTTCACGATCAAGAAAACCGTTTGAAACATGGAAGTAATGGCCACTAGGCCCACCAACATTTTTAAGTAGCGGCACCTTCCAATGGTATTTGTCTTCGACAAATCCATCCTTTTCCACTGGCATTATGAGTTCTTCGTTCTTAATTGCGTTGTAAATAGCAATAAGTATTTCTTGGTCTAAATCTTCAGAGTCATTGGCCTTTTTCAAATTAGTCACGAAATCAGCCTCGGTCATTGGTGGTATAGTACATTTGGTAGAATGTTTATTTGTGTTAAGCATTATAATTGCAATTGCTAATCTAGTAGCTGTCTCAACTTTTATAAGCTCTCCTGTAGACTGACACCAAAACTTTGCAAATGCTTGACAAAAGTGATGGATATCTTGTGATTCTCTAGGAAGACAGAAACACTCAAGATATTCTCGCAAAGCCACATCAATGCGTTTATTTTGAAAAGTCGAATGACATTACGAAGCCATTGAGCATTTCTAAATTATTTCGATCATTTAAATATTCACCGATGACGTTTTTTTCAAGCCAAGAATTGTTACGAAGAAACATGGCAACCTCTTTTGGATCTAGTGGGGGGATAAAAGCCCTTGTTCTTGCAAAAACTCAATCCCGCTCGTCGGTTCAAGGTTAAACTTTTTAGCAGCAGATATGAAAACTCTTTTTTTTTTAATGGACTCCAAAATTTGCTGAGGAGTGGGTAGATCGGGCGAGACCCTGAAACGCAGTTGGTACCGTTCAATCTCGGTCTCAGCTATATTTTCTGAACGCATTTTTCGATGTACTGTTAGCTCTTTTCCGACAACGAGCGTTGATTTCATCAATCTCATACATTAAAGCGTTAAATGCCATTATATTGATAGGTAAAATATCCGAATCTGGGGAAGCTATTCTTTGCAAAACGTCTATCGTATCTCCAAGTAAGTTACGACAATTGGTATCGCAATCGTAACTTAAATATATTTCAGTTACAACACCTGGTAGTTTCCATATTTGCACTAGTCCTTCTAGGGCTAGTTTCCCTCGCTTCCATAGTTACTCTAGAGTTTGATGATGTTATTATCTTACCCAAAGTTGACAGGTACATTTCAAACTCCATTTTCAATTGACTCCGTAATGCTTCAAAAAGAAGATAACTGACCTGAATGAAACAAGTAGAAATCTGATTTTCGTCTTTCCTAAGTAACAATAACAAATTTTTGCAGAGACTATCTTTTACTATACTCATCACGGCTGGAATGGCTGCGAAATGATCGACTCCACTTTCAACAGCGGCAGTAATAAGCCGGAGTCCGATGGCAATAGTGTAATCTGAGTTGTTTTTGCTAGTGGGATCGATTAACGAGACAAACTGGCTTAGTGTTTCAACAAGAAACGGTAATCCATATGAAAGGCTTCCTTCACTCTCTTGGACACAATTAGTATCAACTATTAGCTGTTTTCCCCTTGGATTCGCAAGCTCTACAGATAATTGGGCTCAACAATTGTGGTTCCTCCATAATTAGTGTCCTTACTTTCAAATGGAACTGTTCTAATGTTCGATACACCATCAGTGTGCTTTTCAAAATGGAATTTAGGGGTTTGATCTGCTCTCAAAGTTGAATCAGATTTTAGGGTAGAAAGCTTAGAGTCTTCATAAACATCCTTTTGCTTGCTACTAGCTTCTTGGCTGCACAAAATTGCATGATTCTGCACTTTCTCACTATCCTCTTTTTCAACCGACATTTTTACCCCTTCTAAGGGAATTTCGGAATCCTGAATATGAATTTTTGGCGGGTAAGTAGGAAGACGTTCAAACATACGATAGACTAACTTCTCTAAAACTGACAATGCTTCCTCATGTAACGAATCACCAACTCTTCTATCAAGGTAGATGTCAGAAAGATAGAGTAAAATTCTTTGCACAGCCTTTGTACATCTCGGTGTAGATGGATCTACTAATCCGAGTCTTATGAATTTAACAATGGAGTTTAAAGCCAATTTTCTTATGACAAAGGCACATTTTCAGCTTTAAGGACGTTCAGGAACGGCAAAAGTACTTCACTTATGAATTTTTCCAAAATTTTTCGATCCTTTATTATCCACTCACGTACATCTTTCAACTCTTTGACATGGGGATTAAGTTCATATTCTTCGATAGATTTTGACGTCCATTGATTTGTGGGTTTCAATGCACTTAGCAATTGTAATACTTCTCCTTCTATTATGAAACTGCTATTACCCTGTGTCATCTTGTTTTCGATCAAAAGCACAGCTCTATTCATTAAGGTTCTCAGAACGGCAGATCAAATCCCCAAGTTTACTTTCTAAAAAATTTTAGCTAAAAAAAAAGCACGATCATTAGATATCTTAGTAATTAAGAAAATATGGAAATACTTTATGACTTTGCAGTTCTTGAATAAATTTATAGTTTGCTGTTATGTTTAACACGATATTAAGGAAATAAAGATCGTCATCATAGTTGTCCCCTTAAGGGCTAGGCTCACGTAGCTGATTTCGGGAACTGATTTCAGCATCAGTGGACAAACGATAGCGGTAAGAAAAATTTGGTTGAAAGAAAAATTTATTGCGCAAAATTTTCAAAACAAAAAATCATGGGCACAAATAGTCAACTGGATTCTATTAATAGTTACTTCATTAATCTTAGCTTAGTTCTCAGTTTAATTCTCAAGCTCAGTAGTCGGGTCTTTCACCACAGATACCTCTGGCTGACTATTTATTTGCAACCCTATTTTTGGTGATGATCATGATGAAAATCAGCGCTGATTTTGTAAATCTGTTGAAAATTTTTCAACCTCAAATCGACGTCGATTTCCTTTAAAATCGGCGCTGATTTGGAAATCAGTTACAGCTACGTGTGCCCAGCTCCTTAGGGGTAACCTAATAAAGAACAAGCTTAGCCCGTAGTAGCCGAAAATTTAAAAATGCCTTATAAAAAAAAACTCAAGTGCTGAAGAATCGTCATTTGAAGCTGATTCAGGAATAGTGACTATTGTTTTGATTGACCTTAATGATAAAAGTTCATTGCAAAAACAAATTTGTGGGAATTTCGAAAAATAGCCTGAAATCCCAGAAAATGGCGTTGGATCAAAATGAAAATTACGCCATGGAATGGCCTTACATAAATTGGTACAATTTATTTTTAATTGTCTTATTAATAAATATTTTCCTTTTTCATATTCTCGTTTTGTTATGATCTTTGATGTGTGAGATCAAGTATCGTTCTTCAAGATCTTTATAGATTCTTTGAATTGTCCTTTTATAAAATACATTTTTGTTGTCTTTCTTATCTTTCCTGAAATTAAAAAGATACTGGTCAAAATTTCCACTTTGATTTTTTTCAAAATTCAAGAAGCTAAATTTCAAGACAATTCGAGAAACAAAATTCATAAAATAATTATTTTGAATGAAATCAAATATCAAATTTAACATGTTGACTGGAGGCAAAGAAGAAAAGGCACAAGGAAATTTCAAAATCCCATACGGTCTGGCTTCTATTAATGATAACACGTCTATGGCTACTAGGAACGTAAAAAGTCCGCCGTTATACAAAATAGTGTTTTATTTACCAAGTCCAGAAACAGAAACAGAGTTACACATGACTCAAAAAAAGAGTCAGAACATATTCACAAACAGTCCCAAAGAAATATAGAGTATATAATACCTATGCATGGAGGAGGTCACTGCTCCAGCATAATTGTAATTTATAATTTTATTACGGGTCGTGGTCAATTAATTTATTGTAATGAAAGTTGGTCACCGTGGCTGTAACAATAATGCAATGAAAATATGTCTGATATATGAAAAAGGAATATTAAATAAATGTGTTTGGGAATAAAGCCCACAATTTATTTTTGTGAAGTATAGCTTATATTAGAAACGGATTTGTTTTAATTGAGAACACTTTTTTACGCAATTTATTTTCACACTTCAAATCAAATCGACAGAGATTGTGACAATTGATTTGGGGCCCCTCCTAAAATCAGGGTGGGGCTATAGCCCCAGCCAGCCCTCCCTAAATGACGCCTCTGTCTTAATGACCATGTTATATTGATTCACAGGTTATTAGTGCATTGGAGCAGTTGTAGACCTTGCAGTTTATTTTGAATAATGATATAAAATTTGATAAACAGGCTTCAAAGGTTACAAAAATGCAAATTCACGGCTTCACACCATATAACCCACAGTCCAAATGTTTAATATGAATAGCTCTAGAATACATTATAGGTCACATGAAGAAGTCTGATGTGGAAAATTTGTTTATCATGTTGGTATCCGTAAAGTAAGTCAGTATGTTGTTGATTGCAAGTATTGAAGAATCTTCTACAAGATCCTAATGTACCTAAAAATACTGCTATATAAGAAGCAGTGCTCGCAACTACCTAGCTTGCAGCAAATTATATTTCGGGAATGGGGGAAGTGGCTACATCCAATTAACGGTAAACTTAAAACGCTTCAGAGGCACGGCTGCTAAGAGTCGAAATTCGTTGGAGGGCAACCAACCCCTTTTCGTTGCCCTGATTTTCTATCCCCCGTCCCCTGTTACATGACACTGGATCAAAATTTTAAGGAAGCTATTTTGTTAAGAATAGTCAAAAGCAATAATTGTCACTCCGGGAATGAAATGATTCTCAATATCCCTGGGGTAAAGGCCAAAAATCCTAAAAAATTTAAATTGTTTACAGATAGATTGTTACAAAATGTGTAGAGCATTTAATTTAAATTGCTACAGTTTATAGTGAAAAAAAAAGAGGACGTGTTTGATCTCGGGTGTCCAGGGGTTCCAAAATTTCAATAATCGTTCTTTGTGTTAAAATGATAAACGCATTTATGGGAGGGTAGGGGGCTAGGGGGGCAACACGTTTTGTCTCGTATGTCTGTTTTGTCTGTTGCTAACCTGATATGACCAAATTTGTTTAAAAAGCTAAAAAAATTTGTTTAACAAGCTAAAAACAAGTTAAAACAAGCTAAAAACAAGATAGACTCTAATTTAAATTCAACGTTTTTCTAAAAAAAAGGATTGTGTACACTATCCAACTATGTATATATAATTAAATATAGTTGGACAGTGTGCGCAATGAATCGTGCTGGGGTGACTACTAGCTATGATGACTGTGTGTTTGCAAACAGGGTTTGTATTTAGGATTTTGTTCGGGGAGGGGGGGGGGGTCAAAATAACATCTTCCCGGAACATGTATTACATTAATTTTTGGAACTTTTTTACGAATTGAACAAAAACTTGAGGAGGGGGCTCAAACTCAGATCTGACACCAAAACTTTGCAAATGCTTGACAAAAGTGATGGATCGGCTTGTTTAGCTTGTTAGTAAGATCTGCTTGTTTAGCTTGTTAGCTTGTTTTAGCTTGTTTTAGAAGTCATGATCTGTACCTCTGCAGTATTAATTTGCAGTGGTGGTGATAGATTTTTTTTTTTTCAGGATTCAAACGAATTTCTACGTAGGAATAATATTGATGTTAGCCGTGCCATTAAAACGGCAAACGTAAAACACGATTTACACTTGCGTGTGCAAAATTAGATGCAAATTCAGATAGGCAACTTATATTTTCTAGTTTTGGTATGAGGATGAAGAACCAGAAGGAAGAGTTCAGCGACCAATTGCACCCAAAATGACAGACATTGGAAAGAAATTTCACTCAAATTCTTACAAATAGAAACCGAAAATGAAAAAAAAAATGGACGAGAATAGAAAGAAAATGGAACCCTTGAAACTAAATATGCGCAAATTTAAACAAGCGGGAAGGAATCACAAACCAAAGTCAAGAATCTGCGTGCAAACTTAGCTTCATTTCAAACAAATATAAAAATGTTAAACAAAACCTCTCTCCTAATTGATTATGCAAACCAGTCTGATCTGACGAGCTTGTAAAAAAGATTGAATATACGGCCACAGAGAAATATTGGAGAAATCTTTGAGCAAGTTAGAGTGGTACCAGTGTTTGTTTTATTCTTTTACTACTACTACTACTACTATTACTACTAACAACTCACAGAAAAACCAAGCCACCTGAGGCCAACACAGCTGCGCACGCTCCTCCTCCATCCCAATCTATTCAAAGTCTCCCTTTTTACACCCTGCCACGAAGTTCCCATTTCCTTTAAATCTTTCTTTGTGACGTCCTCCCACCCCAGACGAGAACGACTTGCTTTCCGTTTAGCCCTAGACAGTTGGTCGAAAAGAGCAATCTTCGGCAATCTGTCATCTTTCATCCGCACAACGTGCCCTAGCCATCTCAGCCCTTCTTTCATTATAGCCCTAAAGAACGGTATTGAACCACATTTTTCGTACAGCCTATTGTTTAAAATACGGTCAGTCATCCGGGTACCCAGAACAATCCTTAAACAATTTCTCTGGAACACATCTAGCAAATCTTCATCCGCTTTTCGAAGCGCCCTTGCTTTAAAAGCCATATTTGACTAATTTCATCACTGTAGCTACTAGTGATCTAATCTTGGTTTTCAGACTTATCTTCCTATTCTTCCAACCTTCTTTTAATTGTGTAAAAACACCCTGAGCCTTGGCTATTCTACTTTTAAATCTTCACTGATCCCACCATCTTACTAATAATGCTACCAAGGTAAGTGAAGCTGCCCACTTGATCAATCTTTTCATTACCCAACGTCACCTTTTCATCTTCATTTATTCCTAGCTTTAGTGACTTAGTCTTCTTAACATTAATTTTCAAACCTATTCTAGCACCCTGAACTCGTAAAACCTCTAAAAGGTCATTCATTTTGCTCACACTTTCCTATAGGATGCTTAAATCATTAGCATAATCTAAGTCCAGGAGACTTTTTCCTCTCCATTTGATTCCGTGGTCTCCCATTGCCTTTCCTGTGCTCCTTAATACAAAATACATCAATATAATCTATATAAAGGGAGATAGAACACAGCCCGCTTGCTCATAATCTATAAAACTGAGGACCAAAGGTGTTTGACAACTCAGGCACTTCTCAATTATTAACCTCAGAGTGAAAATTTGGTCGACGCATCCTCTACCTTTTCTAAAACCGTACTGTTCTTCTCTTAAAACTTTGTCTACGGCATTTCTCAGTCTAAAAAGTATCATATTACTAAGTAATTTCTTACCTACAGAGACCAGACTAATGCCTCGATAATTACCTCACTCACTTTTATCACCTTTCTTATAAAGTGGCTTAGTTAAGGTTTTCCTAAAATCATTTGGTACTTCTCCTTTTTCAAAAATCGTATTCATAATCTTCAGTAACTTGTTTCTAACCTCAGAGCCACCATATTAAAGAAACTCATTTACTAACCTATCAGCACATGGAGCCTTATTATTTTTTAATCCTTTTAGTACTGTTGTTAATTCTTCCTCGCAAAGCAAATCTTCCCTCACATCCAAGGTATCACAAACTTTTTCATTTTATTCTATATCTTTACCTGCAACTCTATCTGGGTTTTAGCAAATTCTCAAAACGTTCTGCCCAATTATCTTTAATTCTTTCCTTATCGCTAATTGTGGCCCCATTCCTATCTTAAATAACTGGTTCAAGTCCGGATTGACTACTCCCTCTCAATTTGTTAATATGCCAGTACAATATTTTACTATTATGCCGTCTAGCTGCATCTTCCAGATCCTCGGTGTATTTTATCCATGGCCTCCACTTCAAACCTCCATAGTTAATATTTTAATGCTTTCTCCACTTTCTTTACATTCCTTTTGTTTTCATATGATCTGTCACTCAGACAATTTTTGTACAAGTCCTTTCTCCTTTCTATTAAACATAAAGCTTTTTCATTAATATCGTTAGCTGCAGTACTAGCTTTCTTCCCTAAGACACCCTTCAGCAACTTCACAAATTATTTTTCTAAAATGATTCCACCCATTTTCCGCATTATCAAATTTTAAACTCTCAAGTTTAGTATTCAACTGTTCCTGGAAAGTTTCTCTCTCAAATTCTCATCCTGGAGTCTGCCAACATATAACTTCCCGGGAGGTAGTTACCCTTCCAAAATTTGAGCTTTAAATTAACCCTTGACACCAAGGCGGATCCAGGATTTTTTTTTCGGGGGGGGGGGGGGGGGTTACTAATTTTTGACTCAGTTTTCGACTAATTTTACTGATTTTAACCTAGGTTTTACTAATTTTCGACCTATTTTCGACTCGCTCAAAAATTTCGGGGGGGGGGGGGGGGGGTTCAAACAACCGGGTAACCACCCCTCCCCTGGATACGGCCTTGCTTGACACTACCAGATGGTGATCTTACTTTTAACATCAATAACAGCACTCCTATATACCCTAGTATCCTGTATTGATCCTGCCAGTCTTCGGTTTACTATAACATAATCAATAAGGTTTTCTGTCTTACCATTACGTGAATACCATGTTAACTAATGAGCTATTTTATGACCGAACACCGTGTTGGTTATAACTAGATTGTTATACCTACAAAATTGCAAAAGTCTGTATGCATTGCTGTTTTCTTTTCTTACACACAAATTTACTTAGGCTAGGATACCAACTATCCCTATTTCTACCCACCTAGGCGTTGAAATCTCCTAGTAAAAACATCATATTTCTGACTTGGACCCTGTCTATTTGCTCCTGTAACGGTAAGTAAAATTCACCTGAGTCACTAGTATCTCCGTCATATACTATTATAACTGATACCCTGAACTTTTTTGTCATAAAATGAACAATTAGTATTATATTATTAATAACTTCCCAGCCTAAACAAGACTTAGCAGCTTCCTTATTCATCATGAGCTCTACTCCCTGTCTTTGTACCCCATCCTTCCTTCTTGAGTAAACAAATTCTATATCACCTAATTTCAGGCTTCCTACCCCTGGGATACGAGTCTTATTTCATTAGCATTAATTAAACTTCACTTCTCCAGTGTTTCTCGTATAATACATAAGTGGCTTATTTTCTCTCCTTTAGAAATTATTTGTTTTGGAATTTGTGACTCTTAGAAAATTAAAAGGTTTGAAATTGTTTCTAGTTAAGGTATAAAACTATTTCGGATACAATTTTTATGTTTAAATTTGCCCATTTTTTTGTTTTTGCTATACAGTCCAAAGTCTTTAAAGACGTCGAAATGACTATAAAAAATTAGTGCCAATCCCAAAAAGTATATCCTTTTTTTAATGGTTGATCCATACTATAGCCTCTAAAACGTTTCCTAAAACTATTCTTACACACCTCAAAAGAAAACTTTCGTCTTTGGTTTTGTTTTCCTGGACTGTTGAGGATTTCCCAACTTCAAGGCTAAGGCTTTATACCATGAAGACTCTTTAGGTCAATTCCCCTAAATTTTATATATCTATATTTAAGTATACATAAAAAGCATCTAAAATTAGGAGATGTGTACGACATACCCGTCAAAGGCTAACTGCCATCTATTCAAACAATTATAATTAGATGACGTCAACAATCCAATTAAAAGATAAAAACTGGGACTCAAAAGCTAATGGTCCAAGTAGCTTGTAAAACTAAATTATAGCATAATTAGAGCCGTCATTTGGGGAGGAGAGGCTGGCTGGGGCTATTGCTCCACCCTGGTTTTAGAAAGGGCCCCAAATCAATTGTCACACTCTGTCGATTTGATTTGAAGTGTGATAAAAAATTGCGTAAAGGAGTGATCTCAATTACAACAAATCCGTTCCTAATATAGCTGTACTTCACAACAATTTAGGCTTCATTCCGAAACAAATTTATTTAATATTCCTTTTTCATATATCGCAAGATATTTTTATTCCATTGATGTTACAGCCAAGATGATCAACTTTCATTACAATAAAATAATTGACCCAGATTCCGTAATAAAATTATAAAGTATAATTACAATGGAGCAGTAATCCCCTCCACATATACGTATTATGTACTCTATATTTCTTTGGGAATGTATGGATTTTTGAAAGTTCCTTGTGCTTTTTCTTCTTTGCCTCCAGTCAACATGTTAAATTTGAAATTGGATTTCGTTCTAAATGATTATTTCATGAATTTTGTTTCTCGAATTGTCTTGAAATTTAGCTTCTTTAATTTTGAAAAAATCAAAGTGGGAACCTCCGATCAGTATTTTTTTTAGATTTCAGGAAAGATCAGAAAGACAAGATAAATGTATTATATAAAAGGACAATAAAAAGAATCGATAAAGATCTTGAAGAACAATACTTAATCTCAAACACCAAAGATCATAAAAAAACGAGAATATGAAAAAGGAAAAGATGTGTTAATTATACAGTTGAAAAGAAATTGCACTGACAATCAAACACCAAATATTTTGACTTCACAAACGAAAGGCTTTATCATCGAGGGGGGGGGGGGGGCTTAGATTGAACCAACTTATAAAAAAAGTGAGGAAACATGTCAAATTTAACAAATATGAGCTACACAAGAACAAACTGAGCATTAAAAGAAAAACTCAGACCAATCAATTGGTGTTAGTTCAAAAAAATCGACGATGGAGGAGGAGAATTAACTGCTGAACATCCAGAGGGGGTGAAAATTTGTTGTTTTTTACATTTTTCTTTGAAAATTCCAGGGCAGTGTCATAATCGATCAATTTTCAGGGTGGGCAAGCCCGTATTATATCAACTGCACCGCATGCAATTTACATTAACTGCCATCCTCATAGACTCAACCTTATGTTGGTGATTCCATTCATAATTTGAGATTAATGGCTTCTTTTTTCTCCACTCTTCAAGAGCAATATTGTTTAATCGTGAATTCAGAAAGCCTTTGGCATAGCTATAAAAATCATCTACTACAAGATAGGAGATCTAGTCCTATCTACTACAAGAACATCTAGTAACGAGAAATATGCAGCTCAGGCCCACGGACTCATAACCATACATCAGACACTTGAATTTATATTTATACTCAATTTAGTGGAAAAATAATACGCCATGAACTCTGTCTGAGCAGCTGCGATGGCTCCATATCATTTTCTCTAATTGGCATCGTGGGATTCTTGTCGGAAAAAATAATCATTCTATTGCGTAATATAGATATTTAAAAAAAATTACAATTGATTAACTAACGAGTTATTTTAGTTTCTGTAAAGGATAAACTGGAAGGACGAATTCAATTCATAACAGAATTTCTTATTCAAATGAAATTGCTGATTTACCACCCTATGAGTTAAAACTAAATAATCAAAGGATAGTTATGCAAATGTGTAATTTAGATATTTCGGAGGGCATACTCATTGGAATATTTCTGGTTGCTACTGAATTCTATAACATTGCAATTAAAACAAATAAATATAACGACTGGGGAAAAGCTGAAAAAGAAGATTTTTGGTATCTATGACGGCATGCAAAATTATCATGATATTGAATGAGTCCGAATTGGTAAATCAAAGAATACAGAAAAATGTCTGAGATAATGATGCACGAAAATGAATCACAGCAATATCTACGGATAGAAAACTTATGACAACGCGCATCACAACCGGTAAACAATGAAAATGATCGACGAAGAAATCTGCAGTTAAAAAATAAACAACAGGGGTGATCGCATTGAGCAACAAACGAAACCTACAGTTGGAATAGAAGCAACAGTGAGAATCACAACGAGTCCCAGGAGAAAACAAATCCTGTAAAATGGATTATTCTTTGATGCTTTAAAAGAAAGGAAAAATTGAATTTACGAGATTTTTAATTTAAATGAAAGATTTGATTTTTTAAATTTAAATGAAATGGGTGAATTGACACATCATAACTTAAAACTAAGGAATTAATCGGTGATTATGCTAATATTTAATTATAGAATCAAATATATACACAAGCCTGCCATGCACAAAGCACCGGGACTTAGGTGAAACCATGACTCACGGCTCTTACTAATAATAATCAATGGTAAGCTGCAGTCCAAGAATAAGAAAGTCAAGCCAGGGAAGAAATATCTTAAGTAGTTAAGAGTGGATGATAGCCAAATTAGTGAAACAATTAATTCTACTATCCAATCTGATGAGGACACAGCTGATAAGTGCGACAAGACAAATGCTGTTAATTTCAGGAACTGTAAAGGAAATTTAATCAAATATTATTGAAATGAAAGAAATGATAAAAATAAGGAATAAGACCATAAATTTGACAGTTGATGGAGTGAATAGCTTAGAAAATAAACAGGCTATATATGAAGCTGTTGTACACCCATTAGTTGGTAAGCTGCCTTCCATTTAGGCGAAAATGAATCTTATGGAAAGAAATTCCGAGGTTATAATAAGAAAGTGAAACTTTTTGCTAATTAATTCCGATTGGGTGAAAATAGGCCGAGTTTGTGTGGCCTCAAGTTCGATCTGTTAGACTGTTTCGTAGCATCATGCGCATCGACGAGATTGAAGATTAAAGTAACTTGTTTTCAAACACGAGTGGAAATATAAAAAATGCTGAACGTTTGAAAGGTAACACATTTGGTCTTATAACTGGATATTTATTAGTGATGACAGTAGTATCGATGTACACAGTCCGAACCGTACAAGGAAATATATGCTCAATAGTGTAATAGATTTTGAGCCTACAAGAAAACCTACAAGAATATGCTCAGAAGTGTAATAGATTTGACGCCTACAAGGAAACCTACAAGAATATGCTCAGAATTGTAATAGATTTGACGCCTACAAGGAACATACAAGAGTATGCTCAGAAGTGTAATATATTTGACCCCTACAAGGAAACCTACAAAAATATGCTCAGAAGTGTAATAGATTGGAACCCTACAAGGAAATATACACAATATGAACCCTACAAGGAAATATACAAGAATATGTGTGCAGTTTCAACGGAACAAGACTTGCCAGACAGGTTTTTCTATGGGTCAATACCCATTTTCTGGACCACTATTAATTACTATCAACTGTACAAAACTTGTCAGACCCACTTTCTGCAGTTACAAATACAAATTTACATGACAGACTGGTTTCTGAGGTTAACAGCCAAGCTGAGCGTGTAATAGACTCATAGCTAGGTTTAAAGATTGCATACAATAATAGGCCTATCAAAACGTTTTATCATTTGGGTAAAGCTAACTCAATTTGCGAAAAAGGTATATCATTTGCATAAGTCTGCTCTGAATGATCTTAATTGTTGATTGAATAATTGGGGTGAAACAGAGCTCAAAAATTATTTTAATTGGATTGTATGAAAGTGCTAAAAGGGTTAAACTGCTTACTAGTTAAGGCAAGCCCGAGGGCGTGGTAACTCTTGTGCAATGTAACATAAATATTAGAATGGTGTCATATGTATCAGGATACGGAAACGATTGGCAATGAGAAGAAGATCTTGCGACTTGACCTGGCCATACTCCTTGCCTGTGTTCTGTATAATACAAAAGTACATAATGATGGATGGGGTCAATGTATAATATTCTTTAGCAATGGAGTATGCTAAAAAATTGACAGTAATAGAGTCATCGGTGTCGAGATGACCTTGCGACATACATATTTTAGTCCTGACTCTTACTATTAGAAAAACAATGTTTGTAGCAGCAATTTTTTTGGACTGAATTTTTTTGGACTTAGAAAATTATTCCATTTTTTTTATTACGAATCTTGAGATGACATGAAATATGCTTGCGGTATACCAATCGTACTCTATGCTTGCTCTTAGACACAACGCGGTCTTCCCAGTGGTACTCTATGGGTACTTTTCGAGACTACCTAGTTTATCATTCATATTAAATTAATAATTTCTCTTACATTGGAAGCATCAACATTTGCATCACATTAGAAAAAAGTGAAAATGAATTATTCCATGAAAGTGTGTACACATAATAGAGTTGTCGTAGTAATTAATGCTGACAAAGATTGATATTTGAACTACGAAAAAAGCTCTAGTGATAAAACTATTGGGAATGTATGTGTGTATTGTAATGACAGTGAGAGATTAGATTTCTTTGGAGCACCGAAATCATTCAACATCATTCGGGGTGGATATGCGAAAGTATCAATCCCGGAGATGATAGTGGTCAAAGAGAATACAAGCTTGAAATTAATAGTTCATGACGAGGGGCAACTTCTTGCTCATACTGCGGGTAACATGTTACCTGTTGATAGGCCCTATCACCACCGTTCTGGTATCAGCATTCAAATAAAAGCTCATTTCCAGACTTTTTAACTACGTCGACCAAAATCACTATCCCAAAATTTTGATTGGATATGTTTGGGGAAATAGTGGGTGTGACAGGGGTGTTAGTTATCCTCCAATCATTTTTGACTATTAAAAAGGGCACAAGCCCATCTAATTTCCGATCAAATGAGCCCTTTTGAAGTTTATACATTATTATAATCTACAAAAACCTTATATGCCCCCAGGCATAACTTACAACCCTTGCCCGAGGGCTTTGAGGGGTTTATCATCCTAAAAGATCTTGTTTCTAAGACTTTTAACTACGTTCTATCTAAAAATTTTCATTGGATATGTTTTTGGGAAAAGGTTGGGGTGAGAGGGGGGTTAGTTACCCTTAAATCACTTTTGAATATTAAAAAGGGCACTAGCCCTTTGAATTTCCAATCGAATGAGCCCTTTTTAAACGACAAAGCCTTCCAATAACTTTCGACTATTAAAAAGGGCACAAGCCATTTCAATTTCCAATCAAATGAGCTTTTTTTGAAGTTTCTACGACAACGCTTTCTATAAAAAAAAACCTTGTATACCCCCGGGCATAACTTACAACCCTTGCCCTGAGGGCCTTGGGGGGGGGTCATCCTCAAAACACAATTTTAGGAACTTCCAACTACGTTGAACAAAATGGCTATGTCAAAATTTTGATTGGATGTTTTTGGGGAAAAGGGGGGGGGGGGGGGGGGGGGGGGGGGGGGGTAGTTGCCCTCCAATCACTTTCGAGTATTAGAAAGGGCACTAGCCCTTTGAATTTCCAATCGGACGAGCCTTTTTTGAAGTTTCTACGACAACGCTTTTTATAAAAAAAAAAACCTTATATTTCCCCAGGGCATAATTTACAGCCTTTGCCCTGAGGGATGTGGGGCAGTGTCCTCCTCAAAATCATAGTTTCTATGTGCAAATCAACTACGCTGAACAAAATGGCTATCTCAAAATTTTGATTGGAAGTGTTTGAGGAAATAATGGGCGTGGAAGGGGTGTTAGTTGCCCTTCAATCACTTTTAACTATTAAAAAGGGCACAAACCACTCCAATTTCCAATCGAATGAACCCTTTTCGAACTATCTACGACAATTCCTTCGATACGAAGTGCCCTGGACTAAGACCAAGAAAAAGAAGAAAAAAAAATATATTGTGCCAACATTGTTCTTTACTTGGGCATCGCTATTGTGCTGCCTATGATAAAAAAAACATTTTTTTAACTGAAAGTAAGGAGCGACATTAAAACTTAAAACGAACCGAAATTATTCCGTATATAAAAGGGGCTGCTCCCTGCTCAATGCCCCTCTCTTTATGCCAAAGTTTAACTCTTTCTCACAACTCTGCTTTATAAGACAATAAGAAACTTTAACGTAAAGAGCGGGTCGTTGAGCAGGGAAAACAGCCCCTTTAAGTTACGGAATAACTTTTGCTAGTTTTAAGTTTTAATGTCGCTCCTTACTTTCAGTTAAAAAAACTTGTTAGTTTTATTCAATTTCTGGATGTTTTTGAATTAATGCAGGTTTGGAATTTGGCTCACAGTGCTTGAATAATTAAAACAAAATTTGTATATTCATTTTACTTTTTTTATAACTAATGATAACCTTACAATAACCTAAGTTTGATTTTTTTTCCAGTTGTTTAAAAATGACCCCTGAATCACAAAGGTCTTTTAATTAGAATTAATTAAAAAAAAAAAAAAAAAAAAAAAAAAAACGTTTTCCACAAAATAAGATTTTCAAAACAAAGTAAAGAACTCTATTAAACAAAAAATGAGCAAAAATAAAATCAAATAATCTAGCAAGCATGAAACTACCACAAATCAGCATCAATAAATAAGTAAAACCCAAAACAAACAGAAATTACAATAATAACCGAGTCAAACTCAAACCGAGTAGAAATTAACATAAGTTGGGCTCAAAACCCCAATGCCTTTCCAAGATCAGTACAAAATTTTGAATTTTACTAAAAAAATACAAATTAATATGCATTGTCAGTTTAATATACATATTCTGATATTTAGTAATCAAAGGGAAAATATTTATATCGCCATAGTCGTAGTATTTACGCAAATTGTTAATATTATTTGATTTATTAAAGTTATAAAAGTAAAAACATTTATATTTTTCAGTAAAGTGAAAATTTTGTTCTGGCCTTGGGAAGGCATAGGGGTTTTGAGCCCAATGATTAAAAAATAATTTAGTGTAAAGAGCGAGGTATTGAGGAGGAGAAGAACCACCTCGTCTACGTAATAATTTCTATTCGTTTTAAGTTTTAATGTTACTCCTTACTTTCAATTGAAAAAACTTGTTTTTTTATTTAATTTCTGATTGTTTTTTAAAATAATGCTGGGAAACCCAGCCCCCCCCCCCCCCTTCATAGAAATTAACTTCTACCGTGAAAAATTCTTCAGTGGAAAGATCCTCCCACGTAACCCAATCCCCTCAACCCTCCACCAGAAAAAAATCCTCCCCTGAAAACGTCTTTATATTTACCAATAACCAATACGATATTAGTAGAGTGCTAAGTTATACTTTGCTGGGACGTATAGGAATTCCCATGCTATTTTCTGGGACGTATACACCTTATCAAAGAGAGTGAGTATCCTCTCACATGGTCTTCCATTTTGCTGGGACGTATAGGATTTACCATACTATTTGCTGGGACGTATAGGAAAACATTTCCAGAGCATGTACTTATGGATTTGGGTGGATTATGTTCCTTCGAATGTTATTCTATGGAACCTCTACACGTGATTAAACAAGTTTTGCTTGCCTTTCCTTGATACCTTTCCAAACGAGTGGGGATTCCCCTCCGGTTCCTACACATTGCAAAAAAAAGTGAGCGTTGATTCCCCACACAAGTTTGTTTCAACTCCATGTTTTTTCAACCAGACTGGTTTTTGAGGCAGCACCTATTTTTTAGGACTATATATACATATATATATATATATATATATATATATATATATATATATATATATATATATATATATATATATATATATATATATATATATATATATATATATATATATATATATATATATATATATATATATATATGTATATATATATGTATATATATATATATATATATATATATATATATATATATATATATATATATATATATATATATATATATATATATATATATATATATATATATATATATATATATATATATATATATATATATATATATATATATATATATATATATATATATATATATATATATATATATATATATATATATATATATATATATATATATATATATATATATAGCTAGATTTCTTAGTCTTTCATTGGTGTGTGTTGTCTGAAACCTATGATTTGGGATGTGTAGGTTGCTGTTTTTTGACTTTTCTGAGCTGGATCTCTTAGCCTTTCATAGTTGTGTGTTGTCTGAAACCTATGATTTGGGATGGCTGGTTTCTATTTTCGACTTTTCTGGCCTAGACTTCTTAACATTTCATAGGTGTGTTGTCAGAAAATTATGATTTGGGCTGAGTAGTTTGCTATTTCCGACTTTTCATAGCCAGATTTCTTAGTATTTCGTAGATGTGTGTTGTCTGAAACTCATGATTTGGGATATGTAAATTACTATTTTGGGCTTTTCTGAGCTAGATTTCTTAGTCTTTCGTTGGTGTGTGTTGTCTGAAATCTATGATTTGGGATGTGTGGGTTGCTATTTTTGACTTTTCTGAGCTGGATTTCTTAGCCTTTCATAGGTGTGTGTTGTCTGAAACCAATGATTTGGGATGGGTGGTTTGCTATTCTTGACTTTTCTGAGCTAGATTTCTTAGCCTGTCATAGGTGTGTGTTGTCAGAAAATTATCATTTGGGATGTGTAGTTTGCTTTTTGGAATTTTCAGAGCCAGGATTCATAGTCCCTCATAGGTGTTTGTTGTCTGAAACCTTTAGTTTGGGATGAGTAGTTTGCTATTACAGGCTTTTCTGAGCTAAGATTTCTTAGTATTTCGTAGGTGTGTGTTGTCTGAAACTTATGATTTGGGGTGTGTAATTTGCTATTTCCGACTTTTCTTAGCCAGATTTCTTAGTATTTCATAGGTGTGTGTTGTCTGAAACTTATGATTTGGGATATGTAAATTACTATTTCGGGCTTTTCTGAGCTAGATTTCTTAGTCTTTCGTTGGTGTGTGTTGTCTGAAACCTATGATTTGGGATGTGTGGGTTGCTATTTTTGACTTTTCTGAGCTGGATTTCTTAGCCTTTCATAGGTGTGTGTTGTCTGAAACCTATGATTTGGGATGGCTGGTTTCTATTTTTGACTTTTCTGAGCTAGATTTCTTAACCTTTCATAGGTGTGTGTTGTCAGAAAATTATGTCTGAAACCTATAAAAATAAACTATTTCCGTAAAATCTGAGCTAATAAGGGTTTTTTGACCGCAAACTCTAGTTTTGTGTAAGAAAATTATGGAAAATACATTTCGTTGACTCAGAGGTGAAACTTAAGCCCAGTTATGGATCTAAAAATAAACTATTTCTATAAAATCTGAGCTAATAAGGGTTTTGACTGTAAACTCTAGTTTTTTGTAAGAAAATTATGGAAAATACAATTCTCTGGTTCAAATGTAAAACTTAAGTCCAGTTATGAATAGAAAAATAAACTATTTCTGTAAAATTTGAGTTAATAGGGGTTTTTTGACCGTAAACTCTATTTTTTTGTAAGAAAATTATGGAAAATACAATTCTCTTGTTCAAATGTGAAACTTAAGTCCAGTTATGGATCGAAAAATAAACTATTTCTGTAAAATCTGAGCTAATAAGGGTTTTTTGACCGTAAACTCTAGTTTCTTGTAAGAAAATTATGGCAAATACAATTCTCTAGTTCAAATGTGAAACTTAAGTCCAGTTTTGGATACTCATAATGATGAGGACTGATAGTTCTAATTCAATATTTTTTTTCATAAAAACAAACTATTTTTTTTTTTTTAAACCTCGAAATTATTCAACTTTATTTATTTTTTTATTTTGTTTTTGCACGTATCTTAAAATGACAAAATATGCTTACGGCTCTAACAATTCTACTCTATGATTGGTCAGAGACAGGATGTGGCTTTCCCACTGGTATTCTATGTCTGGTTATCGACACTACCTAGTCTATTTCACGTATTGAATCAGTATTTTTTACGCAGTGGAACGATAAACATATAAGTCATATCTTATAAAAAAAAGTGAAGATGGAACATTTTAATAAAGTGTGTTCACATAACAAGGTTATTGTAGAATTGAATGCCGACAAGAAGTATTTAAACTATGAAACAAGTACAAGTGGTAGCACTATTGGAAATGTATGCATGCATTGTCATGACAGTAGGAATTAATTTTCTTTGGAATACCGAAAAAATTCAACTCTTATGTTGGTGGTTATGCGAGATTGAGATCTCCAGAGATGATTGCACTCAAAGAGAATGCCAACATAAAAATAATCATTGATGATAGAGGACAACTCCTCCTTGCTACTCTTGCAGGTAACACATTACCTACTAATACATCCAATCGTCACCTGTCGGGTATTAGCATTCAATGGAAGATCAATAAAAGAAAGGCCTACTCTTCTACTAATATCGTAAACCATATCTTGTCTACTTGCCGAAACTGTTACCTGTGTAAAAATAATGTGATAATAGACAGTGAAATTGCCAGAAAAAAAAAAGGGCATTGTCAGAAAATATCACTATGGAATATAAAGATGAATCGATGAAAAACAAAGCACCAGCAAACGTTACTGCCATTGATCAAACAGTCAATGAACCAAATAATACCAAAGACGAAAAGCATATTGAGCCTGTTGATGAGACACCAGTAAAAATTGTGTATGACTCAAAATGGAATAATGATTATTCTACTGATTACGAACTAAGAGAAGACAATAGCTATAATATCAAGAGAGAACATGGTGAACTATTTTATGGAATAGATTCAAAATGTCCAAAGTTAATCATTGATATTAATAATGTATCATAATATATATTTTGTATTAATATTCTACATAGCATTATTTCATTAAAAAATATAATATGCATTACATTGTTATATGTTCATTATTTTTAGAGTAAGCTAGCATATCAAATGTTTAGAATGTCTAATAAAACATCGGAGATGTAAGAAAAGGAATTTTCATACATCTATTGTCAAACACATTGATAACATTGACAAAATCTTCGTATCAGAATGAATAAATTATTTATCAACATCCGTTGTTGGATATGTCATTATGAAAAAATTCTAAGTAAGTAAGTAACAAACTCTTTCTTGAATTCACCTCTTGGATACACAATACAGAAATTTAATTAAGGAAATTATGAAAAAAATTGTAAGTAAGTAACAAACTCTTTCTTGAAGTCACCTCTTGGATGCACAATGCAGAAATTTCATTTAAGAAATTATCAAAAAATTGTAAGTAAGTAGCAAATTCTTTCTTGAATTCGCCTCCTAGATAAATAAAAAAGACATTTCAATCAAGAAATTATGACAAAATTCTAAGTAAGTAACAAACTCTTTCTGGAAGTCACCTCTTGGATACACAATGCAGAAATTTCATTTAGAAATTATGAAAAAATTGTAAGCAAGTAACAAACTCTTTCCTGAAGTAACCTCTTGGATACACAATGCAGAAACTTCATTTAAGAAACTATGAAAATTGTAAGTAAGTAAGTAACAAATTCTTTCTTGAAGTCACCTCTTGGATACACAATACAGAAATTTCATTAAAGAAATTATGAAAAAATTGTAAGTAAGTAGCAAATTCTTTCTTGAATTCACCTGCTGGATAAAAAAAAAGACATTTCGTTCAAGAAATTATGAGAAAATTCTAAGTAAGTAACAAACTCTTTATTGTTTTCACGTCTAAGATACACGGTGTAGAAATTTCATTCAAGAAATTATGAAAAAATTCTCAGTAAGTAACAATTTCTTTCTTGAAGTCCTCTCTTGGATACACAATACGGAAATTTCATTCAAGAAATTATGAAAATATTTGTAAGTAAGTAACAAACTCTTTATTGATTTCACCTCTTGGATACACAATACAGATACTTCATTCAAGAAATTATGAAAAAATTGCATGTAAGTAACAAACTCTTTATTGTTTTCTCCTCTTGGATATACAATACGGAAATTTCATTCAATAAATTATGAAAAAAATTGTAAGCAAGTAACAAACTCTTTCCTGAAATCATATCTTGGATACACAATGCAGAAACTTCATTTAAGAAACTATGAAAAAATTATAAGTAAGTAAGTAACAAATTCTTTCTTGAATTCGCCTCTTGGATAAACAAAAAAGTCATTTCATTCAAAAAATTATGACACAACTCTAAGTAAGTAACAAACCCTTTCTGGAATTCGCCATTGCGATGCACAATACAGAAATTTAATTCAGGAAATTATGAAAAACATTGCAAACAAACTCTTTCTTGAACTCGCTTCCTGGACAGACAATACAGCAATTTTACTCAAGAAATTATGAAAAAATTGTAAGTAAGTAGCAAACTGTTTCTTGAATTCTCCTCCTGGATGCACAATACAGATATTTCATTCAAGAAATTATAAAAAAATTGTAAGTAAGTAACAAACTCTTCCTTGAATACACCTCTTGGATACACAATACGGAAATTTCATTCAAGAAATTATGAGAAAATTCTAAGTAAGTAACAATCTCTTTCTTGAAGTCCCCTCTTGGATACGCAATACGATACGGAAATTTCATTCAAGAAATTATGAGAAAATTCCAGGTAAGTAACAATCTTTTTCTTGAAGTCCCCTCTTGGATACACAATACGGAAATTTCATTAAAGAAATTATAGAAAAAATGGAAAGTAAGTAACAAACTCTTTATTGATTTCACCTCTTGGATACAAAAAAAAAAAAACATTTCATTCAAGAAATTATGACAAAATTCTAAGTAAGTAACAAACTCATTCTTGAATTCGCCGTTCGCATACACAATACAGAAATTTCATTCTATGGGACCTCTACACGTGATCAAATACGTTTTGAAACTACATGCTATTTGCTTGCATTTCCTTGGTACCTTTCCAAACGAGCGGGGATTCCCCAATGGTTCCTACACATTGCAAAAAAGTGAGCAGTACGAACGGGGATTCCCCAAACAAGTTTATTTCAACTCCACGTTTTCAACCAGACTGGTTTTTTAGACAACACCCATTTTTTAGGGGCCAATCAGAGACAGCGGGGTTGCTCAATATACGATAACTTGATTGGTGATTGGTTTACACACCGTGACGGCGACATACATAAGGTGAGCGGCGCATACATAGTGAGAGAGACATGCAAAGTCGACATAGCTTTATTTCATTTTTCTAAGGTTTTATTTAGACGAGGTTACGTGCACGCACGTAACCTCGTCTAAACTCCCATAGAATGAAGTTTCTGTATTGTGCATGCAAACGGCAAATTCAAGAATGAGTTTGTTACTTACTTAGAATTTTGTCATAATTTCTTGAATGAAATGTTTTTTTTTGTATCCAAGAAGTGAAATCAATAAAGAGTTTGTTACTTACTTTCCATTTTTTTTAATAATTTCTTGAATGAAATTTCCGTATTCTGTATCGCCTGACTGTACACTGAAATTAGAAATTTGGGGGCACCTGGATATATTTGCTTATTGAGAGTTATTAGAGAACTTGAATTACGAACGAGTCAGTAGATAATATAGATGGTGCAATTCAAAGCAAGGGTTCTCATACACTTGCTCTGATGAAACAGACTGTGTAGAACTAGGGTTATGGAAATGTGTTCATGATGGGAGCGAACAGTAAACAGTTGTAGCATTTCCTGTGAGAACTGTTCAATCGATTCAGCTAAATCATCAATAATCAGCCATGAGTTTCACTCAATACTATTGAAAACGTCAAGTCCCCGTATGAATTGTATTGGCATGGATGTAGCAGTGGCAATAGCTTTTATTTGATCATAGGACTCCTGCCAAATACTATAACAATAGTAATTTTCTTTGGTTTTTCCAAAAACATTTTATTACAATTTTTAACTATTTTAGCTAAAAGTGTCGTTTTCCCCGACATTGACGGACCACAGAGAAATGATCTGAATGGTGTTTTGAATTGATACATACTGCTGCTGTTGTTGACAACAGTTGGACTACAACTAACTGTAAACCATACTTGTCTAATGAATAAATAATAATAATAATTTTTCCTTAGATCTACCTAGTACGGTATTCAATAACAACAACAACAAAAACACATTTTTTTCTTTTATTAACAACAACACTTTTTGTACAACAAAAAAGCAATAACAACAGAACAACATTTTTCATTTATTGACAAAAAACAACTTAAAATACAGCAAGAACAACAAAAACATATATTTTTCATTTATTGACAATGCTTTGTGTACAACAATAGCAACAACAACAACAACAATATTTTTTCATTTATTGTAAAAAAAAACTTAATATACAGCAAGAACAGCAATAGCAGCAGCAGCAGCAGCAGCAGCACAGTTGAAGATATTGTCAGTAGACTAAGAATAGAAAAAACACATTTACAACACTTAAAAGATGAGAATCCCCCCCGAGAGTCCCCCCTCCCCCGGGGGGCCGAAGGCCGGGCCGAGGCCGAAGGCCGACCATGGGTGGGACCCTCCCTAACCCCCGGGGCCGTGTGGGGGCGGAAAGCGGAAAAACAACAAACTCTGTATACAATAGCCGCAATAGCAAAATGACAACGAAAATGAAGATTTGAATTGAGAAATTTTTGTCCCCCCCCCTACAAAGTACTATATTTTTATTTAAGTTAATTTATCCAGACCGAGGTGGTTTCGATAGTCCACACATTCAGCTCAATCTGAAATTCGATAGTGACCGTGGGGGAGTACTCTTACACCATTCTCGATCACATAGACCTTGTCGGATATGCAAGACATGGCATTTTTTCTCCTCTCTAACAGTATAGTTCCTGTATTGTAGAGAGCGAATTTCCTGCACTTTAGCTCTTGGCACTAGACAACTGTCTACACAGTTTCTGTAGACACTCATGTCGAAATTATTTTTACAAAGTTTGCACGCCTGTTTTACATTCTTGCCGTGTGTTTCCAGACAGTAAACTTTGGGACCGGGAACACCCCATTGGATATTAAATCACTCCCCGTCTCCTAATTTAACATTAATAGTTGATTGGGGACCTGGCGTTTCACCAATTCGGGGTAGATGCTCTCATTCCAATTCGTGAAATCCATCCGCGGGCCAATGTACACCCCATTTTCCAAATAATTCAATAAATCCCCAGTTTTAACTTTTAACAACAGAGAATCTTTGTCCCCATAGTATATTTGAACCTCCTCCTCCCTTGGCCATTGTACCTTGCACATATTGTAAAAGAACGACAACTGAGTTTCTTGGAATTTTCAAGTGCTGAACTACCCCTCGCAATATTCTTTTTTAGAACAACATTTCTCTTTTTTCTGTGTAGCAGATCCATATTCGGGTCTATGCTCGTGAATGTTGTAAAGTTGGGGTCTGTGATACTTCGTGCACATTCTTTGGGACAAGCTACGACGTCAAAACGTGATCTGTTTCGTACGCTTTCGCTCATTTTTCCAAAGGCTGAATTTAAAATAAGTTTATACATTTCTTTTTCGACTTCACTTTTTGCCTGTGAGCGTTTACTGACAAAGGTGTCAATAAACGTCTTCAAGTAGGGTTTCTGATCGAATTGCAGGGCCCTCTGTATTTTTGTGATCCTGAAACCATTGGTCACCATCCACCGCAATAGGACGGGGTGAACAACAATATTTTGTTTTGGGTCTAAATCTCCATTGGGTAGTGGGTATTTCTCAAACGGGAAATAGCCCCATTTGCAGTGACAATTAATTTGGTCTATGCTTTGATCATGAAGTCATTCTCATCCAACGTCTCGACTATTTCCAATAATTGCATAGTGTTAGAGCTGACTCTTTGTGCGTGGGAATAGGAAACTGATATGACTTGATGTCCTTTAATATGATTCGGAAATTGTGGGTAATTTACAACCATAAGCTTTGCTTCACAGTCTAAACTTGTTTTATCGCTTTGCATAAGTGTATTCTTGAAATTTTTAAATCGTAAAATTGCCCGGTAACCCGAAACTGTTTCGATCGATTGATAGCCGTGTCTTTTGCAATGTTTCATGTGATTTTATAACTTTAATTAGGTCCAAAATCTAGACAGGCACATTAGGCAATAGTATCGTGTCCCATGTGTTTTTTTCCCTCCCCCAGAACTCTACTAATATCAGTAATATGATTGAAATGGCCAATTCAATTGGGTTTACTAGGTGGGGTATACAACAACCAAACCCAGTTTTTCACCGATTAAATAGATGGCGCTCTTACTGGAAATACTATCCCCTTTTTATGAGAATGCACACCCTCTAGAAATTCCGTTTCGTATCGCAGCACTGTAACACCAATATTTAGATATGCGTTGGCCCATTCAAAAATATCTATTGCTCTGAGTGTTACAGCAGTTTTTTCGGCTAAACAAGAGAAATCTACTGGGGGAAAATCAGACCCCTCCTTCCCATGCACGGCCCAGTAGTCCAAATTTTTCTTTGTAGCGTCACATACTAGAGGTTGTAAAGCTAATATGAGGAAAGCGTACATGAAACATTTTTTGGCCTGTTTCGAAACATATTTTTTTAATGCCCTTGCATCCTTCTAAATTGGGATTATATTTTAAAACTATTGCCCTTGGCCCCGCCCAAACAGCCCCCCTTTTAAAATAAATTTCTTTTAAATTTACATATATTTACACTTAAATTTTCAACAAATAAAACTACGGAACCACTCCCATTCTCATTATAATTTTCGAGATGAGTGACTTATTGTCGACCTGTTGCATATATATACACTCTCGTAATTTTCCAAATGAGGATACACCACCAAAATTTCGGTGTGTACATAGTGGTCATAATCCTCTCGCTGACTCTCATTTAAATAAAGTATTTAAAAAAAATTGAGACTTTAATGGAGTCCCGACCCCCCCCCCCCCCCCGTTATTTGAATGCCGGTTTTCTAAAGTGCAAGAATTTTCTCTACATACTCATGAATAATATAAATGGGTTCAGTTATAAAATGTCGCCCCATAAGTATATTAAACGGGTTGCCAAAGGTTGCAGTGAAAACGCCCATTGTATTCAGAATCGAATTTGTTTGGTGAAATTCTGGTAGTGATGAGAATTGTGTATTATTACCCCCTCCCCCATGTATGTCATCATTACCTAAACCCTCTCCCCCTTGTATATCATCAACACTACCTAAACAAACTCCCCCTTGTATGTCATCACCACCTAAACCCTCTCCCCCCCTTGTATGTCACTAGCTAAACCCCCTTCTCCGCTTTTTTCAACAATAGGGCTGGTGTGTGTACTAAAACCTCCCAGTTTGCTTAGCATAGCCTCTAGTGTGTTGGGGCTACGTAAATCCATCCAAGCCATTTCATTTTCATGATCAATTAAATTTGATCAAACCAGGACAATATTCATTAAATCTGAGGGGGGAGGATTCTCATTTAACTCTCTGGAAAAATTATCTAAAATTTGCATAGTATTCGGGCTTAAATCACCCTCTGAAGTAACAGGATTGCCTTGTTCAACTGTACTAGCGTCTACATCTAAAGAATTACTATTAGCATTGAAATAATGTCCCAATAAACTATCTGTCCATTCCGTGTCATTGGTAATGATGTTAGCATATGTATCATCTAAATTCTCACTACCTTCATAGCACTCCCGTACCTGAATATCACGACACTCCATTGGCGCTTCAGTTTGGATCATTTCATCAATGTGACTTGTTTCTTCAGATAGGGGAGACGGTAGTGCGTATAGAACCGATGTAACCTATAAAGAAACAGCCACTTAATTTCGAAGTGTATAAAACACCCTATTTTTTAAAGAAAGTCGAAAATAGGATTAAAAGCGTCAATAATTTTCTTATTTTTTAAAACATATGCTTAAAAAAATGCAAACTTAGTAATAGTAGTAGTCGTTGCAGAATCAGTAGCAATGCCACTATATGTGTGCGCATAGTGACATTTGGCTAGTTTTTAAGCTTTGTAATCACGTCTATTTCAAAAACTGACATCAGGTACTTATTTCTATACCAACAACCATAGTGAAACTACTTTTTCAGTTAAAAAATTTAATTTTAATACTCATAAATTTTAAATATTCATCGTTTTCTTAGCGGATTATCTAGTAGAAAGAAAAAAAAACAGCGCATGCGCCGCTCCCACTAAAATAATGAAAATCCTAACATGTATTATACTTAATTGCAGCACTATTTAACAATATAATAGCCATAAATTTGCAATAGTCATTTTTTTGCGAATTATCTAGTAGAACAGAAAAATAATAAAAGCAGTACGTGCGCCGCTCACACACACACACACACAATAAAAATATTGAAAATCATAACGTGTAACATACTTAATAGCAGCACTATTTAGCAATATAATAGTCTTAAATTTGCAATACGTATAGTTTTCTTAGCGAATTATCTAGTAGAAAGATAAATAATAAAAGCAGCGCTTGCGCTGTCTATAACAAAATGACATTCTAGTTCCATCTTAATGTAATCAAAATGGAAAACAAATACCATATGAAAATATTTATCATAAGCACCACCACTTACCATCTCACAATTCATAGGATTTACTGTAGAAAATTTGACTGGAATAAAAAAAGCATTTTTTTTCTGAGAAAACTTTCCCATTTCCCATCTCAAAATTCATAAGATTTACTGTAGAAAATATGACAGGAATAAAAAGTATCTTTTTCAGTGGAACCTCTGCTATCCTAATTCATAAGGATTTAGCAAAGCCGGATGTACTTCAAAGGATTCAATAATTACACCTGTTTATCGGGGAGATTAAATCAGTCTAAGGTATTATTAATGTCAAAAGGATTTATTTCCTTTGGGGGAATTAGCTGTTAGTGACCGCTAGCCTATTTTTCGAGAAAATATCAATAAATTTAAACTTGCATTAAGATCTACAGAAGCAGCTTGCGGGCCATCAACTTTATGGGCATGGAGCACAGGACTTGAAGCCTGGGCAAGTTTGCTTTCTTGCATTGAGGTGACAAAGGGTCATGCATTGTGGGTGATGGCATTCTCACCTTGTTTAGAGGTCATAGAAGAGGCAATGTAATGAATTACACTAGGTCGTAATTGATTTGCATCCTCAATCCGTGTCTTCTTCTCGGCGAGAGGGACGCATTCTTCAAAATTTTCTTTAAAAAGAAATTAAATTATAGATTTTCATGTAGAGAAAAACCGTACAAATTGTAGTGAAAAACCAAACTCGTCCCCTATTACACACCCCACCCCCTTCCCCTCTTCGATATTGATGTTAGAAAACCAATTTCCAGGTTGCATCTATTTAATATAATGTATACTTTACCCCCCCCCCCCTAATGTGGAAATGTATAGCCCAAATTTGTTTCTAAACTATTATATTTTATTGCATTAGCATTAAGCAAACTTGACTTCTTTCGTGTGTCCTATAATGCACAAGTATCTAATTTCCTTCAGAAAAACCCTGTAGAACAGAAATGCACAAAAAAGCCATAATACAGCCTAAAGTTCTGTAAATATCTTAGAAATTATGTTTCTAAGAACCAGGGCTAATGAAAAAACCGAGAATTGTGGGGCTGGGGAGGGGGTAAATTGTCAAATTTAGATAGTTACGTAGGCTACAAACCCATAGCAAAACTTTCGAAATGTTATAAGCTGAAGAAACAGGGGGGGGGGGGTATTTAGATATAGACTTGTTAACACAGTTTCAGTATATAGGCTTTAAATTAGATAAAAAAAGATCGTTAACATACACACATCATGTAAACCTAAAATTTGCGATCAGAGGTAAAAATTGCTAGCCAATTTACATTTAATATATGCTCTGCTTTAGCCTCCCATCCCCACAATATGCAAATATATATACCCCGAATTTGTTTCTAAAATATTATTCATCCATTTTCATTTTATCAACCAAATTTGACTTTTTCGTGTGTCATATTATGCACAAGTATCTAATTTCCTTCAGAAAAAGCCTATAGAACGGAAATGCACAAAAAAGCCATAATACAGCATAGAGTCCTGTAAATATCTTAGAAATTATGTTTCTAAAACCAGGGCTAATCAAAAACCAAGAATTCTGGGGTTGGGGAGGGGTAAATTGTCAAATTTAGATAGTTATGTAGGGTACAAACCCATAGCATAACTTTCGAAATGTTATAAGCTCAAGAAACAGGGGGAGTATTTAGATATAGACTTGTTAACACAGTTCCAGCATATAGGCTTTAAATTAGATAAAAAAGATCGTTAACATACACACATCATTTAGGCCTAAAATTTGCGATCGGAGGTAAAAATGCTAGCCAATTTACATTTAATATATTCTCTGCTTTACCGTCCCATTCCCATAATATTCAAATATATATACCCCGAATTTGTTTCTAAACTATTATTCATCCATGTTCATTTTATTAACCAACTTGACTTTTTAAGAAGTCTCCCTTATAATGCAACAGTATCGAAATATCTCAATTAATTATTTATAAAATAAACTTACGACATATAATTGGCTAACAATACTGTCAATATTCTCCATAGTGCTTATTGTTTAATAGCTTGAAATGAACTATTATATTAAGCAAGATGTATAATGAACTTATACTAATGTTTCCAGAGAAGCCATATTTAAAAATAGAAATGTATAACTTGATTTCCATCATAGCCTATTACGTAAATCTAGGCAAAAAATTCCTTATATCTGTTGCGTCACTCCCGTCTGTATTCAATAGGGTTATAAATATCTATGATTGGTCTAGAAAGAGGATGTGGTCTTGTACGTACACGGATTCTAGTCCTCTGATTGGCTGTCATCTTGTACGTACAGTATGTAAATATACATTTCTACTAACTTGGGCAATATATTTGCACATTAAAGGGGTGGGGTAAGGTTAGGTTAAGTTAGGTTACTTTACAGCCCAAATTATTCTATAATTAACAAGTATCTTTTTTTTATACAAAAGAAGCAATAAGACCGATGCTTATCGAGATTTCTGAAGGATGGGACACGTTTTTTCAATGAAAATATAGGAAGACCATTTTCAAAATTGTCGCTGGTGTCCCAGTAATTATACTAGCTCAACTAGAAGAAAAAGAAAATAGTTTGTATATATTTTCGGGAAAAAACTGGAGTTTTGAACCGACAATGGAAAAAATTATGATGAAAATCAAATATTATATTTAGATCACCGATAACCAATTTTCAGTAATCCGGGTATAAGCCAAGGGTACCAATTGGGGAAAATACAGAAGGAAAGCGAGGATTTTGTTCTATTCTCTGCATAAAGACTCAAAAAGCATTTTTTAAAATTTCATGGGTAATTTTACTTGAGAAAAAACGTCAATCTTAAGGTATTTTTTCACTTCTTGGGAGATAATTTTACCACCTTCCCTGTAGGTGCACTGTATAGAACACGGTAAAGAAACAAAACAATGATTAATTACAATGATAAAGAGTATTATAGTTCTAGTGATTTCGATTCAATGTCTAGTGTTTAGTGTGCTGATTAATGATTTTTTTCAAGAATCTAGTAGTATTGTTCACCGGATAGCAACGTTGCCACAATCTAAAAGTTGAATTTTTAATATTAAGAAATATGTCCCTTCTAATGTCTCAGCTGAACTGGCGTCCACAAGGACACGATAATGATTGGTATTGCATCTAATAACCCCAAGGGTGGATCTAGAGCAAAATCTTGAGGGGCACAATGTGACAATGGCACCAATGAGAAAAGTCTTGGGGGGGCACAATGTGACAAAAGTGCCAATAATTGACCAAATTGAGAAATTTACTCTAAAAAAAGACTGAAAAAACATGGAAAGAAGGCACCAGAAAAAAATCTTGGGGGGGGGAGCAGGGCCCCCAGAATCCGCCAGTGAATAATCCAGCTCTCACCAATGTGAGGAAAAATTGGTAAAATTCAAGACGAGGGTGAATGAAACTCTTAGAAAATAATCCATAGCCTAAATTATATCGTGGCAAGATGTTTTCAAGTAGTTACCTCCGTCTTTATCCCCTCCAAAGGACTTTGCTCTTGGATGAACTGTTAAAAGCTTTGTGTTAAAAATGAAAATTTGGGAATATACCTAAGACCCAAATAAGGCCCAAGCAAAGTGTTTTAGGCTCATATCTTTGCTAATTCATGATATGCAGGCCAGGCCTAGGTTTTGGATACCGTTTGTGTTAATGGATTATTCAAATAGGTAAGAAAGAAACTTACCACTAGCATCTGAATTTTACCGTGAATCCAAATATGACATTCATTTCCATCACAGATGAACTTATTTAAAAGTCAAGTAAGGGTAACCACCCCCTGTTCAATCAAGAAAGAGTGCATTCATGAAGCAAGTACATCTCCCTTCTTTTTAGAAAGTGCGCATTGAATCTCCTTTTGGAATTCAATTTGACATGCAACCGGAACATTTTAGAAGCTTGTTTAGCAATTAGAATTGGAAAAAAAACTCCACTAAACAGAAGGGAGTATCACTAAGAAAATGAAAAAAAATTTTTTGCTACTTAAATAGCGAAAAAAATTACCCAGCTCGGTAATTTTTGGTCCTTTAATCTTGAAAATTAAAGCTAAACCACATTTTCATTTGACATTTTTAGGAAAACAAATACTAA
This sequence comes from Artemia sinica, assembly GCA_027921565.1. NCBI lineage: Eukaryota > Metazoa > Arthropoda > Branchiopoda > Anostraca > Artemiidae > Artemia > Artemia sinica. The sequence goes on along the minus strand of CM051261.1, from coordinate 39,799,813 downwards.
ATGAATCAGCAAATTGGGAAACCTGTGGTAGTATGATGTGTTGAAAAACAGTATTATTGCATTTAAATTGGTTCTGGTTTTTTCTTAAAAACGTCAAATGAAAATGTGCCTTAAAACTGGTAATTACTTAAAATCGGAATATAAGTGACATCCTCTACTGCTACAGTCCGCGACAAATGTATGTGCTAAAAGTTATTAATTAAAGGATTAGATTACACTTCCGCAATCAATATACTTCAGTAACAGCTATCAGGCGAAATCAAACGTGTTAGTAAACAACACTGAGAATATTTATTAAAGAAATTAAAAATTATATATTTCTGACACTACGGCATATGAGACTGACCCTATAGCCACATTAATACTTAAAACTATACCTTCTATTAATGTTTGATGTTGCATAGAGAGTGATTCTGGATCATAGCAGTTGAAGTCTGGAGCGTTGTAAATGCTGAAGATACATTCCTAGTATTGTTCAAGAATACGATCCTTGCATGCAAAAGGGTCGAGTGACACGATCCAAACACTTTTCATTGAAATTCTTAAAATTCAAAATATATCGTAATTTTTACAATCTAATCTATTATGTTACAATTGGCACACAGCCAGTGGATAACGAAAAGCTTATGCTTGAAATTTCTTCATTTGGTCATTTCAAAAAAAAGAAAAATATTCAACAAATAAAGTTTTAAAAGTCAATAGTTCAGAGTTGTAATCGACATCGCAGAAGGATCGATCTCCGTGTCTCGAAACTGCTATATATGTACTACATTTACTGCTTCAATATTTTCACCAGTATATGTAGCAGCTTTGGTTGTCCCACTGTGGTACTTTTCTTTGGAGAAAAAAGAAAAAAAACAAGAAGTTTTTCTCAAATTGACAGAGAATAACTCACTGTATTAAAACTAGGAATTTTAGAGTTTAACTCGTAAGAATTGATAATTTGTATTCTTGTGCTTTTGTCATTGATTTCTTAAGCTGCAAAGCGATTCTTTATATTTTTACTTTGATTCATTTTAGTTGACTATTTGGCCAAATCCAAGTTACCCACAGCAAAAAGAGCCTAATGAAATGAAATTCTAAAGTAAATAAATTAGCTTTCATAAAACAAACAAATTTGTAAAATTGTCAATATTTATCATTTCATAATATGAAAAGGTATCTAAGGAAATAGTTTCAGTTCACGGCCAACAAGGTATCTTGTAATAAACATCCAGCGGTTTTTGATCCTATGATAGGTTTTGATGGTTTCGACTCTCTGTTCTTTCCAGTCATACATATCCCTAAAAATAAAAATATACTTGTGACAAAGACAAAATAAATCGTAAATGGTACAAGGGATCTTCAAAGTAGGATATGTAAACACAATTCTTTGCTATCGCTAAAGGATCGTTACATAAATTAAAACACATCTTGAGGCTATGCAAGACCTTTGTTCCTATTAATTTAAAAAACAAATTTTTGCTGAGGTAAGTAAAGAGCGCCCTTTTTTTGTACTTTTCAACTTTTTTGATTTTTTTTTCAACTTTTTTATATCTGAAAATGACATAAAATATACTTAAAAGAAAAAAAAAATCACATTTAATATTTTCGAAATACGAAACGAGAATGATATAGATATGTTAGTCATTAATTTTTACTATTAGAGAAATAATGTTCGTAGTAAAAAATTTCTTTTTCTTAGGAACAGAATTTTTGAACTAGGAAGTTTAGAGTCTTAATTTAGAGTTTTATTTTAGTTTTAGTTTAGATCTTTAGTTTAGAGTTTTAGTTTAGAAATTTAGTTTAGAGTTCTAGTTTTGAGTTTTAGTTTAGAGTTTTAAATTAGATTTTTCGTTTAGATTTTTAGTTTAGAGATTTAGTTTTGAGCTTTAGTTTAGTTTTAGTTTAGGGTTTTAGTTTACAGTTTTAGTTTAGAGCTTTAATTTAGGTTTTTAGTTTAGTTTTAGTTTAGAGTTATAGTTTAGAGGGTTAGTTTAGAGCTATAGTTTAGAGTTTTAGCTTAGAGTTTTAGTTTATAAATTTAGTTTAGAGTTTTTGTTTAGAGTTTTAGTTTAGAGTTTTAGTTAAGATTTTTAGTTTAAATTTAGTTTAATGATAGGTTAGAGTCTTAGTTTAGAGTCTTAGTTTAGAGTTTTAGTTTAGAGTTTTAGTTTAAAAATTTAGTTTAGAGTTTTAGAGTTTTAGTTTAGAGTTTTTGTTTAGTGTTTTAGTTTAGAGATTCTGTTTAGAGGTTTAGTTCGGAGTTTTAGTTTAGAGTTTTTGTTTAGAGTTTTAGTTTTAGTTTAGAGTTTTAGTTTAGAAATTTAGTTTAGAGTTTTTTTTAGAGCTTTATTTTAGAGTTTTTGTTTAGAGTTTTATTTCGGAGTTTTAGTTTAGGGTTTTAGTTTAAAGTTATAATTTAGAGTTTTAGTTTTGAGTTTTAGTTTAGAGTTTTTGTTTCGTTTTAGTTTAGAGTTTCAGTTTAGAGTCCTAGTTTAGAGTTTCAGTTTAGAATTTTAATCTAGAGTTTTAATTTAGAGTTTTAGTTTAGATCTTTTGTTTAGAGTTTAGTTTAGAGTTTTAGTTTAGAGTTTTAGTTTAGAGTTCTGGTTTAGAGTTTTAGTTTTGAGTTTTAGTTTGTGGCTTTAGTTTCGTTTTAGTTTAGTGTTTTAGTTTAGTTTTAGATTATTTTTAGTTTATAGTTTTAAGCTTTAGTTTAGAGTTTTTAATTTAAAGTTATAGTTTAGAATTTTAGTTTTTAGTTTTAGTTTAGAGATTGTTTCGTTTTAGTTTAGACTTTTAGTTTAGATTTTTAGTTATATTTTTAGTTTAGAGTCTTAGTTTAGAGTTCTAGCTTAGATTTTTAGTTATATTTTTATTTTAGAGTCTTAGATTAGAGTTTTAGTTTAGAGTTTTAGTTTAGAGTTTTAGTTTAAAGTTTTAGTTTAGAGTTTTAGTTTAGAGTTTTATTTTCGAGTTTTAGTTTAGAGGTTTAGTTTTGTTTTAGTTTGGAGTTTTAGTTTAGTTTAGTTTAGATTTTTAGTTTAGAGTTTTTAGCTTAGAAATTTAGTTTAGAGTTTTAGTTTAAAGTTTTAGTTTAGGGTTTTAGTTTAGAATTTTTAGCATAGAAATTTAGTTTAGAGTTTTAGTTTAGAGTTATAGTTTAGGGTTTTAGTTTAGAGTATTAGTTTAGAAATTTAGTTTAGAGTTTTAGCTTAGATTTTTAGTTTAGAGTATTAGCTTAGAAATTTAATTTAGAGTTTTAGTTTGTATTTTAGTTTAGAGTTTTAGTTTAGAGTTTTAGTTTATATTAGTTTTGAGTTTAGTTTAAGTTTTTAGTTTAGAGTTTAGTTTAGAGTTTTAGTTTATTTTTCTAGTTTAGAGTTTTACTTTAGAGTCTTAGTTTAGAGTTTTAGTTTCGAGTTTAGTTTAGAGTTTTAGTTTAGAGTTGTAGTTTAAAAATATAGTTTAGAGCTTTAGTTTTGAGTTTTAGTTTAGGGTTTTAGTTTCACTTTATTTCAGAAACTTAGTTTAGAGTCTCAGTTTAGATTTTTAGTTTAGTTTTAGTTTAGATTTTTAGTTTAGATTTTTAGTTTAGAAACTTAGTTTAGAGTTTTAATTTAGAATTTTAGTTTAGATTTTTAGTTTAGATTTTTAGTTTAGATTTTTAGTTTAGAGCTTTAGTTTAGAGTTTTAGTTTAGTTTCAGTTTAGAGTTTTAGTTTAGAGTTCAAGTTTAGATTTTTAGTTAAGTTTTAGTTTAGTTTTAGTTTAGAGTTTTATTTAAGAGTGTTAGTTTACAGTTTTAGTTTAGAGTTTTTGTTTAGAAATTTAGTTTAGAGTTTTTGTTTAGAGTTTAGAGTTTTAGTTTAGAGTTTTTGTTTAGAGTTTTAGTTTAGAGTTTTGTTTAGAGTTTTAGTTCGGAGTTTTAGTCTAGAGTGTTAGTTTAGAGTTTTAGTTTAAAGCAATAGTTTATAGTTTTACTATTGCTTTAGTTTTGAGCTTTAGTTTAGTTTTAGTTTGGTTTTAGTTTAGAGTTATAGTTTAGAGGGTTAGTTTAGAGCTAGAGTTTAGAGTTTTAGCTTAGAGTTTTTAATTTATAAATTTAGTTTAGAGTTTTTGTTTAGAGTTTTAGTTTATAGTTTTTATTAAGATTTTTAGTTTAAATTTAGTTAAATGATAGGTTAGAGTTTTAGTTTAGAGTTTTAGTTTAGAGTTTTAGTTTAAAAATTTAGTTTAGAGTTTTAGAGTTTTAGTTTAGAGTTTTTGTTTAGTGTTTTAGTTTAGAGATTCTGTTTAGAGGTTTAGTTCGGAGTTTTAGTTTAGAGTTTTAGTTTAGAGTTTTAGTTTTAGTTTAGAGTTTTAGTTTAGAAATTTAGTTTAGAGTTTTTTTTAGAGCTTTATTTTAGAGTTTTTGTTTAGAGTTTTTTTTCGTTAGAGTTCTAGTTTAGAGTTTTAGTTTAGAGTCTTAGTTTAGAGTTTTATTTTAGTTTTAGTTTAGATTTTTAGTTTAGAGTTTTAGTTTAGAAATTTAGTTTAGAGTTTTAGTTTTGAGTTTTAGTTTAGAGTTTTAAATTAGATTTTTCGTTTAGATTTTTAGTTTAGAGATTTAGTTTTGAGCTTTAGTTTAGTTTTAGTTTAGGGTGAGTTTTGTTTAGAGCTTTATTTTAGAGTTTTTGTTTAGAGTTTTATTTCGGAGTTTTAGTTTAGGGTTTTAGTTTAAAGTTATAATTTAGAGTTTTAGTTTTGAGTTTTAGTTTAGAGTTTTTGTTTCGTTTTAGTTTAGAGTTTCAGTTTAGAGTCGTGCGCTGGGCTGAGAATCCGTGAATTCGGGTTCGATCCCTGGTGTGGTCAGTTTCTTAGTTTGGGACGCGGGTCAGTGGTGTGACCCTGTAAGCTTAGCCAGAGTCAACCCAGCTCTAAATGGGTACCTGGAGAAATCTGGGGAAGGTAAACAGTAAGGGTTTGCGAAAGCATAGGTTGGCTGGCCCCCAGCCCCCCATTGCACTTCCTGGCTGAAGGGCCACGAAACGGAGATCAGCACCACCGGTTTGGACCTTAAGGGTCTAGTGCCGCATCCTTTTTTTACCTAGTTTAGAGTTTCAGTTTAGAATTTTAATTTAGAGTTTTAATTTAGAGTTTTAGTTTAGATCTTTTGTTTAGAGTTTAGTTTAGAGTTTTAGTTTAGAGTTTTAGTTTTGAGTTTTAGTTTGTGGCTTTAGTTTCGTTTTAGTTTAGTGTTTTAGTTTAGTTTTCGATTATTTTTAGTTTATAGTTTTAAGGTTTAGTTTAGAGTTTTTAGTTTAAAGTTATAGTTTAGAATTTTAGTTTTTAGTTTTAGTTTAGAGATTGTTTCGTTTTAGTTTAGACTTTTAGTTTAGATTTTTAGTTATATTTTTAGTTTAGAGTCTTAGTTTAGAGTTCTAGCTTAGATTTTTAGTTATACTCTTATTTTAGAGTCTTAGATTAGAGTTTTAGTTTAGAGTTTTAGTTTAGAGTTTTAGTTTAGATTTTTAGTTTAAAGTTTTAGTTTAAAGTTTTAGTTTAGAGTTTTAGTTTTGTTTTAGTTTGGAGTTTTAGTTTAGTTTAGTTTAAATTTTTAGTTTAGAGTTTTTAGCTTAGAAATTTAGTTTAGAGTTTTAGTTTAAACTTTTAGTTTAGGGTTTTAGTTTAGAGTTTTTAGCATAGAAATTTAGTTTAGAGTTTTAGTTTAGATTTATAGTTTAGGGTTTTAGTTTAGAGTATTAGTTTAGAAATTTAGTTTAGAGTTTTAGTTTTAGAGTTTTAGTTTAGAGTTGTAGTTTAAAAATATAGTTTAGAGCTTTAGTTTTGAGTTTTAGTTTAGAGTTTTAGTTTCACTTTATTTCAGAAATTTAGTTTAGAGTCTTAGTTTAGATTTTTAGTTTAGTTTTAGTTTAGATTTTTAGTTTAGATTTTTAGTTTAGAAATTTAGTGTAGAGTTTTAATTTAGAATTTTAGTTTAGAGTTTTAGTTTAGATTTTTAGTTTAGATTTTTAGTTTAGAGCTTTAGTTTAGAGTTTTAGTTTAGTTTTAGTTTAGAGTTTTAGTTTAGAGTTTAAGTTTAGATTTTTAGTTAAGTTTTAGTTTAGTTTTAGTTTAGAGTTTTATTTAAGAGTGTTAGTCTACAGTTTTAGTTTAGAGTTTTTGTTTAGAAATTTAGTTTAGAGTTTTTGTTTAGAGTTTTAGTTTAAAGTTTTGTTTAGAGTTTTAGTTCGGAGTTTTAGTCTAGAGTGTTAGTTTAGAGTTTTAGTTTAAAGCAATAGTTTATAATTTTAGTTTTTGAGTTTAGTTTAGAGTTTTAGGTTCGTTTAAAATAAGAGTTTTAGTTTAGTTTTAGATTAGTTTTAGTTTAGATTTTTAGTTTAGAGTTTTAGCTTAGAATTTTAGTTTATTTCTAGTTTAGGTTTTTAGTTATATTTTTAGTTTAGAGTCTTAGTTTAGAGTTTTAGTTTAGAATTTTAGTTTAGAGAATTAGCTTAAAGTTATAGTTTAGAGTTTTAGTTTTGAGTTTTAGTTTAGAGTTTTAGTTTCGTTTTAGTTTAGGGTTTTAGTTTAGCTTAAGATTAGTTTTATTTTAGAGTTCTAGTTTAGAGTTTTAGTTAAGAGTTTTAGTTTAAGTTATAGTTTAGAGTTTTAGTTTTAAGATTTAGTTTAGAGTTTTAGTTTCGTTTTAGTTTAGAGTTTTAGTTTAGTTTTAGATTATTTTTAGTTTAGAGTTTTAGTTTAGAGTTTTAGTTTAGAGTGTTAGTTTAGAGTTATAGTTTAGGTTTTTAGTTTAGAGTTTTAGTTTAGACTTTAAGTTTTGTTCTAGTTTAAATAATTTCTGAGACCACACTGGCTAATCATGATAAACAAAAAATCGCGAAGAAAGGAAACGAGGACAATTAACAGCCAGTGAAAAAATTGAAAAATTATGCAAATATTTCGGTCAAGACCTCCGCTTGACCGTCCTCAGTGCAGAATAAAACTGATAAAAATGTAAAAACCAAACCTTAAAATAAAAACACCAAACTAAAATTGGACGACCCTTTCCTAGTAACGGTGAAAGGGTAACTGAATAAAAAAACACAAGTCTAAATGGTATTTCAGAATTTCATTTTGCGTAAAGCACTTTTAAAGGCTGATCGCTTTCCAGTTTGATTGTTATCGGAGACTCTATTCGATTGCACAATATAACTTTGTTGATGTATGTAAAAACGATCAGAATTAATAATTTTGTCATAAATGGGACTTAGAAAAATTTCTCCAGTGTCTCTATTGAGAGCTACCTTTTGGTGAATGTGCTTTTTTATTTCAACTGCCTCCCTGACGGGGGCAACGATAGAGGCCTCTATCGTTGCCCCCGTTAAAGGCCTCACGCAAGTTTTCAGGGAGGCAGTTGAAATAAAAAAGCACATTCACCAAAAGGTAGCTCTCAATAGAGACACTGGAGAAATTTTTCTAAGTCCCATTTATGACAAAATTATTAATTCTGATCGTTTTTACATACATCCACAAAGTTATATTGTGCAATCGAATAGAGTCTCCGATAACAATCAAACTGGAAAGCGATCAGCCTTTAAAAGTGCTTTACGCAAAATGAAATTCTGAAATACCATTTAGACTTGTGTTTTTTATTCAGTTACCCTTTCACCGTTACTAGGAAAGGGTCGTCCAATTTTAGTTTGGTGTTATTATTTTAAGGTTTGGTTTTTACATTTTTATCAGTTTTATTCTGCACTGAGGACGGTCAAGCGGAGGTCTTGACCGAAATATTTGCATAATTTTTCAATTTTTTCACTGGCTGTTAATTGTCCTCGTTTCCTTTCTTCGCGATTTTTTGTTTGTTCTAGTTTAAATTTTTAGTTATATTTTTAGTTTAGTCTTACTTTAGAATTTTACTTTAGAGTTATAGTTTAGAGTCTTAGTTTAAGTTTTAGTTTAGAGTTTTAGTTTAGAGTTTAGTTTAGAGTTTTAGTTTAGGGTTCTAGTTTAGAGTTTTAGTTTAGAGTCTTAGTTTAGAGTTTTATTTTAGTTTTAGTTTAGATTTTTAGTTTAGAGTTTTAGTTTAGAAATTTAGTTTAGAGTTTTAGTTTTGAGTTTTAGTTTAGAGTTTTAAATTAGATTTTTCGTTTAGATTTTTAGTTTAGAGATTTAGTTTTGAGCTTTAGTTTAGTTTTAGTTTAGGGTTTTAGTTTACAGTTTTAGTTTAGAGCTTTAGTTTAGGTTTTTAGTTTAGTTTTAGTTTAGAGTTATAGTTTAGAGGGTTAGTTTAGAGCTATAGTTTAGAGTTTTAGCTTGGAGTTTTAGTTTATAAATTTAGTTTAGAGTTTTTGTTTAGAGTTTTAGTTTAGAGTTTTAGTTAAGATTTTTAGTTTAAATTTAGTTTAATGATAGGTTAGAGTTTTAGTTTAGAGTGTTAGTTTAGAGTTTTAGTTTAGAGTTTTAGTTTAGAGTTTTAGTTTAAAAATTTAGTTTAGAGTTTTTAGAGTTTTGTTTAGTGTTTTAGTTTAGAGATTCTGTTTAGAGTTTTAGTTCGGAGTTTTAGTTTAGAGTTTTAGTTTAGAGTTTTAGTTTAGAAATTTAGTTTAGAGCTTTTTTTAGAGCTTTATTTTAGAGTTTTTGTTTAGAGTTTTATTTCGGAGTTTTAGTTTAGGGTTTTAGTTTAAAGTTATAATTTAGAGTTTTAGTTTTGAGTTTTAGTTTAGAGTTTTTGTTTCGTTTTAGTTTAGAGTTTCAGTTTAGAGTCCTAGTTTAGAGTTTCAGTTTAGAATTTTAATCTAGAGTTTTAATTTAGAGTTTTAGTTTAGATCTTTTGTTTAGAGTTTAGTTTAGAGTTTTAGTTTAGAGTTCTGGTTTAGAGGTTTAGTTTTGAGTTTTAGTTTGTGGCTTTAGTTTCGTTTTAGTTTAGTGTTTTAGTTTAGTTTTAGATTATTTTTAGTTTATAGTTTTAAGCTTTAGTTTAGAGTTTTTAGTTTAAAGTTATAGTTTAGAATTTTAGTTTTTAGTTTTAGTTTAGAGATTGTTTCGTTTTAGTTTAGACTTTTAGTTTAGATTTTTAGTTATATTTTTAGTTTAGAGTCTTAGTTTAGAGTTCTAGCTTAGATTTTTAGTTATATTTTATTTTAGAGTCTTAGATTAGAGTTTTAGTTTAGAGTTTTAGTTTAGAGTTTTAGTTTAAAGTTTCAGTTTAAATTTTTAGTTTAGAGTTTTATTTCGAGTTTTAGTTTAGAGTTTTAGTTTTGTTTTAGTTTGGAGTTTTAGTTTAGTTTAGATATTTAGTTTAGAGTTTTTAGCTTAGAAATTTAGTTTAGAGTTTTAGTTTATAGAGTTATAGTTTAGGGTTTTAGTTTAGAGTATTTGTTTAGAAATTTAGTTTAGAGTTTTAGTTTAGAGTTTTAGTTTAGAGTTTTAGTTTAGAGTTGTAGTTTAAAAATATAGTTTAGAGCTTTAGTTTTGAGTTTTAGTTTAGAGTTTTAGTTTCACTTTATTTCAGAAATTTAGTTTAGAGTCTTAGTTTAGATTTTTAGTTTAGTTTTAGTTTGGATTTTTAGTTTAGATTTTTAGTTTAGAAATTTAGTTTAGAGTTTTAATTTAGAATTTAGTTTAGAGTTTTAGTTTAGATTTTAGTTTAGAGTTTTAGTTTAGAGAGTTTAGTTTAGAGTTTTAGTTTAGAGTTTTAGTTTAGAGTTTAGTTTAGTTTTTTAGTTTAGAGTTTTAGTTAGAGTTTAAGTTTAGATTTTTAGTTTAGTTTTTAGTTTGGAGTTTAGTTTTTAGTTTAGAAGTTTAGTTTAGAGTTTTAGTTTAGAATTTTAGTTTAGAGTTTTTGTTTAGAGTTTTAGTTTAGAGTTTTTGTTTAGAGTTTAGTTTAGAGTTTTAGTTTAGTTTAGTTTAGAGTTTTAGTTTAGAGTTTATTTTTGTTTAGAGTTTTAGTTTAGAGTTTTAGTTTAGAGTTTTATTTAAGAGTGTTTAGTTTAGAGTTTTAGTTTTAGTTTAAAATTACTTTTTTTTTATAGTTTTTAGTTTTTTTAGAGTTTTAGTTTAGAGTTTTAGTTTCGTTTAAAATAAGAGTTTTAGTTTAGTTTTAGATTAGTTTTTTAGTTTAGATTTTTAGTTTAGAGTCTTAGCTTAGAATTTTAGTTTAGTTTAGTTTAGATTTTAGTTTTAGTTATTATTTTTAGTGTAGAGTCTTAGTTTAAAAAGTTTTAGTTTAGAATTTTAGTTTAGAGAATTAGCTTAAAGTTATAGTTTAGAGTTTTAGTTTTGAGTTTTAGTTTAGAGTTTCAGTTTCGTTTTAGTTTAGGGTTTTAGTTTAGCTTTAGATTAGTTTTATTTTAGAGTTCTAGTTTAGAGTTTTAGTTAAGAGTTTTAGTTTAAGTTATAGTTTAGAGTTTTAGTTTTAAGTTTTAGTTTAGAGTTTTAGTTTCGTTTTAGTTTAGAGTTTTAGTTTAGTTTTAGATTATTTTTAGTTTAGAGTTTTAGTTTAGAGTTTTAGTTTAGAGTGTTAGTTTAGAGTTATAGTTTAGAGTTTTAGTTTAGAGTTTTAGTTTAGAGTTTCAGTTTAGAGTTTTAGTTTAGAAACTTAGTTTAGAGTTTAAGTTTAGAGTTTTAATTTCGAATTCTGGTTAAAAGTTTTAGTTTTGAGTTTTACTTTTGAGTTTTAGTTTAAAAATATAGTTTAGAGTTTTAGTTTTGAGTTGTAGTTTAGAGTTTTAGTTTTGTTTAGTTTAGAGTTTTAGTTTAGGTTTTTAGTTTAGTTTTTGTTTAGTTTTAGTTTAGAGTTTTAGTTTAGAGTATTAGTTTAGAGTTATAATTTAGCGTTTTAATTTAGAGTTTTAGTTTAGAAATTTAGTTTATAGTTTTTGTTTAGAGCTTTAGTTTCGATATTAGTTTAGTTTTAGTTTAATTTTTGTTTAGAGTTGTCGTTTAGAGTGTTAGTTTAGAGTTTTAGTTTAGAGTTTTAGTTTAGAGTTTTAGTGTAGAGTTTTAGTTTAGAAATTTTTTTTTAGTGTAGAAGAGTTTTAGTTTAGAAATTTAGTTTAGAGTTTTAGTTTAAAAATTTAGTCTAGAGTTTTTGTTTTGAGTTTTAGTTTAGAGTTTTTGTTTAGAGTTTTAGTTCGGAGTTTTAGTTTAAAGTTTTAGTTTAGAGTAAACAAGTAAGTAGAACAACAGGAAAATTTTTATACAAGACAGTGGAACGCAACTTTAAATGAATATTTCGACCCTATATCCAAGGGCCGTCCCCAGCAAAACAGTCGAAGAGAATAAAAACACTATAAAAGAAACTTACATTAAAATTCAGTCATTAAAACTGTTTAAAAAAATGTTTTAAACAGCCCTAATATCATTACTTCAAGGAAGTTCAACCAGGACTGGTACTCCAAACGAAATTGACAGAGAACAATTCATTCAGATGGAATTAAAATACTTACAGACAAGCTTTTAAAGCTAATCTCGCCTTCTTGGCATCCAGCCTAGAAGGTCTATTCGTAATAGGTTAAGTGGAGTTATTTACTAGTTTTTAAATATAATTAGTCAACTCATTTTTAATTAAATTTGTGTATAGGTTATTAAGCGAATATTCCCCCAAATCTCTATTTAAAGAAATATTACTATTTATTTTGATTTTAATTTTAATTGCCTCTTGAACAACCTGTTTTATGCCTAAATCATTGCTAATAAGGCAAGTTTCTTCAAAAAGCATTTTATGACTAGGGTTATCCTATATGTGACTGCTTAAAGCAGAATCAAAGGAAATATTTGTACTATTAGAATTTAAAGCTTTAGTTATGTCATCTTTGTGTTGTTGCAGGCGTTTTACTAAATTTTGATGGGTTCTACCAATATAAAAATGGCCACAGTCACATGGTATTTGATAAACCCTCTCTGGCGAGTAACTGGGGTTATATCTTTACCAGAATTTAAGAAATTCATGATTTTAAAATTATTTGTAAATACGACATAAAAATTATTTTGTGCGCAAACTTTTTTTAAACTTGTAGTGACTTTTGGAATATATGGAAGGTAAATTATATTTGAGGGCTTGACGGGAACTTCACATTGCAAAAGACCCTTAGTTTGACGGGAATGTCTGGCCAATCTTCGGCTAATTGTATTGTTAATAAAGACAACAGGATAACCGTTTCCAAAAAGTATGTCTCTAATAAATTTAGTTACATAATTCCAGAGCGATATTACATCATCCATATAACGCCCCCAATATACATGTTTTAAAAAATATGAATTTAAGGCCCAATTTTCAAGGTGTTCTACATAAATGTTCGCTAATAATCCGGATAGCGGCGCACCCATAGGGAGACCATTTTTTTGTTGATAAAAAGAATTACGGAACTGAAAATACATTGAATACTTATAGTACAGTCAATCTAGCGTCAAATAGGACTCGACCGCAAACTAATTGCAATAGCAATGATTTTTACACCATCTTGTAGAGAAAAAAAAACTGTACTACATATCAAAAGTTGAGAAACCCAGCGGGGTGCAAAATAAGTGTTTTTTTAGCGTTTTCCGTTTGTTTTTTGTTGTTTTTAGCGGAAATTTTCCGTTATCCTAGAGCTTAGCATTGACTTCATGGGAGACATGTTTCTGAACTAGTTTTGTGTGCTTAATTCGAATATCACATTAGATTCAAGTTATGTCCCACCGTTAGTGTTTTACATTCATCACCAAACAAGAAATTCGTATTTCGTGGCCATATTTCCCTTTTTCGTCCTTTGGGGCGAATGAAATCTGGAACAACGTCGCCCTATCGACTGAATACTATATTTATGGAAAGTTCCGTACATTCTAAGATTGTCGTTGTTGGAACCCTTGGTCCCAGTTTTGTCAGATAAATGTCCCTCCCAGATTCATTTCTTTGGGCCCCTTAATAAATGTAATAAATGTTAATTTTCCTATTATTTTTTGACGCCATTTTGGGTCCTCTTAACTGCGTACGTGTTTAATTCACCACGAGGGAGTGCGCAGTTAGGGAGATTGGCCAGTATATTAGGAGCCCTGGGATTGGTTGGAAAGATTCATTTACCACCCCTAGTAACCCCCACCGCGTGCTGTGGTTAGCGGGCTGGGAGAATTTGTCCTTTTTTCAGTTCAGTTCTTTTTATACGTGTAACTGTGAATATAGTAAGAATTTTTCTATGCTATGCTATACTATTTTTCTAAAGCTATGAAAATGTTGAGGCTTCTGAACCAGGAAGTGAGCTCTCAGCAGTAGTTCTGAAACTCGGTGGGTTTCACACAACCATGAGCTTTATTGGATGCATAGGATACACAATGGACGGATCCGGTCTCCGCGAAGTCCTGGAACTTGCATATGCCCCAAACACTGTTCCCCATATCCTAAGTGGAAAGGCTATTTCACGAGCTGTTCGAGGTCTCTTGCTAGTTGATAGTGCTCTACATGCCGTGCTGCTCTCCGAGTTATTTGACGATGATCCCTGTTCAGAACCTGAAACAAATTTAGGCACCAAAGAAGTTGCAGACCTTAAAACACTATACAGCAAGCTAATGAATGGAGAGGCAACAATGACGGAGGTTGAAGAAAATCCTGTACTCAAGCAGATCAAAGGTTTCGTCGACCAGAAGATACTTGATCTGTCTCAGCACAGAACTTCAAAGCTGTGGTTTCAGCTTATGAATATGGTTGGGATACTTCGTTCTTTCATCAAAGCTGAGCGGATGGGGCTGTGGGACTTACACCTAAAGTCTGTGTCTGAAATGCTACCTTTTCTTGCGGCCTGTGGTCACAACAACTATGCCAAATCGTGCCGAATATACCTTCAGAAGATGGTGAAGCTTGAAGAAACCCATCCTACTGTTCATAGTTCATTCCAACAAGGAATGCACGTCGTCAGACGATCTGATCGCTATTGGGCTGGCTTGTCGACAGATCTTGCTATTGAACAAGAGCTTATGCGCTCGTTGAAAACAGCAGGCGGACTGAATAGGGGTACGGGCATGACCGAAGCCCAGAGGTCGCTCTGGGTTTTAGCACGCCCAACCTGCTCTGCTGTTAACCTCCTAATGGAAGATCTGACGCAAATTCTCTATGGGACAAGCAAGCAGCACAAGGAGAACGCAGGCCCCAGACAAGAACGAGACTTCAAGGGTACGCAGGAGATGGTCACGTACTTTGAAAATGGCTCACCATTCGGAGGGGATACCCAGCTTAGAAGCATTGCTACCGGTTTGACTGCATATGAATCTGCAAGCGTTGACTGTGCGAAGGCTGTCGGGCTAAAAATCCTTGATGCTATGACTGGAAAAGTGGCGAAGGATTTTGTCTTCCGAAGAAAGGAACAAGCAGTCCAGATAACAACAAAGCAAACAGCTGGAGGAGATTGCAATCGACTGGATCCAGCTTTGCTATTCCAATGCTTCATTGCGTTAGCCAAAAGGACAAGACTTCCTGAATCAGAGTGCTTCCGGTATGAACTTTGTTCGTATCCCGCTGCTCTGCTTGACAGCTCATTTATGCCGAGAGTGCCGAACAAGGCCGAATTCGCCAAGGCCATTGCACTTGCATGCAAACTCGAACAAATTCCGTGTGCGCTGAACGACGGGACACACTACGTACTTGACGGCGGATCTCTATTGCACCGAGTCCCATAGATAAAAAATAACACATATGCGGGTATCATACAGAGCTTCTCTCTGTATATTTCGCGGAAGTACCCTGGCGCAACTTTTGTTTTCGATGGGTATGATAGTGGACCTTCCATTAAAGATATGGCCCATTCGTATCGTAATCGAACGATTGGTCGCGAGGTTTTCTTCACGAATGACATGCGTCTGAAAGTAAGAAAGAAGAATTTCTCGGGAACAAGAAAAACAAGTCAAGATTCATTAGTGCGCTTGCAGTTCATCTCCGGCAAAAAGGCTATTTTATTCAAGCCCCCAGTGATTCAGACGTGCCTATTGTAAAAGCTGCTATCGAATCAGCTAAACAGAAGGTAACTGCCGTTAATGGAGAAGATAAGGATCTTCTGTTCCTTCTCTGCTACCACTGTGATGTCTCCACTAACAAGGTGTACTTCGCCCCAGAGCCAAAGAAAAATAAAGAGCGAAGGTGCTGGGATGTTCATGAAATGAAAAAAAGATTAGGCCATGAAGTATGTGGTCTGGTCCTCTTTGCCCATCCATTCCTTGGGTGTGATTCTACATCACGTGTCCACAACATCGGAAAAGGTCTTACCCTGAAAAAAGTGATAGAAGACGAAAGTTTTCGAGCATCTGCCAAGGTCTTTATGAAGAAGGCAGCAACAAAAATCGAAGTCAAGGAAGCCGGAGAAGACGCACTTCTTATAATATATGGTGGGAAAGAAGGGGGAAATCTGAACGAGCTTCGAAAGCAGCTCTTCGAAAGAAAGCTCGTCACAGCAACGGCTTTTGTTCACCCAGAGCAGCTACCTCCCACATCCAACTCTGCAGCATTTCACAGCTATAGAGTTTACTTTCAGGTACACGCCTGGAATGACGACCGTAATCTAGAATTGGACCCTCAAGAGTGGGGCTGGAAGGACCGAAATGGTACATTATACCCTGTGATGACGGACCTACCCCCAGCACCTCCCCAACTTCTTAAGATTGTTAAGTGTTCCTGCCGTTCAAACTGCACCTCTGCTCGGTGCACTTGTGTCAGAAACGGCATGTCTTGCACTCTTGCGTGCAAAACTTGTCAGGGAGCAGAATGTGATAAATCTCCCAAATCAGAAGATCTCATCGACGATCTCGACGACGAAGTTTCAAACTACACTGCCAGTGATTAATGTCGCAAGTCGTTTGAAAAGTTGCCTGCCTTTTACCAATGTGATTTTTGTTACCTGTGATTTTAGTCAGTTAATACATTAAGAGATGATTGATTATTTTGAAGAAAAACCTTTTGGTGATGAATGTGAAACACTGTCGGTTGAACACATCCTTGATCTGATGTGATATTCGAGTTCATCGCATAAAACTACTCAAGAAATGTGGTCAAACGACTATGTTATAATAGAATCGCGAACTTCGTGAATGGCGATGAATGTGAAAAACTTTTGGTTCACCGTATCTTAAATCTGATGTAATATTCGAGTTCAGCACATAAAACTATATCAGAAATGTGTTTCCCATGAAGTAAACTCTAAGCCTTGAGAAAATCGAAAATTTAGGCTTAAAAACGAAAAATAAAACACAAAACGCTAAAAAACACTAATTTTGCACCCTGCTGGGTTTCTCAACTTTTGATATGTTGTACAGTTTTTTTCTCTACAAGATGGTGTAAAAATCATTTCTGTTGCAATTTGTTTGCGGTCAAACCTTATATTGACTGTACTATTATTACAAATTTTGACTAGGGACATTAAAACCTCACAATCTATTCCTGTTGTTGAATCTTCAATTAAATGATAGTTTTCTTCTATTTTATTTTTTAATAACTGCTCAGATATTGCTACATCAATATTTGTGTACATAGAAACTATGTCAAAACTACTATTGTATTTTCTGAAATGCTTGCACTTTTAAGTTTTTCTACTAAATCTACCGAATTACATATGTACGATTTTTGGGAATAAAGTAACGGTTCGAAGGCTGTACATAACCACTTTCCAATATTGGAAGCAGAGGCTTTCGTACATGCTACAATTGGCTTAAGGGAATACCTTGCTTGTGTAATTTCGGTAAACCGTAAAACTTTGGGCAAAAGCTACCTCGGGGGAGAAATTTTTTATACAATTGTGGGGTGATTTTGCCATTTTGTTTTAGATTCTTTAATTCGGTTATAATTTTATTCGCAAACTTATCAGTATGGTCGTGAGTCATGGAAGTATATGTATTTGTGTCATTTAAGTGTGAATAAATTTTTGTCGTAATCTAAGGCATCCATGACTACAAGTGAATTTCCCTTGTCTGCTTTAGTTATTATAATTGAAGGGTCTTTGCGAAGATTAGACAAAATTTTCATGTCGTACGAAATTTCTGGTGTCCGTGCCCTAAACATTTGCTCTGAATCTTACATCACAGATGAACTAAATTTTATTAGAGACATACTTTTTGGAAACGGTTATCCTATTGTCTTTATTAACAATACAATTAACCGAAGATTGGCAAGACACTCCCGTAAAATTAAGGGTCTTTTGCAATGTGAAGTTCCTGTCAAGCCCTCAAATATAATTTTTCTTCCATATGTTCCAAAAGTCACTACAAGTTTAAAAAAAGTTTGCACACAAAATAATTTATATGTCGTATTTACAAATAATTTTAAAATCATGAATTTCTTAAATTCTGGTAAAGATATAACCCCAGTTACTCGCCAGAGAGGGGTTTATCAAATACCATGTGACTGTGGCCATTTTTATGTTGGTAGAACCCATCAAAATTTTAAAAAACGCCTGCAACAACACAAAGATGACATAACTAAAGCTTTAAATTCTAATAGTACAAATATTTCCTTTGATTCTGCTTTAAGCAGTCACATATATGATAACCCTAGTCATAAAATGCTTTTTGAAGAAACTTGCCTTAGTAGCAATGATTTAGGCATAAAACAGGTTGTTCGAGAGGCAACTGAAATTAAAATCAAAATAAATAGTAATATTTCTTTAAATAGAGATTTGGGGGAATATTCGCTTAATGCCCTATACACAAATTTAATTAAAAATGATTTGACTAATTATATTAAAAAACCAGTAAATAACTCCACTCAACCTATTACGAATAGACCTTCTTGGCTGGCTGCCAAGAAGGCGAGATTAGCTTTAAAAGCTTGTCTTTAAGTATTTTAATTCCATCTGAATGAATTGTTCTCTGTCCATTTCGTTCGGAGTACCAGTCCTGGTTGAACTTCCTTGAAGTAATGATATTAGGGCTGTTTTAAAACATTTTTTTAAACAGTTTTAATGATTAAATTTTAATGTAAGTTTCTTTTATACTGTTTTTATTCTCTTCGTCTGTTTTGCTGAGGACGGCCCTTAGATATAGGGTCGAAATATTCATTTAAAGTTGCGTTCCACTGTCTTGTATAAGAATTTCCCTGTTGTTCTACTTATTTGTTTATGATGGAAAGGCAGTGTGCTCTTCGTCGCTATTTTAGTTTAGAGTTTTAGTTTAAGTTATAGTTTAGAGTTTTAGTTTTGAGTTTTAGTTTAGAGTTTTAGTTTCGTTTTAGTTTAGAGTTTTAGTTTAGTTTTAGATTAGTTTAAGTTTATAGTTTTATTTTAGAGTTTTAGTGTAGACTTTTAGTTTAGTTCTAGTTTAGATTTTTAATTATATTGTTAGTTTAGAGGCTTAGTTTAGAGTTTTAGTTTGGAATTTTAGTTTAGAGCATTAGTTTAAAGTTACAGTTTAGAGTTTTAGTTTTGAGTTTTAGTTTAGAATTTTAGTTTCGTTTTGTTTTAGAGTTTTAGTTTAGCTTTAGATTAGTTTTAGTTAAAAGTTATAGTTTAGAGTCTTATTTTTGAGTTTTAGTTTAGAGTTTTAGTTTCGTTTTAGATTAGTTTAAGTTTATAGTTTTATTTTAGAGTTTTAGTTTAGACTTATAGTTTAGAGCTTTAGTTTAGAGTTTTAGTTTAGTGTTTTAGTTTAGAGCTCTGACTTAAAGTTTTAGTTTTGAGTTTTAGATTAGAGTTTTAGTTTAAAGTTTTAGTTTAGAGTTTAGTTGTGTTTTAGTTTGGAGTTTGAGTTTAGTGTTAGTTTCGATATTTAGTTTAGAGTTTTTTTTTTTTTTAGCTTAGAAATTTAGTTCAGAGTTTTAGTTTAGAGTTTTAGTTTAGGGTTTTAGTTTAGAAATTTATTTTAGAGTTTTCGTTTAGATTTTTAGTTTAGAGTATTAGTTTAGAGTTTTAATTTAGAGTTTTAGTTTGTATTTTAGTTTAGGGTTTTAGTTTGGAGTTTTAGTTTAATTTAGTTTTGAGTTTTAGTTTAAATTTTTAGTTTAGAGTTTAGTTTAGAGTTTTAGTTTAGTTTTCTAGTTCAGAGTTTTACTTTAGAGTCTTAGTATAGAGTTTTAGCTTTGAGTTTAGTTTAGAGTTTAGTTTAGAGTTGTAGTTTAAAAATATAGTTTAGAGCTTTAGTTTTGAGTTTTAGTTTAGAGTTTTAGTTTCACTTTAGTTTAGAAATTTAGTTTAGAGTCTTAGTTTAGATTTTTAGTTTAGTTTTTTGTTTATATTTCTAGTTTAGAGTTTTAGTTTAGAGTTTAAATTTAGAGTTTTAGTTTTGAGTTTTAGTTTAGATTTTTAGTTTAGATTTTTAGTTTAGAGCTTTAGTCTAAAGTTTTAGTTTAGTTTCAGTTTAGAGTTTTAGTTTAGAGTTTAATTTTAGATTTTTAGTTTAGTTTTAGTTTAGTTTTAGTTTAGAGTTTTATTTTAGAGTATTAGTTTACAGTTTTAGTTTAGAGTTTTGGTTTAGAGTTTTTTTTTAGAAATTTAGTTTAGAGTTTTTTTTAGAGTTTTAGTTTAGAGTTTTTGTTTAGAGTTTTAGTTTAGAGTTTTTGTTTAGAGTTTTAGTTCGGAGTTTTAGTCTAGAGTTTTAGTTTAGAGTTTTAGTTTAAAGCAATAGTTTATAGTTTTAGTTTTTGAGTTTTAGTTTAGAGTTTTAGTTTCGTTTTAAATTAGAGCTTTAGTTTAGTTTTAGATTAGTTTTAATTTAGAGTTTTAGTTTAGAGTTTTAGCTTAGACTTTTAGTTTAGTTCTAGTTTAGATTTTTAGTTATATTTTGAGTCTTAGTTTAGAATTTTAGTTTAGAATTTTAGTTTAGAGAATTAGCTTAAAGTTATAGATTAGAGTTTTATTTTTGAGTTTTAGTTTAGAGTTTTAGTTTTGAGTTTTAGTGTAGAGTTTTAGTTTAGAAATTTTTTTTATAGTTTAGAAATTTTTAGTTTAGTTTTTGTTTAGTTTTAGTTTAGAGTTTTAGTTTAGATTATTACTTTAGAGTTATAATTTAGAGTTTTAATTTAGAATTTTAGTTTAGAAATTTAGTTTATAGTTTTTGTTTAGAGTTTTAGTTTAGATATTAGTTTAGTTTTAGTTTAATTTTTGTTTAGAGTTTTCGTTTAAAGTGTTAGTTTAGAGTTTTATTTTAGAGTTTTAGTTTAGAGTTTTAGTTTAGAAATTTAGTTTAGAGTTTTAGTTTAGAAGTTTAATTTAGAGTTTTTGTTTAGAGTTTTAGTTTTTAGAGTTTTTGTTTAGAGTTTTAGTTCGGAATTTTAGTTTAGAGTTTTATTTTAAAGTTATAGTTTAGAGTTTTAGTTTTGAGTTTTAAATTAGAGTTGTAGTTTTGTTTTAGTTTAGAGTTTTAGTTTCGTTTTAGTTTAGAGTTTTAGTTTAGAATTTTAGTTTAGTTCTAGTTTAGATTTTTAATTATATTGTTAGTTTAGAGTTTTAGTTTTGAGTTTTAGTTTAGAATTTTAGTTTCGTTTTATTTTAGAGTTTTAGTTTAGATTTAGATTAGTTTTAGTTTAGATTTCTAGTTTAGAGTTTTAGTTTAGAGTTTTAGTTTAAAGTTATAGTTTAGAGTTTTATTTTTGAGTTTTAATTTAGAGTTTTAGTTTCGTTTTAGTTTAGAGTTTTAGTTTAGTTTTAGATTAGTTTAAGTTTATAGTTTTATTTTAGAGTTTTAGTTTAGACTTATAGTTAAGAACTTTAATTTAGAGCTTTAGTTTAGAGTTTTAGTTTAGAGCTCTGACTTGGAGTTTTAGTTTTGAGTTTTAGGTTAGAGTTTTAGAGTAAAGTTTTAGTTTAGAGTTTTAGTTTTGGGTTTTAGTTTAGAGTTATAGTTTTGTTTTAGTTTGGAGTTGTTTTAGTTTTTTAGTTTAGATATTTTAGTTTAGATTTTTTAGCTTAGAAATTTAGTTTAGAGTTTTAGTTTAGGGTTTTAGTTTAGGGTTTTAGTTTAGAGTTTTTAGCCTAGAAATTTAGCTTAGAAATTTAGTTTTAGTTTAGAGTTTTAGCTTAGGGTTTTAGTTTAGAGTTTTAGTTTAGAGTTTTAGTTTAAAGTTATAGTTTAGAGTTTTATTTTTGAGTTTTAGTTTAGAGTTTTAGTTTCGTTTTAGTTTAGAGTTTTAGTTTAGTTTTAGATTAGTTTAAGTTTGTAGTTTTATTTTAGAGTTTTAGTTTAGACTTATAGTTAAGAACTTGAATTTAGAGCTTTAGTTTAGAGTTTTAGTTTAGAGCTCTGACTTAGAGTTTTAGTTTTGAGTTTTAGGTTAGAGTTTTAGTTTAGAGTTATAGTTTTGTTTTAGTTTGGAGTTTGAGTTTAGTTTTAGTTTAGATATTTAGTTTAGAGTTTTTAGCTTAGAAATTTAGTTTAGAGTTTTAGTTTAGAGTTTTAGATTAGAATTTTAGTTTAAAAGTTTTAGTTTAGAATTTTAGCTTTTAGCTTTAGTTTAGAGTTTTAGTTTAGAGTTTCAGTTTAGATTTTTAGTTTAGAGTTTTAGTTTAGAGTTTTAGTTAAAATTTTTAGCATAGACTTTTAGTTTAGAATTTTAGTTTAGATTTTTAGTTTAGAGTTTTAATCTAGAGTTCCCCCTTCCTCAACACCTCGTTCTTTACGCAAAAGTTTATTAGCCCATGCGTTTCACGAGTCATTCTTAAAGAATTTGGACAAATTTTAGGCTTTAGCGTAATGAGCGAGGTGTTTAGGAGAATGCATCCCCTTCATATACATACTAGTTTCTGTTCCTTTAAAGTTTTGATGTTGTTCCTTAGTTTCAATTGAAAAAATTAGTTTTTTTTGTTTAATTTCTGAACGTTATTTAGATAATACCAGGAAGTCTGGCCCTACCTCTACGGAGAAATCCCCTCCCGACGGAAACATCCTCTAGACAATTCAATCCCGGTGAAAGTTTACCCCAGATAATTAGTTTTGACCACTTTGTGCTTAAAATTGAGACAAAAAAGAGAAAGCAAGACACATAAAAAGAATTTTGTATTAGAAGTCTGGCAAATTCCTGCAGTACATCATTTCCCCGAACAATTTCACTACCTGGAAACTTCCCTTCCTATGGAGAATCCCGCCACGGAAATACCCCCAGCAAAAAATTTGTCCCCCTCCCCGCCCGAAAACGTTTGCATTCATCCCAATAACAAGTACTATGCGTAAATAATTTCTAAGACCACACTGGCTAATCATGATAAAACGAAACAATAGTAAAAAAAAGAGAAAAACGAGGATTATACAAGCCAGTGAAACATATGGACTAAAATGCAAATATTTCGGTCAAGACCTCCGCTTCACCGTCCTCAGTGCAAGATAATAACATCAAAATTACTAATAAAAATCCAAGGATACTATAAAAAAAAATTTCAAACCTTGAAACGAAGCGCAACTAAAATTTGAAGACCCTCTCCATGTAACGGTGAAAGGGTAACTGAATGAAAAAATACAGTACTGAATGGGAATTCAATTTTTTAACTTACACAGAACATTTTTTAAAAGCTAAACGCTTTCCAGGTAAAACATCATCACAGATTAGGTTAGGTTGCAAAATGTGATTTTTTTTAATATTTAAGTAAAAACGATCAGAATTAATTAGTTCATTATAAATGGGGCTTAAATAGGTTTCTCCCGTGTCTCTATTGAGAGCAACCTTTCGGTGAATGTACTTTTTTATCTCAACTGCCTCCCTGAAAACTTGGATGAGACCTTTAACAGGGGCAATAATGGAGGTGTTATCGAATAAAACGAAATGGTGCGGGTTGTCATCCACATGCTGAGCCAAGGCGGAATCAAAAGTCTCAGGCCTTTGGCATAGCTCCATAGCTTTGTCGATTGAGGACCTGTGTTCCAACAATCTCTCCCCCAATTGCTTATGGGTTCTTCCAACATAGAGAAACAGCCGCAAGAACATGGAACCCTTATAAACACCACTGCCCAAAATAGGGCTCGTTTTATCTTTACCGCTGTTAAAATAGTTCTGGATTTAATTAGAATTTTTGAAGGTGACATTTAAGTTATGTTTTTTAAGAATTCTTTGCAATTTGTCACCTAATTTGGGAAAATAGGGCAAAACAGTAAAAACTTTCTTATCACCCACTAAAGGGATGATATCCGTTGGAGGTTGTGGAGATGATAAATCTTTTTCTGCCTTTTTTTGTCTTTTTTCTATGATGGATTCCAGTAACTTGATGGGATATCCATTGCAAAACAAAATGTCCTTCAGATAATTTAATTCTGGGATTATATGAGCCTTTGAACAAATTCTTATGATACGATCAACTAAAGATATAACTACTCCTCTTTTTACACAAGGAGGGTGGTTGGAAGAGAAATGCAAATACCTATCATTATGTGTAGGTTTTCTATAAATTGAATATTCAAGGCTGAGAGATTTGTTGAAGATTAAGACGTCTAAAAAAGGCAGTTTATGATTATCTTCCAGTTCCAAGGTGAACTGAAGTTTGGAATCGAAACTATTAAGATGAAGTAAAAAAGCTTTAAGTTCTATCTCTCCGTGATTCCAGACAGAGATCACATCAGCGACAAACTGGCCCCAGAACCGGTGTTTCAGAGGAAAAGTATTCAAAGCGGAGGTTTCAATAAATTCCATGTAAAAAGTGGCCAAAAAAGGTGAAAGGCTTGTACCCATAGGGAGCCCATTTGTTTGGGTGAAAAATTGATTGTTGTACCGAAAATATAAGGAATATCTATTGCAAAGGCGAACAAGTCGCATAATGGTTTCAATATCTAATGTTTTGTAATCCATCCGGTCAATATTATCTTCTAGTTTCTTTTGAAGAGCAAATTCACATTTTTTTTTATATCACATGATGTATACATCGAAATGGCATCAAAACTGGCCAAAATTGTGTCTTTTTTAATATCAAGGTTTTTTAATTTTTCCACAAGGTGTACTGAATTTTTAATGTAAGAAGCTTGCGTCGACATAAGAGGACGAAAAATTGTGGCTAACCATTTTCCCAGTCTGGAATCTGGCGAACTATAAGAGGCCACAATTGGGCGCAGAGGAACCTCATCTTTGTGAATTTTTGGGAGACCATAGAATTTAGGAGCGGAGCACCCTTTAGGGTAAAACATTTTGTACATTTGTGGAGTAACGAGTCTTTTCTTTTTGTAAAATTCCCAGCTCTTTTCGTACTTCACGGGTGAATTTGTCGGTGGGGTCTGACTCTATACGTTTATAAGCGTGAGTGTCGGACAAAATATCCGTAACTTTTTTATTATATGAGATTTTATCAAGGATAACAATTTTATTCCCTTTGTCAGCCCTGGTGATAATGATGTCTGGGTCTTTTTTCAAATTTACCAGAATTTGTGTTTCCGAGTTTTTTGAATTTGAGGAATAAGGAGTGAAGTTAAGAAGATTCTTAACAACCTCCCCTCGAAGTAAATCGGGATTTTCCACAATACCTCTTGAGCCAAATATACCCGCCTCCACACTGGATACTATCTCTGAGAAATTTACTCGTGGATGAGGCAAGCAAAATTTTGGTCCCTTAGACAAGATATGGATTTCTTCCGGTGTAAGAACTTTCGAAGATAGGTTCTCAATGGCCGGGCCAGGACAGAATCTAGGGAGAAAACGTCTGGAATTTTGAAATTTTTCGTATTGTAATTTTAAAAACTTTTCTGATAAAACGAGCTCTAGCCATAAAAAAGTCGTGATGGAAAGAACTTTGAGCTATTTTAGAAATCTGTTGAAAATCTGGTGACGAGAGGTTACACTGTAAAAAATGTCAAACTCTAGAAATCATGTTACTAAGGAAAAAACGTCGGTTTTTATGGTCTTTTAAAATGTGGTTCAATGATTGAAAACCAACCCTATCACTAAATTTCAGTTCCGATTGCGTGCCTAGATTTAATCGAAACCGAAGAGACTTTGGAAGAATTCTATGAAACCTACAATTCTGTAAAAATTTCTTGCTGGCTAATTAAGTTAGCGTGTTTTTTTGGAAAAATCAAAATAATTAAGAACAGACTTGGTCGTACGCTCCCCGTAAGCTTGTCGTAAATAATTTCTAAGACCACACTGGCTAATCATGATAAAACGAAACAATAGTAAAAAGAAGAGAAAAACGAGGATTATACAAGCCAGTGAAACATATGGACTATAATGCAAATATTTCGGTCAAGACCTCCGCTTGACCGTCCTCAGTGCAAGATAATAACATCAAAATTACTTATAAAAATCCATGGATATTATAAAAAAAAACTTTTCAAACCTTGAAACGAAGCGCAACTAAATTTGAAGACCCTCTCCATGTAACGGTGGTGAAAGGGTAACTGAATGAAAAAATACAGTACTGAATGGGAATTCAATTTTTTAATTTATACAGAGCATTTTTAAAAGCTAAATGCTTTCCAGGTAAAACATCATCTCAGATTAGGTTAGGTTGCAAAATGTGATTTTTTTTTTAATATTTAAGTAAAAACGATCAGAATTAATTAGTTCATTATAAATGGGGCTTAAATAGGTTTCTCCCGTGTCTCTATTGAGAGCAACCTTTCGGTGAATGTACTTTTTTATCTCAATTGCCTCCCTGAAAACTTGGATGAGACCTTTAACAGGGGCAATAATGGAGGTGTTATCGAATAAAACGAAATGGTGCGGGTTGTCATACACATGCTGAGTCAAGGCGGAATCAAAAGTCTCAGGCCTTTGGCATAGCTCCATAGCTTTGTCGATTGAGGACCTGTGTTCCAACAATCTCTCCCCCAATTGCCTATAGGTTCTTCCAACATAGAAACAGCCGCAAGAACATGGAACCCTATAAACACCACTGCCCAAAATAGGGCTCGTTTTATCTTTACCGCTGTTAAAATAGTTCTGGATTTTATTAGAATTTTCGAAGGTGACATTTAAGTTATGTTTTTTTAAGAATTCTTTGCAATTTGTCACCTAATTTGGGAAAATAGGGCAAAACAGTAAAAACTTTCTTATCACCCACTAAAGGGATGATATTCGTTGGA
The DNA here is from genome assembly GCA_027921565.1 of Artemia sinica. NCBI lineage: Eukaryota > Metazoa > Arthropoda > Branchiopoda > Anostraca > Artemiidae > Artemia > Artemia sinica. The sequence goes on along the minus strand of CM051261.1, from coordinate 39,773,909 downwards.
GGTTGTGGAGATGATAAATCTTTTTCTGCCTTTTTTTGTCTTTTTTCTATGATGGATTCCAGTAACTAGATGGGATACCCATTGCAAAACAAAATGTCCTTCAGATAATTTAATTCTGGGATTATATGAGCCTTTGAACAAATTCTTATGATACGATCAACTAAAGATATAACTACTCCTCTTTTTACACAAGGAGGGTGGTTGGAAGAGAAATGCAAATACCTATCATTATGTGTAGGTTTTCTATAAATTGAATATTCAAGGCTGAGAGATTTGTTGAAGATTAAGACGTCTAAAAAAGGCAGTTTATGATTATCTTCCAGTTCCAAGGTGAACTGAAGGTTGGAATCGAAACTATTAAGATGAAGTAAAAAAGCGTTAAGTTCTATCTCTCCGTGATTCCAGACAGAGATCACATCATCGACAAACTGGCCCCAGAACCGGTGTTTCAGAGGAAAAGTATTCAAAGCGGAGGTTTCAATAAATTCCATGTAAAAAGTGGCCAAAAAAGGTGAAAGGCTTGTACCCATAGGGAGCCCATTTGTTTGGGTGAAAAATTGATTGTTGTACCGAAAATATAAGGAATATCTATTGCAAAGGCGAACAAGTCGCATAATGGTTTCAATATCTAATGTTTTGTAATCCATCCGGTCAATATTATCTTCTAGTTTCTTTTGAAGAGCAAATTCACATTTTTTTATATCACATGATGTATACATCGAAATGGCATCAAAACTGGCCAAAATTGTGTCTTTTTTTATATCAAGGTTTTTTAATTTTTCCACAAGGTGTACTGAATTTCTAATGTAAGAAGCTTGCGTCGACATAAGAGGACGAAAAATTGTGGCTAACCATTTTCCCAGTCTGGAAGCTGGCGAACTATAAGAGGCCACAATTGGCGCAGAGGAACTCCATCTTTCTTGTGAATTTTTGGGAGACCATAGAATTTAGGAGCGGAGCACCCTTTAGGGTAAAACATTTTGTACATTTGTGGAGTAACGAGTCTTTCTTTTTGTAAAATTCCCAGCTCTTTTCGTACTTCACGGGTGAATTTGTCGGTGGGGTCTGACTCTATACGTTTATAAGTGTGAGTGTCGGACAAAATATCCGTAACTTTTTTATTATATGAGATTTTGTCAAGGATAACAATTTTATTCCCTTTGTCAGCCCTGGTGATAATGATGTCTGGGTCTTTTTTTAAATTTACCAGAATTTGTGTTTCCCGAGTTTTTGAATTTGAGGAATAAGGAGAGAAGTTAAGAATTTTCTTAACAACCTCCCCTCGAAGTAAATCGGGATTTTCCACAATACCTCTTGAGCCAAATATACCCGCCTCCACACTGGATACTATCTCTGAGAAATTTACTCGTGGATGAGGCAAGCAAAATTTTGGTCCCTTAGACAAGATATAGATTTCTTCCGGTGTAAGAACTTTCGAAGATAGGTTCTCAATGGCCGGGCCAGGACAGAATCTAGGGAGAAAACGTCTGGAATTTTGAAATTTTTCGTATTGTAATTTTAAAAAACTTTTCTGATAAACGAGCTCTAGCCATAAAAAAGTCGTGACGGAAAGAACTTTGAGCTATTTTAGAAATCTGTTGAAAATCTGGTGACGAGAGGTTACACTGTAAAAAATGGCGAACTCTAGAAATCATGTTACTAAGGAAAAACGTCGGTTTTTATGGTCTTTTAAAATGTGGTTCAATGATTGAAAACCAACCCTATCACTAAATTTCAGTTCCGATTGCGTGCCTAGATTTAATCGAAACCGAAGAGACTTTGGAAGAATTCGCCTTTGCAATAGATATTCCTTATATTTTCGGTACAACAATCAATTTTTCACCCAAACAAAATGGGCTCCCTATGGGTACAAGCCTTTCACCTTTTTTGGCCACTTTTTACATGGAATTTATTGAAACCTCCGCTTTGAATACTTTTCCTCTGAAACACCGGTTCTGGGGCCGGTTTGTCGATGATGTGATCTCTGTCTGGAATCACGGAGAGATAGAACTTAACGCTTTTTTACTTCATCTTAATAGTTTCGATTCCAACCTTCAGTTCACCTTGGAACTGGAAGATAATCATAAACTGCCTTTTTTAGACGTCTTAATCTACAACAAATCTCTCAGCCTTGAATATTCAATTTATAGAAAACCTACACATAATAGGTATTTGCATTTCTCTTCCAACCAGCCTCCTTGTGTAAAAAGAGGAGTAGTTATATCTTTAGTTGATCGTATCATAAGAATTTGTTCAAAGGCTCATATAATCCCAGAATTAAATTATCTGAAGGACATTTTGTTTTGCAATGGATATCCCATCAAGTTACTGGAATCCATCATAGAAAAAAAGACAAAAAAAGGCAGAAAAAGATTTATCATCTCCACAACCTCCAACGGATATCATCCCTTTAGTGGGTGATAAGAAAGTTTTTACTGTTTTGCCCTATTTTCCCAAATTAGGTGACAAATTGCAAAGAATTCTTAAAAAACATAACTTAAATGTCACCTTCAAAAATTCTAATAAAATCCAGAACTATTTTAACAGCGGTAAAGATAAAAAGAGCCCTATTTTGGGCAGTGGTGTTTATAGGGTTCCATGTTCTTGCGGCTGTTTCTATTTTGGAAGAACCCATAAGCAATTGGGGGAGAGATTGTTGGAACACAGGTCCTCAATCGACAAAGCTATGGAGCTATGCCAAAGGCCTGAGACTTTTGATTCCGCCTTGGCTCAGCATGTGTATGACAACCCGCACCATTTCGTTTTATTCAATAACACCTCCATTATTGCCCCTGTTAAAGGTCTCATCCAAGTTTTCAGGGAGGCAGTTGAGATAGAAAAGTACATTCACCGAAAGGTTGCTCCCAATAGAGACACGGGAGAAACCTGTTTAAGCCCCATTTATAATGAACTAATTAATTCTGATCGTTTTTACTTAAATATTAAAAAAAATCACATTTTGTAACCTAACCTAATCTGTGAGGATGTTTTACCTGGAAAGCGTTTAGCTTTTAAAAATGCTCTGTATAAATTAAAAAATTGAATTCCCATTCAGTACTGTATTTTTTCATTCAGTTACCCTTTCACCGTTACATGGAGAGGGTCTTCAAATTTTAGTTGCGCTTCGTTTCAAGGTTTGAAAATTTTTTTTATAGTATCCATGGATTTTTATTAGTAATTTTGATGTTATTATCTTGCACTGAGGACGGTCAAGCGGAGGTCTTGACCGAAATATTTGCATTTTAGTCCATATATTTCACTGGCTTGTATAATCCTCGTTTTCTCTTTTTTTTACTATTGTTTCGTTTTATCATGATTAGCCAGTGTGGTCTTAGAAATTATTTACGACAAGCTTACGGGGAGCGGACGACCAAGTCTGTTCTTAATTATTTTGATTTTTCCAAAAAACACGCTAACTTAATTAGCCAGCAAGAATTTTACAGAATTGTAGGTTTCATAGAATTCTTCCAAAGTCTCTTCGGTTTCGATTAAATCTAGGCACGCAATCGGAACTGAAATTTAGTGATAGGGTTGGTTTTCAATCATTGAACCACATTTTAAAAGACCATAAAAACTGACGTTTTTTCCTTAGTAACATGATTTCTAGAGTTCGACATTTTTTTACAGTGTAACCTCTCGTCACCAGATTTTCAACAGATTTCTAAAATAGCTCAAAGTTCTTTCCGTCACGACTTTTTTATGGCTAGAGCTCGTTTATCAGAAAAGTTTTTAAAATTACAATACGAAAAATTTCAAAATTCCAGACGTTTTCTCCCTAGATTCTGTCCTGGCCCGGCCATTGAGAACCTATCTTCGAAAGTTCTTACACCGGAAGAAATCCATATCTTGTCTAAGGGACCAAAATTTTGCTTGCCTCATCCACGAGTAAATTTCTCAGAGATAGTATCCAGTGTGGAGGCGGGTATATTTGGCTCAAGAGATATTGTGGAAAATCCCGATTTACTTCGAGGGGAGGTTGTTAAGAATCTTCTTAACTTCACTCCTTATTCCTCAAATTCAAAAACTCGGGAAACACAAATTCTGGTAAATTTAAAAAAAGACCCAGACATCATTATCACCAGGGCTGAAAAAGGGAATAAAATTGTTATCCTTGATAAAATCTCATATAATACAAAAGTTACGGATATTTTGTCCGACACTCACATTTATAAACGTATAGAGTAAGACCCCACCGACAAATTCACCCGTGAAGTACGAAAAGAGCTGGGAATTTTACAAAAAGAAAGACTCGTTACTCCACAAATGTACAAAATGTTTTACCCTAAAGGGTGCTCCGCTCCTAAATTCTATGGTCTCCCAAAAATTCACAAAGATGGAGTTCCTCTGCACCCAATTGTGGCCTCTTATAGTTCGCCAGCTTCCAGACTGGGAAAATGGTTAGCCACAATTTTTCGTCCTCTTATGTCGACGCAAGCTTCTTACATTAAAAATTCAGTATACCTTGTGGAAAAATTAAAAAACCTTGATATAAAAAAAGACACAATTTTGGCCAGTTTTGATGCCATTTTGATGTATACATCATGTGATATAAAAAAATGTGAATTTGCTCTTCAAAAGAAACTAGAAGATAATATTGACCGGAAGGATTACAAAACATTAGATATTGAAACCATTATGCGACTTGTTCGCCTTTGCAATAGATATTCCTTATATTTTCGGTACAACAATCAATTTTTCACCCCAACAAATGGGCTCCCTATGGGTAAAAGCCTTTCACCTTTTTTGGCCACTTTTTACATGGAATTTATTGAAACCTCCGCTTTGAATACTTTTCCTCTGAAACACCGGTTCTGGGGCCGGTTTGTCGATGATGTGATCTCTGTCTGGAATCACGGAGAGATAGAACTTAACGCTTTTTTATTTCATCTTAATAGTTTCGATTCCAACCTTCAGTTCACCTTGGAACTGGAAGATAATCATAAACTGCCTTTTTTAGACGTCTTAATCTTCAACAAATCTCTCAGCCTGAATATTCAATTTATAGAAAACCTACACATAATGATAGGTATTTGCATTTCTCTTCCAACCACCCTCCTTGTGTAAAAAGAGGAGTAGTTATATCTTTAGTTGATCGTATCATAAGAATTTGTTCAAAGGCTCATATAATCCCAGAATTAAATTATCTGAAGGACATTTTGTTTGCAATGGATATCCCATCAAGTTACTGGAATCCATCATAGAAAAAAGACAAAAAAGGCAGAAAAAGATTTATCATCTCCACAACCTCCAACGGATATCATCCCTTTAGAGGGGGATAAGAAAGTTTTCACTGTTTTGCCCTATTTTCCCAAATTAGGTGACAAATTGCAAAGAATTCTTAAAAAACATAACTTAAATGTCACCTTCAAAAATTCTAATAAAATCCAGAACTATTTTAACAGCGGTAAAGATAAAACGAGCCCTATTTTGGGCAGTGGTGTTTATAGGGTTCCATGTTCTTGCGGCTGTTTCTATGTTGGAAGAACCCATAAGCAATTGGGGGAGAGATTGTTGGAACACAGGTCCTCAATCGACAAAGCTATGGAGCTATGCCAAAGGCCTGAGACTTTTGATTCCGCCTTGGCTCAGCATGTGTATGACAACCCGCACCATTTCGTTTTATTCGATAACACCTCCATTATTGCCCCTGTTAAAGGTCTCATCCAAGTTTTCAGGGAGGCAGTTGAGATAAAAAAGTACATTCACCGAAAGGTTGCTCTCAATAGAGACACGGGAGAAACCTATTTAAGCCCCATTTATAATGAACTAATTAATTCTGATCGTTTTTACTTAAATATTAAAAAAAAATCACATTTTGCAACCTAACCTAATCTGTGATGATGTTTTACCTGGAAAGTGTTTAGCTTTTAAAAATGCTCTGTATAAATTAAAAAATTGAATTCCAATTCAGTACTGTATTTTTTCATTCAGTTACCCTTTCACCGTTACATGGAGAGGGTCGTCAAATTTTAGTTGCGCTTCGTTTCAAGGTTTGAAATTTTTTTATAGTATCCATGGATTTTTATTAGTAATTTTGATGTTATTATCTTGCACTGAGGACGGTCATGCGGAGGTCTTGACCGAAATATTTGCATTTTATTCCATATGTTTCACTGGCTTGTATAATCCTCGTTTTTCTCTTTTTTTACTATTGTTTCGTTTTATGTACTATGCGTAAACAATAGACAAATTTTTTAACTTAAAGACCTTTTCTCTGGAGCTGTGGGGGGTCAGTTTATACAAAAAGGCATAGTTATTGGACCTTTCAACTATGATTAACAAAATCTAAAAATTTTCAAAATTTTGATCAGACGATTTTGGGAAAAATGGGGGTGGGGAGGGGGCCTAGTTGCCCTCCAATTTTTTTGGTCACTTAAAAAGGGCACTAGAGCTTTCAATTTCCGTTCGAATGAGCCCACTCCTGATATTCTAGGACCGCTGGATTTATACAATCACCACTAGGGAAAAAAACAAACAAACACGCATCCGTAATCTCTCTTCTGGCAAAAAATACAAAATTCCACATTTTCTTAAATAGGAGCTTGAAACCTCAGAAGGGTTCTCCAATACGCTGAATCTGATGGTGTTATTTTCATTAAGATCACTTGACTGTTAAGGGATTTTTCCCTTTTTTCAAATATCAGGAAGATTTTCTCAGGCTCGTATCCTTAGATAGGTAAGAATAAAATTAGTGAAATTTATATATTTGAAATCAACATAAAAAGCAGATTCTTTTGATATGTCTACTGATATCTAAATTTCGTTTCTTAGAGTTTCGGTTAATATTGAGCCGAGTCGCTCCTTACTTACAGTTCGTTACCACGAAATGTTTGAAACAGTATAACAAACCCTAGATTAAAAATCCAAAGACGTATTTTAGATATTACAGTTACCTTAGTTAGTGCTTTGGTTGTTTTAACCTTACCTGAAAAGTCGCTGATTAAAGTAAATTCTTCCCTGACTTTCAGTGAAGCGAAAAAACCTGTTTCACAATTGGCTTATACCGTGACCTTATTCCGAGCCTTAACCACCTAAAACAAAAAAATATCAAATGGTTTTTTTTTTTCCTGGAAGACATGTGATGTCCCATTTGATGCCAAAAATTATTGGTAACTTTCTTTTAAAACATTTTATTATAAATTTTCTTTTAAAACTAATATTAAGGAAGTGCAGGCCACATTTAATTAAATAAATTGGTTATTTTTCTTGAAATAGGAGATTCTCTGGTAGATCTTCCCTTGTAAAATCGGTTCTGTAGAAAAAGGGTCTCAACCCGTTCCACAAACTCTATTTTTAACATATCTTTTTAAGGTCACATTTACAATAGGATGTAACTTCAGAAATATTAGAAAGGGGGCAATTTTATGTCTTAATAGCCAGCCAAAAGTCACTTGGATTAGTAAATTCCTTGAAAGGGAATAGGTATTGACAAATTCAAATACATAAATACATGAAGAGATAAGAAGATCATCCAAATTCTTGCGATGTAACTCAAACATAGTTGAAGAGTAACTTGCTCATCAAAAACGGTATTTCTGAAACCTCTCAATTTATACATATCAGCCAAGTCTTGAAAAGAAGGTAATAAAAGTCACAACATTTACACCACTACAAATTAAAAGTTCCTAGGCTGAAAATTTAAATTGTCAATAAATTGTAGGAGTATTAAACCCTTAAAAATATGCCGAGAAAAAAAAAACAGATAAAGCATGCCATTTCTTGCCGTGAAGCACAAAACCTCACCCTAAATATTACACAATCGTCAATAATCGTCACGAAATGGGAGGATTGATTCAAGATAATCCATTAGCTTTTCTTATCCATCTAGGGTAGGTTTGTAGGCTATCGCAGTTTAATAAATGTCCAAAAAATAAGCAAATACTTTTAAACGTTTTTGATAATTTTGTTTCAATTATTTACAAAATTCAATCTTGGGCACAAAATAAAATCAGGATAAGAACTTATTCAATTTATCTTTCTTACTTTCCATAACAAATACTAAAAAGCTTTCTTAACCCCTTTCTGGGAAGTATGCATCTGATTCCTTTCGTTGATTAATTAAAAAGAACTTTTTCCACCAAATTAATTTTTTAAAGAAAAGTAAAGAACTCCATTAAACAAAAAATGAGCAAAAATAAAATCAAATAATCTACCAAGCGTGAAACTGCCACAAATCAGCATCGATAAATAAATGAAACCCAGAACGAACAGATATTACAATAAATAACCGAGTCAAACTCAAAACGAGCAGAGAGTAACATAAGTTGGGCTCAAAACCCCTATGCCTTCCCAAGGCCAGAATATAATTTGCACTTTACTGAAAAAAGTATAAATGTTTTTACTTTTATAACTTTAATAAATCAAATAATATTAACATTTTGATTACTAAATATCAGTATATGTATATTAAACTGACAATGCATATTTATTTGTATTTTTTCAGTAAAGTGCAAATAATGTTCTGGCATTGGGAAGGCATAGGGGTTTTGAGCCCAACTTATGTTAATTTCTGCTCGTTTTGAGTTTGACTCAAACGTTTTGAGTTTGAGAAAAATAATAAATAATAAATTGTGCCAACATCGTTCTTATATGCCTCCTGTGCATAGCTTACAACCCATGCCCTGAGGTCTGTGGGGTAGTGTCCTCCTCAAAAACAGAATTTATATCTTGAAATCAACTACGCTGAACAAAATGGCTATCTCAAAATTTTCATTTGATGTATTTCGGGAAATGGTGGGCGTGGAAGGGGTGTTAGTTGCCTTCCAATCACTTTCGACTATTAAAAAGGGCACAAGCCACTCCAACTTCCAAATGAATGAGCCCTTTTCGAAGTTTCTACGACAACTTCTTCGATACGAAGTGCCCTCGTCTAAAGGGAAAAAAATAATAAATAATACTTTGTGCCAACATCGTTCTTATATGCCTCCAGGGCATAACTTAAAACTCTTGCCCTGAAGGTTGTGGGGGAGTGTCCTCCTCAAAAACATATTTTCTATCTCGAAATCAACTAAGCTGAACAAAATGGCTATCTCAAAATTTTGCTTGGATGTGTTTGGGAAATGGTGGGCGTGGAAGGGGTGTTAGTTGCCTTCCAATCACTCTCGACTATTAAAAAGGGCACAAGCCACTTCAATTTTGAATCGAATGAGCCCTTTCTGAAGTTTCTACGACAATTCCTTCGATACGAAGTCCCCTGGTCTAAAACCAAGAAAAAAAAAATAATAATACATTGTGCCAACATCGTTCTTTACTTAGGAAGCGCTTTCTTAAAAAATTAGTACGTGGAAGACCATATTGTGATCTAATTTACTTGAATCATATGTTTCTCTTCTCTTTATAACTAAGCAAAACAGATTAGAAGAATTAATGGACAAACTAGGAATTCAAAGTTCATCATCACTAACCAATACGGTTACTGAAAACTCATGATCAAGCCGATTCATCAAAGGCTGTTACAGCTATGCAAGCTCATCCTCCACCCCAGGCTCTTCAAAATTCAATCTTTATTCTTGTCAAAAAGTTCCATATTCTTTGAAATCTTTTTGTAAGACATGACCTAAACACCTTAACCTTTCTTTCATTATAGCCCAAGACGATGGAATCGGACCACATATTTGTGCAGTTTATCTTCACATATTGTTGCACATTGCAAATATATTTCACAGGACCGAAGAAACTCATTTTTAGAAAATGACAAAATGAAAAGAGAAAAAAAAAACGTCAGCCTGTTTTACTATTTACATTATGAACCTGGGCAAATCAGAAAGATAACAACAGCCAAACTTAAATCCGTTCTGAAATTTGGAGTTCTGGAATCGAATCTGCCGGTACCCGACGAATTCCATGGGATCTAGAATAATCTGAAAGTTAACAATCATGTGCATCTTTCCTGCCATAGTATTGGTTGCCAGTACCTATGAGTTGAATCCTTTGCGGTAGCTTCAGATTGGAGGGGTTATTTACTACGAATTTTGATTAATAATTTTGAATACAACTAGTACCAAAACAGAAAGGAAGGACTAATTTTAGTTAGAGTATGGTAAAAACAATAAAATATTTTATATTTCGTAGCTTCTGACAAAGAGTGTTTCCATTGCGAACCAAACTCTCCATGAAGATCTGGATTGTTAGAATATCTGCTTTTATAAGAAAAAAAAATGTGACAATCTAAATCAAGGAATTCCTGAATTAAACAGGGATATTAAAATTACCTGAATTTTATGTGAAAGCTACCAGAATCTGAAAAGTTGTAAATTCTATCCAAACATGCAACTGTCTTCTCTTGTACAGATTGGCCATGAAGCAAAAGGGACAAGAACTCAATCTTCTGTAAGGGAATCAACGGGAAAAGATTAGCCGACGTAAGCTCACATACACTTTTGTTACTAGAATCGTAATTTACCCATTCCTCAGCAAGTAAAACACAAGCCTCGGAAAGAGAACTGTCAAACCTGCAAAAAAAGTAAATAAATTAGGCAACTAAAATACATTCCTCTTCAAGAAACAGTAAATTCTCACCTTATAATCACAGTGATGATATTGTTTTCCAGATTCTTACCAGGTTAAAGGTTTGGTTTTGCTGACTTCTGCCACCAACCTGAACTTTCTTTGTGTCTTTGAACCTCGAAAATATGGCCTGACATCACATCATCACCCTTAATTCACCCCACTCGCTACGGTTGACAGCTCGGTTTTGAAATCTCAGCAAGGGAGTTTTTGGTTGCCTCTCTCCACTCGTTCGGGTCTCCAGCTTTCGTGAACGAGTTGAGGCCTTTGACGTCACAACAATAGGTTTGGGGCTTTGACCCTAACAAATAAATCTAGACAGCAGTACCTTTCACTCATTTCACTAGCTACGATCGTAAGCAAAGTAATCACAAACTTGTTATGCTGAGGTCTTATTTCCGATTTCTGCAGCTATTTTTTTGTTTATATTTCTTGGAATTGCATAGCCCAATTGCACTTTCGTAGTTCCAACATTGTTTTAGAAACTTCAGGTTTTCTAGCTTCAATAGTTTATCTGGAAATTTGCTGGAAGAGTAAGTAAACAGAGAGACAGAAAGAAATATACTTTATTTTCTAGTTGAAAAGTGTACAGTCTTATAAACTCTTACCTAACTATGGAGCCTTTGTGGGGTTTTAAGACTGTACTATTGAATACTTTTTGTTATTTTTCTTGTTGGTTGAAATATAGCATTCTAAGGTCTTTGTTGTAGGGAGCCCAATTCACTGGAATGCTTACCTGAACATCAATGCTCACAGTGATGAAGTTTGATGAAACATAATTCAGACTCCTCTTTTATGAGTACCCTTGTTTGTCATAATTAAGGAAGAGCAAAGATGGATTTCTAACTGAACTCACTTAAGAGTAAGGCCTTAGAAAGGCTTTTATTTTACTACCATTTTTTATAGCTCGCATGGTGATATATCCGCTGCATATACAACACATGACTCTGTGTTCTTCCAGTCTTGGCATCATAATTGGCGTTTTCTCATCCGGCATATTAATTAAACCAATGCATTATTTTTGGAAGTGTGGTTACCTTGAAAGATTTTTCAAAGTGTTTCTTTATCTATGTTCAACTAACTATACATTAGTAGTAATAGTGTATAAGGTTTCAGCAGTGCTTGCGTAATTTGTCTTATCTCTAGCATGTACAAGAATATGCAGTAGAGTTTCACGTGCACATTTTAAAAAGCGACCAATCCTTTTATACCTATAAAGTGGTCAAACACGTTTTGAGAGTATAGTCGAGATTCTATAACACAACCAGACTGGTTTTTGAAGCACTTTCATCATAACATGTTTTATTTTTTTTTTTTAAATCGAAAACTAGAAATTGTCAAATTGCGTATTTAGGAATGATTTTGTAGGAAAAGCTGTCTATCACCCATGCATTATCCACTGTTCCATTTCTTTGAAGTATGTACTATCAAGATTGGTTTCTGATTTTTTTGGATAATTGCATGTAGTCAAGACTAGTTTGTTAGGAATGTGTCGGCAGATAGCATTTGTGAATTGGATCGTATGAAGGTGGAGAAAAAAAAGGTATAGCATTTGCGAATTGGACTATACGAACGATACTAATTGAATAATAGGGAAAAAAACAGAACTAGATAGCATTTACGAGTTGGATCGTATGAAGGTGGAGAAAAAAAGGGTTTAGCATTTGCGAATTAGACTATACGAACGATATTAATTGAATAATAGGGAAAAACAGAGCTAGATAGCATTTGCGAATTGGATCGAATGAAGGTGGGGAAAAAAGGGTATAGCATTTGCGAATTGGTGATTATCAGTTAAGCTAACCCCTCGGGGTTGTAAACTCATAGTTTATTTATTATAAATTTGGAACAATATCAATCTATGGGAATGGTTAACGATGATAAAATGGTCTTATGACTTGACCTAGCTTTACTTCTTCGATGTGTACTGTATAATACACAAGTGGTGTTTGAACAGTGTTATCAATTTAAAATAGAGTTTAACGTTATAGTATACTAAAAAGTTGATACTGAGAGAGATGTAGATGGCAAGAAAAATTTTAATAACAGATAGCTTTACTTCTTCGCTGTGTTCTGTATAATACACAAGTGGTGGGGTGATGGTAGCGGGGTGTCTTAGAGTACTTATAGTGCTGTACTGTGGGCCGAATATCTTGCGAAAAACCCGAATGAATGAGTTGAAATAAAATTTTTAACGAGAAATGTCTGAAAAGTGTTTTTTTCTTTTGGGGGGGGGGAGGGGGCGATGGCAGAAGGATGTCTTAGAGTAGTTATAGTGTGATAGTGGGGGGTGAATTGCTAGTGAAAAACCCGAGTGGATGACTTGATATAAAATTTTTTAACAAGAAATCTCTGAAAAATATTTTTGGGGAGATGGGGTGATGTCAGCCGGCTGTCATAGAGTAGTTGTAGTGTGATAGTTTGGGGCGCGTATTGCTTACAAAAACCCGAATGAATGAGTTGAAATAGAATTTTTAACGAGAAATGTCTGAAAAGTGTTTTTGGGGGGATGGGTTGATGGCAGAAGGATGTCTTAGAGTAGTTATAGTGTGATAGTGGGGGGGCGAGTTGCTAGCGAAAAACCCAAGTGGATGACTTGAAATAAAAAATTTTAACAAGAAATCTCTGAAAAAATATTTTTGGGGGGATGGGGTGATGTCAGCGGGGTGTCTTAGAGTAGCTATAGTGTGATAGTTTGGGGGGTATTGCTTACAAAAAACCCAAATGAATGAGTTGAAATAAAATTTTTAACGAGAAATGTCTGAAAAGTGTTCTTGGGAGATGGGTTGATGGCAGAAGGATGTCTTAGAGTAGTTATAGTTTGATAGTGGGGGGCGAATTTGCTAGCGAAAAACCCGAGTTGATGACTTGAAATAAAATTTTTTAACAAGAAATCTCTGAAAAAAATGTTTTAGGGGAGATGGGTTGATGGCAGAAGGATGTCTTAGAGTAGCTATAGTGCTCTACTGTGGGTCGAATTGCTTGCGAAAAACCCGAATGAATGAGTTGAAATAAAATTTTTAACGAGAAATGTCTGAAAAGTGTTCTTGGGGAGATGGGTTGATGGCAGAAGGATGTCTTAGAGTAGTTAAAGTGTGATAGTGGGGGGGGGGGGAATTGCTAGCGAAAAATCCGAGTGGATGACTTGAAAATAAAATTTTTAACGAGAAATGGCTGAAAAGTGTTCTTGGGGAGATGGGTTGATGGCAGAAGGGTGTCTTAGAGTAGTGATAGTGTGATAGTGGGGGGCCAGTTGCTAGCGAAAAACCCAAATGAATGAGTTGAAATATAATTTTTAACGAGAAATGTCTGAAAAGTGTTCTTGGGGAGATGGGTTGATGGCAGAAGGATGTCTTAGAGTAGTTATAGCGTGATAGTGGGGGGGGGAAATTGCTAGCGAAAAACCCGAGTGGATGACTTGAAAATAAAATTTTTAACGAGAAATGGCTGAAAAGTGAGTAGTAAGTATATATGGAATTCTATGGAAGCTATAGGAAAACATTTCTATGGAAGCTCTACACCTTTTCAAAGCGAGTGAGTGTCCTCTCACATGGCCTTATGTTCCTTCCATGCTATTCTATGTCCCTTCCATTGTTATTCTATAAGACCTCTACACGTGATTAAACACGTCATGAAACTACGTGCTATTTGCTTCTGCCCCGTTGGTACCATTCCAAACGAGCGGGGATTCCCCTCGACAGGTTTTTTTTTTGTTGATAAGAATTTCATAAGAATGTAGGTCGGGACACTACAATCAGAATTGTTTGATTGACAGTTAAAAAGGGGTAATGAGATTTGCGAATTGGAGTGTAGGATTTGCGAATTTGATCCTATTAAAGATTGACCTGAAATAAAAATTTTTAAACAAGAAATGACTTAAAAGTGTGTTGGAGGAGATGGGGTGATTGTGTACTGTATAATACACAAGGGATGTTTTGGACAGTGTTGTCAATTTAAAATAGTTTAGAAATAAAAAAATTTAACAAGAAATGGCTGAAAAGTGTTTTGGGGGAGATGGGTGATTGTGTACTGTATAATACACATGTGATTTTTGGACAGTGTTGTCAATTTAAAATAGTTTAACGTTCCCTCCTTCCCTCCGTCAATTTTGGAGGTAAAACCAAAAATACTCAGAATTGAAAATAAAGCGTGATCTGCCTCAAGGGAAAGGCTCAGAGGCCCTTCCTTCCCCCATTCTGAGGGCAGTGGAGGGGGGGGGGTCAATTTTGGAGGGAAAACCAAAGATACTCAGAATCGAAAATAAACGGGATCTGTCTCAAGGGCAAGGCTCAGAGGCCCTTCGTTCCCCCATTTCTGAGGGCAGGGGAGGGGGGGGGGGGGTCAATTTTGGAGAGAAAACCAAAATACTCAGAATCGAAAATAAATGGGATCTGCCTCAAGGGGAAGGCTCAGAGGCCCTTCGTTCCCCCATTTCTGAGTACAGGGGAGGGGGGGGGGTCAATTTTGGAGGGGGAACAAAATGCTCAGAATCAAAAATAAAGGGGATCTGCCTCAAGGGCAAGGCTCAGAGGCCCTTCGTACCCCCATTTCTGAGGGCAGGGAAGGGGGGGGGGGTCAATTTTGGAGGGAAAACCAAAAATACTCAGAATCGAAAATAAACGGGATCTGCCTCAAGGGGAAGGCTCAGAGGCCCTTCGTTCCGCCATTTCTGAGGGCAGGGGAGGGAGGGGGTCAATATTGGAGGGAAAACCAAAAGTACTCAGAATCGAAAATAAACGGGATCTGCCTCAAGGGGAAGGCTCAGAGGCCCTTCGTTCCCCCATTTCTGAGTGCAGGGGAGGGGGGTCAATTTTGGAGGGAAAATCAAAAATGCTCAGAATCGAAAATAAATGGGATCTGCCTCAAGGGGAAGGCTCAGAGGCCCCTCCTTCCCCCATTTCTGAGGGCAGGGGAGGGGGGGGGGGTCAATTTTGGAGGGAAAATCAAAAATGCTCAGAATCGAAAATAAATGGGATCTGCCTCAAGGGGAAGGCTCAGAGGCCCCTCCTTCCCCCATTTCTGAGGGCAGGGGAGGGGGGGTCAATTTTGGAGGGAAAATCAAAATGCTCAGAATCGAAAATAAATGGGATCTGCCTCAAGGGGAAGGCTAAGCGCCCCTTCGTTCCCCCATTTCTGAGAGCAGGGGAGGGGGGGATCAGTTTTGGAGGGAAAACCAAAAATACTCAGAATCGAAAATAAATGGGATCTGCCTCAAGGGCAAGGCTCAGAGGCACCTTTGGAGGGGAAACAAAAATGCTCAGAATCGAAGATAATTCCATTCGTCTTAGTTTTTTTTTAACGATGCTCCTTATTTCTAGTTGAAAATGCTTATTTTTTAATTTAATTGGGAATGAAAAGTCAAACCCTAACATAAAGAACAAGATATTTTGGAGGGGGTAGCTAACTTCATATACGGGATAATTTCCATTCGTCTTAGTTTTTAACGATGCTCCTTATTTCTAGTTTAAAATGCTTATTTTTTAATTTAATTGGAATGAAAAGTCAAAGTCTAACATAAAGAAAGAACAAGGTATTTCGGAGGGGGTAGCTAACTTCATATACGGGATAATTTCCATTCGTCTTAGTTTTTAACGATGCTCCTTATTTCTAGTTGAAAATGCTTATTTTTTAATTTAATTGGGAATGAAAAGTCAAAGTGCCAGAATGGATGAAATCCACTAGCTCAGAAGTGGGGTCTCAGTCCACCAGCGAGAATGGTTGAAATCCACTAGCTCAGAACTGGGGTCCCAGTCCACCAGCCTGAATGGTGGAAATTCACTAGCTCAGAATTGGGGTCTTAGTCCACCAGCCTGAATGGTGGAAATCCACTAGCTCAGTATTGGGGTCTTGGTCCACCAGCCTGAATGGTGGAAATCCACTAGCTCAGTATTGGGGTCTCAGTCCCAGCCTGAATGGTGGAAATTCACTAGCTCAGAATTGGGGTCTTAGTCCACCAGCCTGAATGGTTGAAATTCACTAACTCAGAATTGGGGTCTTAGTCAGTGTTCATATTGGAGCGTTGGGGTCCGACTATCTGGGCTTTATTTGTCAAGACCTGAATGCTAAGCGATGGACATGAGCTCGATTCGGACCCCATTGTGAAAATGGAAAACAAAAAAAAAAAATATATTGTTGGTATGTGTGTAGAGAATGGCATGGTTACCGCTAGGGCAACAGTCTAACCGTTGACGGTTTTAGGTATCCGTGAATAAGTTCTAAGGCGAGATTGGAAGTTGAGACAAATTTTTGGAGGTGCCCACCTCATATGCCCAGAGTCTAAGGCAAGTGACCCTAAATTTGAAAAAGTGGAAATTGGCTCAGATTTTCTAA
The DNA here is from genome assembly GCA_027921565.1 of Artemia sinica. Classification (NCBI taxonomy): domain Eukaryota; kingdom Metazoa; phylum Arthropoda; class Branchiopoda; order Anostraca; family Artemiidae; genus Artemia; species Artemia sinica. The sequence goes on along the minus strand of CM051261.1, from coordinate 39,757,073 downwards.
ACTGAGCTGAGACAATGAATAGATACTATTGGGAAAGTGATTGGAGACGCTGGGCATCCGTGAACAAGTGCTAAATTGAGAGAGGAATTTGGGACAATATTTGGGGGCGCCCACCCGCCCAGAGTCTCCGGCAGGTGACCCAAAAATTTAAAAAACAAACAGAGACGACAGATACAAAGAGACGAATCACACACAGAGAGGACAAACACACAGAAACGACACATAGAGACGACACATGCACAGAGACGATACACACACACATAGAGTCAACACACACAGAGAGACGAGACACACACACAGAAATGACAAACACACATAGAGACGACACACACAAAGAGACGTCACACACACACAGATCCGAAACACACATAGAGACGACACACACATAGAGACAACACACACACACACACAGAGACAACATCCACACAGAGACGACACACACACACAGAGACGACACACTCAAAGTGACGACTTACACATAGAGACGACACACACACAGAAACGACAAACACACAGAGACGACACACATAGAGAGACGACACACACACAGAGACGACACACTCAAAGTGACGACTTACACATAGAGACGACGCACACACAGAGACGACGCACACACAGAGACGAAACACATAGAGAGACGACACGCACACAGAGACAGCACACACACAGATACGAAACACACACAGATACGAAACACACAAAGAGACGACACACGCACAGAGAGGACAAACACACAGAAACGACACACACACACAGAGACGACACACACATAGAGACAACACAGACATAGAGATGACAGACACACAGATACAAAACACCCACAGAGACGACACACGCACACAGAGTCCACTCACACACAGAGAGGACAAACACACAGAGACGACAGACACAAAGAGACGAATCACACACAGAGAGGACAAACACACACAGAAACGACACATAGAGACGACACATGCACAGAGACGATACACACACACAGAGTCAACACACACAGAGAGACGAGACACACACACACAGAAATGACAAACACACATAGAGACGACACACACAAAGAGACGTCACACACACACACAGATACGAAATACACATGGAGACGACACACACATAGAGACAACACACACACAGAGACGACATCCACACAGAGACGACACACACACACAGAGACGACACACACACAGAGACGACACACTCAAAGTGACGACTTACACATAGAGACGACACACACACAGAGACGACAAGCACACAGAAACGACACACACACACACGCAGAGACGACACACACATAGAGACAACACAGACACAGAGACGACACACACACAGAGACGACAACACATAGAGACAATAAACACACAGATATGAAACACCCACAGAGACGACACATGCACAGAGACGACACACACACACAGAGTCCACTCACACACAGATAAGACAAACACACAGAGACGACAGACACAAAGAGACGAATCACACACACGGAGGACAAACACACAGAAACGACACATAGAGACGACAAATGCACAGAGACGATACACACACACACACAGAGTCAACACACACAGAGAGACGAGACATGGCGTATCTGATGAAATAATTTAGGTCGTATGATCAATTTAATTTTTTTTTTTAATACAGTAGTTTTTTTTAGTAAGGACACCCAAGACAACACGCACACAGAGAGAACACACACACACAGATACGAAACACACATAGAGACGACACATGCATAGAGACAACACACACACACAGAGACGACACCCATACAGAGACGACACAAACACAGAGACGACACACACACAGAGACGACATACTCAAAGTGACGACTTACACATAGAGACGACACACACACAGAGACGAGACACATAGAGAGACGACACACACACACACAGAGATGACAAACACACAGAGACAACAAACACACAAAGAGACGACACACACACGCACACAAACAGATACGAAACACACAAAGAGACGACACACGCAAGAAGAGAGGACAAACACACAGAGCCAACTCACGCACAGAGAGGACAAACACACAGAGACGACAGACACAAAGAGACGACTCACACACAGAGAGGACAAACACACAGAAATGACACACACAGAGAGACGAAACACACACATAGAGACAACACAGATACAGAGACGACCCACACACAGAGACGAAACACACACAGAGACGACACATACACAGAGATAACACACACATAGAGACGACAAACATACAGAGAAGACGCAAAAACAGAGACGACACACTTACATAGAGACAACACACACACACACACACAAAGACAACAAACACAGAGACAACACACGCACAGTTACGACACATGCACAGAGACGACACACACACACAGAGTCCACTCACACACAGAGAAGACAAACACACAGAGACGACAGATACAAAGAGACGAATCACATGCAGAGAGGACAAACACACAGAAACGACAGATAGAGACGACACATGCACAGAGACGATACACACACAGAGTCAACACACACAGAGAGACGAGACATGGCGTATCTGATGAAATAATTTAGGTCGTATGATCAATTTAATTTATTTTTAATACAGTAGTTTTTTTTAGTAAGGACACTCAAGACAACACGCACACAGAGAGAACACACACACACAGATACGAAACACACATAGAGACGACATATGCATAGAGACAACACACACACACACACACACACACAGAGACGACACTCATACAGAGACGACACACACACAGAGACGACACACACACAGAGACGACATACTCAAAGTGACGACTTACACATAGAGACGACACACATACACACACACAGAGACGACAAACACACAGAGACGAGACACATAGAGAGACGACACACACACAGAGAGATGACAAACACAAAGAGACGACTCACACACAGAGAGGACAAACACACAGAAACGACACACACAGAGAGACGATACACACACATAGAGACAACACAGACACAGAGACGACACACACACACACACAGAGACGAAACACACACAGAGACGACACATACACAGAGGCGACACACACATAGAGACGACAAACATACAGAGAAGACACAGAAACAGAGACGACACACTCACATAGAGACGACACACACACACACACAAAGACAACAAACACAGAGAAGACGACACACACACAGAGACGATAAACATACAGAGAAGACACAAGAACAGAGACGACACACCCACAGAGATGACACACACAATGAGACGACACACGCACAGACACGACACACAAACAGAGTCATAGTGAGAGAGATATCCAAAAAGTTGGGTTGATCTAGGTACACATAGAGACGACACACACATACAGACGACAAACACACAGAGACGACACACATAGAGAGACGACACGCACACAGAGACAACACACACACAGATACGAAAAAAAAATTGTAAGTAGGTAACAAACTCTTTCTTGAATACACCTCTTGGATACACAATACGGAAATTTCATTCAAGAAATTATGAGAAAATTCTAAGTAAGTAACAATCTCTTTCTTGAAGTCCCCTCTTGGATACGCAATACGACACGGAAATTTCATTCAAGAAATTATGAGAAAATTCCAGAAAATAAAAAAATGGTAAGTAAGTAACACACTCTTTATTGATTTCACCTCTTGGATATACAAAAAAGACATTTCATTCAAGAAATTATGACAAAATTCTAAGTAAGTAACAAAACTCTTTCTTGAATTCACCATTTGCATGCGCAATACAGAAATTTCATTCAAGAAATTATGAAAAAATTCTAAGTAAGTAACAATCTCCTTCTTGAAGTCCCCTCTTGGATACACAATATGGAAATTTCATTCAGGAAAATATGAAAATATTTGTAAGTAAGTAACACACTCTTTCTTGAAGTCACCTCTTGGATACTCAATACAGATACTTCATTCAAGAAATTATGAAAAAATCTTAAGTAAGTAACAAACTCTTTCTTGAATTCGCCATTTGGATGCACAAAACAGAAATTTAAATTCAGGAAATTATGAAAAAATGTAAGTAAGTAAGTAACAAACTCTATGCTTTTTCAGTATCAATTGTCGGATATGTTGAATAAAATATGCAAAGTCGACATAGCTTTATTTCATTTTTTAAGGTTAATTTAGACGAGGTTACGTGCACGCACGTAACCTCGTCTAAACTAACCTAAATAAATGGGATCTGCCTCAAGGGCAAGGCTCAGAGGTCCCTTTGGAGGAGAAACAAAAATGCTCAGAATCGAAGATAATTTCCATTCGTCTTAGTTTTTTTTAACGATGTTCCTTCTTTCTAGTTGAAAATGCTTATTTTTTAATTTAATTGGGAATGAAAAGTCAAATCCTAACATAAAGAACAAGATATTTTGGAGGGGGTAGCTAACTTCATATACGGGATAATTTCCATTCGTCTTAGTTTTTAACGATGCACCTTATTTCTAGCTGAAAATGCTTATTTTTTAATTTAATTGGGAATGAAAATTCAAAGTCTAACATAAAGAACAAGGTATTTCGGAGGGGGTAGCTAACTTCATATACGGGGTAATTTCCATTCGTCTTAGTTTTTAACGATGCTCCTTATTTCTAGTTGAAAATGCTTATTTTTTTAATTTAATTGGGAATGAAAAGTCAAAGTGCCAGAATGGTTGAAATCCACTAGCTCAGAAGTGGGGTCTCAGTTCACAGCCAGAATGGTTGAAATGCACTAGCTCAGAAGTGGGGTCTTAGTCCACCAGCCTGAATGGTTGAAATCTACTAGCTCAGAACTGGGGTCCCAGTCCACCAGCCTGAATGGTGGAAATTCAGTAGCTCAGAATTGGGGTCTTAGTCCACCAGCCTGAATGGTGGAAATCCACTAGCTCAGTATTAGGGTCTCAGTCCACCAGCCTGAATGGTGGAAATTCACTAGCTCAGAATTGGGGTCTTAGTCCACCATCCTGAATGGTGGAAATTCACTAGCTCAGAATTGGGGTCTTAGTTCACCAGCCTGAATGGTTGAAATTCGCTAACTCAGAATTGGGGTCTTAGTCAGTGTTCAGGTTGAAGCGTTGGGGTCCGACTATCTGGGCTTTATTTGTCAAGACCTGAATGCTAAGCGATGGACATGAGCTCGATTGGGACCCCATTGTGAAAATGGAAAACAAAAAACAAAAATATATTGTTGGTATGTGTGTTGAGCATGGCATGGTTACCGCTAGGGCAACAGTCTAACCGTTGACGGTTTTAGGTATCCGTGAATAAGTTCTAAGGTGAGAGTGGAAGTTGGGACAAATTTTTGGAGGTGCCCACCTCACCTGTCCAGAGTCTCAGGCAAGTGACCCTAAATTTGAAAAAGTGGAAATTGGCTCAGATTTTCTAAACTGAGCTGAGACAATGAATAGATACTATTGGGAAAGTGATTGGAGACGCTGGGCATCCGTGAACAAGTGCTAAATTGAGAGAGGAATTTGGGACAATATTTGGGGGCGCCAACCCGCCCAGAGTCTCTGGCAGGTGACCCAAAAATTTAAAAAAACACAGAGACGAAAGACACAAAGAGACGAATCACACACAGAGAGGACAAACACACAGAAACGACACATAGAGACGACACATGCACAGAGACGATACACACACACACAGAGTCAACACACACAGAGAGACGAGACACACACACAGAAATGACAAACACACATAGAGACGACACATACAAAGAGACGTCACACACACACACACACACAGATACGAAACACACATAGAAACGAGACACACATAGAGACAACACACACACACAGAGACAACATCCACACAGAGACGACACACATACACAGAGACGACACACTCAAAGTGACGACTTACACATAGAGACGACACACACACAGAGACGACAAACACACAGAGACGACACACATAGAGAGACGACACACACACAGAGACGACACACTCAAAGTGACGACTTACACATAGAGACGACGCACACACAGAGACGACGACAAACACACAGAGACGACACACATAGAGAGACGAAACGCACACAGAGACAACACACACACAGATACGAAACACACACAGATACGAAACACACAAAGAGACGACACACGCACAGAGAGGACAAACACACAGAAACGACACACACACACACACATTCTGAGTATTTTTGGTTTTCCCTCCAAAATTGACCCCCCTCCCCTGCTCTCAGAAATGGGGGAACGAAGGGCCGCTGAGCCTTCCCCTTGAGGCAGATCCCGTTTATTTTCGATTCTGAGTATTTTGATTTTCCCTCCAAAATTGACCCCCCCTCCCCTGCCCTCAGAAATGGGGAAGGAGGGGCCTCTTAGCCTTCCCCTTGAGGCAGATCCCATTTATTTTCGATTCTGAGCATTTTTTATTTTCCCTCCAAAATTGACCCCCCCTCCCCTGCCCTCAGAAATGGGGGAACGAAGGGCCTCTGAGCCTTCCCCTGAGGCAGATCCCGTTTATTTTCGATTCTGAGTATTTTTGGTTTTCCCTCCAAAATTGACCCCCCCCTCCCCTGCCCTCAGAAATGGGGGAACGAAGGGCCTCTGAGCCTTGCCCTTGAGGCAGATCCCGTTTATTTTTCGACTCTGAGCATTTTTGTTTCCCCTCCAAAATTGACCTCCCCCTCCCCTGTCCTCAGAAATGGGGGAACGAAGGGCCTCTGAGCCTTCCCTTGAGGCAGATCCCGTTTATTTTCGATTCTGAGTATTTTTGGTTTTCCCTCCAAAATTGACCCCCCTCCCCTGCCCTCAGAAATGGGGGAACGAAGGGCCTCTGAGCCTTGCCCTTGAGGCAGATCCCGTTTATTTTCGACTCTGAGCATTTTTGTTTCCCCTCCAAAATTGACCTCCCCCTCCCCTGTCCTCAGAAATGGGGGAACGAAGGGCCTCTGAGCCTTCCCCTTGAAGCAGATCCCATTTATTTTCGATTCTGAGCATTTTTTATTTTCCCTCCAAAATTGACCCCCCCTCCCCCCCCTGCCCTCAGAAATGGGGGAACGAAGGGCCTCTGAGCCTTCCCCTTGAGGCAGATCCCGTTTATTTTCGATTCTGAGTATTTTTGGTTTTCCCTCCAAAATTGACCCCCCCCCTCCCCTGCCCTCAGAAATGGGGAACGAAGGGCCTCTGAGCCTTGCCCTTGAGGCAGATCCCGTTTATTTTCGACTCTGAGCATTTTTGTTTCCCCTCCAAAATTGACCTCCCCCTCCCCTGTCCTCAGAAATGGGGGAACGAAGGGCCTCTGAGCCTTCCCCTTGAAGCAGATCCCATTTATTTTCGATTCTGAGCATTTTAATTTTCCCTCCAAAATTGACCCCCCCTCCCCTGCCCTCAGAAATGGGGGAACGAAGGGCCTCTAAGCCTTCCCCTTGAGGCAGATCCCGTTTATTTTCGATTCCAAGGATTTTTGGTTTTCCCTCCAAAATTGACCCCCCCCCCCCTCCCCTGCCCTCAGAAATGGGGGAACGAAGGGCCTCTGAGCCTTCCCCTTGAGGCAGATCCCGTTTATTTTCGATTCTGAGTATTTTTGGTTTTCCCTCCAAAATTGACCCCCCCCCCCCCTCCCCTGCCCTCAGAAATGGGGAACAAAGGCCTCTGAGCCTTGCCCTTGAGGCAGATCCCGTTTATTTTCGATTCTGAGCATTTTTGTTTCCCCTCCAAAATTGACCTCCCCCCCCTCCCCTGTCCTCAGAAATGGGGGAACGAAGGGCCTCTGAGCCTTCCCCTTGAAGCAGATCCCATTTATTTTCGATTCTGAATATTTTTGGTTTTCCCTCCAAAATTGACCCCCCCCTCCCCTGCCCTCAGAAATGGGGGAACGAAGGGTCTCTGAGCCTTCCCCTTGAGGTAGATCCCGTTTATTTTCGATTCTGAGTATTTTTGGGTTTCCCTCCAAAATTGACCCCCCCTCCCCTGCCCTCAGAAATGGGGTAAGGAAGGAACTTTGAGCCTTCCCCTTGAGGCAGATCACGCTTTATTTTCAATTCTGAGTATTTTTTGGTTTTACCTCAAAAATTGCCCCCCCCCCTGCCCTCAGGAATGGGGGAAGGAGGGAACGTTAAACTATTTTAAATTGACAACACTGTCCAAAAATCACATGTGTATTATACAGTACACAATCACCCCATCTCCCCCAAAACACTTTTCAGCCATTTCTTGTTAAATTTTTTTATTTCTAAACTATTTTAAATTGACAACACTGTCCAAAACATCACTTGTGTATTATACAGTACACAATCACCCCATCTCCTCCAACACACTTTTCAGTCATTTCTTGTTTAAAATTTTTATTTCAGGTCAATCCTTAATAGGATCAAATTCGCAAATCCTACACTCCAATTCGCAAATCTCATTACCCCTTTTTAACTGTCAATCAAACAATTCTTATTGTAGTGTCCCGACCTACATTCTTATGAAATTCTTATCAACAAAAAAAAACCTGTCGAGGGGAATCCCCGCTCGTTCGGAATGGTACCAACGGGGCATGAGCAAATAGCACGTAGTTTTCATGATGTGTTTAATCACGTGTAGAGGTCCCATAGAATAACAATGGAAGGGACATAGAATAGCATGGAAGGAACATAAGGCCATGTGAGAGGATACTCACTCTCTTTGAAAAGGTGTAGAGCTTCCATAGAAATGTTTTCCTATAGCTTCCATAGAGTTCCATATATACTTACTACCCAAATGAATGAGTTGAAATAAAATTTTTAACGAGAAATGTCTGAAAAGTGTTCTTGGGGAGATGGGTTGATGGCAAAAGGATGTCTTAGAGTAGTTATAGTGTGATAGTGGGGGGCGAATTGCTAGCGAAAAAAAAACCGAGTGGATGACTTGAAATAAAATTTTTTAACAAGAAATCTCTGAAAAAATATTTTTTGGGGGATGGGGTGATTTCAGCAGGGTGTCTTAGAGTAACTATAGTGTGATAGTTTGGGGGCGTATTGCTTACAAAAAAACCGAGTGGATGACTTGAAAATAAAATTTTTAACTAGAAATGGTTGTAAAGTGTTTTGGGGGAGATGGGTTGATGGCAGAAGGATGTCTTAGAGTTGTTATAGTGTGATAGTGGGGGGGCAAATTGCTAGCGAAAAACCCCAATGAATGAGTTGAAATAAAATTTTTAACAAGAAATGTCTGAAAAGTGTTCTTGGGGAGATGGGTCGATGGCAGAAGGATGTCTTAGAGTAGTTATAGTGTAATAGTGGGGGGCGAATTGCTAGCGAAAAAACCGGAGTGGATGACTTGAAATAAAAAATTTTAACAAGATATCTCTGAAAAAATATTTTTGGGGGGATGGGGTGATGTCAGCGGGTGTCTTAGAGTAGCTATAATGCTCTACTGTGGGTCGAATTGCTTGCGAAAAAACCCGAATGAATGAGTTGAAATAAAATTTTTAACGAGAAATGTCTGAAAAGTGTTTTTGGGGGGATGGGGAGATGGAAGAAGGGTGTCTTAGAGTTGTTATAGTGCTGTACTGTTGCACGAATTGCTTGCGAAAAACCCAAATGAATGGCTTGAAATAAAAATTTTTAACAAGAAAAAAAATGTCTGAAAAATTTTTGGGGGGATGGGGTGATGGCAGCGGGGTGTCTTAGAGTACTTATAGTGCTGTACTGTGGGCCGAATTGCTTGCGAAAAAAACCCGAATGAATGAGTTTGAAATAAAATTTTTAACCAGAAATGGCTGAAAATGTTTTGGGGGGAGATGGGGCGATGACAGAGGGGTGTCTTAGCGTAGTTATAGTGTGATAGTGGGGGGCGAACTGATAGCCTAAAATCTGAGCTAATAAAGGTTTTTCACCGTAAACTCTAGTTTTTTGTAAGAAAATTATGGAAAATACAATTCTCTGGTTCAAATGTGAAACTTAAGTCCATTTTGGTTCGAAAAATAGAACTATTTCCGTAAAATCTGAGCTAATAAGGTTTTTACCGTAAACTCTAGTTTTTTGTAAGAAAATTATGGAAAATACAATTCTCTGGTTCAAATGTGAAACTTAAGTCCATTTTTGGATCGAAAAATAATACTATTTCCGTAAAATCTGAGCTAATAAGGGTTTTTGACTGTAAACTCTAGTTTTTTGTAAGAAAATTAAGGAAAATACACTTGTCTGGTTCAAATGTGAAACTTAAGTCCATTTTTGGATCGAAAAAAAAACTATTTCCGTAAAATCCGAGCTAATAAGGGTTTTTGACCGTAAACTCTAGTTTTTTGTAAGAAAATTATGGAAAATACAATTCTCTAGTTCAAATGTGAAACTTAAGTCCAGTTTTGGATACTCATAATGATGAGGACTGATGGTTCTAATACAATATTTTTTTCATAAAAACAAACTATTTTTTTTTTTAATTTCGAAACTATTTAACATTATTTATTTTTTTTATTTATTTTTTTTTGTACGTATCTTAAAATGACAAAATATGCTTACGGCTCTAACAATTGTACTCTATGTTTGCTCAGAGAATCGACGTGGCTTTCCCACTGGCATTCTCTGTCCGGTTATCGACACTACCTAGTCTAATGCAAGTATTAATCAGTATTTTTTACGCAGTGGAACGATAAACACACACAGTCATATCTTTAAAAAAAAGTGAAGATGGAGCATTTTAATAAAGTGTGTTCACATGACAATGTTATTGTAGCATTGAATGCCGACAAGGAGAAGTATTTAAACTATGAAACAAGTAAAAGTGGTAGCACTATTGGAATGGATCTCCAGAGATGATTGCACTCAAAGAGAATGCCAACATGAAAATAATCGTTGATGATAGAGGACAACTCCTTGCTACTGTTGCAGGTAACACATTACCTACCGATACATCCAATCGTCAGCTTTCGGGTATTAGCATTCAACGGAAGGTCAAAAAAAGAAAGGCCCACTCTTCTACTAATATCGTGAACCATATCTTGTCTACGTGCCGAAACTGTTTAACTGTGTAAAAATAATGTGATAATAAACAGTGAAATTGCCAGAAAAATAAAAAGGGCATTGGAAGAAAATATCACTATGGAATATAAAGATGAATCGATGAAAAACAAAGAACCAGCAAACGTTACTGACATTGATCAAACAGTCAATGAGCCAAATAATACCAAAGACGAAAAGCATATTGATCCTGTTGATGACACACCAGTAAAAATTGTGTATGACTCAAAATGGAATAATGATTATTCAACTGATTACGAACTAAGAGAAGACAATAGCTACAATATCAAGAGAGAACATGGTGAACTATTTTATGTAACAGGTTCAAATGTTCAAAGTTAATCATTGATATTAAAAATGTATCATAATATATTTTTATATTAATATTCTACATAGCATTATTTCATTAAAAATATATTATGCATTACATTGTTATGTTATGTGTTCATTATTTTTAGAGTAAGCTAGCATATCAAACGTTTAGAATGTCTATTAAAACGTCGGAGATGTAAGAAAAGGAATTTGCATACATCTATTGTCAGACACATAGGATAACATTGGCAAAATATAGGTATCAGAATGAATACATTCTTTGTCAACATCCGTTGTCGGATATGTCATTATGTAATTATGAAAAAATTGTAAGTAAGTAAGTAAGTAACAAACTCTTTCTTGAATTCACCTCTTGGATACACAATACAGAAATTTAATTCAGGAAATTAGGAAGAAAAAAATTGAACAGATTCTTTATTAACATTCATTATCGATTGAAGTCACTTCCTAGACAGACAATACAGCAATTTCACAAATTCTAAGTATAAGAGTGATTAAATTCTTTATCAACTTTCATTTCTCAGATACATAGGAAAAAGTTGACAAAATCTAAGTGTTAGAGTGAATAAATTTTATTTATCACCATCTTTTGTCAGATACATCGGATAAAATTGACAGAATCTAAGTGTCAGAGTGAATAAACTTTTTTTTTATCAACATCCTTTGTCAGATACATCAAATAAAATTGACAAAATCTAAATTTCAGAATGAATAAATGCTTTAACAACATCCTTTATCGGATATGTCGGATAAAATTGACAAAATCTAAGTATCAGAGTGACTAAATTCTATATCAGCATCCTTTTCTCGGATACATAGGATACAATATCGGATAAAATTGACAAAATCTAAGCATCAGATTGATTAAATTCTATATCAACATCCCTTTCTCAGGTACATGGGATAAAATTTACAAAATTCAAGTATCAGATTGATTAAATTCTATATCAACATCCCTTTCTCGGGTACATGGGATAAAATGGACAAAATCTAAGTATCAGAGTAAATAACTTATTTTATATCAACACTTTTTATCAGTTACAACGTGCGCACACGTAACCTCGTCTAAATTAACCGTAAAAAAATGAAATAAAGCTATGTCGACTTTGCATATCTCTCTGACTATGTATGCGCCATCGCTGTGTGCACTCCATGTCTTTCTCGGTTTTTGTCTCTAAATCTACGTATTTGTATGTGTTTTTATCTCTCTTACGCTTTTTGCCTGTGTGTCTGGGCGGGTGTTTGCTTATTCCAATGCATGTCTGGCCGCTCTAAGTGAACTTAAATTAACTCAACTTTTTGAATATCTCTCTCACTATGACTGTGTGTCCGAGCGGGTGTAGTGCGATCTATAACCGGTCTAACCTAAATTCAACGTAAGGACGCATGAAGTCAAAATAAATAGAACTTGGATTTTATGACTGTTATCTGATGTATCCGATAAAAACTTTGAAAACGAATTTATTCTTTCTGTTACTTAGATTTTGTCAATTTTATCCGATGTATCTGACATTTGATGTTGATAATGCATTTAAGGGGTATTGATAAAGCATTTATTACTCTAATACTTAGATTGTGTCAATTTTATCCTGTGTAACTGAGAAAGGGATTTTGATATAAAATTTAATCACTCTGATAGTTAAATTTTGTCAATTTTATCTGATATAGCTGACAAATGATGTTGATAATACATTTCAAGGATGTTGATAAAGTATTTATTCACTCTGATACTTAGATTTTTTTTTCAATTTTATCCCATGTATCCGAGAAAGGGATATTGATATGGAATTTAATCACTCTGATACTTAGATTCTGTCAGTTTTATCCGACAAAGGATGCTGAAAAAGCATTTATTCACTCAGCTATTTATATTTTTTTAATTATAATTGTTGTAACTGATAAAAGATGTTGATAAAAAATAAATTATTTACTCTGATACTTAGACTTTGTCAATTTATATCCCTGTACCCGAGAAAGGGATGTTGATATAGAATTTAATCAATCTGATACTTAGATTTTGTCAATTTTATCCGATATTGTATCCTATGTATCCGAGAAAAGGATGCTAATTTAGTCACTCTGATACTTAGATTTTGTCAATTTTATCCGACATATCCGATAAAGGATGTTGTTAAAGCATTTATTCATTCTGAAATTTAGATTTTGTCAATTTTATTTGATGTATCTGACAAAGGATGTTTATAAAAAAGTTTATTCACTCTGACACTTAGATTCTGTCAATTTTATCCGATCTATCTGCAAAAGATGGTGATAAATAAAATTTATTCACTCTAACACTTCGATTTTGTCAACTTTTTCCTATGTATCCGAGAAATGGATGTTGATAAAGAATTTAATCACTCTTATACTTAGAATTTGTAAAATTGCTGTATTGTCTGTCTAGGAAGCGACTTCAATCGATAATGAATGTTAATAAAGAATCTGTTCAATTTTTTCTTCCTAATTTCCTGAATTAAATTTCTGTATTGTGTATCCAAGAGGTGAATTCAAGAAAGAGTTTGTTACTTACATACTTACTTACAATTTTTCATAATGACATAATGACATATCCAACAACGGATGTTGATAAAGAATTTATTCATTCTGATACCTATATTTTGTCAATGTTATCCCATGTGTCTGACAATAGATGTATGCAAATTCCTTTTCTTACATCTCCGACGTTTTAATAGACATTCTAAACGTTTGATATGCTAGCTTACTCTAAAAATAATGAACACATAACATAACAATGTAATGCATAATATATTTTTAATGAAATAATGCTATGTAGAATATTAATACAAAAATATATTATGATACATTATTAAAATCAATGATTAACTTTGAACATTTTGAATCTGTTCCATAAATAGTTCACCATGTTCTATCTTGATATTGTAGCTATTGTTTTCTCTTAGTTCGTAATCAGTAGAATAATCATTATTCCATTTTGAGTCATACACAATTTTTACTGGTGTGTCATCAACAGGCTCAATATACTTTTCGTCTTTGGTATTATTTGGCTCATCGACTGTTTGATCAATGGCAGTAACGTTTGCTGGTGCTTTGTTTTTCATCGATTCATCTTTATATTCCATAGTGATATTTTTCTGCCAATGTCCTTTATATTTTTCTGGCAATTTCACTGTCTATTATCAAATTATTTTTAGACAGTTAACAGTTTCGGCACGTAGACAAGATATGGTTTACGATATTAGTAGAGGAGTAGGCCTTTCTTTTTTTGACCTTCCGTTGAAGGCTAATACCCGAAAGCTGACGATTGGATGTATCGGTAGGTAATGTGTTACCTGCAACAGTAGCAAGGAGTTGTCCTCTATCATCAACGATTATTTTTATGTTGGCATTCTCTTTGAGTGCAATCATCTCTGGAGATCTCAATCTCGCATAACCACCAACATAAGAGTTGAATTTTTTCGGTATTCCAAAGAAATTTAATTCCTTACTGTCATGACAATGCATGCATACATTTCCAGTAGTGCTACCACTTTTACTTGTTTTATAGTTTAAATATTTCTCCTTGTCGGCATTCAATGCTACAATAACATTGTCATGTGAACACACTTTATTAAATGCTCCATCTTCACTTTTTTTAAAGATATGACGTATGTGCTTATCGTTCCACTGTGTAAAAAAATACTGATTTAATACATGCAATAGACTAGGTAGTGTCGATAACCGGAAATAGAATACCAGTGGGAAAGCCACATCGTGTCTCTGAGCAATCATAGAGTACAATTGTTAGAGCCGTAAGCATATTTTGTCATTTCAAGATACGTACAAAAAAAAAAAAAAATAAATAAAGTTGAATAATTTCGAAATTTAAAAAAAATAGTTTGTTTTTATGAAAAAAATATTGAATTAGAACCATTAGTCCTCATCATTATGAATATCCAAAACTGGACTTAAGTTTCACATTTGAACTAGAGAATTGTATTTTCCATAATTTTCTTACAAAAAACTAGAGTTTACGGTCAAAACCCTTATTAGCTCAGATTTTACAGAAATAGTTTATTTTCGATCCGAAACTGGACTTAAGTTTCACCTATGAGCCAACTAATTGTATTTTCCATAATTTTCTTACAAAAAACTAGAGTTTACGGTCAAAAACCCTTATTAGCTTAGATTTTACGGAAATAGTTTTATTTTTCGATCCAAAAATGGACTTAAGTTTCACATTTGAACCAGAGAATTTTATTTTCCATAGTTTTTCTTACAAAAAACTAGAGTTTACGGTCAAAAACTCTTATTAGCTCAGATTTTACAGATATAGTTTATTTTTCGATCCAAAATTGGACTTAAGTTTCACCTATGAGCCAACGAATTGTATTTTCCATAATTGTCTTACAAAAAACTACAGTTTACGGTCAAAAACCCTTATTAGCTCAGATTTTACGGAAATGGTTTTATTTTTCGAACCAAAATGGACTTAAGTTTCACATTTGAACCGGAGAATTGTATTTTCCATAATTTTCTTACAAAAAACTAGAGTTTATGGTGAAAAACCCTTATTAGCTCAGATTTTAGGCTAGCAATTCGCCCCCCACTATCACCCTATAACTACGCTAAGACACCCCTCTGTCATCACCCCATCTCCTCCCAAAACACTTTTCAGCCATTTCTGGTTAAAAATTTTACTTCAACTCATTCATTCGGGTTTTTTCGCAAGCAATTCGGCCCACAGTACAACACTATAAGTACTCTAAGACACCCCGCTGCCATCACCCCATCCCCCCAAAAACATTTTTCAGACATTTTTTTTTGTTAAAAATTTTTATTTCAAGTCATTCATTTGGGTTTTTGGCAAGCAATTCGTGCAACAGTACAGCACTATAACAACTCTAAGACACCCTTCTGCCATCGCCCCATCCCCCCAAAAACACTTTTCAGACATTCTCGTTAAAAATTTTATTTCAACTCATTCATTCAGGTTTTTCGCAAGCAATTCGACCCACAGTAGAACACTATAGCTACTCTAAGACACCCCGCTGACATCACCCCATCCCCCAAAAAATTTTTTCAGAGATTTCTTGTTAAAAAATTTTATTTCAAGTCATCCACTCGGGTTTTTTCGCTAGCAATTCGCCGCCCACTATCACACTATAACTACTCTAAGACATCCTTCTGCTATCAACCCACCTTCCCAAGAACACTTTTCAGACATTTCTGGTTAAAAATTTTATTTCAATTACTTCATATAGTTACCTCATATAGTTTTTATTACCTCATATAGTTGCCTAGACAGCTTTCCTGGAATATGCCCAATATTTCCCCTGGCAACAGCCATTCTTTTTCTATTAAACCATGTAGAAGTCTAGACGGCTTTCGTGGAATGCGTGCATGTATTCCCTCTAAAAAAGAAGGTTTTGTATGGTCTGGGAACTGTTTAAATGTCTGGGGGGGGGGGGGAGATGAAGCAGCATCAGTATGCTCTTGAACCTAGAACGTGACGCAACAATCTCTAAAAATTGAATATGTCTCAATCTTACTAAGAAGTAAAGCTTTTTCTCTGTATTAGAACTTTCCCTATCTCCGGGTTTTTCTAATCGAGAGCAAGTGTCTATATCATAGCCCCCTTCCTCTATGCCCCATCACCCTCTCCACACACACCGCATTGTCTATACTCGATTTAAAGCTCTTATTACCCCCCTGTGTACCATATTATAAGCCAAACCCCTTCCCCCTTGGATAAAAGTTAATCCTTTCAAAGAAACTATTCTTTTTCGCTAATAGCTTTGTTTTTACGGAAAAGGGTGGCTTTTTACCCTCATGCTTTAAAAGCAGGAATCCTTCAAATTTCACTCCTGTCTCTTGTAGTCTAAACAAAGGCATCTGTTATTAACAAAGCGTAAGGGATTGCATTGCTGTCAATTAATAATCCTTACGGAGGATGTTCAATTTTCAAACGGCTTTGATGAAGGCAAATACTTCCTTTATGAAGTGAAATAATGGCTTTAGTTAAATTTCTGCGTAAGACAGTTATGTAAAACATCGTGTTATATTTAAAATAGATGCAGAGCAGGGGGTGAGAAGATTTTTGTTAATGGTAAAACAGGAACATTATGTGTCGCCCCACCCCCCTTAATAGGGTTACATACAAGCCTAGGCTACAGACTAAAAGTCTGTTCAGAATTTTCTTTGGAGCGCACAATTTTCTACATATTTTTGTATAAGAAATTTTCATAGTTTAAGTACTTTTTGTCATGTTGAAAAGGGTTTAGGTTGGAGAAAAGAGACCTGTCCTAGGAACCTTTATTCTCTGCCTAGTAAAGTCAAATTTATTCTTTTTTCTAGTACGTTTAAAACATTTCTAGCTCAAGTTTAAAATCATTACTATTGCTTATTTGGGGGAATGAATTACATAGCTATATTATTTAATTCTATTTTGAGTTCTATACCTTCCTTTGAAAACAAACCTAGCACCCCTGGTAAACTATGGTTTTTACTTTGATATAGAAGGGTAGGATGCAATGACTTGAATTTAGGGAGGGGTACTAAAATTGGACTCATTTTAACAGGAAAAACATTTGATTATAGGGTGAAATCGCACCTATAGGAAATAAGTTTTGCATCCTTTACTCCCTCTATCATTACATGGTCTCCATGTACGGGACAATCCGTTAGACGGTATAGAGTTATTTCATAATAAAAGCTAAATATTTTTTTTTTCTTAGGAATTTCCGGAGTTGCCACTTCCAATGAAAAGAGCAAGGAATAATGATACTACTCCGGTACAAAGGTTGAAGATGGCTGGGGCACCAATAATTCAAGGTCTTCTGTCACAAGGTATGCCGGCCCTTCCATGACCCCCATCTTTTTATGCCTGTACCATCCAGACAGTCCCTAGGCCAGCCCTAAACTCCCCGTCAAGCAATGACCAGCCCTTCCAGACCGGCAATACCTTTGCAACCCCCCACTTCTTGTCAGGCGTCGCCTGGGGCTTAAAGAGCTGGGCAATGCCCTCTGCAGCCAGCCAAGAAATTGAACATAGAATGAGCAGCTGAACACATGGTGGCGAGCCCCACTGCCCCAACTAAGCAACTCGCTGGCCCGGCTACACTTGCCCCGGCTGTACAAGAGCGTAACATCATCGCACATTATGCACGGCCAGGACCCTCCAGGGCCTACGCCCAAGCGCAATCAGAATTGAAGATGTAAGTGATTTCATTTTTCAACCCACTTAAGGCATTTTTTTACTACTCAAAGACAGTAAAATGTTTTACTATCTATTTATCACTAGAATATTAAAGGCCCAAGTTATTTGCCGCCCCTCTCCCTTAGTTTTAAAGACACATCCCCCTCTGAAATAATGTAATTTCTTCACTCTTTTCTAAGTTCTTTCACTAGCTACTTTTGTCTTTTCAGGTTCCATGCGCCCTCCCACTTAGTTTGAAGAGACTCTGCCCCCTCAGAAATAATGTCATTTTTTCACTCTTTTCTAAATTTTTTTACTCTTTTAAATGCCTACTCATACATTGTTTTTTTTAGGTTAGTTACCTCCTTAGTTTTAAAAGACCCATCCCTCAAAAATAATGTTATTTTTTCACTCTTTTCTAAGATCTTTTGCTCTTTTAAGTGTTTACTCGATACATTTTTCTTTTCAGGTTATTTATCCCCTTAGTTTTAAAAGACCCATCCCTCAGAGATACCTAAGATAACGTAATTTTTCCACTCTTTTCTAAATTGTTTTACTCGCTACTTTTATCTTTTCAGGCTACATGCCCCCTCCCCCTTAGTTTTAAAAGACTCTGCCCCCACAGAAATGATGTCATTTTTTCACTCTTTTCTAAATTTTTTCACTCTTTTAAGTGCCTACTCACCACACTTGTCTTTTCAGGTTCCATGCTCTCTCAGAAATAAGTAAAAATATGGCTGTTCTTCAACTTTTCAAGCTTTTAAGTGCTTACTCGCTAGTTTTTTGGGGGGAGTCATCTGTAAACCCTCCAGATATCCCCTGTTAGCTCAATTCATACCTAAAATTTGCGTTTTTTTTTTTTTTCCTTTTTTCTAGGCCGAGATCAATCTTCTCACGGCTCAATTCATTGGTGAAGTATTTGGTCCAGTGGAGGAAGCCTCCGAGGAATTAATGGCCTGGGATGACGATTTTATTGCTAGATGGCAAGAAGCTAACCCCCCTCGATAAGTTTTCCTTGACTATTTTAAAAAACATTCAAAAGGGTTTTGTTATAGCAGTAGTATGGACATGGTGAGTTACCCTACCGAAGGTACCATTCAATGCCTCATAATACAATGATGCGTCCTAACGAGTAGTCGGGGTTCTATGACTTCAAGGGCTCGTGGTACCCTTCTATGGCTCATAATACAATGATGCACTCCAACGAGTAGGGGGGGGGGTTCTATGACTTTGAGAGGTCACATTACCCTTTTATTGTCCATAAAACAAATGCCCCCATATGCCCCTGGATAGTGTATACTCACTCTTAACTTTTCTCTGTTTCTTAGGGCAATTTGTTCCAGTGAGCTAATATGCTCTTATTATTCTTCTATGTTCACACAGCGTCGACACCGACACCTCAATTCTGTACGGAAAGTGAACGTGAGGGGTTTTAAGTGAGGAGGTGAATCAAGTTAGAGTTGAGCTCTCCAATATTGTTTTAAATGCTAATGTGAGGGATTTCGGCCTTACCAGTGACTTTCGGGACAATCTGTTAATGTAATTACCACCTAGCGAGGTCGAGAGGGTGCTAGAAGACATAGTGCCCGTTCCCAACAGTGATATGGGGCAGCAAAGTGGTGCCGTCTTACCACCTGTATTATCAGAGTTTTATTTAGCTGATACCGCTTTGGGCAACATTCACGTGTATATGGCTGAGTTCGGTGACCCGTTCAATTTTCTGACAAGCGGTTGTAACCATACGGATTCAATTGACATAGCACACTCCTATGTAAGCAAGATTCGGGTACTTCTCAAAAACCATATGCGGGACACGGGTGGACTGGACAGTATAAAAGCATCCACATACTTAAAATAGTTTTTTAAATGCAAGTTTGGGTGTTTTGCGCGAGTATCATGTACGAACTATAATGCAGACACTTCACCCAGACTTGAATAATTTTGAGGGCATTTTTTCGGATTGGGTTGGTGACATTTTTAATAGGATAGAGAGGTATAGTGAAAACGGGAGTGGGTTAGTAGTTTTGTTCATTGGAAAACTAGAATTAAATATTCCTAAATTTAAAAAGGTATTTTTTAAGAGATGGGAGGGGGAAAACAAATTAAAAAAAAACGTGATAAAATATTTAAAGGGTACTAAGGGTGTACAATATTTTCGTTTCGACAATGGCTTAGAGTATTTCAAATATTCTGTCCTTGTTGTGGGACATAAACCTCTGTGAAAGGACGCTAGTAAGACAGAGTTTGAACGATTGGGCAGTTAAAGGTGGTGAGGAGGGATCAGAATTTTCTAAAATAGATACTAACTGTTTAAAGGGACAATATCCAGTTAAACTCAAGAGAATTGAAATTATTGAAAGGGCGAATGAACATTTGAAAGTTGGGGTTACAGTTTTACAACTTGATAAAGAATATGAAGAAGGGGAACTTAGCAATAAAAAGGGGATAATATATTCCGTAAGGGCACGTTCCATTGAATCAGTCAAACACTGGGTTTGGATTCTCTACAAACCTGCCAAATATCCTGAGTCAATTGACATTCTTTCCAATTCCATTTATTAGCAGGGCCTTAAGTGAGGGTAAAAGGGGGAAGGGTACTTGCTATTACTGTCCAATGTGGCTATCTAGATTTCATAGCGAATTAAAATTAAAAAAGTATTTGAAACACCGTAAGCGTCATGGGTACCAGTCTGTGAAACGGTTTCAAAGAAAGTGCCACCTTGCGGTTGAAAAGCTTTCAGAATACGCTTTTACAGAGCAAAAAAGTGTCGTTGGACATAGAAGCAAAACTAATGGATGTGTCCGATCCATCAAATTTGAATCGTGTTAATGAACATGAAGCCATTGCAATCTCTTTTGCCCACGCACGAAGAGATTCTAGTAATACCATGCAATTGGTAGATTTTGTTGAGACGTTGGGAGGGGAGGATTCTGTTGGCAGAGCTATGGTTGCACTATTAAAACAGCAAATGGAGCAATTTCACGGCTGTGCCATACATATTATCAAATGAATCAATCACCAGAAGACGAGTTGGCTATTAAAATCTGATATTTTTTGGGTTTGTAAGAAAAAAAATTAATGAAGGGGGATGCGAAAGCCTGTGACCAAGACCATTTATGGGAAAAAATTTCCCCTAGGGAAAGTCCATTTTGGGGGGTTGCGCATAAATCGTGTAATGTAAATGTTAGACAGCTACACTTTTTACTAGTTTACATGCACAATTCCAACTAAGATTTTAATTCATATTTCCAGCGTTGGCACGATTGCAGAAAGGTAGAGATGTAGATGGCGCATGGGTAGATGGTTCTTTTTCATATAACATCATACCGAAATCATCTGAAAACTTGCTGGTCTTAGAATTTAAAGGGCAAGCAATCGATAATGGTAAAGTGTGCTTGAAAAAAATTTGTTTCCTAAAGTCCTATAGTTTTTTTCCCAAACTCTTTCTGTCACTACACCTGTACGAGTACTACAGCTCTGCCTCGGCCTTACCAGTGACTTTCGGAACAATCTGTTAATGCAATTACCACCTAGCGAGGTCGAGAGGGTGCTAGAAGACGTAGTGCCCGGTCCCGACAGTGATACGGGGGAGCAAATTGGTGCCGTCTCACCACCAGTATTTTCAGAGTTTTATTTAGCTGATACCGCTTTGTGCAACATTCACGTGTATAGGGCTGAGTTCGGTGACCTGTTCAATTTCTTGACAAGCGGTAGTAACCATACGGATTCAATTGACAGAGCACACTCCTATGTAAGCAAGATTCGGGTACTTCTCAAAAACCATATCCGGGACGCGGGTGGACTGGACAGTATAAAAGCATCCATCATACTTAAAATAGTTTTTTAAATGCAAGTTTGGGTGTTTTGCGCGAGTATCATGTACAAACTATAATGCAGACACTTCACCTTACTTGAATGATTTTGAGGGCGTTTTTTCGGATTGGGTTGGTGAAATTTTTAATAGAATGGAGGGGTATAGGGAAACAGGAGTGGGTTAGTAGTTTTTTATTGGAAAACTAGAATTAAATATTACTAAATTTAAAAAGGTAGTTTTTAAGAGATGGGAGGGGGGAAACAAACTTTAAAAAACGTGATAAAAAATATAAAGGGTACTAAGGGTATACAATACTTTCGTTTCGACAATGGCTTTGAGTGTTTCAAATATTCTGTCCTTGTGGCGGGACATAAACCTCTGTAAAAGGACGCTAGTAAGACAGAGTTGAACGATTGGGCAGTTAATGGTGGTGGGTAGGGATCAGAGTTTTCTAAAATAGATTCTTGTTGTTTAAAGGGACAATATCCAGTTACACTCAAGAGAATTGAAATTATTGAAATGGCGAATGAACATTTGAAAGTTGGGGTTACAGTTTTACAATTTGATGAAGAATATGAAGAAGGGAAACTTAGCAATAAAAAGGGGATAATATATTCCGTAAGGGCACGTTCCATTGAATCAGTCAATCACTGGGTATGGATTCTCTACAAACCTGCTAAATATCCTGAGTCAATTGGACATTTCTTTCTCATTCCACATATTAGCAGGGCCTTAAGTGAAGATAAAAGGGGGAAGGGTACTTGCTATTACTGTCCATTGTGGCTATCTAGATTTCATAGTGAATTAAAATTAAAAAAGTATTTGAAACACCGTAAGCGTCATGGGTACCAGTCCGTGGAAACGATTTCAGAGGAAAGTCCCACCTTGCGGTTGAAAAGCTTTCAGAATACGCTTTTACAGAGCAAAAGGTGTCGTTGGACATTGAAGCCAAACTAATGGATGTGTCCGATCCGTCAAATTTGAATCGTGTTAAAGAACATCAAGCCATTGCAATATCTTTTGCCCACGCGCGAAGAGATTCTAGTAATACCCTGCAATTTGTAGATTTTGTTGAGACGTTGCAAGGGGAGGATTCTGTTGGCACAGCTATGGTTGCACTTATTAAAACACCAAATTAGGCAATTTCACGGCTGTGCCATACATATTATCAAATGAATCAATCACCAGAAGACGAGCTGGCTATTAAAAATCTGATATTTGTTGGGTTTGTAAGAAATTAATTAATGAAGGAGGATACGAGAGCCTGTGACCAAGACCATTTATGGAAAAAAATTTCCCCTAGGGAAAGTCACTTTTGGGGGGTTGCGCATAAATCGTGTAATGTAAATGTTAGACAGCTACACTTTTTAATGGTTTACATGCACAATTCCAACTAAGATTTGAAATTCATTATTTCCAGCGTTGGTACGATTGAAGGAAGGTAGAGTTGTAGATGGCGCATGGGTAGATGGTTTTTTTTTCATATAACATCATACCGAAATCATCTGAAAACTTGCTGGTCTTAGAATTTAAAGGGCAAGCAATTGATAATGGTAAAGTGTGCTTGAAAAAAATTTGTTTCCTAGAGTCCTATAGTTTTTTCCCAAACTCTTTCTGTCAATACACCCGTACGAGTACTACAACTCCGACTCGAAGCTAAGTGAGGAAAAATTACCGCCCATCGCAGAGTTGAAATTCACTTCGCGATCTTCAATGCACCACTGCCGATTATGAATTTGCCAAGAGGGTTTGGGCAAAAGGAGGGTGGAAAATGGGTGCGATTATTATATTGTACCTGGCAAGTGATGTATTGACGTTGTTGGATGTTGTCTGTAAAAAACATGGACTAAATTCACGAAGAATTTGAGTTGCATTTGGGGTATTATTTTTCCACTAGTCATCTTGTGATGATTTAATTTTTTAAAATTAGTTAAGCTGAAGTTATGCCCTGAGGTGTTTAAGTGAGCCTCAAAAAGCACATCATTCCTACAAAAATCGGCTCATTCAATTGGAAATTAAAAGGACTAGAGCCCTTTTTAATAGTCGAAAGTGATGGGAGGGCAACTAGCCCCCCCCCCCCCTCACGCCCATCATTCCCCGAAACACATCAAATCAAAATTTTGGGATAGCCATTTTGTTCAGCGTAGTTGATTTTCAGATATAAAATATGTTTTTGAGGAGGACACTCCCCCACAACCCTCGGGGCAAGGGTTTTAAGTTATGCCCTGAGGGCATATAAGAACGATGTTGGTACAATGTACTAAGTAATATTTCTTTCCTTTAGAGCAGGGCACTTCATATGGAAGGGGCCGTCGTAGAAACTTCAAAAGGGGCTCATTCTATTGGAAATTGTTCTAGTGCCCTTTGTAATAGACGAAAGTGATTGGAGGGCAATTAGCCCCCCCCCCCCCAAGCCTATCCTTACCCCAAACATATCCAATCAAAATTTTGAGATAAACATTTTGTTCAGCGTAGTTGATTTCCAGATAGAAAATATGTTTTTGAGGAGTACACTCCACCACAACTCTCAGGGCAAGGGTTTTAAGTTATATCCTGGGGGCAAATAAGGTTTTTATAGAAGGAGTTGTCGTAGAAACTATAAAAAAGGCTCATTCGCTTGGAAATTCAAAGGGATAGTGCCCTTTTAATATTCAAAAGTGATTGGAGGGCAACTAGCCTCCCCACGCCCATCATTTCCCCAAACACATCCAATCAAAATTTTGAGATAATAATTTTGTTCAGCGTAGCTGATTTCCAGATAGAAAATATGTTTTTGAGGAGGACACTCCACCACAACCCTTAGGGCAAGGCTTTTAAGTTATCCCCTGGGAGCATATAAGGCTTTTATAGATGGCGTCATTGTAGAAAGTTCAAAACAGGATCATTCGATTGGAAATTCAAAAGGCTAGTGCCCTTTTTAATAGTCGAAAGTGATTGGAGGGCAACTAGCCCCCCCCCCCCCACGCCAATCATTTCCCCAAACACATCCAATAAAAATTTTGAGATAGCCATTTTGTTCAGCGTAGTTGATTTTCAGATATAAAATATGTTTTTTGAGGAGGACACTCCCCCACAACCCTCGGGGCAAGGGTTTTAAGTTATGCCCTGAGGGCATATAAGAACGATGTTGGTACAATGTACTAAGTAATATTTCTTTCCTTTAGAGCAGGGCACTTCATATGGAAGGGGCCGTCGTAGAAACTTCAATAGGGGCTCATTCTATTGGAAATTGAGAGTTCTAGTGCCCTTTGTAATAGACGAAAGTGATTGGAGGGCAATTAGCCCCCCCCCCCCAAGCCTATCCTTCCCCCAAACATATCCAATCAAAATTTTGAGATAAACATTTTGTTCAGCGTAGTTGATTTCCAGATAGAAAATATGTTTTTGAGGAGTACACTCCACCACAACTCTCAGGGCAAGGGTTTTAAGTTATATCCTGGGGCAAATAAGGTTTTTATAGAAGGAGTTGTCGTAAAAACTTTAAAAAAGGCTCATTCGCTTGGAAATTCAAAGGGATAGTGCCCTTTTAATATTCAAAAGTGATTGGAGGGCAACTAGCCTCCCCACGCCCATCATTTCCCCAAACACATCCAATCAAAATTTTGAGATAATAATTTTGTTCAGCGTAGCTGATTTCCAGATAGAAAATATGTTTTTGAGGAGGACACTCCACCACAACCCTTAGGGCAAGGGTTTTAAGTTATCCCCTGGGAGCATATAAGGCTTTTATAGATGGCGTCATTGTAGAAAGTTCAAAACAGGATCATTCGATTGGAAATTCAAAAGGCTAGTGCCCTTTTTAATAGTCGAAAGTGATTGGAGGGCAACTAGCCCCCCCCCACGCCAATCATTTCCCCAAACACATCCAATAAAAATTTTGAGATAGCCATTTTGTTCAGCGTAGTTGATTTCCAGATAGAAAATATATTTTTGAGGAGGACACTCCCCCCGCAACCCACGGGGCAAGGGTTTTAAGTTATGCCCTGAGGGCATATAAGAACGATGTGGGCACAATGTACTATGGAAGGGGTCGTCGTAGAAACTTCAAAAGAGGCTTATTCTATTGGAAATTTGAGAGTTCTAGTGCCCTTTTTAATAGACGAAAGTGATTGGAGGGCCACTACCCCCCCCCACGCCCATCATTTCCCCAAACACCTCCAATCAAAATTTTCAGATAGCCATTTTGTTCAGAGTAGTTGATTTCCAGATAAAAAAATATGTTTTTGAGGTCATTCCCCCTCAACACTCAGGGCAAGGGTTTTAAGTCATGTGCTGGGGGCAAATAAGGTTTTTATAGAAGGCGTTGTCGTAGAAACTTCATAAAAGGCTCATTCGATTGTAAATTCAAAGGGCTAGTGCCCTTTTTAATATTCGAAAGTGATTGGAGGGCAACTAGCCCCCCCCCCACGCCCATCATTCCCCCAAACACATCCAACAAAAATTTTGATATAGCCATTTTGTTCAGCGTAGTTGATTTCCATATAGAAAATATATTTTTCAGGAGGAAACTCCCCCACAACCCTTAGGGCAAGGGTTTTAAGTTATGCCCTGGGGGGGTATATATTGTTTTTATAGAAGGTGTTGTCGTAGAAACTTCAAAAGGGGCTCATTTGATTGGAAATTCAAAGGGCTAGTGCCCTTTTTAATGGTCGAAAGTGATTGGAGGGTAACTAGCCCCCTTCTCCCCACGCCCACCATTCCCCCAAACACATCCAATCAAAATTTTTAGATAGCCATTTTATTCAACGTAGTGGAACGTTTTAGAAATTAGGTCTTTAAGGATGACAACCCCTCCCCGCACAGCTCTCAGGGCAAGGGTTGTAAGTTATGCCCTCGAGGCATATAAAGTTGTTATTGAAAGTGTTGTCGCCAAACTTTAAAATAGCTCATTCAATTGGAAATTGAAAGGGCTAGTGCCTTTTTTAATAGTTGAAAGTGATTGGATAGTGACTAACACCCCTATCATGCCAACCATTTTTCCAAACACATAAAATTAAAATTTTGAGGTATCCATTTGTTCAACGTAGTTGAAAGTTCTAATTTTGTCTCTTAGGATGATAAACCCCTCATAGCCCTCAGTGCAAGGGTTGTAAGTTATGCCCCGGGGCATATAAAGTTTTTATGGAAAGCCTTGTCATAGAAACTTCAAACGGGCTCATTCAGTTGGAAATTGAAAGGGCTATTGCCTTTATAATAGTTGAAGGTGATTGGATAGTGACTAACGCATCTCTCACGCCCACCATTTTCCAAAACACATCCAATCAAAATTTTGAGATATCCATTTTGTTCAACGTAGTTGAACGTTCTGGAAATTAGATCTTGTAGGAAGATAACCCCCTCAGTGCCCTCAGTGCAAGGGTTGTAAGTTATGCCCTGGGGGCATATAAGGTTTATATAGAAAGTTGTTGTATAAATCATAGGCAGCGCGATCGCACTGCCTAAGTAAAGAGCGGGGACACTCGTGAAACGAGACAACAAACGGGGACTAAGTAAAGAGGCGGACACTCCCCCACAACCCTCAGGGCAAGGGTTTTAAGTTATGACTAGGGGGCATATAAGAACGATGTTGGCACAATGTATTATTTATTATTTTTTCCTTTAGAGCAGGGCACTTCGTATCGAAGAAGTTGTCGTAGAAACTTCGAAAAGTGTTCATTCAATTTGAAATTGGAGTGGCTTGTGACCTTTTTAATATTCAAAAGTGATTGGAAGGCGACTAACACCCCTTCCACACCCACCATTTCCCGAAACACATACAATCAAAATTTTGAGATAGCCATTTTGTTCAGCTTAGTTGATTTCCAGATAGAAATTAAGTTCTTGAGGACAGTCCCCCCAGCCCTTAAGGCAAGGGTTGTAAGTTATGCCCTGGGGCATATAAGGTTTTTTTTTTAGAAGGCGGTGTCATAGAAACTTTAAAAAAGGTTCATCAATTCGAAATTCAGAAGGCTAGTGCCTTTTTAATAGTAGAAAGTGATTAGAGAGCAACTAACCCACCTGTGACGCCCACCTTTTCCCTAAACACATCTAATCAAAACTTTGAGATAGCCATTTTATTCAAAGTAGTTTTAAGTTCTGGAAATTAGGTCTTTGAGGAGGACAACTCCCCCACAGCCCTCAGGGCAAGGGTTGTAAATTATGCCCTGGGGCATATAAGGTTTTTATTGAAAGCGTAGAAACTTCAAAAGGGCTCATCCAATTGAAAATTGAAAGGGCTAGTGCCTTTTTTAATAGTTGAAAGTGATTGGAGAGTAACTAACACCCCTCTCACGTCCACCATTTTCCCAAACACATCCAATAAAGATTTTGAGATAGCCATTTTGTTCCACGCAGTTCAAAGTTCAGGAAATTATATCTTTGAGCAGAACACTCCCCCCACAGTCTTCAGGACAAGGGTTATAAGTTATGCCCTGGGGGGATATAAGGTTTTTATTGAAATTTTTGTCCTAGAAACTTGAAAAAAGGCTCATTCGATTTGAAATTCAAAGGGCTAGAGTAGAAAGGGGGGTACCAGTCGTGACAGCACCACGTGGTTTATGGTTTTCTCAGTGAGAATGAAAAAACAGGAATTTTCTCACTTGAAAAAACATGAATTTTCTCACTTTGATGGATGTTTTCTTGGATGGTTATGGGTGTTGGTCAATTTATTTGATGTTTTTCATGGATGTCAACAGTAATTCATGTCTGTTTTATGGTTTTTGTCAGTGAGAATGAAAAAATCGACGAGTACAGCAATTTATGGATGTTTTATGGTTTTTGTCAGTGAGAATGAAAAAACAGAATTTTTCTCACGTGAAAAACATGAATTTTCTCACTTTGATGGATGTTTTCTTGGACGGTTATGTGTGTTGGTCAATTTATTTGATGTTTTTCATGGAAAAACACTGAGCTTTAAGTCGGAGAGATAAATTGATATTCTAACGAAACCTTAATAGTGTAGCTAGGAACATTTATGAGATGAAGAGATTAACGTAGGAAAGGGTTTCCTAGAAATTTGAAATGTGACAGCGCAGGGATGCCAAAAACAAAAGGAACACACAGAAATTACTTTTAGGGGATTATTTGGGTGAAACGGTTTTAAACATTTTAGGGAATTATTTCGGCGAAACAGTTAGATACATTTTAAAAAATGATTTTAGAAAAGGTTTTAGAAGAGGTTTTGAGTGTGGTCGTTATAGTAAACAAGTTCTATTTGAACAGTGGCGTGAGGTCCTCTACCCCAACCCCAAAGGGCCCCGATCGCCCTACCCCGACCCAAAGGGCTCCGATCCCCATACCCCAATCCCGAAGGAACCCCCCGGTCTCCAAAGGTTCCCCGGGCTCCCACCCGGCCCCCCAGACCCCCAAAGGCCCTCCCCGGGCCCCCAAAGAGTCCCCTCCATATTTTTTTATACTTTTTTTTTTAAGGCTTTATTATATCTTTTCAGAACAAGTTATTTTCTTAATGTCCATCCTAAACCCATTTTTCAAGTTGAAATGGGCGAAACCGTTTTAAACATTTTAGGGAATTATATTGGCGAAACAGTTAGAGACATTTTAAAAGATGATTTTAGAAGATGTTTTAGAAGAGGTTTTGAGTGTGGTCGTTATAATACACAAGTTCCATTTGAACAGTGTCGTGAGGTCCCCTACCCCAATCCCAAAGGCCCCCGGTCCCCCTAATGCCCATCGAGCCCCCAAAGACCACCGGAACCCCATCCCCCCATTTTTAAAAAATAATTTTTGAATTTTTTTAACATGGTATTTTTTTAACTTTTTTACGTATCTTAAAATGACATGAAATATGCTTACGGCTCTACCAATCGTACACTGTGCTTGTTCATAGACACGACGCGACTTTCCCACTGGTACTCTATGGCAGGTTATCGAAACTACCTAGTTTATTGCGTGCATTAAAGCAGTATTTTTTACGCAGTGGAAGGATAAACACACAATTCATATCTGTAAAAAAGTGAAGATGAATTATTCGACGAAAGTATGTGCCCTTGAAAAAATCATCGTCGTGTTGAATGTTGACAAGGAGAAATACCTGAACTATGAAACGAGTGCAAGTGGTAACACTATTGGAAATGTATGCATGCGTTGTCATGACAGCGAGAAGTTAGATTTCTTTGGACTATCGAAATCATTCAACATTGCTCAAGGTGGATATGTGAGAGTGAGAGCACCAGAGATGATAGTGCTAAAGGAGAATGCCAACTTAAAAATAATTGTCGATGATCGGGGACAACTCCTTGCTAATGCTTCTGGTAGCACGATACCTATTGATAGATCCTATTCCCATCGTTCTGGTATAAGCATTCAAATGAAAGCAAAGAGGAAAAGAAAGGCCTACTGCTGCACTAGTGTAATAAATCATATCATGTCTACCTGCCAGAACTGTTACCTGTGTAAAAATAATGTGACAATAGACAGTGAGATCGAAGGCAGAATAAAAAGGACATTAGCAGACAATATCATCAATGAATATAAAGATGAATTGATGGAAAGTGAAGCGCAAGTGTACTAACAATGTATAATAATGTATTTAACATATTTTTATATTAATATTCTACATGTCGTTATTTCATTAAAAATACCTTATGCATTATTTGTTAAGTGTTCATTATTTTTAGGGTATGCTAGAACGTCAAACGTTCAGAATATCTATTAAAAAGGTCAGAGATGTAAGAAAAAGAATTTTAGAGATAATGATACTACTAGCAGGCTCAATTTTTCATAGAAGATAGAAAAGTTCAAGTTCTCTCTGAATTTTACCAAAGAACACAATTCAATTCTAATTTCACCAGAGAAAATAAAAAGCTTCCAATTCAGTTTTAAGTTCACCAAGACATAAAAAATTTAAGTTCACTTCTAAATTTTTCCGTAGAAGATAGGAAAAGTTATACTATGATTGTGATTATTTTCCATGAAGATAAAAAGTTTCACTTTAATTCTAAATTTTCTTAAATTCAATTCCGACCTTTCTCAAAGAGTCAAATTTAAAGTTCTGTTCCAAATATTTCCCCGGAAGAAGAAAAGTTCAACTTCGATTCTGAATTTTCTCAATGAAAATGACATAAGTTATTGATCAATTCTATTTTCTCAAAATATTATAAAATTTTCCACTTCAATTCAGATTTTTCTCAAAGAGATAAAAAATTTAAAATATTGTTCCAAATTTTTCTTAGAAGATAGAAAAGTTCAAGTTCTAATCTGAATTTTACCAAAGAACATAACTCAATTCTAATTTCTCCAGAGAAAATAAAAAGCTTCCACTTCAGTTTTAAGTTCACCAAGACATAAAAAATTTAAAGTTCAGTTCTAAATTTTTACATAGAAGATAGGAAAAGTTATACTATGATTATGATTATTTTCAATGAAGATAAAAAGTTTCACTTTAATTCTAAATTTTCTTAAATTCAGTTCCGACTTTTCACATAGAGATGAAAAAATTTAAAGTTCTGTTCCAAATTTTTCTTAGAAGATAGAAAAGTTCAAGTTCTCTTCTGAATTTTACCAAAGAACACAATTCAATTCTAATTTCACCAGAGAAAATAAAAAGCTTCCACTTCAGCTTTAAGTTCACCAAGACATAAAAAATTTAAAGTTCAGTTCTAAATTTTTCCGTAGAAGATAGAAAAAGTTATACCATGATTTTGATTATTTTCTATGAAGATAAAAAGTTTCACTTTAATTCTAAATTTCCTTAAATTCAGTTCCGGCTTTTCTCAAAGAGATTAAAAAACTTAAAGTTCTGTTCCAAATATTTTCCCAGAAGAAGAAAAGTTCAACTTCGATTCTGAATTTTCTTAATGAAAATGAAATAAGTTATTGATCAATTCTATTTTTCCAAATAATATAAAAAGTTTCCACTTCAGTTCAGATTTTTCTAAAAGAGATGAAAAAATTTAAAATACTGTTTCAAATATTTCTTAGAAGATAGAAAAGTTCAAGTTCTCTTCTGAATTTTACCAAAGAACACAATTCAATTCTAATTTCACCAGAGAAAATAAAAAGCTTCCACTTCAGTTTTAAGTTCACCAAGACATAAAAAATTTAAAGTTCACTTCTAAATTTTTCCATAGAAGATAGGAAAAGTTATACTATGATTGTGATTATTTTCCATGATGATAAAAAGTTTCATTTTAATTCTAAATTTTCTTAAATTCAATTCCGACCTTTCTCAAAGAGTCAAATTTAAAGTTCTATTCCAAATATTTTCCCGAAAGAAGAAAAGTTCAACTTCGATTCTGAATTTCCTCAATGAAAATGAAATAAGTTATTGATCATTTCTATTTTCCCAAAATAATATTAAAATTTTCCACTTCAGTTCAGATTTTTCTCAAACAGATGAAAAAATTTAAAATACTGTTCCAAATTTTTCATAGAAGATAGAAAAGTTCAAGTTCTCCTCTGAATTTTACCAAAGAACATAATTCAATTCTAATTTCTCCAGAGAAAAATAAAAAGCTTCCACATCAGTTTTAAGTTCACCAAGACATAAAAAATTTAAGTTCAGTTCTAAATTTTTCCATAGAAGATAGGAAAAGTTATACTATGATTGTGATTATTTTCAATGAAGATAAAAACTTTCACTTTAATTCTAAATTTTCTGAAATTCAGTTCCGACTTTTCTCAAAGAGATGAAAAAATTTAAAGTTCTGTTCCAAATATTTTTTCCCGGAAGAAGAAAAGTCCCAAGACATAAAAAATTTAAAGTTCACTTCTAAATTTTTCCGTAGAAGATAGGAAAAGTTATACTATGATTGTGATTATTTTCAATGAAGATAAAAAGTTTCACTTTAATTCTAAATTTTCTTAAATCTTAAAATGACATGAAATATGCTTACGGCTCTACCAATCGTACTCTGTGCTTGTTCATAGACACGACGCGGCTTTCCCACTGGTACTCTATGGCAGGTTATCGACACTAGCTAGTTTATTGCATGCATTAAATCTGTATTTTTTACGCAGTGGAAGGATAAACACACAATTTATATCTGTAAAAAAGTGAAGATGAATTATTCGACGAAAGTATGTGCACATGATAAAATCATCGTCGTGTTGAATGCTGACAAGGAGAAATACCTGAACTATGAAACGAGTGCAAGTGGTAACACTATTGGAAATGTATGCATGCGTTGTCATGACAGCGAGAAGTTAGATTTCTTTGGACTATCGAAATCATTCAACATTGCTCAAGGTGGATATGTGAGAGTGAGAGCACCAGATATGATAGTGCTAAAGGAGAATGCCAACTTAAAAATAATTGTCGATGATCGGGGACAACTCCTTGCTAATGCTTCTGGTAGCACGATACCTATTGATATATCCCATTCCCATCGTTCTGGTACTAGCATTCAAATGAAAGCAAAGAGGAAAAGAAAGGCATACTGCTGCACTAGTGTAATAAATCATATCATGTCTACCTGCCAGAACTGTTACCTGTGTAAAAATAATGTGACAATAGACAGTGAAATCGCAGGCAGAATAAAAAGGACATTAGCAGACAATATCATCAATGAATATAAAGATGAATTGATGGAAAGTGAAGCGCAAGTGTACTAATAATGTATAATAATGTATTTAACATATTTTTATATTAATATTCTACATGTCGTTATTTCATTAAAAATACCTTATGCATTATTTTGTTAAGTGTTCATTATTTTTAGGGTATGCTAGAACGTCAAACGTTCAGAATATCTATTAAAAAAGGTCAGAGAGGTAAGAAAAAGAATTTTAGAGATAATGATACTACTAGCAGACTCAATTTTTCATAGAAGATAGAAAAGTTCAAGTTCTCTTCTGAATTTTACCAAAGAACACAATTCAATTCTAATTTCACCAGAGAAAATAAAAAGCTTCCACTTCAGTTTTAAGTTCACCAAGACATAAAAATTTAAGTTCACTTCTAAATTTTTCCGTAGAAGATAGGAAAAGTTATACTATGGTTGTGATTATTTTCCATGAAGATAAAAAGTTTCACTTTAATTCTAAATTTTCTTAAATTCAATTCCGACCTTTCTCAAAGAGTCAAATTTAAAGTTCTGTTCCAAATATTTCCCCGGAAGAAGAAAAGTTCAACTTCGATTCTGAATTTTCTCAATGAAAATGAAATATAGTTATTGATCAATTGTATTTTCTCAAAATATTATAAAATTTTCCACTTCAATTCAGATTTTTCTCAAAGAGATGAAAAAATTTAAAATATTGTTCCAAATTTTTCTTAGAAGATAGAAAAGTTCAAGTTCTAATCTGAATTTTACCAAAGAACATAATTCAATTCTAATTTCTCAAGAGAAAATAAAAAGCTTCCACTTCAGTTTTAAGTTCACCAACACATAAAAAATTTAAAGTTCAGTTCTAAATTTTTACATAGAAGATAGGAAAAGTTATACTATGATTGTGATTATTTTCCATGAAGATAAAAAGTTCCACTTTAATTCTAAATATTCTTAAATTCAATTCCGACCTTTCTCAAAGAGTCAAATTTAAAGTTCTGTTCCAAATATTTCCCCGGAAGAAGAAAAGTTCAACTTCGATTCTGAATTTTCTCAATGAAAATGAAATAAGTTATTGATCAATTGTATTTTCTCAAAATATTATAAAATTTCCACTTCAATTCAGATTTTTCTCAAAGAGATGAAAAAATTTAAAATATTGTTCCAAATTTTTCTTAGAAGATAGAAAAGTTCAAGTTCTAATCTGAATTTTACCAAAGAACATAATTCAATTCTAATTTCTCAAGAGAAAATAAAAAGCTTCCACTTCAGTTTTAAGTTCACCAAGACATAAAAAATTTAAAGTTCAGTTCTAAATTTTTACATAGAAGATAGGAAAAGTTATACTATGATTATGATTATTTTCAATGAAGATAAAAAGTTTCACTTTAAATCAAAATTTTCTTAAATTCAGTTCCGACTTTTCACATAGAAATGAAAAAATTTAAAGTTCTGTTCCAAATTTTTCTTAGAAGATAGAAAAGTTCAAGTTCTCTTCTGAATTTTACCAAAGAACACAATTCAATTCTAATTTCACCAGAGAAAATAAAAAGCTTCCACTTCAGCTTTAAGTTCACCAAGACATAAAAAATTTTAAGTTCAGTTCTAAATTTTTCCGTAGAAGATAGGAAAAGTTATACCATGATTGTGATTATTTTCTATGAAGATAAAAAGTTTCACTTTAATTCTAAGTTTTCTTAAATTCAGTTCCGGCTTTTCTCAAAGAGATGAAAAAATTTAAAGTTCTGTTCCAAATATTTTCCCGGAAGAAGAAAAGTTCAACTTCGATTCTGAATTTTCTTAATGAAAATGAAATAAGTTATTGATCAATTCTATTTTTCCAAATAATATAAAAAGTTTTCCACTTCAGTTCAGATTTTTCTCAAAGAGATGAAAAAATTTAAAATACTGTTTCAAATATTTCTTAGAAGATAGAAAAGTTCAAGTTCTCTTCTGAATTTTACCAAAGAACACAATTCAATTCTAATTTCACCAGAGAAAATAAAAAGCTTCCACTTCAGTTTTAAGTTCACCAAGACATAAAAAATTTAAAGTTCACTTCTAAATTTTTCCATAGAAGATAGGAAAAGTTATACTATGATTGTGATTATTTTCCGAAGATAAAAAGTTTCATTTTAATTCTAAATTTTCTTAAATTCAATTCCGACCTTTCTCAAAGAGTCAAATTTAAAGTTCTATTCCAATATTTTCCCGAAAGAAGAAAAGTTCAACTTCGATTCTGAATTTCCTCAATGAAAATGAAATAAGTTATTGATCATTTCTATTTGCCCAAAATAATATTAAAATTTTCCACTTCAGTTCTGATTTTTCTCAAACAGATGAAAAAATTTAAAATACTGTTCCAAATTTTTCATAGAAGATAGAAAAGTTCAAGTTCTCCTCTGAATTTTACCAAAGAACATAATTCAATTCTAATTTCTCCAGAGAAAATAAAAAGCTTCCACATCAGTTTTAAGTTCACCAAGACATAAAAAATTTAAGTTCAGTTCTAAATTTTTCCATAGAAGATAGGAAAAGTTATACTATGATTGTGATTATTTTCAATGAAGATAAAAAGTTTCACTTTAATTCTAAATTTTCTTAAATTCAGTTCCGACTTTTCTCAAAGAGATGAAAAAATTTAAAGCTCTGTTCCAAATATTTTCCCGGAAGAAGAAAAGTCCCAAGACATAAAAAATTTAAAGTTCACTTCTAAATTTTTCCGTAGAAGATAGGAAAAGTTATACTATGATTGTGATTATTTTCAATGAAGACAAAAAGTTTCACTTTAATTCTAAATTTTCTTAAGTCTTAAAATGACATGAAATATGCTTACGGCTCTACCAATCGTACTCTTTGCTTGTTCATAGACACGACGCGGCTTTCCCACTGGTACTCTATGGCAGGTTATCGACACTAGCTAGTTTATTGCATGCATTAAATCTGTATTTTTTACGCAGTGGAAGGATAAACACACAATTCATATCTGTAAAAAAGTGAAGATGAATTATTCGACGAAAGTATGTGCACATGATAAAATCATCGTCGTGTTGAATGCTGACAAGGAGAAATACCTGAACTATGAAACGAGTGCAAGTGGTAACACTATTGGAAATGTATGCATGCGTTGTCATGACAGCGAGAAGTTAGATTTCTTTGGACTATCGAAATCATTCAACATTGCTCAAGGTGGATATGTGAGAGTGAGAGCACCAGAGATGATAGTGCTAAAGGAGAATGCCAACTTAAAAATAATTGTCGATGATCGGGGACAACTCCTTGCTAATGCTTCTGGTAGCACGATATCTATTGATAGATCCTATTCCCATCGTTCTGGTATTAACATTCAAATGAAAGCAAAGAGGAAAAGAAAGACCTACTGCTGCACTAGTGTAATAAATCATATCATGTCTACCTGCCAGAACTGTTACCTGTGTAAAAATAATGTGACAATAGACAGTGAAATTACAGGCAGAATAAAAAGGACATTAGCAGACAATATCATCAATGAATATAAAGATGAATTGATGGAAAGTGAAGCGCAAGTGTACTAATAATGTATAATAATGTATTTAACATATTTTTATATTATATTCTACATGTCGTTATTTCATTAAAAATACCTTATGCATTATTTTGTTAAGTGTTCATTATTTTTAGGGTATACTAGA
Source organism: Artemia sinica (assembly GCA_027921565.1). Classification (NCBI taxonomy): domain Eukaryota; kingdom Metazoa; phylum Arthropoda; class Branchiopoda; order Anostraca; family Artemiidae; genus Artemia; species Artemia sinica. Next base: position 39,719,700 of record CM051261.1, on the reverse strand, counting down.
ACGTCAAACGTTCAGAATATCTATTAAAAAGGTCAGAGATGTAAGAAAAAGAATTTTAGAGATAATGATACTACTAGCAGGCTCAATTTTTCATAGAAGATAGAAAAGTTCAAGTTCTCTTCTGAATTTTACCAAAGAACACAAATCAATTCTAATTTCACCAGAGAAAATAAAAGCTTCCACTTCAGTTTTAAGTTCACCAAGACATAAAAAATTTAAGTTCACTTCTAAATTTTTCCGTAGAAGATAGGAAAAGTTATACTATGATTGTGATTATTTTCCATGAAGCTAAAAAGTTTCACTTTAATTCTAAATTTTCTTAAATTCAATTCCGACCTTTCTTAAAGAGTCAAATTTAAAGTTCTGTTCCAAATATTTCCCCGGAAGAAGAAAAGCTCAACTTCGATTCTGAATTTTCTCAATGAAAAATGAAATAAGTTATTGATCAATTCTATTTTCTCAAAATATTATAAAATTTTCCACTTCAATTCAGATTTTTCTCAAAGAGATGAAAAATTTAAAATACTGTTCCAAATTTTTCTTAGAAGATAGAAAAGTTCAAGTTCTAATCTGAAATTTACCAAAGAACATAATTCAATTCTAATTTCTCCAGAGAAAATAAAAAGCTTCCACTTCAGTTTTAAGTTCACCAAGACATAAAAAATTTAAAGTTCAGTTCTAAATTTTTACATAGAAGATAGGAAAAGTTATACTATGATTATGATTATTTTCAATGAAGATAAAAAGTTTCACTTTAATTCTAAATTTTCTTAAATTCAGTTCCGACTTTTCACATAGAGATGAAAAAATTTAAAGTTCTGTTCCAAATTTTTCTTAGAAGATAGAAAAGTTCAAGTTCTCTTCTGAATTTTACCAAAGAACACAATTCAATTCTAATTTCACCAGAGAAAATAAAAAGCTTCCACTTCAGCTTTAAGTTTACCAAGACATAAAAAATTTAAAGTGCAGTTCTAAATTTTTCCGTAGAAGATAGGAAAAGTTATACCATGATAGTGATTATTTTCTATGAAGATAAAAAGTTTCACTTTAATTCTAAATTTTCTTAAATTCAGTTCCGGCTTTTCTCAAAGAGATGTAAAAATTTAAAGTTCTGTTCCAAATATTTTCCCGGAAGAAGAAAAGTTCAACTTCGATTCTGAATTTTCTTAATGAAAATGAAATAAGTTATTGATCAATTCTATTTTTCAAATAATATAAAAGTTTCCACTTCAGTTCAGATTTTTCTCAAAGAGATGAAAAAATTTAAAATACTGTTTCAAATATTTCTTAGAAGATAGAAAAGTTCAAGTTCTCTTCTAAATTTTACCAAAGAACACAATTTAATTCTAATTTCACCAGAGAAAATAAAAAGCTTCCACTTCAGTTTTAAGTTCACCAAGACATAAAAAATTTAAAGTAAAATTCTAAATTTTTTCCGTAGAAGATAGGAAAAGTTATACCATGATTGTGATTATTTTCTATGAAGATAAAAAGTTTCACTTTTATTCTAAATTTTCTTAAATTCAGTTCCGACCTTTTTCAAAGAGATGAAAAAATTTAAAGTTCTGTTCCAAATATTTTCCCGGAAGAAGAAAAGTTCAACTTCGATTCTGAATTTTCTTAATGAAAATGAAATAAGTTATTGATCAATTCTATTTTCCCAAAATAATATAAGAATTTTCCACTTCAGTTCAGATTTTTCTCAAAGAGATGAAAAATTTAAAATACTTCCAAATTTTTCATAGAAGATAGAAAAGTTCAAGTTCTCTTCTGAATTTTACCAACGAACACAATTCAATTCTAATTTCTCCAGAGAAAATAAAAAGCTTCCACTTCAGTTTTAAGTTCACCAAGACATAAAAAATTTAAGCTCTGTTCTAAATTTTTCCGTGGAAGATAGGAAAAGTTATACTATGATTGTGATTATTTTCCATGAAGATAAAAAGTTTCACTTTAATTCTAAAGTTCTTAAATTCAGTTCCGACTTTTCACATAGAGATGAAAAAAAATTTAAAGTTCTGTTCCAAATTTTTCATAGAAGATTGGAAAAATTTTACTTTGATCGGGAATATTCAATTTCTCTTCTGAATTTTACCAAAGAACACAATTCAATTCTAATTTCTCCAGAGAAAATAAAAAGCTTCCACTTCAGTTTTAAGTTCACCATGACATAAAAAATTTAAAAAATTTAAATTTAAGTGGTTAGATGAATGAACTGAATTAAGAAAAATTAGAAATAGAGTGAAACTTTTTATCTTCATGGTAAATAATCACAATCATAGTATAGCCATTCCTATCTTCTATGGAAAAATTTAGAATTGAACTTTAAATTTTTATGTCTTTGAGAAATTATGAACTGAAATGGAAGCTTTTTCATTTTCTTTGGTAAATTTCAGAATTGAGCTAACTTTTTTTTTCTCCTCTCTAAGAAAATTCAGAAGAGAACTTGTACATTTTGCACTTCTTCGAGAAAACTTAGAATTAAAGTGGAACTCAATATCTTCATGAAGAATATTCACAATCAAAGTATAACTTTTTCTATCTTCTATGAAAAATTTGGAACAATATTTTAAATTTTGTCATCTCTTTGAGAAAAATCTGAATTGAAGTGGAAAATTTTATATTATTTTAGGAAAATAGAATTGATCAATAACTTATTTCATTTTCATTGAGAAAATTCAGAATCGAAGTTGAACCTTTCTTTTCCGGGAAAATATTTGGAACAGAACTTTAAATTTTTTCATCTCTTTGAGAAAGGTCGGAATTGAATTTAAGAAAATTTAGAATTAAAATGAAACTTTTTATCTTCATGGAAAATAATCACAATCATAGTATAACTTTTCCTATCTTCTATGGAAAAATTTAGAACTGAACTTTAAATTTTTTATGTCTTGGTGAACTTAAAACTGATGTGGAAGCTTTTTATTTTCTCTGGAGAAATTAGAATTGAATTATGTTCTTTTGTAAAATTCAGAAGAGAACTTGAACTTTTCTATCTTCTATGGAAAATTTGGAACAGTATTATAAATTTTTTCATCTGTTTTGAGAAAAATCTGAACTGAAGTGGAAAATTTTTATATTATTTTGGGAAAATAGAAATGATCAATAACTTATTTCATTTTCATTGAGAAAATTCAGAATCGAAGTTGAACTTTTCTTCACTTCTTTGAGAAAATTTAAAATTGAAGTGAAACTTTTAATCTTCATAGGAAATAATCACAATCATAGTATAACTTTTCCTATCTTCTATGTAAAAATTTAGAACTGAACTTTAAATTTTTTATGTCATGGTGAACTTAAAACTGAAGTGGAAGCTTTTTATTTTCTCTGGAGAAATTAGAATTGAATTGTGTTCTTTGGTAAAATTCAGAAGAGAACTTGAATATTCCCGATCAAAGTATAACTTTTCAAATCTTCTATGAAAAATTTGGAACAGAACTTTAAATTTTTTTCATCTCTATGTGAAAAGTCGGAACTGAATTTAAGAAACTTTAGAATTAAAGTGAAACTTTTTATCTTCATGAAAATAATCACAATCATAGTATAACTTTTCCTATCTTCTACGAAAAAATTTAGAACAGAACTTAAATTTTTTATGTCTTGGTGAACTTAAAACTGAAGTGGAAGCTTTTTATTTTCTCTGGAGAAATTAGAATTGAATTGTGTTCGTTGGTAAAATTCAGAAGAGAACTTGAACTTTTCTATCTTCTATGAAAAATTTGGAAGTATTTTAAATTTTTCATCTCTTTGAGAAAAATATTAACTGAAGTGGAAAATTTTTATATTATTTTGGGAAAATAGAATTGATCAATAACTTATTTCATTTTCATTAAGAAAATTCAGAATCGAAGTTGAAATTTTCTTCTTCCGGGAAAATATTTGGAACATAACTTTAAATTTTTTTTCATCTCTTTGAAAAAGGTTGGAACTGAATTTAAGAAAATTTAGAATTAAAGTGAAACTTTTTATCTTCATAGAAAATAATCACAATCATGGTATAACTTTTCCTATCTTCTACGGAAAAATTTAGAATTGAACTTTAAATTTTTATGTCTTGGTGAACTTAAAACTGAAGTGGAAGCTTTTTATTTTCTCTGGTGAAATTGAATTGAATTGTGTTCTTTGGTAAAATTCAGAAGAGAACTTGAACTTTTCTATCTTCTAAGAAATATTTGAAACAGTATTTTAAATTATTTCATCTCTTTGAGAAAATCTGAACTGAAGTGGAAACTTTTTATATTATTTGGAAAAATAGAATTGATCAATAACTTATTTCATTTTTATTAAGAAAATTCAGAATCGAAGTTGAACTTTTCTTCTTCCGGGAAAATATTTGGAACAGAACTTTAAATTTTTTCATCTCTTTGAGAAAAGCCGGAACTGAATTTAAGAAAATTTAGAATTAAAGTGAAACTTTTTATCTTCATAGAAAATAATCACAATCATGGTATAACTTTTCCTATCTTCTACGGAATAATTTAGAACTGAACTTTAAATTTTTTATGTCTTGGTGAACTTAAAGCTGAAGTGGAAGCTTTTTATTTTCTCTGGTTAAATTAGAATTGAATTGTGTTCTTTGGTAGAATTCAGAAGAGAACTTGAACTTTTCTATCTTCTAAGAAAAATTTGGAACAGAACTTTAAATTTTTTCATCTCTATGTGAAAAGTCGGAACTGAATTTAAGAAAATTTAGAATTAAAGTGAAACTTTTTATCTTCATTGAAAATAATCATAATCATAGTATAGCTTTTTCCTATCTTCTATGTAAAAAGTTAGAACTGAACTTTAAATTTTTTATGTCTTGGTGAACTTAAAACTGAAGTGAAAGCTTTTTATTTTCTCTGGAGAAATTAGAATTGAATTATGTTCTTTGGTAAAATTCAGATTAGAACTTGAACTTTTCTATCTTCTAAGAAAACTTTGGAACAATATTTTAAATTTTTTCATCTCTTTGAGAGAAAAATCTGAATTGAAGTGGAAAATTTTATAATATTTTGAGAAAATAGAATTGATCAATAACTTATTTCATTTTCATTGAGAAAATTCAGAATCGAAGTTGAAATTTTCTTCTTCCGGGGAAATATTTGGAACAGAACTTTAAATTTGACTCTTTGAGAAAGGTCGGAATTGAATTTAAGAAAATTTAGAATTAAAGTGAAACTTTTTATCTTCATGGAAAATAATCACAATCATAGTATAACTTTTCCTATCTTCTACGGAAAAATTAGAAGTGAACTTAAATTTTTTATGTCTTGGTGAACTTAAAACTGAAGTGGAAGCTTTTTATTTTCTCTGGTGAAATTAGAATTGAATTGTGTTTCTTTGGTAAAATTCAGAAGAGAACTTGAACTTTTCTATCTTCTATGAAAAATTGAGCCTGCTAGTAGTATCATTATCTCTAAAATTCTTTTTCTTACATCTCTGACCTTTTTAATAGATATTCTGAACGTTTGACGTTCTAGCATAATCTAAAAATAATGAACACTTAACAAATAATGCATAAGGTATTTTTAATGAAATAACGACATGTAGAATATTAATATAAAAATATGTTAAATACATTATTATACATTATTAGTACACTTGCGCTTCACTTTCCATCAATTCATCTTTATATTCATTGATGATATTGTCTGCTAATGTCCTTTTTATTCTGCCTGTGATTTCACTGTCTATTTTCACATTATTTTTAGACAGGTAACAGTTCTGGCAGGTAGACATGATATGATTTATTACACTAGTGCAGCAGTAGGCCTTTCTTTTCCTCTTTGCTTTCATTTTAATGCTAATACCAGAACGATGGGAATAGGATCTATCAATAGGTATCGTGCTACCAGAAGCATTAGCAAGGAGTTGTCCCCGATCATCGACAATTATTTTTAAGTTGGCATTCTCCTTTAGCACTATCATGTCTGGTGCTCTCACTCTCACATATCCAACTTGAGCAATGTTGAATGATTTCGATAGTCCAAAGAAATCTAACTTCTCGCTGTCATGACACGCATGCATAGATTTCCAATAGTGTTACCACTTGCACTCGTTTCATAGTTCAGGTATTTCTCCTTGTCAGCATTCAACACGACGATGATTTTATCATGTGCATATACTTTCGTCGAATAATTCATCTTCACTTTTTTTACAGATATGAATTGTGTGTTTATCCTTCCACTGCGTAAAAAATACAGATTTAATGCATGCAATAAACTAGCTAGTGTCGATAACCTGCCATAGAGTACCAGTGGGAAAGCCGCGTCGTGTCTATGAACAAGCACAGAGTACGATTGGTAGAGCCGTAAGCATATTTAATGTCATTTTAAGATTTAAGAAAATTTAGAATTAAAGTGAAACTTTTTATCTTCATTGAAAATAATCACAATCGTAGTATAACTTTTCCTATCTTCTATGGAAAAATTTAGAACTGAACTTAAATTTCTTATGTCTTGGTGAACTTAAAACTGATGTGGAAGCTTTTTATTTTTCTCTGGAGAAATTAGAATTGAATTATGTTCTTTGGTAAAATTCAGAGGAGAACTTGAACTTTTCTATCTTCTATGAAAAAATTTGGAACAGTATTTTAAATTTTTTCATCTGTTTGAGAAAAATCTGAACTGAAGTGGAAAATTTTAATATTATTTTGGGAAAACAGAAATGATCAATAACTTATTTCATTTTCATTGAGGAAATTCAGAATCGAAGTTGAACTTTTCTTCTTTCGGGAAAATATTTGGAATAGAACTTTAAATTTTGACTCTTTGAGAAAGGTCGGAATTGAATTTAAGAAAATTTAGAATTAAAATGAAACTTTTTATCTTCATGGAAAAATCACAATCATAGTATAACTTTTCCCATCTTCTATGGAAAAATTTAGAAGTGAACTTTAAATTTTTTATGTCTTGGTGAACTTGAAACTGAAGTGGAAGCTTTTTATTTTCTATGGTGAAATTAGAATTGAATTGTGTTCTTTGGTAAAATTCAGAAGAGATCTTGAACTTTTCTATCTTCTATGAAAAATTGAGCCTGCTAGTAGTATCTTTATCTTTAAAATTCTTTTTCTTACATCTCTGACCTTTTTAATAGATATTCTGAACGTTTGACGTTCTAGCATACCCTAAAAATAATGAACACTTAACAAAATAATGCATAAGATATTTTTAATGAAATAACGACATGTAGAATATTAATATAAAAATACGTTAAACACATTATTATAAATTATTAGTACACTTGCGCTTCACTTTCCGTCAATTCATCTTTATATTCATTGATGATATTGTCTGCTAATGTCCTTTTTATTCTGCCTGCGATTTCACTGTCTATTGTCACATTATTTTTACAAAGATAGCAGTTTTGACAGATTGACAAGATATGATTAATGACATTATTGCAGGAGTATGCTTGTCTTCTTCTTGTTCTCTTTAAAATGCTAATACCGGAAAGTTGATGATAGGATGTATCAACAGGTAATGTATTACCATCAACAGTAGCAAGGAGTTGTCCCCGATCATCGACAATTATTTTTAAGTTTGCATTCTCTTTGAGCACTAATTTCTCTGGTAATGTTACTCTCGCATATCCACCGTTTACACGATTGAAATTCTTGGGTACTCCAAAGAAATCTAACTTCTCGCTGTCATGACAACGCATGCATACATTTCCAATAGTGTTACCACTTGCACTCGTTTCATAGTTCAGGTATTTCTCCTTGTCAACATTCAACAAGACGATGATTTTTTCATGTGCACATACTTTCGTCGAATAATTCATCTTCACTTTTTTACAGATATGAATTGTGTGTTTATCCTTCCACTGCGTAAAAAATACTGATTTAATGCACGCAATAAACTAGGTAGTGTCAATAACCTGCCATAGAGTACCAGTGGGAAAGCCGCGTCGTGTCTCTGAACAAGCACAGTGTACGATTGGTAGAGCCGTAAGCATATTTCATGTCATTTTAAGATACGTAAAAAGTTAAAAAAATACCATGTTAAACAAATTCAAAAATTATTTTTAAGAAATGGGGGGGGTTCCGGTGGTCTTTGGGGGCTCGATGGGCATTAGGGGGACCGGGGGCCGTTGGGATTGGGGTAGGGGACCTCACGACACTGTTCAAATGGAACTTGTTTATTTATAACGACCACACTCAAAACCTCTTCTAAAACATCTTCTAAAATCATCTTTTAAAATGTCTCTAACTGTTTCGCCGAAATAATTCCCTAAAATGTTTAAAACGGTTTCGCCCATTTCAACTTGTAAAATGGGTTTAGGATGGACATTAAGAAAATAACTTGTTCTGAAAAGATATAATAAAGCCTTAAAAAAGTATTAAAAAATATGGAGGGGACTCTTTGGGGGTCCGGGGAGGGCCCTTGGGGGTCTGGGGGGCCGGGTGGGAGCCCGGGGAACCTTTGGGGACCGGGGGGTTTCCTTCGGGATTGGGGTATGGGGATCGGAGCCCTTTGGGTCGGGGTAGGTCGATCGAGGCCCTTTGGGGTTGGGTTAGAGGACCTCACGACACTGTTCAAATAGAACTTGTTTACTATAACGACCACACTCAAAACCTCTTCTAAAACCTTTTCTAAAATCATCTTTTAAAATGTCTCTAACTGTTTCGCCGAAATAATTCCCTAAAATGTTTAAAACCGTTTGACCCAAATAATCCCCTAAAAGTAATTTCTGTTTGTTCCTTTTGTTTTTGGCATCCCTTCGTTGTCACATTTCAAATTTCTAGGAAACCCTTTCCTACGTTAATGTCTTCATCTCATAAATGTTCCTAGCTACACTATTAAGGTTTCGTTAGAATATCAATTTATCTCTCCGACTTAAAGCTCAGTGAAGCCGTATTTAAAAATAGAATTTCTATCTCTTTAGACTCCCGCATAATTCCAAGATAACAAGTGATGTCATTTCTAATTCTGACACTAAAGATCAATGAAGCCCTATTTAAAAATAGAATATTAATTTTTCTCTCTGACCTAAAGAACGTTTATCCCTCAGACCTAAGATTAAAGAAGCCATAATGTTTCTTAATTCCCCTTTCGTGAACCAATAATTCCCCCGCAGATTATGTAAATCAATTTCTCAGGTTAGGTTAGACTAAAGATCAAAGAAACCATAATGTTTCTTAATCCCCTTTCGTGAATCAATGCATTCCCCCGCCAATTATGTAAATCAATTTCTCAGGTTAGGTTCACCTAAAGATCAAAGAAGCCGTGTTTGTTTCTTAATTCCCCCTTCGTGAATCAATACATTCCCCCGCCAATTATGTAATCAGTTTTTTTCAGGTTAGGCTAGCCAAACATCAAAGAAGACATGTTTGTTTCTTAATTCCCCATCGTCAATCAATAATTCCCCTCGATTATGTAAATCACCCCATTGTCATTACACCTGGACAAACAACAACTAATAAATCGACCTTGAAACATCCATCAAAGTGAAAAAAATTCCTGTTTTTTTTCATTCTCACTGACAAAAACCATAAAACATCCATCAAAGTGAGAAAATTCCTGTTTTTTCATTCTCACTGACAAAAACCATAAAACATCCATCAAAGTGAGAAAGTTCCTGTTTTTCCATTCTCACTGACAAAAACCATAAAACATCCATAAATTGCTGTACTCGTCGATGTTTTTTCATTCTCACTGACAAAAACCATAAAACAGACATAAATTACTGTTGACATCCATGAAAAACATCAAATAAATTGACCAACACACATAACCGTCCAAGAAAACATCCATCAAAGTGAGAAAATTCATGTTTTTCAAGTGAGAAAAATTCTGTTTTTTCATTCTCACTGACAAAAACCATAAAACATCCATAAATTGCTGTACTCGTCGATGTTTTTTTCATTCTCACTGACAAAAACCATAAAACAGACATGAATTACTGTTGACATCCATGAAAAACATCAAATAAATTGACCAACACCCATAACCATCCAAGAAAACACATCCATCAAAGTGAAAAAATTCATGTTTTTTTCAAGTGAGAAAATTCCTTTTTTTTCATTCTCACTGAGAAAACCATAAACCACGTGGTGCTGTCACGACTGGTACCCCCCTTTCTACTGGCTAGTACCCTTTTTAATGGACGAAAGTGATTAGTGATATTTTTTGTTGTTGTTTTTGTTTAGACCAGGGCACTTCGTATCGAAGGAGTTCTCGTGGGAACTTCGAAAAGGGCTCATTCAATCGAAAATAGAAAGGGATGATGCCCTTTTTAATAGTCGAAAGTGATTGGAGGGCAACTAATCCCCCTTCTACTCCCAACCTCCCACACCCACCCTCCTATTTGCCCATTATGTTTAAAAAACTAAATGTTGCCTTAAGATTGAATCAAAATGCACTGTGATAATGCTAATTTTCAATAAGGCATCTCAGCATAATCCCAAGAACGACTGAGGGTATTATGTTCAAAGTTTCGGGGCTACTTCTGGTTTTAAAATGTAACCAAATCAGAATAGCGCAAGTGTATCCAACCTATCAAAAAAAGTAAACAGATTTTTTTGCGAATGATATCAAGTTTTTCCATTTCAGGTCAACTAGAGGAGGTATGAAACTAAATTAAACAGTACTATTTATGTCCAGATTTTAAAAGGGTGTATGTTGTTAAAAATTGCTGAAAATATTTCTCTAGCATATAAATAGCAGGCCAAACTATAAAGTCTTAAAAAACGAAAAGATTTAAAGTATTATTTTTCTTTCCCTGAAAAGACTATGTCAATATAAAACGAACAGAAATTAATTCGAAAAACTTTTCCCATAAAATAAGTTTTTCAAAGAAAAGTAAAGAACTCCATTAAACAAAAAATGAGCAAAAATAAAATCAAATAATCTACCAAGCGTGAAACTACCACAAATCAGCATCGATAAATAAATGAAAACCAAACGAACAGAAATTACAATAAATAACCGAGTCAAACTCAAAAAGAGCTGAAATTAATATAAGTTGGGCTTAAAAAACCCCTATGCCTTCCCAAGGCCAGAACAAAATTTGCACTTTACTGAAAAAATACAAATGAATGTGCATTGTCAGTTTAATATACATATACTTATATTTAGCAATCAAAATTTTAATATTATTTGATTTATTAAAGTTACGAAAGTAAAAACATTTATATTTTTTTCAGTAAACTGCAAATTTTTTTTGTAAACTGCAAATTACAACGATGGTAGGTCAACTGTTCTAAGTCCTACCTCATAGTTGATGCAGTCCCTGTCAAGAATCACTTTAAATATGCGTTTTTGTACATTTTCCAGCATTTCAGATAAGGATGGTGAATTTTTCCGTTCAGGACCCCATATTGGACAGGCATATTCTAGGTGGGGGTGGACATAGGTCACGAAGGCAGATCTTAACTGATCTCTGGAAAAACCAAAACATTTCATTGTAATAATTGTTTTAAGGGCACTATATGCCTTCGATGCCACTGATTCCACATGGGTGTTGAATTTACAGTCCGATGACAACATTGTACCTAGTAGTTTGGCACTGTTGAACAGGAGAAACAGAGGGTTTGGGACATCAAGATCACGCTATAGAGGGTTAAATCGAAAAAATTTTGATTTGGTGGAGTTTAAGGTTAGATTAGCTTGCTCAACCTCCTTATTCAACATTTCCATTAGGTCGCGAGGGAAACAAGGGGTAACACTTGAATTTTTAGCTTCATAGTTAAGAAAAACTGAAAGGCCATCGACAAATTTATATCTTTGGTCATAGTTCCTCAGGACAAAATTTATCACACCACAAATATCAGCCCGGCTAATCTGGTGCCTTGAGGGGCAACACACGTAATTTTACGCGAAGAGGACAGAGTATCAACCTCAAATAGAGGAAAGACGCATTGTGTTTCTATTAGACAGAAATTCAGCGATTAGCTGAAATGTTAGTCTATTCACCCCCATTAGTTTTAGGTTCATTAGAGCAACAGGGTTGGAGATTAGGTCGAAAGCCTTGCGAAAATCCACCATGGCAAGATCAACGATGGTATCTTTTTGGTCAAGCCATTTTACTAAAGTATCATGCAGACGCACTAAATAAACTGTGGCATTGCAGCCTCTGAGACCCTAGTATTGGTATTTATCAACGTTTGTGGAAATCTCATTGAGTGTTGCTTGAGCAATAAATGCCTCAAACACTTTTGCGAAGGCATGGGTGGGAGATATAGGCGTCAGTTCTTCTAGAGATTTAGGATGTTTAGTTTTGGGTATAATTTTCACATATGCAGTTTTCCAAATAGAAGGAAATACTCCTTCAGCAAAACAAGAATTCAGAATGTGACAAAATGGTCTAGCGAGAAAAATGGCAAATTCACAAATTTATTTTACAGGTAGTTCACCAAGCTAGTTGGAAGAGTTGGGTTTGAGTTTGAGCAGTTCTTTGTAGACTGAGTATTCTTCAAGGGTTGGTGTTGGGCTTGGTGGGCACTGTTTTCAAAATTCTAGCAAGTTTATTTTGGATGGGGCAGGGTTGGTACTAAAAATTGAGCTGAGAAACATATTAACATCCTCAGCTGAGTGCTTATTTCCGTCGTCTTTATAAATAAGATGGTCGTCACTTTGAATCTTCCCAGCTATCCTTTTTACAGATTTGTGCCACTGCCTGGGGTTAGTAGAAAATAGAGGTTCAATCCGGTTTTTAACATAGTCGAATTTAGCTTTACGGTTTTCTTGCACTATTCTATTCCTCAGCTTTTTAGCAGCTAGACTTTCTCTATCAGAAGCTTGTGATCGTTCGCAGATAAGCTGTTTTAATGATGAGGTTATCCAGGGCTTGTCACTTTCGCACTTTATACATTTTTTTTAACAGAGAATCGGTCAAGGTACTCTTTATATAGGAAGTTACTGAATATATCAACTTCCTTGTGAAAGTTGCTTTCAGCATACATTTCATCAAATGGTTCTTTAGTCAGCCACAGACCATTTGAGCGTATACTGGAGCCTAATAAAGGACTATAGGTAATTTTTTGGCGCTTTGGCTTAGGCATTGCATGCTTGGCTTTCCATACAATAATCAAATGGTCTGCCTTGCCCAAGGAATTAAGGATTTTTTGGATCAATATAATAACTATCAAAGTTTGTGAGGATTAGATCTAGGGTACTACCCAAAATATGCGTAGGAGTTTTCACCACTTGTCTTAGGCAAAATGATGAGCTAATCTATGATTTTTTGGTCTGGTTAAAATCACCAAGAATACAAATGCCAGGGGCAGAATATTTGGACCTGATCCAATCAAAAGAATGTTGCAGGTATGAAACGAGTTCGTTGCGGTAGCGTGAGGTCTCAGGGTAATACACTAATCAAAAAATTAGACAAGTGGTCGACCGGGGAAGCTTTACAGGTTTGCAGTAAAGCCATATCACTTCAAAGTCATTGTTTTTTAGTTTAAAATTTGAAAGCACAGACGCAGGAATATCCTTACGCCAAAAATACCAACACCACCACCTGTGTTCTATTTATTCCACGATCATGACGGGTCACAAATTCAAATGAGTAGCAAGTAAGCAGAACACGGTCTCGGCAGACATTCCAGGTTTCAGTTATGAATGCAACACCGATATTATTATCTTGCATTTGACTGTCCAGAATATCAATTTTGTTCTCAAGCGACTGGGCATTCCAAAGTATGATGTTAGGACACTGTGGAAAAATCTTGGTAGCTAGCTTCAGAGTAGGAAGGGTGGGGCTTGGGTAGGAAAGCAGGATGGATCAGGTTGTAATGTTATATCTTCTTGTAAGTTAATTCTTATGAGAGAGCAGTGTTTCACAAAAGGTGGGGGTTTAGGTCTACGTCTGCTAGTATGCACAGGAATACTATAGTTATGGGCAAGTCATTGTTGACTGTTGCTGTTGAGTGATTGACTTGACTCAATTAAGCTCTGATGCCTATGTTGGCATAAAACACTCTGAATTTGAATTTCTGCTTCTGAAACTATGGTCTCGCCGAAGTGGGTTTTGGCCAAATTCTTCAGAATAATGCATTTCAACTGATTGAGTAACTCTAATCGGGAGATGAGCACAGAGGTAACTGTAAAGCTGGCTAATTTAAAGTATACGGTTGATTCATCTTCCGAAGCATGTGGAGAAACTGTGTGGATTCTTTGGGGAGTAATTCCAGGTAGTTTTGTCGGTCTTGATGTCTTTCCTTGCGCAGGATTTTCGAAAAGGAGGTACTTCAGGGTTTTTGGGGGGCACTTGGTTTCAAGGGGAACCATGGATTATTTTTATCTCGGATGAGATTATTCTGAAAATTTTCAACACTAGGGGAAGCATTGAGAATTGTTGATGTCCTGGGGCTACTGATGGTCTGGGGGCTGCTGGTTGCCGTGGGCCTGTTGGTAGTTCAGGGGCTGGTCGTGGCCTGGGGCCGGTTGGGTGACGGGGGACTATTGGTGTCCTTGGGACTTGCATAGCTACAAAAGGGATTGGAAGTTGTTGCTCTTTTGCCATTCTTAGTATCTCTGCTCTTTTTTATATTTGGGACACTTTTCCTTTATCTAGGGACTGGTGTTTTCCCTTAAAATTAGTAAATATTGGGTCAAATCGACAGTTTGACTCATTATGGTACTTGCCAAGGCAAATCTTACAAATGTTGGAATCCTCTCTGCAGTATTTATCTATGTGCCCAAGCGTTAGACATTTAGTACACTGTAATGGCTTTTCTTTGTATGGCTTCAAAGATTTTTGTTGGCCAAAGAGGAACACTTTGTCAATATTAAATTGCCCTTGAAGCTCAAACAACACTGTTTTAAAGTTTAAGGTTTCAGTAGTTTCACGACCAAGGGTATGGACACTAGAGACCGGAATACATTCACCTTTTTTTTCACCAATGCTTCCATCAGGTCCGAGTTTAGAAACGATTTAGGGACATTGTAGAGCACTATCTTTGTTTGTATCGGGTTTGGGGACCACAGACGCGCTGTGACAAAAACAATTTCAACACTTTTTAGCTCCATTACCTTTTTCACTGATGGTGGATCGTTCAAAAGGATATCTAGGGATCCTGGTCTGTTTATATTCATATTAAAATTGCAACGAATGGTCTTAAAGAGAGAAACTCGCAACTTTGGTAGATCACGGTTATTAAACAAGCAATTATCAGATTGGGGAACTAGTTGAATAATTACCGGGGAATCGACTGGATTTCTTAAAGAGTTGTTCGTGGTATCGGTTTGATGTACTATTGCTGAACCTGGTGGACTTTTTGTTCTCTGTCTTCTACGCTTGGCCGAGTTTAGTTTCTTAAAGCCTTCTTCATCTTTTTCAGTATCAGTTGTTGAGGGTGATGGACATTGGGTTGTATCCATGTTTAGGGTATGAATACTCTTCAGAGAGGTCGTTGGTACAGAAACAGTTGTAGGGGGGGGGGGTCTAGCAATGGCTTTTGAAGATGGTTAAAATGGTGACTCACTCATATCTCTATCAGGAGGTTTTTTTAGAGGCTCCTTTTTTCCAAACACTAGAACTATTCAAAATCACAAATTTGAACACAAATTTGAATTTGTTTCTCAAAAAATTCAAAATAATCACCAGTAACGAGAAAGTACCAGTAATCTGGTTTGGTGTTTACTTTTCAGTTGCCAAGAAATTTAAATATTCACTATTTTAACAAAGTTGAATAGGTTAGTGGGGTGAACTTAAGCCAAAATATCCACAATTCTTATCAAAAACATAAATTATGCACGTTTTGTTCACAGGTTAGGTTGCGAAATTGCTGGTATCCAGATTATAAGTAATTCACAGGAGAAGTCTCATAAAAACATGAATTATTCACGTTTTGTTCAAGGGTTAGGTTGCGAAATTGCAGGTATCCAGATTTTAAATAATTCACAGGAGAAGTGTCTCCTCGAAACTCACAATCAAGATTCAAGACTCACAATCAAGCAACATTGCTATGTTGCTACTCTTGGACAAAGACAAATGGGTCATGGAATGGACTGCTACAAGGGTAGTTAATCAATATACGGTTTCGGTCTCGGCAATTGGTTTGCTAGGCTGTTTCACTCTATACTGCCCTTGGCTAAAAAATATATTGCACCGGTTATCGCAGATTTTACTTCCTCTACATTACATGATTGGGGCTCTGGGAAGGATGTTCAAGTAAGTGTTTTGCAAAATCTCAGGTCGAGCGCACGATCCCTTGGCGAGCGGTTCAAACAACGTGGGAAAGGTTTAAAAAGGGTGCAAAAGACCTCATCACTGATCAGTCTCAACCCAGCCTGGAAGCGTAAAGCATCACTCTTGTCAAAGACGAAAAATAAAGTAAAAGATTGAAAAAGAACTTCTTTTCCTAGGAAATCGCATATCTACCGCATAAGGAATCTCACCCTTCAGTCTCCAAATCTTTTCAATGATTTAATAGGAAATACTCCTTCCTATCTCTATAATATAAATTTTGGTGCCCTAAAAGTGAAATGTCTTAAAATATATTTAAACTTGTTTATTAATAAAATTTGTATGCATACAAAACACTTTTTTATATTTCTTCTTCTACGTAAAGATAATCATCAACAATGATAAGTGGCAGCAGCTCGTCAGGATTAAACTTGTTTCATCTTGACATGTTAAGCCAGGGTCACATTTTCTATAATATAATCTAACTTCATTTTTATTAGATCCCTTTGTAAAGTCAATAATACTACAGTGATTCATACTATAAAATTCACACGTTTCAATTTGCTTATTTGAAGCAATGTCACATACAAAATTCTCATATGAACAATCACTTTCTGTAACAGCCAAATAAAGGTCTCTAGGCTTATAATCAAAGTAGCCAGTATCTTCACAGCGATGTCGTAAAAATCAGACTCTTTTATTATTCCAGCAATTGAAGCGTAGACCAGGTTCTTCTTCACAATACAATTTAAAGCCACGACGATACCAGTCTCTTAAAAATAAACTGAACTCGTGTTTAGGGTTTTTCGCAATCATGCCAGGATAAGAATTTTTTCATTGATCACGTTTGTCATAGTGACGATTGGAGCATAAGAAACCTCATAAATATGACGTAAATAATTTCGGAGACCACACTGCCTTTCCATGATGATAAATAAAAGTTCAAAATAGGGATAAAATACTTTTTAATAGACAGTGTATAGAAATTCACAAAAATACCAGATATTTCGGTCGCATATACAGTAACCTTCATCAGTAGTAAAATGATGACTGTCACTGTATATGTGACCGAAATATCTGGTATTTTCTGTGAGTTTCTATAACTGTATATTAAAAAGGATTTTATCCCGATTTTGAACTTTTATTTTAAGAATGCTCTATTACGAGAGTCATAAATCTCTTCAAGACATGAATTACAGTCTTTAATTTGCACTCCATATCCTTCATGCGATTTAAATTGATTGCATAATTTACACTTTTCATTATAGTCATCAGCAAAACTACAAATCTCACAGGATGACCAGCTGCCCAATGTATACAAGCATAATGGGCATGTGTAAACAGTTTTCGATATTGACTGTCTCACTTCCAAAAAGAAACTGACTCACGATCAATAAAAATGTCTTCTAGCACGACATAAACATGTTTAGAAATGATTTCGTACAAAATGGCCGTCTAAGTAGTTGATAAGAGCAGAACCACAATCTTATTTTGTTTTGTCTCCATTATTATATCTATAAAATTAGTAAAAGCAGCTGGACCACGACGACAAAGCATCGTGCAATAATCCAAAGACGGGGAATCAGTTCCCCTTTTTATTGTTAAGCATTTCTCGAGAAAATATTTTCCGTTGAAGAGATAATTTACGAAAGTCATCATCTAAAATTAACCATTTTTCCAATTTTACTAGATTACGTAAGATTTTCTGGTTCTCAAAACTAGTCATTTTAACCCTCTCACTATCAAATACAGACTAACAATTGCTAGTGACAAAACGTTTTCTATAGATTTTTTTCTTCAATATATTCCGCCAACACATTTAATCCGTCTTGTAGTCTCTGTATATGCAGTATATTAACTTTAGCCGCAAAGCATAATTGTTCTTCCGACTTGAACATTCTAAATGATAAAACATATCCAGCATACATCTTGTCCCATTCTAGGGTTAGTCGGCAACCCCTTGTAATTTCCACTGCTACTTTAGTCACTCTAGGTTCTATCTCGCTATTAATTTCAATATCCAGTAATGTGTAAGCATCCATTTTGATGTTGACACGCTGAACTCTTTTTAATACTGAAGAAATAATAGAACACCCGGGCATATTCCAGGAAAGCCGTCTAGACAACTACATGGGGTACCGTAATTGAAAAACAAAATAATCGAAGACCTGGGAAGTCTACCACCTGGAAACACTGCTGTCGTGATATCACAGGGCGGGAATCTTGCCTAGAAACAAGGCTCTCATAGGAATCTTGCCTGGGATGCCGTGACGTCAGAGGGCTGCGCTTGAAATAACAGGAAAAAGGGACAGGGCTGCGCTTGAAAGCTGGGGAGAGGTGCGCTTGAAAGTAGTAAGGCCCCACTTCTGATATAAAATTGAAATATTCAAAGTGCCATGAAATTCATTTCTTAAAATTTTGTTTACTTAACTTTAACTGATTAATGCTTAATATGAATACAATGTGTACATAAGTCTGGATTTTACATTATCGTTCCTAAAATCTTGATATCCAGATTTTTAGCCGTCTTTTTTTTTTAATTTATAAGACACTTGTCTGTTTACTCTATTATTCTATTTTTGTCATTTTAAAATTCAGTTTTTTATTATGCAGTAACTATTTAACTTGTGAACATAATGTTTGTCCAAAGTATTAAATGTTCTCAAATGTGTCTGTTATGTTGTAACACCCTTGGTAAATTCGACTATGTAACGCCATAAAATGAAACAGCAAATATAAAGTAAAACAAGTTGAATATGTATTTTTAGATGAAACACATTACTAAAATATAGTTCGCTACGAAAAAGAAGCCTGTTTCAGAGCACACAATGTGAGACTCCTTTATTCTTTCTTTGATATAAAGTGTGCCCTTTCTTCTATTCAACAAAAATATAAAACTTACTCAGGCTTGTACGGCGGTAATCCAGGTTCTTCAAACCATGCAGTCCTATTCATATTTAGTAATTTAGTGAAGACATCTAGTGGAGCTTCTTTTCTCGTAAATTCAAGGATTGTTTCAAATAAATCATGCAGCGTAATTGATTGGAACTTCCACTTTGACAAGAAATAGCGGATAAATTTATCAAAGAGTTCTGGAAAAATATAATAGACTGTTGAGCATAGAGATAAAAAAAAATTTTTCTATAATTAATAAGCTAGTATTTTGATTACCAGATAACCAGTACGGCGCATTTCTGGAAAAGTTTTCTTTTAATCTCACTGGAATATTAATTTTAGTGCTCTTGCTCTTTTTCGGCTTTTACTAAACCGGGCTCTTCTAAAACAGAGTTAAAGATTTCAACAGAATATTGCTGAAGTCCTGTCCTCCTTGTGAAGGACATGGTAATCCAATTTCTTTTGTGATTAAACAGGGAGGTAAATCTAATTTTTATTGTTAAAGTGTGTACTTGAGCACAGAAATAGAAAAATGGAGAGTTTACTTTTTGTTCCATATTGTAAGATAATCATAGTTGCAGCGTCAGACGTAACACAATAAAGGACGAACTCTAGCCAAAAATTAAAAAAAAAGTTTTGAAAAAAAAACTGCCAAGGGAGGAAGAATCATCATTTGAATCTGATTCAGGAATGTTAAAAGTTATTATGATTATTCTCGATCGCAATGGTTTATTTCGAAAATTAGCTTAAAGACCTGCACACTCACAGCATATCTTCCTCAGGACTATATATAAGATCCTTCATTTTACCCCAAAATTAAGCCTTGTTTTAAAGTCTGAAGCCCGTTCCTTGAATCACGTGCTGGAATTACCTAAGGGGAAACCATTCAAATGTCTATGACTTTTTTTTTTTTTTTTTTTTTTCCCTTTCAATTTTTTTAGCTATTCTACTGTATGCCTACGAGACATGGCCTCTCAAGGCTGAAGAGGTTAGAGCTATGGACACGTTTGATCACCGCTACCTTCGCCATATACTCCAAATCAACAGATGGTCTAGAATTCCCAACAATGAAATAAGAAGCCCCTGTGGCCAGTCTGAAGAGCTATCCTTCATCATCAAAGTACGTCAGCTCAAACTCCTCGGCAAAGCCTTGCGTCGCCCTAAAGGTACGATATATCGACACGTCTTCATCTGCGAACCAGTCAGTGCCATCCTAGAGATGACATGAGAGAGGACAGAATAAAAATCTTTGGTGAAAATTCAAAGAGGACCATGGACCATGGGGAGCCTTTCGGAGGCATGGGAGGAGATTGGACAGAGACTGGCTGAAGATCGCCCGGGAAGATGCAGCCGATAGATGGAAGTGGTTTTCAAAACTAATCCTATAGTCCATTGGTGCCAGGCTGGACAGTTAATCGTCTGTTTCGTGCCAAAAGTCGATTCTTTCTCTTGAGACTATATATATTGAGACTATATTTAATTTAATTAACAAAAAGTTTTAAATACAAAAATCAATATGATTCACCCAAAACCAAACGGTTGACGTCGGGTGAACCAGGTAAAAAAAAAATACATACATGTAACGTCATTTAAATTCACTATAATAAGAAAGAAAGATAAAAAGAGAGAAAAGAAAAGAAAGAAAAAAAAAAATAAATAATAATAATAGTACAGGGACAGCAACTACATACCGTACTCATGTTGTGGGGTCGCACTCACAAACCAACAAGCAATTACAATTTAGGTTAATTAAATCAAATCAAGTCACCTCCAAAACAAATAAAACTAGAATTCGTACTTACTTAATAATTTTTCTTTCAATTTCGCTTTAAAACCACTAAAATGTCCTAGTTTCTTCATATCATTATGCAAATTATTCAATAAATTTATACCCTTTATAACAAAAGAAAACGTGGACCTGGCAGAAACTACAGGTGGAGTATAATTATTATTTTTACCCCTAGTATTTTGGTTATGTATACTCCATCGGCTGTAAAACCAACCGTTAAAACACTCTGGCAGCTGCTTCATATTGTATCTATACTACTACTACTACTAACAACTCACCGCAGCACCAAGCCGCCTGAGGCCAACACAGCTACGCACGCTCCTCCTCCGTCCCAATCCATTCAAAGCCTCCCTTTTTACACCCGCCCACGAAGTTCCTATTTCCTTTAAATCTTTCTTTATGACGTCCTCCCACCCCAGACGGGGACAACCTGCTTTCTGTTTTAGCCCTAGATGGTTGGCTGAAAAGAACAATCTTCGGCAATCTGTCATCCTTCATCCGCACAACGTGCCCTAGCCACCTCAACCTTTCTTTCATTATAGCCCTAGAGAGCGGTATTGAACCCACATTTTTCGTATAGCCTATTGTTTGAAATACGGTCAGTCAGCCGGGTACCCAGAACAATCCTTAAGCAATTTCTCTGGAAAACATCTAGCAAATCTGGGCTTGGTATGTTTTGATGGGCGTCTTTGGGCTGAAAAACCTCTTCCTAGCTAATTTGTCTATTATGGGTTGCCTCCCCGTAGTAGCATAATATTTGTAGGCATGAATATATAATGAGTCGGAGGTAATAGGCTTGAGACTGTCTGTGCAAGATTTCGACTCTTGTTGATAGAAGAGCATCGCCAAGTGCTGAAAACCATGTTGTGACCAAGATGGGCCCAGGATTGCACAAAGCCTCCATTCATGGAGGTCCCAGGGACTTCCTTTAGCTGATTCACTCTCAGCCATCTTGAAACATCATTT
The DNA here is from genome assembly GCA_027921565.1 of Artemia sinica. Lineage (NCBI taxonomy): Eukaryota > Metazoa > Arthropoda > Branchiopoda > Anostraca > Artemiidae > Artemia > Artemia sinica. Next base: position 39,697,937 of record CM051261.1, on the reverse strand, counting down.
AGCGATTCTCGTACACTCTCTAGGAGCAATCTCTCTGACTTTGTGATCACCACTAAAGAAGTATCATCAGCAAACATAGGCACTGTAGCCGCGCTATCCTTTTTGACGATCTCACTCATTCTTGTTTCCAGTTTACTTACAGACTGTGGAAAATCATTTACAAAAAATTAAAAATAATAAGGGTCCAAGTACCGAACCCTGTGGAACTCCACACTCAATACAATTTTCATGAGAACCCATATTAGCAATTTGAACATATTGTTTTCTACAAGACAAAAAAGAACGTAAAAACGAAGGAGCTGGACCCCTATTCCCATAAACTTCACACTTCATTAACAGAATATCATGACTGACCGTATCAAAAGCCTTTACAATATCTAAAAATACAGTTGCCACTTTATATCCATTATCTAACGCCATATTAATAATGCTAGTCAAATATATGTTTGCTTGCTCAGTAGTGCGATCTTGACGGAATCCAAATTGTGTAGGAGTAAATATTCTCTGGTCTTCCAGATACTGATAAATTCTGACCGAAAAGCATTTTTCTAGTATCCTAGACATAATGGGTAAAATCAAAATAGGTCCATAATTTTCAGCATCACCAGTATTCCCTCCTTTATATATTGGTATTACTTTCGCTGATTTAAAACAACTCGGAAACACTCCCTCTTTTAGACACTGATTAATTAAAACAAATGTTTCAGCAATCACTTCCCAAAATTTTTTCATTACTCTAATTGAAACAATATCAGAGCCAGAAGCGGTACCCTTCATACCATAAACAATGTTTCGAACTTCAGATTCTTGAACTGGGAGTAGATTTAAAGAGATTTCCATCTCCTTATGAAGGTAATTTTGAAAAGCCTGGTCGCCTAGTTTGCTTATAATCGCTCTTTCACTCTCCATCCAACTGTCAAAAAATGGTTAGCAAATTCTTCACAAATTTCCTCTGGATTTGTAAGACTGGTTCCATCTTTACGAAATATTTGCTGAGGGATTCCTCCAGATGATTGTCCTGAAGTGCTTTTTATAACATTCCATGTTTTCGACGGATTTCCAGATGCTTTTTCAAATTCTATTTTATAATAATCTTGTCTAGCTCTTCGCAGGAGTCTGTTTAGGGCATTACGATAACTCTTATAAATTCGCTCATTTATATTGCAGGGATGACGTACCTTTTTCTCATACAAATTATTCTTCTTATTTATCGATCTCAATAAACTCGGAGTAATCCAAGGCTTCTTTGAAGGTTTTCTTCTATTGTTGTTAATATTCTTAGAGCATTTTTCCAGGGATTGCTTAATTATTTGGTAAAAGACTCTTAACTTAGAGTCAATATCCGAAGAGACTGAAAACTCTGTATTCCAATCCTTATTGGCTAGCTCATTTCTACATTTCAGAAGTGCATCTTTATCGAGTAAAATCCTCAGCTTGAGACTGCTCTTCTTTGTGGAGTTTTTATTATCAACACATACCGAGTAAATACACCAAAATGATCAGAAGTATCACTTATAAGAACACTTGGACTACCCGACATATAATTTGAAAATATATAATTCAGACATTTTGATGACGTCCTCGTAACACGAATACTAATATTAATAGCAGGGATATAACCAAATGAAATCATCAAGTTTAAAATCGGTCTGTATTTGATCCTTTATCCAATAGATCAATGTTAAAATCTCCCATTATGAAAATAGGACTTCGATGTGGGATCTTTTCCAATTGTTCTTCAAGTAATTCATAAAACTCAATAAGAGATCCTGATGGTGGCCTATATACAATCAGAACATAACCACAACGCCCAGACAGCTCTAACTGCAAATAAAAGACTCAAAAATCATTTCTTTATATATTAAAATATCCTCTCGGACACTTGCCCGTATGTCAGAACGTATATACGCTGCCAGTCCCCCGTGTCGGTGAAGTTGACGATTTTTTCGTGTAAAGATTATAACCAACCTAAAATATGTAAAAGTTCTGAATCATAGTCATTTAACCAAGTTTCAGTCAATCCAATTACCTGAAAAAGAGATAAACTGGAAATTTCATTTATAAAATCTAAACTTGCATTCAATCCTTGGCAATTCAAATGGAACACATTAAATCTATCCGAAACATTCCTACATTCCATCTGCATTTGGTTTACGAATAAATATTTAGAATCTTCAAACTCCAACCTATAATAACCACCAGGCCCACCACTTCCATCAAAAATTTCACTATACCTACTTTCAAAATTTACCTTCTTATTTTCCAGCCCCAATACATTAATTTGTCCTGGAGGAGACTCCAATCTTTCATCCAACATCAAAGCCAAATAGACAAATTTGAGTACGACTCCACAGGGGACACAATTCAATACATTCTAAATATAAATTTATTACATGCTGCCCAATAACAATAATAACACCAATAATAATAATGAGATAAAAAAATAACAACAGCAGAAAAAGAAGAAAGAAATATTCAAAAAAAAAAAAAAAACAACGATTACTCAAAAGGGTACACCTTGCATATTGGGTGCCTTCTCATATATGTACATTTTTTTACGCTACAAACAATCAACTATGAACTATATGAACCATCAACATGAACTCCTTTAATTTCCCGCCAAAATTTCTTTTTATCACTAATTAATCACCAGCTACTTCCTAATCAATGGGAACATGAATTCGAACAGCTATTTCTCCTCGTAAGCTTCACTAATTGCCGCTATGTTGGTTACGAAATGAATGATTATTCGGTGCATAATCAAGTTCAGGAATCAAATCGTAAGGTGAGTATTTAGCACGTGTTCCGTTGGGGCGATTGAAAAGTAACACAGGCGGAAAAGTTTTCGAGGTCCAAGCGTCTATTCCTAATTTGCGCAGTTTCACCCTTTTAATCAACAAATCATTTCTTGCTTTGCGAACTTCAGCTGGGACATCATCACTGAGGTAAAAATCACGGAACGACGACACTGCTTTACCTTTTAATTCTTGGCATTTTTCAAAATATCAATTTTCGATTTTTTATCAGATACTTCAACACGAATAAATTCTGTTGCTCACTCACTTGGGTTACCTTGAATGGTGGGACTGGAGCCATTTCGAGTCATTCCATAAGAATCCTTTTGAAGATATCCTTCGCATTTTTTTCAGATTCACAAGAGACATTCCATACAATAATATTCTTTTCCAGTTTATCAAACTCCAGCCTGGCCAATCTCATACTCAAGTTATTTGATTCTTTACTCTGAGCTATACAGTCATCAGAAATTACTTTTACTTGATTCTTTAGAGATTCTTTGACTTGCTCAAGCTGCCTCACTCGCTCATCATTTTCAGTCAGCTGCCTTGCAAATCCTGCATGCGATATCTCCAAATTTACCACTTTATCTTCAACTCCCTTAATCCTATTTTCTAAAGAATGTAGCTTTTTTTCCATTTCTGTTACCAAACTGATAACAGTATTTAGACTCTCCGCAACTGCTGAAATCGTGAATTTATTTGTAGAATCAGTGCTACTAGCAGTAACGTTGAGATCGTATTCCCCTTCTTCCCTCTGAGTGTTTTTTGTATCATCTCCAATTTTACGAGGTTGCTTTCTTTTACATCCCATGATTATATCCAGACAACAAAATTAAATTTAATTATCTGCTTACCTCATTAAGGACCAATTTTTTATTCACATAGGTCCGTTACGTGCAATTTACTAAGCCACCGTCAATTTGGGCACGGCTAACACCCCTCTTCATAAAAACTGCTCCAAATTTCAAATAGAAAAAAGATCAAATCCGAAGTGCCACTTAGAAAATCGTAAGTCCAATCGTCATAAACACTAGGCACCCCAAGCAAGGGCTTAATCAATCAAACGCATAGTCGCAATCAGTATGTTAATAGCTGGAATTCTGCACATGTGAAATGTCAAGTTCGAATAAATTCCAATAACTTTCACAATATAATTTAAATTCCGTCAACTTATAATCCTTAGTTTCCGTTATATATTTAATCTGCTTTAGATGTTCACCTGTTAGCAACTGAATGACTACTTGGGAATTGTTCTTCTATTTATTTCCCCCCAAACTTACTCGTGTGACAAATGTCCCCACGATGATTAGTCTACATATCGGTCATGACGAGTGCTCCCATCACAAACAATGGATGGTGGTTAAAATGAATATTACCGATTTATGGAATCTTGATTTTTCTTTTATAGCCTGTCTGTAATAGGTGTACTCAAACACATTATAGGCTATCGATTAGCTTTCGGGTTAATGAATGTTTGCTTTTTTTGTTCATTTTAGTGTCTTTCAAGCATAAGATTAAGTAAAATCATTCAGTAAAAGCGATCTAGGATGAGTTTGACAAAACTACTTTTGCTATTGGCTCTATGTTTTGGGCAAAATTTTATCGCTCTTTTAAGCGACTTACCAGAAAATAGCAAAAAAAAAAACGTAAATTTAAGTGAAAAAAAACTTGTACTTAGGAATATGAGGCTGATTTCCTAATATTTATAGATAGAAAAGTTGTTTCGATATCGTAAACAAGGACAAAATTTCTTTGTTTGACTTGGATTTTTCTTCTCTCTCTTTGATGGCATTACATCGTTTTCTATTTTGTTTTACTTTTTCTTTTACCCCTTTATCCCTTCTGTGATTGACGTTTTTTTTTTTTTCTTCTCTTCAGACTCTTTGATATTGTTCTTCAAGTGAACTGCAATGTCAACCATGAATGACCTGTCAATAAATAAGTAAATAATTTTTTTCTGCAAATTCAAGTCTTTTAGGAGATGTTTGTTTAAATGTATATTTTGTATTATTTATGGTTTACGTAACTCATCTTATCTTTGAAAAAAAGTCTCTTTTCCATTTGATCAGAGCATTACATACCAATATATCATATAAAATATATTAGACAGAACTTTTTATTGATATAAATTATACGTTTAGGGACCAGGGTTGCCAGCTTTTCTGTCCATGAATGTGTCCCCTCAGAATCCAAGAACGTGTCATTTTTAGCTAAAATCTGTCTATTTTGAAATTTCAAAACTAGAAGTTATATATTTTTACCAGTTGCATAATTGACAAAAAGACGCTTTGTACACCTCTTTCAAAGCGGCCATTTAATATCAAATATAATGCAAACTAAAAAAAATCCATATAAAACACTTTTACAAAATGACATAGTGTGAAAGCACGAGACTCATATACACGTCTTACTTTGGAGAAAATCTTTTACTTACGACATCTCCAGCAGAACCTGGATGCTCTAAACAAAAAAGAAAATACCGAGAACAAGCACTACTTTGGTAAAAAGTGACATTTATTTTTACTAAAATATGTATTTTTTTGGGAACTGTTTCGTTTATATAATAAATTTACAAAATATGTCTGTTCTGCCCCCTTTTATGTCCCAAATTTCCGAAATGTCTCACTTTTTGCCCTTTTGTGGGATTGTGTTCAGGTACTTGGGAATTTGTCCTTTTGGCATAAAATGTGTCCAGTTGGCAAACTGGTACGGAGTTACGAAACCCAGCAGCCCAAGTAGGCGTAAATAAGTTCAAGCTGCGCAAAATTCATGGCGAAGCAAATGAAAGTTATTTTAAAAAATTTTGTAATTAAAAAAAAGATTCGGTCAGTACAATTACATGGTTATGGTCTAATCTACTTTACTCATCAGTTAATCAGAAAAAGATATAGAAAAACTTCCCTGAGTCTTCGTACAGCTCATCCCAGTACCAAATAACGGTACTTCCTTTTTCATATGGAACTTTAGAAAATGAATCCGTTGGATCTAAGCCTGTTAGATCTAGATGAAGCTTTGTGAGGGGATTATTTTCACCGTATTGTTGAATTGCATCTTTCAGGTCCTTCCCATCCACCTTGAGCCAAAAATTGCCTAATTGGTTCGCCTAAAAAAAATGTTTGAAAAAAATGTGGAGCTTACGGAGCCAAAAAATATCAAGGATGTAGACGTGGTAACGAAGAAAATTACCTTAAGCTTGACCAGGTGCATCTTGGTCTGAACGCCAAAGCCGTCTTTCGGATTTGATGTCTAATACCAATCCACCGAAAGCAGCAAAAAATTTAAGAGTATGGCCAGAGAATTCTACATAGAAGCAGTAACACAAATTCGGAAAAGAATCCCATTTGAAGGTAAAATATACAGGTTTGTTGAGCTTGTGAATCCGTCTTTCGACTAAAAAAATGTACAGCTTACCTTCAAATAATGACAAAAAAAGTTTTTTAGTCAGAGAAAATTACCTTTATGAAAGAAGTCCAGCGCAGAACTCATTCTAAAGCTTAAAACACGAACGTGTAAATAATCTGAATAAAACCTTATTTTGTACACTATGCTACCAATCAAATAAAAAAAATCATTTCAAACCAAATTAAAGAATAATATTAAAAAGTAGTTTTTTTATATAGTACGAAAGCATTTAAGAGTGGAACAAATTTAGTTAATGGATAATTGTAAGTGATATATTTACAGATTGCTTTCTAAACTATTTAAGTTGAAAATATTATTGTTTAAAGTAAATGCACGTTAGTAAGCTCTTTCATTTTGAGGCATTGTGAAAAATACTTTTTTTTCGACTCCAAGTGTCCTTGTGCTTAAGCAATCTTTCTTAAGGCTTCGGGAACAGAAGGCTAGACTCTGCCGTAAAGAGTGAGGGGGTCAAGGAGGGGCAACCCCTTCATATACAGAATAATTTCTGTTCGCTTTGAGTTATTTTCGCTCCTTAATTTCATGTGAAAAACTTGTTGTTTTTTTTTTCAATTAATTTCCACTCGTTTTTAATACCGTGGCCAGGGCTATCCTAAATGTGAGAAGGGCTACCACTGAATTAAATCCTCAAGACTTTAAAAAAAATCTTTACGTTTTCAAAGCAATGCTTGAAAATTGTCTTTTTTAATTGAAAAAAGCAACATTTTTCAAACCTCGGTGAACAAAGTGTCATTTGACTCAGTTCAACACCACCATCAACATTCCCTGAAATTTCCAACTTAATGTCTGTAGCTGTTCGTGAAATATTGCAGATACGCCCTTTTGACAACCTTGATGCAC